>JASSKH010000007.1:10336453-10936453 GCA_031763025.1 Macrocystis pyrifera | reverse complement strand
GACGCGCCGCCCGCCGACCGCGCGTCGGGCGCGCAGCAACGTCGCTATACAGCTGTGTCACCATCTAACTAACTCATCGATCGTCCTGCTGTTTGCTGTCGTGGATAACATCTTGAATATAGAGAGCATGCCTTTTTTCGATTTGAAAATCTGATGACCCAAGTCGTCGAATTTTGGCCCAAAATCCGACTACTTGGGTCAGCGGATTCTCAAATCGAAAAAAATCCGGTCGGATTTTTGCATATTTGGACTGCATAAGAAGGGTCATTCATGTTTTAGATCGAAAAATCTAAATCTAAAGCTTGAAATCGAACCGCATAGGAAACAGCCTAAGGGTACCTTTTTTCTGGAAGGCGTTTTTTTTTGGGTGATGAATAGAGCTCTTTCAAGTGAAGAGAGAGCCTCAGTAAAGTTGCACGTGTAACTGCTCCTGCCGTAGTCGATGGCATGCGTCTACTATACTCTGGAAACTACATAGTTTCGATATTTTTTTCCTCGCTGCATCTCCTGAACGGGGAGAACATGTAACACATGACGCCGATAAAAGGGTGGGTTCGTTTATCACTCAGCACCGCTTTGCCTTCCCCCGACCCCTCCCGTGCCGTTTCCGCCGTGTGTGTACGTATGCGCCGTGCGTGTGTGTGTGCTTGCTTGTGTGCTTGCTTTTGTGCTTTGCTTGTGTGCTTTGCTTGTGCGCTTTGCTTTTGTGCTTTGCTTTTTCGTGCTTGCTTGTGCGCTTGCTTGTGTACCTGCTTGTGTGCTTTGCTTGTGTGCTTTGCTTGTGTGCTTTGCTTGTGTGCTTTGCTTGTGTGCTTTGCTTGTGTGCTTTGCTTGTGTGCTTTGCTTGTGTGCTTTGCTTGTGTGCTTGCTTGTGTGCTTGCGTGTTTGCTTGTGTCTGCGCCCTTGCGCTCGGTGCATGACAGCCGTTTGTGGACACGTCGCATCCGGTGCAAGACTTCTTCCTGCCGAGGAAGTACGCGATCGCGATCCCGACGGTGCTCGTGATCATCGTGGTCGCGCTCGTGGTGTCGTTCGTCGGTCTCACCGTCATGAAGTCCGCTCGAAAGCCGAAGCAGAAGTCGTCGTGAGAGCTTTGTTTCTCCCCAATCTACGTGTCCGACAGACATGTTTATACATCACGTAGTATGATACCCGTATATATATAGATGTACGCGTACTCGAACATGCTGTAGATCGATGTCGTCCGTTTCCCGTGTGATATTTTTTTTCCGGCGTTTCGAGTGTCTCCATCGTAGATTGCCGTGGGAGGCCGGATTGCCTCACGGGTAGTGCTGTCAATTTTCGATGCAGTGCGGACGGACATATAGAGATGTACACGGCAGCAGGCTGGGTACCATTCTCGGCTCCACTCCCTGATGGCTTGCTCGATCACTGCGGGGTATGCTGGGGAGACGTCATCTGGGGTGTGCCGGGGGCTCCGATTAATGCAACAACAACGAGCTGGCGTTGACGGGGAATGTGTGTGTGTGTGTGTGTTTTTCGTCGTTTAGTCGGCAACAACAAACTACGTACCGTACGATGTTGTACGTAGCGTCAAGGTACACTTACTGCTGTACGAACACATGCAGTACGCAGCCGGTCCAGTTTTTTCTGCGATCGTAAGCTCCGAGTGTTTTTGCTCGTCAGCGACATTACGACGAGGGAAGTGCTACACCCCCACCACCCCCCACCACCACTACCACCGCCGCCGCCGTACGACCGTGGACGTTCTTGACGAATGTGGCCCGGGGGGACGATCAATCACCTCACAATAACTCAACACTCCAGAACAAGCAGTCCATCTTACCTGGGAGGGGGTGACCCGCAGGATGTCTCACAAGCAATGCAGCAACACGATTTTCTTGCCGGACTTGCAGCGGGTTTCCCCGGAAAATTCTTCTCTTTTTTCCCCCACAGAATATCAGCAAAACAATAGTCCTGAATATAAGCAGTACAATAGAGCTTGTACTACGTAGTTGCAATGGATACCGGCGGTGGCATTGGCTGAACTGAAGTGGTTCGAGTGCATCACACACCGTTTGCCTTTTTGCGCGTAAAATAATTTCACGCGCAGTCAGTCGTGCACTTGCCGACGTCTTGTCGTTTCGGCTCGGATGTTTATCGCGAAACATAACCCGACGCAGCCCCCTCTTTCGGATAATCCCCGAAAGTTGGTATTTTGAGATGCTGTACTGCCGCCGCGCCAACCGTGGCCACCGGCAAGCGCATGTTTTTCTACCGTCCCGTTTGATTTCCTCCTGGCTTTGGAGATCCCTATCTGACGCCCCGCGCTACACGTACATCCAGGTGTGCGTTGCGACGCGTGTTCCCTCGAACAATAATGAGGTACCTATTACGGGGGTCCATAGTTAATGGGACCAAATTTTGTTAGTAAAAATAGGTAAATATATAAGTTTTTGTGTGTACCATAGGTCCTGTTAACTATGGACCCCCGTAATAGTATATCCGAAGAATGATTCTAAAGAAAAACTGCGTGATGATTTGTCGGCATCTGACACCGTCTCATTATATAGATTTCAAAGCCACACCTCGGACAGGCCATCCACATTTCATTTCCACCTGATGATCTAGATATTGCGGGGCAGGTAGATCATCTGTCCCTGATCTGTATGATCTGTATGATCTAGCTCACTTTGCCGGGTGGGTGCCTCGTAACCATGATTTGGGACACGTTTCCTGGGTTGGATTTGCACTGTTGGTATACAGATCCTGCACAGCACCTCAGAACGGTAGGTTAGGATCTGTACATGATCTATCTGTGGGATGATGTTTCGGATGTGTACTACTGTGGAGTCGCTCCCCATGTTTCCGGTACAGGCCCTTATGCTTGGCATAAAATAGTTGAATATTTTCTTCAACGCGAGTTGGCGCTGGTGGCGCTTTCTCCTTGGGGCATCCGCCAGTCTCCACCATCCCCTCCCCCCCCCGCCGATCGATTCGTTCCGCACCTCGCACGCTACTCCTATGTCGCCGTCCCTTCCCAGTGGTTTCCCCTCTCTTTGGCCTGCAACACACAAAAAGAAATAATCTCCATCAAAGCATCCCCCTCGGTTCTGGTTTCATTGAACAGAGTGGTATTTACCGGTGGTGAGTGAGTGAATGCAGTAGTATATCGGAGGAGTACGTACAATACGAGTGTCCACTGTCCACCACACACGCTCTATCTCGCGGGGGGGGGACTTCTGGGTAGAGACTTTGTTTTTTGATTCTGAAGGTGGAGACTCCCGCCCCCCGCCCCAAAATACAAGGCGTGCAGCAGGTACCCCTGAGGTATCATTTTTGAACATGTACCCTCGTATGCCACGCGATCACGATTAGAGCTGCTGATATTCACAACAAACATTATTGAGAGTCCGCGAGGATGCGGAGACAGAAGATGTTGCTCCCGAGATGAAATACTAAGATTTCCATCTGCTTGTGAACTGTTCCAAACACTGTTGAGGTTTCCCTGTGTGCGCCGCCCCACGGCTCTTTGTCGTCACGTTCACGCACGCACGCTGATTGATGACGATTGGTGGTGTGCATCCTGCTATTCATCTCACATCATCATACGGTGATGATGCACAAGCTGATGAGTGATGCAGATGGCGTGGTACTACGTGTAGAACCCCCATCCGGTACACAGCGGTAAGTAAAGTAGTAGCACTGTTCCTGTACGTGAAGAGTCTCGCTCCTTCTACCCTGCGCTCGAAATGATCCACATGTATGTGCGCTGAGCAATACTATCAATAGTCACAGGTTTGACCCCTGCTATATAATGTAATATACCCGTATAATAAATACTATCCATACGTTTTTACTGCTGTGCCCGCTCGGGTGTAAGACGGGGCGGCGATAAACGAGGTTTACGCCTGCCTTCCTTCGGCAACTATACGGCACGAGTACAACAAGTACCTACAGCAGTACTCGTACTCGTACGGAGGAGGTGGAATTACGTTTTGGCTCTCGGGAATATTGTGTGCTGCCCTTCTTGTCGAATCTTCTCTCCACCCACGACCATATATACCAAAGGTAAATAACGTTTTTGTTTGGTGTTCGCGCGCTCTCGCATACGGTACATCATACGTAGATACGTACGTACATTTTTTGTTCAACATTTCATCAACCTCCTCCCGGTGCGAGTCAGCGTGCTCGCGCTGTTCGCGACCATAGAGAAAGATGGACGAGGTAACTCGCACGACGACCAGGAGCAACATGTTTTGAAATTTGGTACCACAGGTATGATTTTTTTTTTTCATCATATATCATATACCTACCTGTGGTATACGTATCCGGCTTGCTCGGTCTGAACACAACGAAAGACTTCGTAGTGCAGTTAAAACTTTTGGAGCGCAGAAGAATCGAACTGCGAATGTTTCGCGAGTCGTAGTACATTCCGACGTGAAAACCTATTAATAGAGAGAAGCACCCTTTTAGAACTACAGTCAGTCCCCTTGCGGGGACAATCCACTCAAATTCCAAGTAGTTTGTCCCCAGAACGGGACCGCAGTATAAAAAGGTGGGTATTGTATTTATGTATTTACGACTTCGTAGACTCGTACTTTTTTAGCCTACCGACTGTAGCACCGGGTCATGTTATATACCAGGTACCATTTTGGCCTGGAATATAATAATCCCGTTTGGTGACTGACGGGAGGATCAAACGCATCTTTCTTGTATTCACGGCCAGAGGTGATACGTACCGTGGAGGGTAGACATAATACGTAAAGGGTGCCTTATTTTTTTTCTGGTGTTCCAAAGGTAGCATGTGGGGAGCCATGTATCTATGCATGATCTATGATACGACACGATTACATCGTCATCGCCGATAAATAATGTACGCTCAGCCGAACGAGCAATCCACACGTCGTCTGACAGGTCACGGCCTTCTATTAATACTACTATTACGGGGGACCATAGTAAATGGGACCAAATATTTTGTTAGTAAAAATAGGTAAATAGATTGGTTTTTGTGTGTGTGTACCGCGGGTCCTATTAACTGTGCCCCCCCGTAACAACTGTAGACCATCTATATATTACGGGGGTCCATAGTTAACGGGACCAAATTTTGTTAGTAAAAATAGGCAAATACATAGGTGTTTATGTACATCATAGGTCCTGTTAACTATGGACCCCCGTAATAGATAGATCAGAGATGTCAGGAGGCATGCCAAGCAAGGCAAAACGTGCGCTGTCAAAGGTGTAGAGGTGAGTGCTTCACACTACAACCTACAGCGGTAGTTAGTAGTTTGTTTTGGTGTCAAGCCAA
This sequence comes from Macrocystis pyrifera, assembly GCA_031763025.1. Lineage (NCBI taxonomy): Eukaryota > Phaeophyceae > Laminariales > Laminariaceae > Macrocystis > Macrocystis pyrifera. The sequence goes on along the minus strand of JASSKH010000007.1, from coordinate 10,931,184 downwards.
GGCATGTCGAGGCAAAGTTGGTGTCTGTCAAGGGATGAAGAAAGTGCTGCCTCCTGATATCTTTGCTGCAGATCCTACCCCGCTGTTATGAGTTGGTGTGCAAGATCTGTGTATCACAGACAGACGCATCCCACGGGAAACGTGCCCTTCGACAATGCATGCATGCGGAATGTACGGCTCCCACCCGAAACGATGAGTGGGCTCAAAATCATACATACAACGATCAGAAAAACTATACAGCATGCCCTCTCGGAAAGATCTACCACACACTACCAGAAGATCCACGATGGAGTGGAAATCAATGAACTACCCGATGAATTGAACACTGCCATGGCAATCCATACGAAACATTTTTGGGGTACTTCCTCATTTGAGCAGCCCCGCCAGGCAGAACATTGTGGGCCAACCAACAATACCTTGTACTGTACGGATGCGAGGTCCATGGTCATGCATGCGACTACGACCATGCATGATATCGACTACAATGTCTGCCTGGTCGGTGAAAACCCGACATACGTGCTTCGTCCAGGCCTTCCGTCTCGGGATTGTAGCGATGCGAGGGTCTATAGTTATATTACTACGGCGATGCATGATGTCGAGTACACCCCCTCCCCCCCTCGTCTATGGTCATAAGACTACGGTCATGCATGATATCGAGTACCCCCCCTCCCCCCTGATGGCTCTCGGGCCGCCGACGGAAAACAAGAAAGGGAGCCCGAACGGGCAGAGCATCGTCGCGCCCGCGTCCACGGTGTGTGTTTCTCTTGTAGTTTGTTACGAACAGGACAGGACAGGGAATGATGCTTGTATGTTTGTAAAGAATAGTGACGCTCGTTGTATGTATGCGCCGTAATTCTTGCCGGGATGCCGAAAAACAGGGTCGCCACACTCAAATTCAACATTTTGGATTGCAAAAAAAAAAAAACGAGCATGTGCTACTTACTTACTGCTGCGATGAGTTCGTTTTTCGTTGCCCGAACTTAGAGGGGCGGCAAGAAGAAGAACCCCTGGCAAGCCGAACCTTCGCGAAAGAGTAGAGGCAAAGAGGCCGCGCGGCGAACCGTCCGACGGTCGGTGCGCTCGGCTTCTCTGCTTTCTTGTCGCTGGGAAGAAGCTTGAGCTTCGAGCGCTCTCGCTCGCTCGGCCAACTAAATACGTGGTTTGTCTCTGGCAAGCTTAAGTAAGCTTTGGACGCGCTCGGCCAACCGTCCGTGCTGTCGCCAAGAATTTTGTAAGCTTTGAACAAGGCTGTGCGGGCAATCTTCTGTTTGCTGCTACGTGAGAAGTTCATGAATAAGGTTCGACCACGAGTGGGCCCGCATCTTCCAAAAGCACCCATCAGACAGTCTCGTGCGGCCGAAATACAAGAAAAAATCAACACCGAACACGGCGCAACGCCAAAAGATGCCACGGTGGGCGAGGCCGGGCGAAACGAGGCGATCGGCGACCGACCATCATTCCGCAAACCCGACGATCAAGTAAATCCGTGGACAGACACACAAAATGTTGATCAATCACTCAAGTAAATCCGTGGAAGAACAAAATTTCGATGTTTCGGTGTACACAGTAGTGATACATGAATAAATAACATGCACCGGGCGGAATCTTGCCTGCCCGGCGGAGCTGCAGTAGGAGCTGTCACCGAACGGGGTGGCGTTTCTCTATCGGGGCGAAGGTACCCGTAGCAGACGCGACTCAAGGGGGGGGGGGGGGGGGGGGGGGGGGGGGGGGGGGGGGCTCGAGCATTTCAAGATAACAAAGCACCAAAGCATATATCTCAGCATCAACGTGCGAAACGCTACACGATTCACACGATCTAGTCCGCGCTCTGAGAGCGAGCGACGCGAAAATCACGGCGCGAAAATCACGGCCGCGCCTCACGAAATTCTCGCAGCACGCAGTTTGTTAGTGGCGGGTCGACAGAAACATCTCAAGAGAGAAACAAAAAAAGAAGGAAACAAAAAATAACGGGCAGGAGCTGCTCAAGCCCTCTGCCGCGCTCGTCCTTATCCGGCGGCGCCCTCGCACGCAACGTTCACCAACAAGGAGCAAAAACACGAGGCTCGACAAGTATCGCCGACCTGCAGTGTACGGAAAGCGGAGCATTTCACACCCCGACGTAAAACGTATTGGCCCCGCCCCCACCTTTCTTTTTCTGACAACCTATTCGAATGTCATGGTGCCGCATTCGTAGCGGTGCAAGCGAAGAGGCCTCTGAAACCGAAATTACCAAAACCAAAAAACAGAAAACATAGTTTTGAAAAAAAAAAAAAAAAGCGCCTTCGATGATGCTAAATACTGGGTTCCTCTCCACTTTCTGTGCGAGGGAAAACAAAATGAACGCAAAGTAGGAAGTCGGCTGCTGCCGCGGGTATTTCTTATATCGTGACAAGAGCGCCAACGATAATCGTTCTTCCTTGCCCCCAAGCCTTCAACAAAAACATCAACGCACACCCCATATCCACTTCCCTCTTTCCCTCTCCACTCAAAGCTAATACAACAACGCAACATGGTATCCCGTTCATACCAAGCGCGGTTCAAAACCCCCCCCCCCCCCCCCCCCCCCCCCCCCCCCCCCCCCCCCCCCCCCCCGTAAACATTCTTGTGCAAACACGCCCCCCCCCACCCCCATCCCCGCCTCCCTCCCTCCCTCCCCCTCCCTCCCTCCCTCCCTCCCTCCCCCCCATGTATCGGTACCATCAAAGCACTGCCGACAATTCACGATCCCAACCAGCAAACCGCGGGCCAATCAGACGGAACCACATTCCCACCAGCTATCGATCGACATGATCTCCACCCACTCAACCCATTGTCGGAAAACTAAAGGTTACATTCCGTAAAGGGTGGAATGGTTGTCGTGCTGGTAGTGGTCGTGGTCGTAGTGATACCGGCGGCGGCGGCGGCGGCGGCGGCGGCGGTGCCCCGCGTTCGTGCATCCTTTGGCGGAGATGGAAGCGGTGTGCGTCGACGCGGCAAGTAATAGCGCCCCGAGCTCCCCCCCCCCCAAAAAAAAATCCCCCCGCATGCAAACATCGCCGAGATAGAACGGCAGCACATGTGTAGAAACGGAAAGAATCACCAAAACCCAAAAATACTCAAAAAAAAACGCACACAACTTATTCCATCGTCGTTTTGATAGGTATGCTTTGCAGTCAGCCTCGGGGTATGGGCTCATGACGGTAAAGAAAATGTTGTTTATTTGCCGTCATATCCATACCATAGTCTATAGGCATCAGATATCATATTCAAATACGAGCCTCACTCTCTTGGTTCGGCTCAGACATCATACTCAGACGAGCCGCACTCTGCTTTCGGCTCCGTCCCTCTTCAGGTTATTTTTCCCTTCTGTCTCTCTCTCTCCCCTCTCTCTCTCTTCGTCTTCTGTGATCGACATCCCCGTCTCCGTCTTCTTGAGTCATCGCCCCACCTCCCCTCCCCCCCCGTCCGCCACACCTCTCACTCTCCCCACCCATCGCGTCCAGACAAGGCAATTGAATGCTCGAGCTTGCGCGGCCTATGGCCTAGCCTATCTACTCCTACTACTACTCGTGGCGGTGGGATGCTCAAAAACGCATTTTCGTGCCCGCAATGAACAAAAATTTGGATGGAAATTTTTGATTGGTGGAAAAATATGCTGTCACTGGCGTGTGCCTGCTGCCCGCGTGTTCGCCGATCGCCGCCCGGGTGGCCCCTCCTCTCGCGTGCGGCCAGACCTTTACTTGTTCGCCATGTTCACCATGATCAGCCAGTGCGAAGAATGATGTGGACGCCGCTGTCCGTGTCGACAACGCTAGAAATCTCTCCCACACGGAGAGACCTCGTTGCGTCTTCAAAGGGCTGCCGTGCCAGCCCAAAGGCGTCGTAGCATTAGAAAATATTTGTATCCCGCGAAAAAGTTGAAAAAAAAAAAACGCGAAACATAAAAACAAAAACAGATACGAAACAAAAACAAGGCAGGTAGGCAGGCAGGTAGGTACAGGTAGGTAGGCAGGCAGACAGACAGGCAAGCAGGCAAGGCAGGCAGGCAGGGAGGCAGAACCGAGCAGAGGCACAGACAAAGCACGCGCAGCAGAAAGAGAAAGAACCAGAGTGTGAGAGAGAGGCACGGGCAGGAATATCAAATCAGTTTCGGAATCCACGATCCCGAGGGGCTTTGCAGCATGTGATAACATGATGACGTATATGCCATTTTTTCCGGAAATGTAAAAGGACCGTTCGGGTATCCATGTTACTACCCAAACGGTCCCTACATTAGCAGGCTTGGCGGTATCTTGCACCAGATATCGAAAAATATGGGAGATTGACGCCACTCATACAGTATTAAACATTTTTTCATTAGTCATGTCTCTCGCTGCTGTTGCAGCGGTATTACAAAAACTTGTTCCGCTACATCCATGCCGCTGTCCAACAAAAAACTTTTTCAACGCCCCTTCCAGTCAATACCATAGTCAGTACAGCAGTATATAATATACCAGGAACGTATCGATAGTCAAGTCACTACATCAAGTTAGAGGCATGGAGAGGGAGGGGGGGGCGTAGGCGTGCACGCGCGGGAGGATCTCGGAGAAAAAAAAAACAGTCCTCAGGGCCCAATCGTTTCTCTAGCGGCCGACATTACCGATTGGACCACGCAGTGTCTATTAAAATGTCGTGTCTTGCAGGGGGACGTCCACGTCTTCCCTTGCAGCTTGTGATTACAGTAGTAGTGGTGGTCCCTCTACATTGCCGGTGAGTAGTGTCATGCTTTAGTGATGTTGGAATCGCTTGCCGCAGATGGGGATTGATTAGTGTGGCAGCGTTCGGAGTAGTTAGTGCCGGTTGCCGCTATAGTAGTGCCGGCTTTGTAGGCTGGCGCATACCAGCACTAGAGGGGGACCACTACTACTGCTGTATACCGTATCACACGGGTGATGAGATATCGTACCACACGGGTGATAAGATAGCACACCGTATCACACGGGTAACAAGATAACACATCATATCACACGGGTGATAAGATAACACACCGTATCACACGGGTGATAACTTAACACCGTATCACACGGGTGATAAGATAGCACCACCGTATCACACGGGTGATAAGATAGCACTACCGTATCGCACGGGTGATAAGATAGCACACCCCTCTCGCCGACGAATTTCTTTACCCCGTATCACACGGGTGATAAGATAGCACCACCGTATCACACGGGTGATAAGATAGCACTACCGTATCGCACGGGTGATAAGATAGCACACCCCTCTCGCCGACGAATTTCCAAGTCGATTTTCTCGACAATGGGGAGACTGCAAGCAGCGCCGAATGATGCGCCTATGGGAAGATCTCGAGGAGACGTTTCCAAAGCCACCATTTTCGTTGTGGATGCCCTCCTTAAGGCACGTTTGGGAGAAAACCGCCTCGTCAACTCGCCCCAGGAAAATGTTGTTTTACCTTGCGTGCTACGCGTACTCCCCTCCGTATTCGCCGAGCGCTAATCGCACAAACAAGACTACCAGTGCGACTAAAAAACAATGGCAAATATGTAGCATACCTGGTACATATATAACTACAACACTTGTAAAAATACGTAAATCGAAAGAATCGGAACCCATGTGGGTAGAGTTTGCAGATACTATTATTAATATTACGGGGGACCCTAGTAAATAGGACCTAATATGGTTAGTAGAAATAGTGAAATATATAGGTTCTTGCCTGTACCGTAGGTCCTATTTAATATGTTCCCCCGTAATATTAATACCCCAGTTCAGAAAAACCTGACACTTTTAACAAAAACGAGAAATATCAACTCGAGAAAATCGGAACTCGTGTGTGTTTTTTTTGGTATACGAAGAGTTCGTTTACGCCATGTGCTCTCTCCATGTGGGGCTCTCTGCATATTATTTATTAGTCATTTCTCCGACGAGGGAGACAGCGGTGAAGCCTCCATCCCACTCTGTCCGCACGTTCAAGGATCATCTGGCTGAGTAATACTATGGATAAAAAAACGGCCCTTACATCTGCGGACGGAGTGATACATACGCACCAGTACGTCCATCGGGGGACACACTTTTTTTTTTATCATCACTTTTACTTTCCAGCCCACTCGTAGGAGGTTTTACCCTCGACGATTTCTGGACAAGCCGTGGTCACAGGTGTCGTCCCTTCTCCCCCCCGGTACGCGCCTTTAGTTTTTATCGCGCATAGGGTTCAGCATTCCCACTGCTCGTCGATTTTCATCGAATGTAGAGCTAACTCACGCTCTCGCGCTTTCCGCTAATCAATTTTATGCAAGAAAAAGTCCCTATGAGCATGCACTCGGTGACACTGATCGCGGATCGAACCACTAATAATACCTGCTTGTACCAGGTACGTACGTACCAGGTACCAGTATCTGATACTTGGTATGAGTGTATCAAGCTTAAGAGCACGTTTTATGCTGATACAGACCACTATAATACGAATGCTACGCCGCTACGCCGTGCTGTCTTCGTGCTATCGTATAGATACGGACTTCATGTACCTCGTGCGTCGTACTGCTGTATTAATAACTAACGCGTTTTTGGGTCTGTTTCCCTTGCTCGAGCATTCGGTGTGGCAGATGCGCTATGTTCTGGGTCTATTCGCAGGTACAGCAGTAATATGTCTGGCAGATACGTTCTGTTCTGTACCTAGGTACGAGGATAAGTACATCGCCGGGAGTCCGGAGAAGGATCCCAGCCAACAGAGGCAGTAGGCAGCAGTCGCGCCGGCGCAGCAAGCAGCAAGTCGTGTCAACGGTCAAGCTTCCTCTATCTAACTTTGTTTTAAAGTAAACATACAGCAGGCGCCTTGCAACAATAAGTATCATTACCATCTCGGAACACACCTCCAAACATTTTTTTTTTTTTTTTTTTTTTTTTTTTCTTCATCACTTCTACTTTCCAGCCCACTCGTAGGAGGTTTTACCCTCGACGATCTTCTGGACAAGCCGTGGTCACAGGTGTCGTCCCTTCTCCCCCCCGGTACGTGCCTTTATTTTTTGTCGCGCATAGGGTTCAGCATTCCCACTGCTCGTCGATTTTCATCGAATGAAGCTAACTCACGCTCTCGCGCTTTCCGCTAATCAATTTTTTTATGCAAGAAGAAGTCCCTATGAGCATGCACTCGGTGAGAGTTGAACCCACGAAATTGATCTTGACAGGCACGCGGACCACCTACCAAGCCACCCGGGGCGCATAGAGGGCGATGAAAGCCCGGCTCATCTACATACATGGATGACAAACGGAACATCCGAAAACTAGAACCAAAGCGGAAACACGACACAAAACAAGCAGTGCGTACAGCAGCACTCCTACTGTGTGTTCTTCACATTAGTAGTAGTAGTAGTATAGTAGTAGTATTGTAGTAGTAGTAGTAGTAGTAGTAGTAGTAGTAGTAGTAGTAGTAGTAGTAGTAGTAGTAGTAGTAGTAGTAGTAGTAGTAGTAGTAGTAGTAGTAGTAGTAGTAGTAGTAGTAGTAGTAGTAGTAGTAGTAGTAGTAGTAGTAGTAGTAGTAGTAGTAGTAGTAGTGGTAGTGGTAATAGTAGTAGTATCGTAACAGCGGCTGAAGGCGCCGGCCGAATCCAACTATTAATACGTACCCTGGGGTATTTAATATCCAAAATTGATAAAATGTAATATTCATTCATAAAACAAGATATCAACATCGTAATATCTGTACAACGACGAACCACAACCGCTCCGACTCCGGGGGTGGTCTGGCCGAAATCGAAACAGGAGCTGCTGCAACAATGGGTAAGTTACTGGACGCCGGCTTCGAAGTCAAAATCGCGGTCAGGCGTTAGCCTTAGGTTCGGTAAGTCTGGACACACAAGGTCCACGGGCCAGATGGTGCGCGTGGCAAAAGCAAAGAAGCACCCGCGGTTAAACAAAGGTTGGCGTCGGTGAATATTGGTTGTCGAGTTCCGGGATAGTTGGATACGGTTGTTCGGCAAGGGCCGGTCTCGCGCCCCCTCAGGGCATCAAAACAAAATGTCACGAAAACAAAATGAAATCAACCATCGAAACCAATAACCGGGCGTCTCAAGTAAAGTGCAGCAGGCAGGAAGTGAAATAAAACAGCAAAAGTCCAGAGAAAAGAAAAAGAAGAGGGAATGGGGGTGGCGGGGGGGGGGGGGGGGGCGAACACGAAAGAAACTAGGCAGCAGCAGCAGCAGCAGCAGCAGCGGGTACGAGAGGTAAGCAAGCGGCAAGCAGTCCAAGGTCCGAGAACACACACGCAATATCATACTGGTACCAGGTATCTGGCATTACAACGAACAAACGTGACTGCAAGCCGGCGACAACGTCAACAACAACAACAGCAGTGTCGGTCGTTCATTCCATATATATTATATGTACCGCACCTTCATCATTTGGCCGTCCCCGAACTCGCCGAGATCTCCGCCGGATCTGGCGCTGCCGCAGTCGGAGTGCTCCTGGGCGATCTCGGCGAAATCTTCCTGGGTCGATATCTTGCCCTTCAGATCCATGAGCATGTTGATGGCTTCCGACTGGGGGATGAGTCGATCGAGTCGTCCCGGGATTTTAGGCGGGAGCGCACGTGGGCGTGACGACGAGGGCGAGAGAGCGAGATAGGGGGCGTTTTTTTTGGGGGGGGCGTACTCATTTATTGCTTGCGTTAGTCATTTTACCATTGACCGCGCATCCCTTTCGAGAGACGGAGCACTGGGGGGTGGGCTGAAGGGGGCGAGACGGGCGAGGGAAATCCAGTGACCCGGCTGACTGAATGGGGTTGCAATAATTTCGTGCTGCTGCTAGCTCGCCGGATGCTCTGCCGCGACGAGCTTCTCGGAAGAGTTTACACGGAGTGGTGATGGCGGTGGTGGTGGTGGCAGAAGAAGCTGCAGAGTAGCTTAGACACAAGAGACCGGTCGTATTTCCTATTCCCTCCCGCACAGGGCACAGTCTACAGGAAAAGGGACAGGGAAAAGGGCTTAGTGCTCAATGGTTCAACAGAAGCCATTCCAGTGCGGTTGCTGTTGTTGTTCGATGGCTCACAGGGGGCAGAGAAAAGAGCTGAACGTGCTCCCATGGGTCCAACAACAAAAGCCATTCCATGGTATTTCTCGACTATTAATATTAACAGGGATAAAGTATTGATATTGTAACCTGGTATTAATAGCTACTATTAATAACACGCAGTTATTGTGTTGTTGATGTCTATTGGTCACAGAAGACACTCTTCCTGTAAATATCATTATTGCGAGTAGCAGCCGGGGGTGGGGGGGGGGGGGGGGGGGGGGGTAAGGAAGATGGTTGGAACCTCTGCCTACATGCGGGCCCAGGGGCCCGCGATGGTTAACGGTTAACAACCGGGGCATGAACGGTGACAGGGCAGCTTGGCAGCCGGAAGTAACCGCGAGGCTGACTCTGACGGAGCTTTTCACCTTCGCCACGTCTGTTCAGAATCACATTTTCAAGACTGGAAGCAACAACAAGGTGGAATCTGGCTCGGCTCCTCATCAGCTCGGCCTTTGCAACTTTACGCTTTCCTCTTTTCTGTCCGTTTCGGCTTCGCTTCGCTTTGTTCAGTATTGCTGTTACTTATTGCTTGTGCGTGCTGTTGGATTACATAGCTTTCAGCCTGACAGTGTTGTAACTATTGTGTTGTTGTACGTCGTGCGAGTATATGGACGGTCTGCTGACTGCAGTACCGAGCAATAGGAAGGAGGAGCGAAGAAGAACGATGTTGACATGTTGTGCAATACCAGGAGAACTTTGTGTAATAGTATACCTGGTACCTGGTATGTAACTTCTTGATCGTAGTCAAGACAGAGTGTGGTTCGTAGTTTTGTTTCTGCGCATGAAAAAAATAGTCGTACGTACTCGTATTTACAGCAAAAGTCTTCATCCGTCGGAAAATAAAGGTCCACGAGGAGGGTAAATAAAGGTCCACGAGGAGGGTCCAGCGGAGCCGCCGCCTGCTCAACACGGCAACAAGGCTTACTTACAGCAGCGGTCATCTGGTCGCCGTCGACTGCGTTGCAACCGAAAAAGGAACGCTTTGCAGCAAGCGCAGACCGGACAAGAGAGTTTTTTTTTGCCGGGTTTTTTCTCCTTCTCAGCTGTACAATAATAACCGGAACGTGTAACAATAATGCATGATGGAAGAGCCATAACCTGTAACGTAATCTGTCTCATCTCTCGCGGCGTCTTGGATTTTTCCGTGTTTTGTTCAGTTCGGAGACAAGAGCAACCAAACAGGGGGTAGGGCTCTTTGCCTGCTGAGACGTGTCATCGACGCTCCTCGTCGTCGTGTGTGCGTGTGCGCTTGTCATAAGCAACGAAAAGGCTCTTATCAGAGCAAAGAAAGGGCTATACAGCAGGGGACAGTAGCGTACCTTCGTGCGCGTCTTGATCTGCACCCCGTCTTGATCCTTCCACGAGGCAGTTCTGCGACTACCTTGGTGCTTCACGAGGATGTGCGACGCCCGCATGATGATGACGATGACGATGTTGTGTCAAAAGTACAACGGACTGGCTGGCTGGAGGAATAAGAGACAGCGATCCAAACGGAGCAGCAGCAGCAGCAGCAGCGAAAACCGGGGAGGTTGAAAGAGGCGCGTCGCTGAAAAGCTGGTTTAGGGCAGAGGTCGAAGGCGGGACCCCGGGCAGAGCGAAATATCACCGACTACGATGGGGGGAGGAGCTGCAGACCAGACGGTAGGGGGAACAAAATCAACCATCCTACATCTGAATCCCACAGTTTTTTCTCTGGGTTTGCCTCGGCATGATCGTAGAAACCCCCGATCCGATTTGATTTACAGAATATATCGTCATGTTTTTCGGTGTTCTTTGTTCGTTTTCAAGTCATTTCACAGATCTCAGATCTCGGTGCCGATCCTACCACTAGGCAGGGGTTTCAGGGCAGCTTTCGCAGTCGGTTCTCTGGTGTCGCCAGGCAACTGCCATAGGCTCACGGCTTATGGCGCTGAAGTGAAAGGCGGAGAGCGGAAGGTTTGCTGGCAGAGGGGGACCCCGGTCGTAAAACAATTTTTGGTGGACATCAAGATGATCCTTCGACCGAGGAAAAGGCGGTGTGACACAAGCAGAAGAAGCGTTGAGCATGCTCCAGCTCCCCACCCCGTGCATGGACAAGATCCGGGGGTGCTGCCTTCAGGTGAGATACATGTTTTGGACCTCTTGTGGTTATTGAGCACTCAGCGCTTCACGTTCGGTTACCGCAGGTCTCATTGCGTCGAGCTAACCTGCTCAAACTCAAACTCTCAAGTTTTGATTCATTTACAACAACACAGCAGTAGCAGCAGAGCAGCTGCAGTTGTACGTGCTCGCAATGCGCAACGCTAGGTCCAGCGTACCTATCGCACATCGCGCCACTACAACGCACACAGAGTATCAAGATCATACGGTATAGTTTATCGCCCACTCGTGTACATTAGAGCAACCGCTGACTTGCACTCGACACATACCGGAATAATGTCGGAATGGGGTAGAAGGTAGGAGCAGGGGAGCGGAGCCCGTAGGGCAGTAAATAATACCAGGTGGTAAATCAAACAGCCAAGAAACAACAGCAAGAAACTGCTGCACCTGACACCCACAGGTGCAAGGGGATACGAGAATACCGCAGTAGTTACGTACGTACGTTCTACAGGAATCATACGTACGCGGCTCTGGGCGGAATTATGAGCAGCGGTTTTAGTTTAATATGAAGAACGAACGTTTCTTAAATTTACGACCAAATTGATAGCTGGTACTGCTGCTGTCTTCTTCACAGATCATCGACCAATAGATCCATACCTATGGGGTCCATATCCGTATCTTGAAGAGTACCTGATAAGTAAGACCCGGTACGGATGATATCTATCTGCACATCTACAGCTGCGCTGTACCAGTACGTGTGTAGCTGCTGGGCTGCTGCACATACACCGATACTGCTGTAAATAGTAGACCAGTGCTCCCAGTGTAGTTTTACGAGTCGGGAGAGACCTGCTGTAGTGCCAAGTCTAAACTGTACGAATGCACTCCGAAGTACCAGGTATACTGCTGTAATCGGATAATAGCCAGACAGCAGTGATGATGATGTTGTTCTCGCATTATGGCTCATTTTCCTGAAATCCTGCCTGTGCATCTGAGGGTACTTGGTATCACCAGAGTTAGTGATTTCCAGGGCTGTTCGCGGGTCAGGTCAAACCTCACCGGTCAGGTCGGGTCGGGTCGGATCAGCTGACCCGACCTGACCGGCGATTTGTTTTGATGTCTTGACCTGAACCGACCCGACCCGCGAGATTTTGGAAACCTCCTGACCCGACCCGATCCGACCCGTGAGATCTTGAAACCACTTGACCCGACCCGACCCGACAGATTCCGAGTGAACCGTGAGATGCGGGTCGTGCCGCGGGTCGGGTCACCTCGACCCGCGGATCCGGCCGGTGGATCGACAAAAGCAAAAACAAATACCTGGTAAATCTTGATTATTTAACTCTCCAGCAATATTTAGTGGGTATGGATGGATGCGGACATGCGTATATAGTTTTGGCGGTGTTTTAGTGTTTGAATATGATACCATAGGAATGCTATTGAGTATTGGTGCGAGAGAAGCCGTTGGGCAGAAGGAGAGGAGAGATTTTGAAGTGTCGGGTCCGCGGGCCGGATGCGGATGCGCCGGTCCGACCCGCCGGTCAGCAGAAGACAACTCGTGGGTCGTGCTGGCCCGAACCGCGTGTGACCCGTTTCTCGCGGGTAATGACCTGACCCGACCCGTGAGCTTTTCATCACCTCTTGACCCGACCTGACCCGACCTGACCCGACCCATGAGAGTTAAAAAGTTTTTGACACGACCCGACCCGACCCAACCCGACCCGTGAGATTTGAAAAACTCTTGACCCGACCCGACCCGACGCGTGAGGTTCGATTGTTTTTCTACCCGACCTGAACCGACCCGCGAGATTCGAAAATCTCTTGACCCGACTCGACCCGACCCGTGAGATTTTGAACACTTCTTGACCCGACCCGACCCGACCCGTGAGACTTTGAACATCTCCTGACCCGACCCGCGGGTCGGGTCATGACCCGCGAACAGCCCAGGTAATTTCCACGGCGCCAAAAATTGAGGCTGGCTGAAGCTGTATTTCACTGTATTTTAATTGGATGTTTCGACCGCCGATCTGCGACCGCGATGTACGAAAAGAAAGAAACCAGGACCGGCGATTTTTTCGTTCCACCAATCACAAAGACACGCACACGTGCAGACCAGCAGAGTGCAGCCTACAACAACACACAGCAGGAGTGTACATAACGAAGCATGCAGCCAACAACAAGAGTTCCAGCCCAACTCGTGGGAGTCTTTTACGCTTCTACCCTCAGCGGTCTTCTTCTGGACAAGCCGTGGTCACAGATGTCATCATTTCTTCCGCCCTCCCCAGCATTCGCTTCCATTTTCATCGCGCACGGGGTTGGTATAAAAGACGAAGTTGTTGTTAAATTTTCTGCTAATAAGGCTGAAGAACCTAAATTAGTTGTACCCATAGCAAAATAAATTAAAGAGGCACCAAACAAGAAAAAAATAGAAGCAACAAGAGCTAAAATAACGTATTTAAACCAGCCTCAACAGGGAAGTAAGAATTCTTTTTCCAAGGCGTTGGGCATTCCCAATACTCGCCGATTTTGTTACGTCACATTTAATACCAGTACGATATTTCGGTTGCGGTGGTATTCTTGCAGCAGTTGTAGACTACTCTCTATATAAATGGGCATAAACGAGCCGCGATTTCCGAACGTCCAACACTCAAACCCCTCCAGCACAGTCTAGACTGGCGTGCCACCCTCAATGTGCGCTATGTTCTGCAACTATGCACCGCAGCTCGGCAGCTATTAATTGCTGCACGTTGATCATACGAAGCAACCGCCGTTGCCCTTATGAGCCCACGTCAAACGGAAATCTGCGAACACCGTACGCAGCCTTTCAAGAGGTCGCGCAATCTGAGCTTCTAATTTAAAATGGATGCGATCATCATTATTTCAGTCTACAGATCATTTACGAAATATTTGTGGGTGCCAGGTAGTAATGTTGAAAGTTGATATCAATAGTTCAAGTCGACGAGGTGTTCCACAACCTATTGTTTTGGAGGGGACGGGGGACGGGGCGGCGAGGGGGGGGGGTGAAGTTTACGTTTCCGCTGCGCCGAGAGCCGAGATGACAAACGGTGACTTTTTGAATGGATAACTGGTATACCAATCGCTGGACAGTCTGGAGGAAGAGCAGCAGGGTCGCTCAGCGATAGGGCGTCGGCAATGTCGATTCGCTTCCACGTCGCTACATCCCTGCTTCAGGAGTGAACAGCTGCTATACACTGGTCAAGGGATATCCCCCTCGATAGATACAACCCCCCCCGCTCCCCCTCCCCGTGCGATATCGTGCGAGCCAACACCTTGCGCATTTTGTGGGCGGGCTCCACGATCCAACACACCGAACACTTGTAGGGTAACCTACGTATTGAACGCCTTTAAGGGGCACTCAAGACGCGGCGGTTTATGATACACCCCTTGCGATACACCAGGTATGCCGTTTGATTTTGGCCAGTACATACCGGTACCTGCGTCTGATGTACCTGTACCTGTTCATGGGAAAATTGTTGTGCGTAGTGTAGTATAGTGTGGTGTGGTGTGATGTTGATGTGGTGCGCGGCTATGGGTTACGACGATACTATAGAGTGCAGAGCTTCTCTGTTTGGAGGGTCATGCTTGCAGCCCATAGATGCGCGGTGTGCAGCTATGGCGGCTTTCCGCGGGGACTTCGGCGAAGCAAGGCGGAACAGTTTTCGCGGGCGTAGTGGAACTTTCATACCGGACGTGGCACACCGCTGCTGCTGCTGCTGCTGCTGCTGCTGCTGCTGCTTCTACTGCTGCTGCGTGGAGACTTCCCGACGATTGCTGCTGTGAAAAAGTGTTCCCGCACCAGGAACAATAAAATAAGCATTCAAGCATTCGAACATTCAAACCGCGGGGCATTGTTGTTGTTTTTTTTTCCTTCCGTGCACATACATAACATGCATCAATGATCCTAATACACCGGTACGGAGTATTGGTATGAACACGTATTTTATACACAGAGTACAGCAACGTCTAACATTCATGTTGATGGTCGTAATATTACGGAGGACCATAGTAAATAGGACCTACAGTACACACAAAAACCTATATGTTTACCTTTTTTTTGCTAACAACATTTGGTCCTATTTACTATGGCCCCCCGTAATAGTAGTACCGCCGCGTGGACACACATCAGTACTCGTAGTGCGAGAATGTCACGTAGTGTTCGTATTATAGTTTTTTTTTATTGATATCACTCTCGCGAGCGACGTACAAAGCGGGTAACAGTAACGATGGGAGAGTTAGTGGAGTTGTGAACGGTCCCCGGTCCCCGGTCCCCGGCACGACATCCCAAACACAACAGCCCGAAAATTAACAGCCAAAGAAAGCAACAGCCCAGCAGCCCGAACCACGACGAAACGGCAGCCAGAATCAACTATTACGGGGGACCAAAGTACATAGGACCAGATATTGTCAGTAAGAAAAGCGAAATATATAGATTTTTGTGTCTACCGTAGGTCCTATTTACTATGCCCCCCCCGTAGTAGCAAGACCTAAAACAACACAGCAACAACAGCCCGCAGAGAAAAAACTCAAAATCACAGCAGTAACAGCCCGAACGAACAGCCCCCCACCCCACTTACCCCTCGAGAGCAGTTGTTGTCGTTTTTCTACATGCACTGCTGTCAATACTCGTGGCCACAGCAGTACACTCCAGTTTTGTAAAGCTGTGCGTTCTGATGCTGTGCGTCATTTCGCTGCATCAACATGCGATATGTACTGCTGCTGTACATCAACCAGTACATCAATAGCTCCACTCTTTCTATTAATAGTGCATAACAAAAGAAATGCCCACAGGGGAAGGCGAAAAAAACAGAACTTTCTGTAGCCACACTCCTCCATGTCGGAATTGAAAACAAACAACCAACACCAGTAGTAGTACAGTACAGCAATACCTGGTACGAGCAACCAATATTAATAGCAGGTTGGGATTGTGGTCAGAAATTAAATAAGGCATGCTTTTTTTTTTCGTTTTTTCTTCACTTGATCTTGGTACCCCCCCCTTCCCCCCCCCCCCCCCCTCCCCCGCCTGTTTGGGGCTCAATTTTTTTTTTTGAGTGTGTAGATTTTTTTTTTTTATGTTGTTTACCTTTGGTTGGCCTGTTGGTCGTTGGTCGCTGGTCGTTGGGTTGAAGTTCCAACCATGCCCCCCCTCCTACCGACCAGCCCCTGAAATCTTCATCCGTGAAAAACGGGTTGGATCTAAAAGTTGGTATAAACAGCTGTCGCTATATAGGAAACTCGCGCTGCAGGATATTTATAGCTGTCGTCAACTTGTATGCGTTAGTGTGTTGCTGACGAAAAACCCAAAACGAAATGAACAGATACATGTAACAAGCGTACGTACTGGATACGAAAAGCAGGACATGCAACAACCACGCAACGAGTACGAGTCGTACGCCGACCGCACCACACCCCACCCCACTGGCCACCGTTGAGCTTCGGCGATTTCGAAGGGGTCCCTACAAAAAGCGCCGTCGAGATTGGAAACAACCGCGTTCGCTCGAAATAACATATTCTATTACGGAGGACCATAGCAAATAGGACCAAATATTGTTAGTAAAAATAGGTAAATATATGGTAGGTTTTTATGTATACCAAAGGTCCTATTAATATTAAATATGGACCCCCGAAATAGCCACTAACTGTTGTTGTAGTTGCAGCGTTGTAGCTAGCTGCAGCTTGTATTAAGTTACAGAAGTAACCCGTTTTAGTGCTGCAGTCCCGTTTATGGGATAACCCAGTAATATTCTAAGTGGTTTGTCCCCAAAACGGAACTGAAGTTTGCTCTAAAATGGTCAATACCGAGAAAAACTCCAGATAGCACACCCTCCCTGCGATGTTTTTTTATTTCCTACTATTACGGGGGGCCATAGTTAATAGGACCTACGGTACACACAAAAACCTACATATTTACCTATTTTTACTAACCATATTTGGTCCTATTTACTTTGGTCCCCCGTAATAGACGCTGCGATGATTTTTTTTTTTCTACTATAATAGACGATTTTTCCCCGATTTTTCCCCGATTTTTTTTTCCTTTTCTCCGAAACTATGTAAGTGGAGGGGGCGTGCGTGCACAAACAATGAACACGGTGGCGTTGTGGAGATATCTCGTCGGGATGTTTCTCTTCTTCAACCCTCTTTAGGAGTGACGGCAGTCTTGTTTTTGGAAACAAACCGGTCAACTTTTTTGAGTGGTTTTGTCCTCAAAATGGGACTGCAGTTTTGAAACAAGGGTTTTTAAGACTCAAGAGACACATCCATCGCTCGGCGTTTGCACCCGCCCCCTCTCCGTTGTTGAGAAAACTGCAGTAGCTTGCGAGTGGGTCTGAGGGGGTGCGCTATCTCATGACCCGAGAGAAAGTGTTGTGCCGTAGCGTTATCTGCAGAGTTCAGTGTGTTTAGTTGTGAGTACTCATTCCTCAGTACTATTACGGGAGACCGTAGTAAATAGGACCAAATTTTGTTAGTAAAAAAAGATAAATGTATAGGTTTTTGTGTGTACCGTAGGTCCTATTTACTATGGTCCCCCGTAATAGGCTGTGCACAATATCCAGGTGCCCTTCTCTCCCAGATTTGAACCTGTCGACAGGTAGGTAGGTGAGGTGTACAGCAGCATTAATGTGAATTTCGACGATGTGGGAAATTTCGATTTTTTTTGCGGGTGGTACCCGAGAGCCTTGAGAGTGCCGGGGGGGGCCTTATACGATACGAATGCTGCTGTTGCTGTTGCTGTTGCTGCTGCTGCTTCTGTATTAGCGCTTGCTTTTGACGCTACGATGCTCGCCTTGCCGCTGCTTCTGTGTGATGAGTGCTCGTTTTTGACGCTACTATGCTTGCCTTGCTGCTGCTTCAAGTACGGATTTCCACGTGACTGTGCTCTACCTTGTGTCGTTTTAGAGCGTCTCCCTCCTGCCTGCCTGCCTTGCTGCGTGCTTCGAGTACATATTTGTACGGGACTGTGCTCTACCTTGTATCGTTCCAGAACGTCTCCCTCCTGCCTGCCTTGCTGCGTGCTTCGAGTACAAATTTCTACCGGGTTGCGCTCTACCTGGTACCTTGTGTCTTTTTAGAACGTCTCCTTCCTGCGGAACGTAAACAAGACTAACGATCCACGATTCGCTACTTCGACGAGATCTCTGGCTTATCTGCCAAAATGAGCCAACTCTCGCAGTTATGGAGGGGTCGTCTCAGCAGGACGACGCGCTTCATGAGGAAGTAGACTTGGTTTGGTTGATCATGGGCCGGGATAAAAAAAAAGGTTGCGATTTGGCTGACTTCCGGTTCACTGCTCGTTGTTTGTCGTTATCACATTGTTGTTGTTGCTGTTGTTGCAATTTTTTGGCCCCTTTTTTATACACTTGGAAAAAAATACTAAATCCAAGTTGTGCGTCTCCAGAAAAGATGGTTGCGTTTTGAAACGAGCAACGAAGCAAGTGACGGACGTTATACGTACTGCTGTAGTCACTCCGTTTTTTGTTGAACTTCACCGCTCTTTGTGCCCGATCGCCTCAATCTTTTTCGGAGGTTATGACACTCGCAGTGATATCGCGGGTCTATGACTCGGGCCACGACAGCCAGTACACGCCCTTTTTTTGTGTCTTGTCAAAGACCACATGTACATAGGCGCGGATGGTCTTTGGAAACGCCCCGTATCTCAGTGACGAGCGCAGGAGACACGCTTTTTTTTTCGTGTGTTGCGCCAGGTATGGTATATTATATGGACCTTGCGGCAGTGATGCGGTGATCGGGTTGATTGGGCGCCCTCCGAAGACAAGCCGTCCACGCATCTATACACATGTCGTACATGCTTACGTCGACACGGGCACGCAGGCCCGCGCGTCAGCAATGACGCCATTATTATTTCATACAAAATCTTGCCAAGGGCCCCATGGACACGTCGACACAGCCCACGCATGTGTGAGCGTTTTAGGCATGTTAGGGGCGGTTGTAATAGATTCAACACTTGGCGAGATAAAGACGCGAAATCGTACCAAAACAGTATATAAACAAAATGGACACGTTGACAACACGCACACACGTCAGCGATGTCACACCGAACGCAATGGAAGACAGACAAGCCCGGGTTCTTATGCAGCAGCATGAACAGTAAGAGAACGACCGCTAAGAAAGGCTTAGACTGGGATCTACAGGAGAATAAGAAATCCGGAAACGGAGACGCTGAGGGAAGTCACTTGTGGTGTGGAGTGTTCTCTTTTCCGTCTAAGAAGCCCAGGCTGGGCCGGTGTTCCTATTCAGTGTCACATTACTCCGAGTGACGTGTCCTGCGCTGTACATGACACTTTATACAACACTGGGCATCGGATATCGCTGTGGACGACATTATAGTAGCCATTTGGACTCTGACGCGAGTACTAAACGGGTACTATTTCCCCGGCCAGATTGATCTTCGATTTTGGGAACTGGAAAACTGGACGTTGTTCGTTGTACGCACACCTCGTGTATTGGAGATTGGTCATTGGACAATGGTCATCGGACGTTGGACGTTGGTGCTTGGACACCGTGCACTTGACGTTGTGCATCGAACATGCTGCTGCTGCTGCTGGGTGTCAACCGTTCGTTGTACGACAGCTTTGGTCCGGCATACGGGTTCCGTGTACTCGTGCATAGGTAAATATTACACAATTTTCGTGTGTCTAAAAAGGCGCTGGTACTGGTAGACTATCCCCGTACGTGTGTACCAGGTAAGACTCAAGATAACACCCCACCTCGAACTATTTTTCGAGGCGTATTTTCTCGACGATGGGTAGAGTGCAAATCGCCGAGCGACGCGTCCAAGGAAACATATTTTTGGAAGACACCGTTCTTGTGGTGTATGCCCCCCTTTGTTTTGCTGATGGCCGGCTTGGAAACCCGGCCCAGGGGGTTGTGTTTTATCTTGTGTGTTGCTGGTGGCGGAGATGGTGTTGCTGGTGGTGATGGTGGTGGTGGTGCTGTTGCTGTTGCTGTTGTTGCTGCCTAGCATGTCGTGGGTACGCTCTCTGCCAGAGCTCGGGGCTTTACCTGGCCGGCACCTATCCCGCCTCCTTTGCTCGCCCTCGGGGGTACAGCATGTTCCTTCTCGACGAAGAGAGGCGATCAGCACACAATTAATAATACTCTTGTGTGCTATCGCAAGGTCGCGCGCGGGGATGGTACTGGGCCCTCCCCAACAGGCACTCTGTTCTACTGTCTGCGCGGGATCCTGGTCCTAAGGGGCCGTGTCGTCATCACGTCGGCACGAGCTCCTTCTGCTCTGTCGTAGAAGGCCGTTCCGCGATGTGCTTCGCCGCGCTGCGCCCCCTCTCTCGCGCTACTTGGCGCGTCGTCGGGGCCGATCCCGTGTCATTGGGGGGGGGGGGGGGGGGGGGCGTACTCATTTTTTGCTTGCCTTAGTCCTTTGACCATGGACCACGCATCCCTTTCGAGACGAAGCACCGTTCCTACCTCTAGTAGATACAGTGAGAGACACCCCCAATTTTTTGGGGCGCTTATTGGGGCGTGTGGAGGAGTTGGTTATTTACCCAAAGCTTGACTACAGGCTTGGGTTAGCCCGTGGACGCGACCCCTTGCGCGTGGCATTGATGCGGAGGCTGTTGCACAGCAGCCATTGCACAGCATCAGCATCAGCAGCAGCAGCAGCACCACCACCACCACCACCACCAGCGGCAGCAGCAGCATCGACAGCAGCAGCACCGCCACCGCCACCACCGGCAGCAGCAGCATCGGCAGCAGCAGCATCGCAGCAGCAGCAGCAGCAGCAGCAGCAGCAGAAGCAGCAGCAGTGGTATCGAGGAGGAGCGGCCTGACGGACTGACTGTTGTAAGGACGCGGGACGGCGGCGGTCTTTGGCGGTGAAGGAAAAGCCGTGCCGGAGGCTTTTAAACGCCGCGGGCGCGGGAGATGGGAACCGGGCGGGGTCTCGGTAGGCGCGAGGTGCAGTGACAAGCCCTTTTTTCATAGCGCCCCGCCGCATGACAGAGGGTGCCACGTACAAGCCAGGGTGGGATGTACGTAGCACCCAGTAGGCGCAAGAGATGCAGCGACCCCTCTTTGAGATCGCGCGGCGTGGTGCCGTTGCCTGCACGACAAGAGATGGTATATACTTATAAGCCAGGACTGGAGGTGCAGTAACTTTTTTTTTTCTGGCGACCAGTTCTCTGGAGAAAAAACTTGACCCGCTTGCTGCCTGTATGACAGAGAGAGAAAGGCTCGTGGCCTGACTGTCCGGGGTATAGACCTAGGCGTGGAGGCCGCGGTTTGACCCCTTGACTGACCGCTTTGACTAGGACTGGGCACTGGCACAAACAGTATGTACTGACAGTAGTAGTCTACTTACTGGCAGTAGCAATCTTTCTGATTGATCTGGCTAGTATGTTCGCCAGTAGTTTTTATCTAGCGTACACCCAAGAAACACGCCATAATATAGTACGGAATCCCAGCAATTGCGTTTCGGGGAGAGATCGCAGAAGAGGAGGGGCAGTATACTGCTGCAATGCAGTATATATGCTGATTGATTTTGACGACAATATAGTCGCTACTGATTGAGCCAGCCAGTGCCCAGCCCTAGCTTTGACCGACCGCCCCTACTCTGTATCTAAAATTTTCCCTATTTTTTTTCAAATTTTGTGAAGTACTTTTTTTCCAATTTTGTGAAGTACTTTTTTTTCCAAATTTTGTGAAAAAAAAGCCAGTGCCCAGCCCTAGCTTTGACCGACCGCCCCTATTTTCCGAAATATGTGAAATTTAGCAGAGGACAAAATACCAGGAAAATTCAATTAAACAAAAGTTGGAAATTATTTCGTAGAAATTGAATAAATGCCCTCCGATATTAATGGCCCTCATTTCCAATTTTTGTGCAATAATTTCCAAATATGTAAAATTTAACAGAGGGCGAAATCATTAGGCATGTTAAATTTCACAAAAGTCGGAAATTGTGTCACAAAATTTGGAAAAAAATGCTCCCCGAAAATCCCGGTCCTAAATTTTTAATATGCAAACGGTCCTTTTAGTTCGCGACGGAGTTGGTAGTATAGAAAGGCCCGAAGGGACCTTGATGCCCCCCCCCCCAAAAAAAACTACGTTAGTATCCTGAAGTTAATAATATATATACGCACCACTATTTCCCTAAATATGAGGATTTTTTAAATTATATATTGCACACCTCGGAGAGATCATGTACATATCATGTACAGCTCATGATCTAGATATTTTAAGGGCAGATCTATCTATCCCCGATCTTGAATGAGCTACAGTAGAAGCCAATGTTGCCGGGTGGGACCCGTCGTACAATCTGCATGATCTACGTACTGTATGTAGCTCATGTTTTCAAGAGTAGGTTGGATCTGTACTACTATGCAGATAGATAGACCCTGCACAACCCCTCACAACGGCAGGTAGGTGAAGAACTGTAGATGATCTATCTGTGTACAGATAGATCATGATCTGTCCGAGGCCTGAATTATCAATATACAAACGGTCTTTCGATTATTTAGGGACAGAGTGGCGGCGTTTTCTGGAGTCAGGTGGGACACGCCTCCTGAAAAAAGGCCCGCCCTCACCTCGTCAATATTAATAGTACCGTTTTCTTGTAGGGGGAATGTACGACAGACACCCCTTGTCGCATGTGGTACCAGACACCAGGTACCTGGTAGGCGTTTTTTGGACATGGATGGGAGGTAGAGACCGCGTCCGCAGGGAGACAGGGAGCTGTTAAATATTTTAGTGCTTGAGTGTACATGTACCTGAATCTGACACTAATTCCAAGTGTTTTGTCTCCCCGATGGGAGTGCAGTCCTTCGGGGGATGATTAAGCGGGCGCGGACGGTTCTTCCTCGAAGGGAGGGGGCGATAGGGAGTGGAAACAGAGGAGGTAGAGGTGGACTAAGAGGAAGAGGAAGACATGATATGAGGGGAGCCGGGGACAGGGGGGGGGGTGGGGTACTCTTTCGTCGCTTGCTTTATTATTAGTAGTAGTCATTTCACCGTCGACCACGCATCCCTCTGGAGAGGGCGGGGGGGCGGGGTGTGCTCTGTTGGCAGGGGGGGGGGGGTGGAGGAAGGGGAGGTGGGTGGGTGGGTGGGGGGGTGTTTTTTTTTTAGTTTTAGTTTTTTGCTGCAGCGGCTGCGCAGCCGTCTCACCCGACCGCCGACCAGTCACGCGCCGAGCTCAAGTTGCACCGAACAAATCTGACTCGATCCGGAGGTCTTAGCCCTTTCAGGGCTGCAGTGCCATTTCGGTGACCAAGCGCTTGGAATTTGAGCGGTGTGTCACCTAAACGGGACTATTACGGGGGTCCATAGTGAACGGGACCAAATTTTGTTAGTAAAAATAGGTAAATATATAGGTTTTTGTGTGTGCACTAGGTGCTATTAACTATGGACCCCCGTAATACTGCAATTTGTCCTGCTGTAAACGGGTTGAGTCCTGTCATTCCAAATCCTATCCTGCCTACCTGCCGCCGCAGTGTCGCGTTTTTCTGAAAACAACGAAAACAACCCTAACCCCAACCTGTCTACCTATATCCCAGTCAACGATGGTTGGGGACACGCCTCTTGGGTCTCGCACACAGCGTGCGCCAAAACACACATAGGGTCGGATAATATGTGGTAAGCTCTCCTGGAGGCCTTTTAACCCTCCACCCCATCGGCCATGTGGTCAGGGGATAAACAAAGTCTTCGGGATGGTAGCTCGCCTATTTATCTGGTGAAATGGTTGGCACGCCCTGTGTACGAGACGGAGATAAACTAGCCCTGACGCTAGCCCTTGACGTTGAGCCAATCAGACCCAACCAACCACTGGCTAGCGCCATTTATAGTCCCTCTGTCCGTCGCATGCATGCGGTGTGTTTTCAACCATTTTCTTGAATGAAAGGTTGAGCTCTGTGTTGCGTCGTTGGGGGCCTAAAAGCGCGTTCTTCGCGCCTGCGTGCAGGGGGCTCGGAGCTGGAGCCGGTGATTGATGCACCCACTTATAGTTTCATAGGCGGCCGTGCGTTCTGACGGGTTGATAAAAAGTGCGTGCGGTGGTGGTGACCGCGCTCCTTGTCTTGTGTCTTGAATCGGTTCATGGTCGATTTTTCCTCGTTTTGGTCCCCTCGTTGGTGTTGGTACTTATGAGACTAGGGTAGCGGTGCCGGTATCTACCGGCCTCTCCTTCTATTGTTGTTGTTGGTGGTGGTGGTGTGGTGGTGTTGTTGGTGGTGGTGTTGGTGGTGTTGGTGGTGTTGGTGTTGGCGTAGTTGTTTTTTGTTGTCGTTGTTGATGTTGCTGTTTATTGTGTGTTGTCTCTTTCTGTTTTGGAGTTTGTTGATATTCTTTTTGTTTGTCGCTGTTGTTATATGTTGTTGTTGTTGTCGTTGTTGTTGTTGTTGTTGTTGTTGTTATATGTTGTTGTTGTTGTTGTTGTTGTTGTTGTTGTGTTTGTTATTGTTGTTGTTGTTGTTGTTGTTGTTGTTGTTGTTGTTGTTATTGTTGTTGTTGTTGTTGTTGCTGTTGTTGTTGTTGTTGTTGTTGTTTTTTGTTGTTGATGATGTTGGTGTTGTTGGTGCGTGCGTTCCGTCTTTCTAGCCGTCTCTTCGCGCTCTTCTTGGCGAGTCCAGCAGCAGCAGCAGCAGCAGCAGCAGCAGCAAGGCCTAGATATCGCGGACAGCCTGCTCCACAAATCATACCTGGTGCCTGGTAGCAGGCAACTGCTGTATCTGCCAGGTACGCAGCGCCGAAACGTTTCCCATGCGGCAGCAGCCAAGCTCGCACTCTCATGCAGGGGAAGGCTCTCCCGTTTCAGATTTTCATAGCACGGCACTCCCTCTTGCTCCTGGACAAACTCCCAGAATAGCCCCCCACGACCATGCCATATGCTTCACCCCATCTGCCCCCCCCCCCCCGGCCGCTCATTACGTGAGCTAGACATCCAGGGTACCGTTTTTTTATTTTATTTTTTTGGCAGCTGGTCGTCTAGTTAGATCATTTGCGCGAAGTGAAGAACCTTTACTCTGCACAAGGGAATTGATCGTATCACGTGGTGTTCAAGGTACGGCACCCAAGAGGCAGTTACATAGTACTCCCATTGCTGTCTCTGGAAGTGGCCACACCGGAAATTAAACTAACTCATTGAAGCTGTCATCCATATGTAAGTCCGCCTCACAAGCGGTTCTTGGTAGAATGCAGCTCACCCTTCATGCGACTCGCCGGACACCTCACGGCGCTTCGCGCTTGGTGCAAGCAATGTCTGCCTGGTCGGTGAAAACCCGACATGCTCCGTCCCGGCATTGTGGGGATGCGAGGGTCTATGGTCATACGACTACGGTCATGCATGAGATCGAGTACATCTCTCCTATCGAGTACCCCCCCCCCCCCCCCCCCGGCTGCTCCCCGGCTTGGGTGGAGGTTGATTTGAGCCTGCGGCGTCCCCGCTATTCGCCAGGGTGGGAATGGGAGGGCGGTGCTGAATTTTCCAGAGTGATGATGTCTGAGATATTGTTATTTACACCGCAGGCTTCTGGATCCGCTATTATAGCTGGTGATGACATCATACGGGGACCACATAAACCTTGATCAGAGGTGGGAAGTTCGTTCTTTTCGTCCGGTTTCGTCGGCAAGTATTTCCTGCGTTCTTTTGAGAGCCATGCTCTGCAGTTTGGGGGGGGGGGGGGGGGGGTTACGTACGCACGTCCTTACAGTAATGCTTCTTGTGATGAGGCAGGGAGGGGTGCATACGTGCACAACCCCTCCCCCCCCAAAAAAAAAACGACACCCCACTAGGATAGCCCATTTTCGAGACAAAGACAAAGGGGGGTACTGAAACCATTAAAATTAAGCTACGAATATGTATATGTGCATATATATCCCCCCCCCAAAAAAAACGACACCCCACTAGGATAGTCCATTTTCGAGACAAAGACAAAGGGGGGTACTAAAACCATTAAAATTAAGCTACGAATATGTATATGTGCATATATATACATATACTCACACCTCGAACAGGTGATCCACAGATCATCCATTCCCACTGCATGACCTAGCTCTTTCAGGGCAGATAGATGGATAGGTAGACAGATAGATAGATCCCTGATCTGTATGATCTGTATGATCTAGCCTACGGTGACCCACATGAGCTGCATGATATACAGTAGCGGGACATCCTGCCTGGGTTAGATCTGTACTGTGTAGATCTTGCACAGCATCTCCGAACGGCAGGTTAGGATCTGTAGATGATCTGTCTGTAGATGATCCATCTGTAGATCATCTATCTGTCTGTCCGACGCGTGTATATATTCTTGGGGGAAAAAAAAAAAAACGTCCAGAAAGTTCCGCCCCCACTGACTTGATTTTTCATTTTGACCTTTTTAGGGTAGGAGTGTTTATGGTGTCGTTTTGCCCGTTTTTGGTCGCGCACCCCTGCAATACCTACCATGGAGATGAAAGCCCTAAACCTGATTTTGATCATCCAGTCTACGCGCCATCACGTGGTTACGTAGAGCATATCACAACCAAACACATCTTTGTGTAAATGCCTACTTATACGGCAGGCATGGGATTTGGAAAAAATGCTGGGCGGGTTTTACCTCGATGGAGGAGGGCGTCGTCGATCAGAAAACAGCTGGTACAGGATTTGCAAAAATGCTGGGCGGTTTTCCTCGATGAAGGAGGGCGTTGTCGATAGGGAAAATGCTTTCACACCTCGGACAGATCATCAATTCCTACTTACATGATCTAGGTGATGCAGAGCAGGTACATTATTTCCTGCCCTGTCTGATCTGTTTGATCTGTGTGATTTGTATGATGTAACTTATGTTGCCGGGTGGGAGCCGTACTTGACCTGCATGAGACATGTTTCCTGGGTTGGATCTGTACTAGTCAGATCCCTCCGTAACAGCTGGTAACGGCAGGTTAGGATCTACAGATGATCTAGATGATCTATTTGTAGATGATCTAGATGATCTATGTGCTCGACGCGTGAACGAAAATTTGTAGATATCTATCTTTTGTAGATTATTTACTGTCTCTGATCTGTATGTCCAACGACTTAATTGGTTGGCCCTACGGCAGCCCCACCCCTCTGTGGGCACACCAGAAAAAAAAGTGAAACAATTTTTATCGATGCTGTCATCCCACATGCAAGAAGTTCCGCCTCACAAGAAGGCTCTCACTGTAGTACGAGGGGGCAGCGCTACCCGCCCATCAGACTTCGCCGAACACCTCACGTTTCGCTTCGTGCGTTTGGCTTGATGCAAGCGATCGATGTCTGCCTGGTCGGTGAAAACCCGACGTGCTGCGCCCCGAAAATGTAGGGATGGGAGGGTCTATGAATATGGTATTACAACTACGGCCGTACATCACATGAGTACACCCCCCCCCCCTCCCCCCTCCCATCTCGACCGCGCTGTGGAGGCATGACTTGGGAGGAGAGAAAGAGGCGGTGTTGCGCCATCGTCGTTGAAGAGAAAAACGTGGGATCCGTACGTACGTGAGGGACCGGTAGAGAGGTTGCAGGAAGTCTCTCAAGAATGAGCACCTGACTGGGCAAGGAGAGGAGGAGGAAGATAAGGAGGAGTAGAAAAGGAAGAGGAAAAGGAGGAGGGGAGGGGGAAGCAAAAGGAGAGGAGGAGGGGGGAGGAGGAGAGGACGACAACAAGAAACAGAGGAGAAGGCGGCAAAGGAGGGGAGGAAGAGAAGAAAAGGAAAGGAGAGGAGGAGGAGGAGGAGGAGGAAGAGGGGGAGGACGAGGAGAGGAGGAGGAGGAGGAGGAGGAGGAGGAGGAAGAGGGGGAGGACGAGGAGGAGGAGGAGGAGGAGGAGGAGGAGGATTTTATTATGACAGTGAGGAACCAAGAAACCTTGCCTGAAACGAGAAGGACGGAGCGGAAGCAGAAGATGAGACGGAATAAAACGAACGAGGGGTCGGAAGACACGAGGAGCCGAGCGGGCGTGCGGTGAGCGCCTTCGCGTGAGGGCTAGCTAGACGGAGATGACGGAAACTTGTGGTTGGTGCGCTCGACGTCCGCACATGTTCGCGTCCTCCATGGCAGAGACGGTGCGGGCCGAAAGGTCACGGGGGGTTGGTTCGTCCCCCTATAGGGCAAGAGGTGTCGGATAATATTTTTTTTGTTCGATAGTATGGGATCTCAAGAGACGGGAGTTGATGAACGCGTTATGGTACCCATCTTCGAGCGGTCGAATTAACGCGTTTTGTTGTTGTTGTTGTTATTATTATTGACGCTGCAGGGGGCGGAGCAGACGGAGGAAACCACGGGACGGAATTCAGGCGTTTTTGTTGTTTTTGTTGTTTTTGTTATTTTGTTGCTGTCGTTTTATGTTGCTGCTGTTGTCATTGTTGTTGTTTTCAGTTGGTTACGTTGTTGCAGGGAAGCAAGCAGGACGGAGGAAATACGGAACGGAGTATGTAGTACGTAGTCCATACGGCATACCACTGGCGTTGAACCAGCTGAGAGAGTCTATCGGGGGTGGGTGGGTGGGTGGGTGGGTTGGTGGGTTCGCAATGAATTGGTCAGCGCTCTATGAACGAAAGCTCGAACCCAAGAGTCTGCTGTTGGTGACGGGAGAGCAAGCAGACGGAGGAAGGAACGGCACGGAGGAAGGGATGTGACGGGTGTACCCAATACGGCGTGGCATTGGCATTAGACGAGACGAGAGGGTCTATCGGGCGAGCGGGTGGGTGGGACCGGAAGAGAGAGTTTTCGTATTCTTGCAGTGGAATACATCAGTCAGCGCTCCAGTGAATGAAGGCTCGAACCCCCGAGAGTCTCTCTGCGGTTAGAGTGCATTGAAATGAAAGCTCGAACCCCCGAGAGTCTCTCTGCGGTTAGAGTGCATTGAAATGGAAGCTCGAACCCCAAGAGACTCTCTATGACGGAGATGGGGTATAGCCAGCATCATAGCAGGTTCTTACGTGACCCGTTCAAGACTACTCCCGTTGCGGATGCTAAACCCTTGGAACTATTACGGTGGTCCACAGTTAATAGGACCTACGGTACACACAAAACCCCTATATATTTCCCTATTTTTACTAACAATATTTGGTCCTGTTAACTGTGGTCCCCCGTAATAGTGTCATATTTAGGTGCATGTACACTGCGGTAGTAAAAGGTTGGGATAGTGCTCCACGTTTATAGGGACGAGCTACTCGGAATTAGAGTGGACTCATTTTTTCGCGGCGGTGAACCTTTTCGCGCCTTAGACAGACTTCTACTTGATGATGTGCTTGCTTACTTCCTTCCTACTGCAGATATTTTCGGGGCAGGTTCGATCCCTGATTTTGCTTGCTTGATTCTGTACGCACAATAGCAGTAGCTCATGTTGATCGGTGGGAAACCGTACAAGCTGCACCGACCGACTGCTGTGGGACATGACATGTTTCCTCTGGGCTGGATCGGTAGTATACGGATGCTGCGCAGCACCTCGGAACGGCAGGGTGAAAATAATGTGTACCCGCAGTCAGTCCCGTTCTTGGAACGAATCGCTCAAAATTCAAGTAGTTTGTCCCCAAAACGGGACTCTGCTTTACGCTAAAAGGGTTAAAATAGATGAGCTGTAGATGGTGATCTTGATCTTTCCGGCGTGTTGAAAGAAAAGTTTATCAGGTGTTTGCTTGTTTCTGGCGTGAGGAGCTAGGTCTGTATACAGCAGTATTACGGAGGACCATAGTAAATAGCACCTAAGATACACACAAAAACCTATATATTTCCCTATTTTTACTAACAAAATTTGGTCCCATTTACTATGGTCCCCCGTAATATAGCATCTCACCCAAAACCCGATCTGCTTGATGGTATTAGTAGCGGAATCGCAAGCCGTTGAACGATGAACAATCCGTATCACACGGGTGATAAGATAGCATGCCGTATCACGCGGGATATAAGATAACACTACAGTATCACACGGGTGACAAGATAGCACCACCGTATCACACGGGTGATAAGATAGCACTACCGTATCGCACGGGTGATAACTTAACACCGTATCACACGGGTGATAACTTAACACCGTATCACACGGGTGATATTAACGTAACACACCGTATCACACGGGTGATAAGATAACACACCGTATCACACGGGTGATAACGTAACACACCGTATCACACGGGTGATAAGATAACACACCGTATCGCACGGGCGATAACTTAACACCGTATCACACGGGTGATAACATAACACACCGTATCACACGGGTGATAAGATAACACACCGTATCGCACGGGTGATAACTTAACACCGTATCACACGGGTGATAACATAACACACCGTATCACACGGGTGATAACGTAACACACCGTATCACACGGGTGATAAGAGAACACACCGTATCACACGGGTGATAACATAACACACCGTATCACACGGGTGATAACATAACACACCGTATCACACGGGTGATAACATAACACACCGTATCAAACGGGTGATAACATAACACGCCCCTTCGGACGAATTTCCAAGCTTGTTTTCTCTAAACAAAGGGGGGGGAGTGCAGGTAAACGCCGAGCAACACGCGTCTATATGTATGGAAAATATTTGGACGACTGATCCTTCCCCGAACAAGTAGCCATCATCGTTCTCGTCGGCGTGTGCCATGCATGCATGCATGCATGCCCCCATGTCTTAGGAGAGAAAATCTATCGCCTCCGAAATTATTTCGTAGATGTTTTTCGGGGAAGTTCCTACATGTATGGATTGAAGAGCGGACCGTCGGTCAGAAAATGTTGGCCCCCAAAAATGCCCCCTGTGTGCCGCACTGTAGAGGCACAGCGCACGGTGAAGGCAAGGCCCCCGACTTAGGAGTGCCAGGTAAAAGCCCTTTCGGGTGTACCGCACAGTGGAGGCACGGCTCCAGGAAAGCCCTTTGGGGTGTCGTTTTATGTCTCGCTATTATTACGTGGCAATAGTAGAGTCAGGACCGAATACGCTTGGAAGAAATACTGTAATGTTTAGGTTTTTGTGTACATGATGGGTCTTGATCACTGCCCCCCCCCCCCCCCCCCCCCCCCCCCCCCCCCCCCGACCCCCCGTGATGCTCGTGCTACTGCATGTGCCGAAAAAATAGCCCCTCCGAGAACATTTGGGAAGCTCTCGGCAACGCAATGCGGTCGCCGGACACCCGTCCCCAAATAGTTCATCGCGGGGGGGCAAAACAACGAAATAACCTCTTGCCGCGGTGGATGCGAACGGGTGCGCCGGAAAAGAAGTGGCCAAATGGAGGTGCGCGGGGGTGCCCCACCTACCTTGCGCCTGCAGAGTGCATTCAAGGTCGCTCGGAGCACCAGAGTGCACCCGCCCGCCGCACACAGCAGTAATATATATATATATATATATTATAGGGTCCTGACCCTACATAATGTATATATATATATTTATATATATATATATTTCTGGTGGTCGGCGCACATTTGTGGACTTTTTCTGTCCGCAGTGTTTTTGTTTCATGTACCCATGTACCGTCCTGTGCGACAAAGTAAAGCAGCGTTTGGTCTTCATGTTTATGCCCCAAGCGGTCCCAACTTTTCCGTCAGGGTATACAGGACCACTCTGTCCCGAAATATAGGCACGTTCTTTATATTAATATTTAATCCTAAAGTTTATTAAATTTTGGGACAACGTGGTGATATAGGTGTGTAGGGGTTGGACTTCTACAAGCCAGAATCACTTCCCACGGAGCGGGGGGGGGGGGGAGGGGGGACGTCCTGGACTGAGGATCAATATACCGACTATATCTGCGTCCGGTGTTCTCGTATTGCATGTTATTACTTGCAAGCCCGTGATGATTGTGTATCGGGCTTTTACCATAACGAACCTTGAGTTTCGTCGGCAAAGCTGGGGTGAGCGATCATTTATTTTTGGTCAGCGCTCGTTTTGTTGTCCTCTTTACGATGGTGATGGAAGGGTGCTTTTTAAAAGTCGAACATAAAAGTCGAACATTCTATTTTCGGCAGACTCTCTCTCTCTCTCTCTCTCTCTCTCTCTCTCTCTCTCTCTCTCTCTCTCTCTCTCTATTTCTCTCGACCAGCATATTTTCCGAAAAACGCCTCCTTGATTTCGGTGTATGTACTGGCAACCAACCTTCC
Source organism: Macrocystis pyrifera (assembly GCA_031763025.1). Taxonomy (NCBI): domain Eukaryota; class Phaeophyceae; order Laminariales; family Laminariaceae; genus Macrocystis; species Macrocystis pyrifera. The sequence continues at coordinate 10,898,970 of JASSKH010000007.1, read as the reverse complement.
CGTTCTGGACAAAAGAAAAAAAAAACGAGCTCTTTTGAAACACGATCACACCCACCCACCCACCCACCCACCCACCCACCCACCCACCTGTGTGAACGAAGTCAGTGCAGGATGGACCTGACTGAACAAGTAAGGAGCCTCGGAAGTGTTTTTCAAGGCTGTTTTTGTTCACGGGTAGAGTCAAACCTCGCGGGTTAGGTGGGGTCGGGCGTATGGTTGCTGCGATTTTTTCCGTCCTTCGAAACAAAAAAAAAAATGTAAGTATTTTCTTCGTATTCGCACTGTTAAGACAAAACACCGAGGAGGTCGACGGAGGAAGCTCGTCCTGGACACGATCCGTGCATTGTGTCGCAGAACAAGCGCTCGAGTTTTTTTTTTTGTTTTTGTTTTTTGTTATCGGCGGGAGTGGATTAAGGCCACGATTTCCCTGGTTTCCAAACCTCCTGACCTGATCCGGCCCGACCCGACCCGACCCGACCCGTGAGATTTCCAAAAGTTGCTGACATCCGTGAAGGGCCCTCCTAGCCGTCCGTATACAGCAGCAGCACGCGTGTTTTGATGTGTGTTTTCACCTTGTTTGCGATTATGCATTTTGACTTGACTACATACAGTATGTGGACCAACTATATGTCAGGTGCGGTCTTCTTTCTCTTCACACCTCCGGGAGCAGAATCATCGATTCCCGCCTTTCAATGATGTACCGGTAAGATTTGCCAGGGGACATGTTTATTTTGTTATCTGAATCATCTATACATGGCTCGTGTTGCCCGGTGGGCGGGAGCAGCCGCATAGCCTGCATGGTCTATACGGGTAGAGCATGTCAACATACTGCATAATATCCTGGGTTGGATATGTGCTGCTGTGTGTACGGATCCTGCACAGCGCATCACAGCGGCAGGTTAGGATCTAGATGATCTACCGTAGATAGATCAGATAGATCATGATCTATCTGTGCGACGCGCGGAACCTTCTTGAGGACCTAAACAGCGACATGCAAGTGCGGTCGCCTTCTATTAATAGGACAAGAGCATGCAACAACACAAACTGGTGTCATCATGTTGGCGCATGTCGTCCATGTATGACCTGTAATATGTATATGTATATATGTATGTATATATTTATACATGTTTATGTATTATATATGTATGTATGTATGTGTGTGTATGTATGTATGTATGTATGTATGTATGTATGTATGTATGTATGTATGTATGTATGTATGTATGTATGTATGTATGTATGTATGTATGTATGTATGTATGTATGTATGTATGTATGTATGTATGTATGTATGTATGTATGTATGTATGTATGTATGTATGTATGTATGTATGTATGTATGTATGTATGCATGTATGTATGTACAAGGCGCTTCGCTCCGCGGGCGGCCTACGCCGCCCGCTACGCTCGCTCAGGAACGGAACATCAAATTATGCGAAGCGGACAGAGGTCCATGATTGAATATTGTTTTTTTTATGGCCCCTGTAGTTAGCTACAAACTGGCGACTTGATAATGCCAAGAGTCCCGCCGCCATGCTCGGACGCCACATATGCTTCGCGTCGCGGGCGGTTTTTCACACGTCGTACATACGTACATACCCCAGGTAGGGTACTTATTTTCTTCTTTCGATATGCTCTGTGTCTGTGTACTCGTCGTATGTACGAAAGATAAAGCACAGAACGGCACAGCAACACAGCAAAAGCAATGAAAATGAAACCGAAAATTTCTAAAAGAATAAAATCCCCGTCCCCTTTCGTGTAATAATTAACTACCTGAGTGGAACACCTTACACCAGTCAAAAAAAGAAAAAAATGAAAAAAAGAAAAAATCTTACAGCAGAGCTTCTCTCTCAGCCTCGTACGCCGCCCGCCCCTCTTGCGACCATCTCGCCACCGATTCAGTCCGGGTACAGCTTCCCTCCCTCTCTTCCACAGTAAGCCCCGTCGCCCGCCTCGCGTGAAGCCCGGTGCTCACCGTGGACCTCGACGCGAGCTCGACAATGTTGGTGCTCATTCGGGGTACCTCCCTCTTGTGACTCTCAGCCCGGTCGCAAAAATAAGCACCGCTTGAGTATTATCTTACCATCCCGAACGACCCTTAAATACTCGTACGTACTCTATCCAAAATCACAAATGGAGGCCAGACAGAGCCTATTGATGCATCCGTCGTGTCTCGAGGCACACGCGACGCCTAGGCACGAAAGCGGCGACCGCGCTCCTTGCAACCCCCCCTCTACTCGCCAGCATCCGCTGGCACCCGCGACGGTGCCGGGTTCGCCCGCGCAACCGTGCTCGGAGTACACGCACGCACACGAAACGAAAGAAGAAAAAAGGGAAGAAGGACTGAAAGTACGACGAGAAATAAATGGAGAAAACAAAGACTCGCTGGAACGGTCCGGCAAGTAATAAACGGAGGCGATTCCCAAGTGGGAGCTCTGAGAGGCCAGGGATGTACCAACCGAGCACGCTCAGAGATTGAGATCTAAGTAAGTATATCTATGTATATGTGTACAAGGCGCTTCGCTCCGCGGGCGGCCTACGCCGCCCGCTACACTCGCTCAGGAAGGAAACATCAAATTATGCGAAGCGGACAGAGGTCCATGATTGTTTTTGTTTTTTTTTATGGCCCCTGTAGTTAGCTGCAAACTGGCGACTTGATAATGCCAAGAGTCCCGCCGCCGTGCTTCAGGAGAAAACAGCTCGGACGCCACACATGCTTCGCGTCGCGGGCGGTTTTCCGCTACTCTCGCTCACACGTCGTACATACGTACATACCCCAGGTAGGGTACTTATTTTCTTCTTTCGATATGCTCTGTGTCTGTGTACTCGTCGTATGTACGAAAGATAAAGCACAGAACGGCACAGCAACACAGCAAAAGCAATGAAAATGAAACCGAAAAATTCTAAAAGAAAAAAAATCCCCGTCCCCTTTCATGTAATAATTTACTACCTGAGTGGAACACCTTACACCAGTCTACAAAAGAAAAAAATGAAAAAAAGAAAAAATCTTACAGCAGAGCTTCTCTCTCAGCCTCGTACGCCGCCCGCCCCTCTCGCGACCATCTCGCCACCGATTCAGTCCGGGTAAAGCTTCCCTCCCTCTCTTCCACAGTGAGCCCCGTCGCCCGCCTCGCGTGAAGCCCGGTGCTCACCGTGGACCTCGACGCGAGCTCGACAATGTTGGTGCTCATTCGGGGCACCTCCCTCTTGTGACTCTCAGCCCGGTCGCAAAAATAAGCACCGCTTGAGTATTATCTTACAATCCCGAACGACCCTTAAATACTCGTACGTACTCTATCCAAAATCACAAATGGAGGCCAGACAGAGCCTATTGATGCATCCGTCGTGTCTCGAGGCACACGCGACGCCTAGGCACGAAAGCGGCGACCGCGCTCCTTGCAACTCCCCCTCTACTCGCCAGCATCCGCTGACACCCGCGACGGTGCCGGGTTCGCCCGCGCAACCGTGCTCGGAGTACACGCACGCACACGAAACGAAAGAAGAAAAAAGGGAAGAAGGACTGAAAGTACGACGAGAAATAAATGGAGAAAACAAAGACTCGCTGGAACGGTCCGGCAAGTAATAAACGGAGGCGATTCCCAAGTGGGAGCTCTGAGAGGCCAGGGATGTACCAACCGAGCACGCTCAGAGATTGAGATCTAAGTAAGTATATCTATGTATGTATGTATGCATGTGCTATGCATATAATATGTATATGCCCTTCCTTCCGTATCGGTTTGGACACCCCCCCTATATACCTCCTCCTCCTCAGCAGCAGCAGCAGCAGCTGCCCCGGGCTGATGCGCGCTTCGTCGTGGCGATGCTGTAGTCATCGTCACGATCTAGGTCATGCAGATCATTTAGATCCTAACCCGCCGCTACGACTGTGCTGTTCTTGTGCAGGATCTGTTGAGAGGAGACAGATCCAACCCGGGAAAGTTGCCCTGTAGATGATGGCGTCATGTTGCACCCCCCCCCCCCCCCCCCCCCCCCCCCCCCCACCCGGTACCATGAGCTATCGTATATGTTGATGATTCAGACACAAAAATAGGGTTTACCTGGAAGATGTAGATCATGCAGAGGGAATCGATGATCTATCTATCTGTCCGAATTAGGAAAGGCCTCTGGTGTTCCCGAAGGTAAGCTCTGGCGACTACCGTGTAAACACTATCACACTGGGTGATGATATAACACACACCCTGGGACGAATTTCAGACCCGGTTTCCTCGATAAAACATGGGGGGCACACACAACGAAAATGGTGGCTTTAGAAAGATTTCGTCGAGAAGGTTGCATGTACAGACGCAACGCTCGGCGTATTCAGTAAGCCCTCCCCGTTGTCCAGAAACCCAGCTTTCAAAATCGTCCGAGGTCCGAGGGGGTGTGTTATCTTATCACCCTAGGGTGATATTGTTACGCGGCAAGGCACGCCGTGGGCGGGTTAAGGCAAGCGTCGTAGAGGGTTCTAAGGCGAGACTCTGACCGAGAAAGGAATCGAAGGCGTTTGTTTTAAGGCGCGGCTCAGGCGCTATCACAGGGCGTACCGGAAGCGGTAGGTGGTGATACGTACGCAGTGCGAGCGCGCACCGAGTGCGACGGGCGTTGTGAGGCGCGCGTGTCGTGAGATCCTCCCTGCATCATCCTATTGTTGTGTGTAGCTCGGGTGCACACCTTCCTGCCTCGGGGTTCGCTTGTCGTGTGACAAAAATGCTGAAATAGTTATCCTCACTTTTTGCGGACACTTTTTTTTTTTAATATAGATTTTCCATAGGGATTGAAATAATATCGAACTCTTGAGAGGGGTTCACAGTCATGCAATTTGCACATCATCAAAAAGTAAAACAAAAACAAAAAAAAAAAATGGCGTGTTCTGCTCGGCGCCGCGATGGCCTTGCGCCCCGATGTCTTCGCGTCTCTCCTGAACAACGTTTTGGACGACCTGAAACAAACCCAACCTGAATCAACCCAATGGAGGCCGATGGCCTACATACATGGAAGATTGCGTTTCGCATCTGTCAGCCTTTTTTTTTTTTCGCGTTCAGTGAATTTGTCGAGGACTTGCACCTTTTACCTCTCTGTAGATTGTCTACCTTTCGCCTTTTTGTTACCTCACTTCTTCCTTCTTTCTTTTCTTTTTTTTGTTCACCTTTTTCCAAGGTTTTAGCTTCGTCTCTACTTCGAAAATTTGTTCGGTCGCCGAAAAACTGTGCTTGCAGGTTCTTGTTGTCAGGGTCACGTAAGTTGATGGCAAATGTCGCGGCGAGCGGCTGCTGCTCGATCCTTTTGTCAACCTCTCTCGCGAGTTTTGCAAGCTTGCGTTCCGTAAATTTCGATGTTTCGCCACCAAAACCCGGGCCTAGGCCCAGGCCTACACGGACTCGACGCGGGGAGTTGATTGATTGTGCAGTTTCCGGAAGTGCGCAATGCGGGGTGGCCGGAAGTAAAACCGGCTGAACTATGTACTCGTACGTACGTACGCACGAGCTCGTACAGACTTACGTAAGCATTCGCAGCACGCACTCTTTTCATAATATAGTGATACCGCGGCGGAGGCGGACAGGACGCTCGTTTTTTAAAGCCACGAAGGGGTGCCGACGCACCGACCCACCCACCCACCCACCCACCCATCCATGGACGGGCCTGAATTGGCCCTCGACCCTGTTGTCGGCATCTATTCGCCTCTTGAGATTGGTTCGTGCTGAACCCGCGGGAGCAAATGGAGAGGCATAGTCATTGCGGTAGGGGAACGCGGGCTAATGGTCGGCTTGCTGCGATGTACTGTCCTACCCGGATCTCCGGGTAGGTACGGAGAGAGAGAGGGGGAGGGGGGGGGGGGGGGGCGAGGAGGGAGGGAGGGAGGGAGAAAAAAGCGCAGGGGGGGGGGGGGGGGGTACTCATTATCATGCATGGCCAAAGTCGAATGATCATAGACCTTGGCATCCCTCTAATGCCGGGACAGAGCGCGTCGGATTTTCACCGACCAGGCCGACGTTGCTTGCACTAAGTGCGAAGCGCTGTGAGGTTGATGGGTGAGTTGCATGGAGGGTGAGCGGCATCCTACTAAGAACCGCTCTTGAGGCGGATTTTCTTTCGTATGGATGACATCGTCATTTGAATTGATGTATGTTCTGGTGTGGCCATTTCCAGAGACAGCACTGGGTGTATTATGTAACTGCCTCGTGAGTGCCCTACCATTTACACGCTACGTGATACGATCATCCCCCTTGTGCGGAGTTAAGGTGCTCCCCGTACGAAATGATCTAGCTCGACCGCCAGTCGTGGTAACCGCAAAAAAAACCCAACTGTACCTTGGTTTTCTAGCTTATGCAGTGAGAGGCGTGTTTTACAACGTCGTGGCTAACCGACGCCAACCCAACCTACAGTATAAATACCAGGTATATAATATACGGGCAGTTGGGGGTGGGGGGCGTACTCATTTGTTGCTTGCCTTAATCATTTGGCCATTGACCACGCATCCCTTTCGAGACGAAACACCCTTTCTAGAGAAGGGAAGGGGGGGGGGGGGGGAGCGGGAGGAGGGGAGTCTCGCCCCCCCCCCCCCCCCCCCCCCCCCCCCTTCCCCCTTCCCTTTCTCGTTTTCCCCGACGCTCTGTTACGGGGGACCATAGTAAATAGGACCAAATATTGTTAGTAAAGATAGGGAAAAATATAGGATTTAGTGTGTACCGTAGGTCCTATTTACTATGGACCCCCGTAATAGTACGTAGCGGAAGGAACAACGCCGCGACGCTCTCCGAACCCGAGAACTTGCGGTCAACTTGTTGCGAAATTACAGTGATATAAATAGTACGTAGTAGAAAGGGATCTGCGGCACAACAAGAATTTCACCTGGTACCTGGGGGGGGGGGGGGGGGGGGGCGGGATGGTGGAAACACTCCTGTTGTTGTTGCCTTCGTCGCCTACTCGTATGCTTCCCTTGTGTGTGGGGGGGTCCGCGGTGGAGAGGCTCACCGCGGTTTCGTTCGACTCTCTTAAGGCTGTTGTTCCGTTTTGGGGACAAAGCACTTGTGATTAGAGTGGATAGTCTCCCCAAAGCGGAGTGCAGTACTACTGCTAGAAGGCTTTTCGGTAAGACTATATATCGTATATGCCCTCAGGGCAGTAGTTATCGTTATCATGCTTGACAGTACCTGGTGCTCTGTCCACCTGCTGACTGTATGTGCGGTAGGTATCGTATAGATACTACCTGGTACTCTGCCCACGACTGACTTTTGTGTGGTGAAGCGGCATGTGAAGAAGTACGTACGTACTGCTGCCGGAGGAATACACGCGGAATTCCGACCGCGGACGCTCGAAGGTCGGGGCAGTTCTTTTTTCGGGATATTTTCCTTCTTTTTTTTCTTTTCTTTTTTTCGGTGTTCGTGGGTCGACGCACGTGATATTTTTGTTTTCTTTCTTTCTTACTTTTGTTTGCACTACTCTCTCCAGCTCTCTCTTCTTTGCGTGTGTGCTTCATGTATATGATACCTGGAGGTGGGCGAAACGTAACGGGGACCGGCATTCCCCTGCTTCGTCGACCCCACCAAAGGATGGGACTCCGTTGACCGAACCGAACCTAACCGGACCGCGAGTCGAACCCTCCTATTGTTGGGCTTGTCTGGCCAGTTTCAACGAGAGCTTTCCTAGATGTTTCGCCACGATTATCCGCTATCATAGTCCCGCGTCAGCACCCAATCACGCTTTGCGTTGGGGGGGTGGAATGTAATAGTTTCTTGGTCGAGTGTTTTTTTTGGGTGCGCTCTTATTGGAGGAGTGGATGGAGCAGAGCGTTATACGGGGTGAAGGGTGTGTGCCCCGGCGCCATTTCTTCGTACGCGCATGGAGGCAGGGTGTGTGTGTGTTGTTGTTGTGGGGTAGACAAGGTTTTCCCCTTGGAAAGCATTCGAACGTGGGGTGACTCTGCAATGGGCAAAAACATTCGATGGCGTTTTTGTGCAGCTGGCAAAAACGTAAGAAAAAAAAAACGGCCGCCAGCCGAGGGTACACGAAAAAAAAAACGACTCCACTTTTTTTTTTTTTTGAGTCCCAGACAGGCAGGGTATACTAACATCAAGTAAAACAAAGCTGAATATGTATATATATATTATTCCTGACGAAAATCCCAACCCGCTACGTAGTGTGTTTTCAATTCCGACAAGGTGACGAGTGTGGCTCTGGCGCTGTTTTTTTTTTTTTTTTTCTCGTGTACCCCTGGGCCAGCGGTCGAAGTCTTGAAGTCTTTACATCCCAGAAGACGAAATGCAAAACTACCGGCGAAAGCAAATCGGTACCTGGTACCGGGTATATAATATAGCATTTCTACTGTATGTGTATACATACTCTGGGTACTGGAGTAGTACCAGGGTACCACCAAAGGTGGTTGTTTGGGTCATGCCCGGGTCGGTACTCGGGTACCCCAAGAGAATATACCCTACTACTGGAAACACCCTCCGAGTACGAGTACTCACTCATTGCTAATTTTTCGCCCCCCCCCCCCCCCCCCCGCCTCCCCCCGCCTCCCCCCGCCCAAACGCCGCTTTTTACCCGGCAGATTGATACACCGTCAAAGCTTCCGCGACACCCGCCTGTCCCTCCGGGTTTATCTGCGGATTTCCCACTGCAAACGGCGACCTGTACGGAGGAGCTCTGTACCTCGCATCTGCTGCCGTCGGCCCCCAGGCCTCGGCGCTCTTGAGGGCGTCTGCGAGGTGGGGCGCGGGGGTGGCGGGCAGGAAGCAGATCCCGGTGCCCGTATGCAAAGTCAAGTACCAGCCGTTTCGGCGGTCAATCGTCGCTGGGGAGAGTGGTAGCGGTGGTGATGGTGGCGGTGGTTGTAGTAGCGGCGGCGGAGATGGTCGCACGAGCTCCTCCGGTGGGTGTAGTGTTAAGAATTCCCGTCACGGGAAGCAGCAGCAGCAGCAGCAAGAGCAGAAGCAACAGGAGCAAGAGGAAGATAAGAAGGACAGCAAGCAGATCGGGAAAATAGAGAGGATGTACGCGTGCCACCTGCACCACGGCAAGCGGAAGGCACTGATCGATCGCTCCGGGCCTCGCGAGGGGTGGGAGTCGTTCGGCCAGTGGCACGGCGACGGCGACGTCGACAACGACGGGGACAACAGCGACCGCCCACCAGCAGAAGCGCCGACTTCCCCGCGTCCCCTCTCTCGCGATGTTGGCGCCGGCGTTACCGACGGCATTGACAGCGGGGGTGGCGGGAGCGGCAGCGGCGGCGATGGCAGGGGCGTGGAGGGCAGGGCACTGGCCGCCAAAGCAGCCCCGACCCCCGCTCCCGCCCGCGCCCCCGACTTCGACGGAGAGGATGAGCGCAAGCGCGATGGTTCCCCTTCGTCGCAACGTCACATCAGCAACGGCAGCGGCGGCGGCGTCGAAGGAGGGGGGGCAGCGGCAACGGAAACAGCCCTCGCCCCCGGCCTCTCCCCCCGCTCCCGCCCCGGACCTCTTTTTTTTTTTTTAGTAGAGAATAATGAGCGCGTGTGCGATGATGCCCCTACCTGCTTCGTCTGGCCCCATCGACCACGGTGGCGGCGGCAGCGGCATTTTGAGGGCCCGCAGTAGTAAAGTGGGTCTAGACGGAGGAGCTCTGAAGCAGGACGGCAGTGGTGCTGCCAGTGACAGAGGAGCTGATGCTTGTCGGGGGCGCAAAGCGGCCAAGGGATGGTGAAGCTGAGCGGTAGGTCGGGCGGTCTTGTACGATACCGACGGTGACACACCACCAGGAGACGACAGACCTTTTTCGTTTCCATTCGTTCCGTTTTTTTTTTGCCGTTTCAGTGGCTGAAGGTTTTGGCTCGAGAGAAGGACGACGCTGGAGAAGGGCATTTTTATATGTGAGCAGCGACGGCAGGGGTTTCTACGCGAGGACGGGTGTCTGCGGGCGGCGTGTTGCTGCTGGGGGGTGCCTGCCGCTCAGCGCCACTTTCCACCGTAGCGTACGCAAAGGGGGGGGGGGGGGGGGCTACGTAGTTTGCTGTACTCGGCATTGCTGATAATGTAGCTCTTGTCTTTGCTGTGTGTTGGTACTACAGCGGTATCACACTCATAACGGTCCTCTTGTGAACAGGTGGGCGTCTCTTTTGCGAGACCACGGTGGATTTTCCTCTCAGTGCCGCTGTCTTCTTTTTTTTTGTGGCATCCCCTTTTCTAGTAGAAGAGCTTACTTTGCCTATAGCACAAGACACGGTGTATTATGTATATATAGTGCACACACGTACCAGGTGTTCTGGATAAAGGGCGTTAGGCTTGGTGTGTCACTGGTGGTTTTGTCTTAGGAAGGGATTTGCGTCTTGAGGAGATGGCATGGCAAGGCGCGGGGTATCGGTATAGCGGCGGCGGAACTAATGGCGGACGGGCGGAGATAGGGTGGTCGTAATGACCTGCGATCGGCGCCAACCTCAATTTTTTTGAGGGGCCATCGCAGCGAAGCTGACTCCCCCCTCCGCCCCCCTTCCCGATTTTTTCCTCGCATCATAACGCTGTCGCCGTAGCCCTATTGAAGCGTAACATAGTGAATTTGCACTTGAGAGTCACAAGAAGCCTACACGTATTGTACCAGCTACCAGGTACGAGTACGAAGGTAGCATATACCAATGGCATATCTACCGGTAACCGGGACCAGGTATCTCCCAGCGTCAAAAGCGGGACCTCCGAACTGGACATTTGCTGCCTCTGTGTATTATGGTGGTGATGATGATTTTGCTCTCACATTACGTACAGTTAGTAGCTTATTTCGCTGAAACCTCGCCCGTGGTCATAAAACAGGTTAAAGGCTACGAAGCGTTAAAAATCTGTACGAGTATCATCGTCAGGTGTCCTATACACGTATTTCTGTCTGTCGCCCGCCTTGAATCTCACAGCAGGCGTAACGTAGCCCCCCCCCCCCCCCCCCCCCCCTCCCCGCTCAAAACGATTTCTAACGAATCATACCCATTCCGCGAGGGACCTCAATAGTTGACACAGCAATGCTTTTACCAGGCCGCGGATGGAGCCTTTGCAAGAAGACCCACTTAGATTGATTCCTGTATATTGACGGTATATTGATATTAACAGTAGAGCCACCTTGCCCCTGCTATTTCTGCCCAAACTGGCTATAACCTACTAACTACCCTTAAGCCGTACCCCGGGGTACCTGATAGCGTTAATCTTGGGCCAAGGACAACGCGAGGAATGTCTTATCAGAACTACCGTAGAAAGAAACGAAAACTTAAAAATATCAAAATACATGGCTGCATGCATGACTGAGACGCATATTCTACCCAGCGTGTCACTTCAACAACCTCAACGCCGGCCTCCTTAGGCTGACCCATATTTCAGCAAACCTCCGGGAGTCACCCGCTGCCATTGGCTCTCTACGTGAATATGTGCTGTCTGCAAGGGTACCATTATGATTGTCGCAGCCCCGCAGACTGTTGTAAGCGCATGGTACTGCCGTTGTATGCGCATTGCGTCTTGTATGCGCCACTTATCGTTGTACGCGCATATCACCGTTATAGTGTATGCGCACTTCGCGTTGTATGCGCAACATATGGTTGTATGCGCATATCAACCCTTGTATGTATGCGCATGACACCGGTGTATGCGCGTGGCAACTATATTCTCGCTGATATCCAATATCACGAGATTGCACGCCGCACCAACACGACTAGGAGCGCTATATACCCCGATCATCACTACCATATTATACGTAGCTGTATATTTTCCCCAAGAGCACACAAGGACGCATGAAAAAAAAGAAGAGGAAAACACTTCCGACAGCATCATCTGCTATTAATAACCTTCCTGGCCAAACAACTGCAAACCTTCTTGGCCTAAAAATTCGCAAAAAATTCCTGACCAACAACTGGTTGCATTTCCGACAAACAAAGCAAGTCTGCATAATAGCGTTTTCACCTGCTACAGCAGTGTTCATGCACCAAAAAGTGCCCATTCACAAGAGTGTTCATTCAATGCCCATTCGAACCGTCGAAAACAAACTATTAATACCATGCCACCTGGTATACAAGACCAGGCATGCAGGTGCACCCCGGTGCATCAGCTCAGTTCGATTCAGTTCTTCGGGCTGAGCGGGCTGGCATTCCTCGACCTTCTCGGGCGCTGGCTGGTGGGGGTAGTCTTGCCGGCGACGCGGTTCTCCTTACTGACGCGAGACTTCTTCGTCGCAGAAACTACCGCCTTCGAGGACCCCTTCGAGGACCCCTTCGCTGACGACTTCGCTGGCGCTTTCGCTGATTTCGCTACCGTCCTCACGACGACCCTCGGCTTCTTCTCGAAATCGTCCTCCTCGCTTCCCCAAGTGCCCTCTTCCTCCTCCTCCTCCTCCTCCTCCTCCTTCGCGGTTCTCTTTTTTGCACCCCCCGCAGATTTCCTCTCCTTAGGCGTCGTCTTGCTGCCGCGGCTTCGGTTCCGGCCGCCGGCACTGCTGCCCTTCTTAGCCTTCCCGACCTCTACCGCGTCCTCTTTTTCCTCATCCTCCTCCTCCTCTTTGCCTGTTGTGTCCTCGGCAACGTCCGAGTCGTCGTCGTCGTCGTCGGATGGGTCCTCTTCGCTTTCTTCGCCTTCGTCTCCGTCAGACTCTGAATCGCTGGACAGCACCGTCTTCTGCGACAAGGGGGGCGGCGGTGGCGGCAACCGTGGAACGGGCACGACAAGCCACACCATCACAACCACGATATCGTCATATACCACCACCACCACCATCACCACAAAAGTATGCTGTTGTTCCTCTTCTCACATCAACCCATCTTAACAAAAGTCTACTCCTTGGTCGCAGGACACAGGACAGGCCCCAAAACCTACAAGAGTGGAAAAACACTTGAAGGAACACTAAACAAAAGTAAAAAAATACCACGTACAAAATAATACCAAAACAGTACGACACAGATCGCAACTGAAGGACATCGTACACCCCAATCAAGAACAAAACAGTGAAAAATCAGCGTACGCATGGAGGACGCCACGATATCGCAGCGATCACAACCACCACCGTGTGTATATGTTGTCCTGGGTACGGCAAACAACATCGCAACCATGGTCGCCACCGCAACTGTACGGGGGGGGCCTTCACAACCATTGCATCACAACCATAGGGACCCTGCACCGCAACCATTGCATCACCACAACATCACCGCAGTTTAGTCCTGCATGGTCAGGACATTGCGACCACCACCATCACCGCCACCACCATATTTCGGGGACCAGCATGCCCGTGGTCAAATAACTAACGCAAACAACAACTGAGTATGGTCATACGACTACGGCCATGCATGGCATGAGTACCCCCCCTACCCCCCCCCCCCCCATTATATATTATATATGGGTTGGGTTGGCGTCGATTGGCAACGACACTGTAAAACATGCCGCTCACTACGTGAGCTAGACATCCAGGGTACCGTTTTTTTTGTTTGTTTGTTTTGGCGGTCGCCCACAGCTGGTCGTCTAGTTAGATCATTTGCGCGAAGTAAAGAACCTTTACTCTGCACAAAGGAATTGATCGTATCACGTAGTGTTCAAGGTACGGCACCCAAGAAGCAGTTACATAGTACTCCCATTGCTGTCTCTGGAAGTGGCCACACCGGAAATTAAACTAACTCATTGAAGCTGTCATCCATATGCAAGTCCGCCTCACAAGCGGTTCTTACTAGGATGCAGCTCACCCTTCATGCGACTCGCCGGACACCTCACGGCGCTAAGCGCTTGGTGTAAGCAATGTCTGCCTGGTCGGTGAAAACCCGACATGCTCCGTCCCGGCATTGTAGGGATGCGAGGGTCTATGGCCATACGACTACGGCCATGCATGAGATCGAGTACATCTCTCCTATCGAGTACCCCCCCCCCCCCCCCCCCTACCCCCCCCCCCCCCCCCCCGCAACTACGCCCCCCGCCTACCCCCCCCCGCCGCCCCCCTCTCTCTAATGATCTCCCACCCCCTCCTCCGGTACAACCATATACCTCACCTTCTTCGCTTTCCGGCCGCTGGACCTTGACGGTGTCCGCGCCGTCTTCGCCTTGACCTTCTTCGCCTTCGACGCCGTTCGTTCGTCCGGCTGCTCTTCCCCAACCCCGTCCCTTCCCTCACTCCGCCTCCCGCCCTCCCCCTTTCCCGCTTTTTCAGCGCCAGAGTTTGACGTCGACGCTGATGTCGACGCTCCCGACGCGCGCTTGCCACCTCTCTTGCGCCCCGCCCGCGACGCCCTTGCCGCGGCGTCCTCGTCCTCCGCCCCGCCCTGGTGATACTGATGGGGACACACACACGCGGTACACGACATGCGAACGATGGGGGGGGGAGGGGGCGGGGGTATACTCATTATCATGCATGGCCGTAGTCGTATGACCATAGAAGAGGGGGGGGGGGCGGGCGGGGGGGAGGGGGGGAGGGGGGCGAAGAAGAACAATGAAGAAAAAAATATAGGATTTCGCTCGGATGAAAAATATAACTACCTTACGTACCAGATATATAAAACAGTTAATTAGAAGAATATAGAACATCAAAATATCATGGTACTGTATAGAGAAGCAGTGACAGGCATGGTATACTATAAAATACCGCAAACTAACTATTTTGTTTTGTGTAAAAAGTTACAAAACATACGTTAATAATAGGTACCAGGCAGAGAGAAATTACACATATCGGCGCGAGAAAAAAAAAACAGCCCAGCGCATTCAGAGCTTTTATTTTATTTTTTCTTGGCCGAAAAACACCCCCCGAAACCTCGGCAAAAACCATCTACAACACCCTGGTGACAAGCCACTTCGCAATTCTTCCGTACCGATATACCAGCACCTGGTACCAGTATATACGTAAAAGAAGAAAGTCGGTAAGAGACAACCAGGTGCTTATCTCAAGGGGGAAGCCTATCTCAAGGAGATGCTTGCAGTAGCCCCGAAGGGACGCTTCCTAAATATCTCTTTTCTTACCCGTAGCCTGGTCTACATAAGCAAGGGTCGTCCGAAGCCTTGTTTCACAAAAAAAAAACAAAAAACTCTCGCGGTGGCAAGCATTAGAAATGCAAATGCAAGCACCTCGAAAGGCCAGCATCGCGAGCAACCGTCGCAATCATCAAGCGTGCGCACCGAGTCCTCGTTCGGTTCAGCGCGGAGAACAAAAGTATGATCGCCCGACCGTTGCAGCAATACCAATCAATACGAATTAAACCCAATCACTATTACGGGGGGGCACAGTTAACAGGACCTACGGTACACACAAAAACCTATATATTTACCTATTTTTACTAACAATATTTGGTCCTGTTTACTATGAACCGCCGTAATAAGCATCCCGCAAGCACACTAAACCAGCAGAGCACGCAGTACGAGAATCTACGTCTAAATATACTAGTACGGGGGTCCATAGTTAACAGGACCAAATTTTGTTAGTAAAAAAAGGTAAATATATACCTGGTAGGTTTTTACGTATACCATAGGTCCTATTAACTATGGACCCCCGTAATAGACCTTTTGGTGTTTTTGTTTGATTGGCGCAGAGAAAACGACGGCACATTCATGATCACGTCACGTTCAGACCTTCAGAGTCTCTACGTACTCACGTTTTACTAAACGAAATAGTTGCGCTCAGGAACGCGCCGACGAAAAAAACGAGCGGAAATGAAACTGAAAAAAAAAAAAAAAAAAAAAAAAAAAAAAAAACGTCTTCGTTCCGAACCAATTTTTTTTTTTTTTTTATGAATAGTACTGCAGGATACAGAAACCTAAGTATCACACTACCACGGGAATGTAGTCTAAACGGGAAAAATTCCTGCGCTTCCCACTTGGAAACCGCGCTGGACTTGTCTGGAATACTCGCAATGTGGCATAATTTGATTATTTTTTGGCGCAGAAGCAGAATAATAGCATTTCTTTGGGATCATTCTAGGCAAAAAACTGGGGAAAAAGCTATCCTTGGGTACTGCGAAAGCACACAGCATAATAACAGAAATAAAGATAACAACCTTTGAAGGAAAAAGAAAATCATGCATGAAAAGCCTGAGTACACCTTTCGGAACGTGACCATACAATAAGCTTGAAAAGCTTTCGGAACGCTGAAAAAAAAGGATAAAGAAAAGAAAAAAGAAAAGAAGAAGCGGATGGAAAGTAAGAGCGGAAAAAACAAAACAAAAAAGTATTTTCGGTGGCGAACCTTAAGTAGCTGCGCCTCCCACTCGGCAACCGCCGATAACATCTCCGGCGACGCGAGCCGCTTTGCCCTAGACGCCACCGCCATGAAGTTGGCGTGCACCTCCTTGTCCTGCAGCTTGTGCTTGTAGTTGGGCACCTCCTCCGCGAGGCGGCTAACCGCTTTCTCGGTCACCTTCGCAAGTGCAAAGGCGGTGTCAAGGAGGGGGCGGGGGGGGGGGGGGAGAGAGAGGTACCCATTTGTTGCTTGTCTCAGTCGTTTGACCATTGAACACGTATCCCTTTCGAGACGGAGGGTGGGGGGTGAACACGGGGTTGAGGGAGGGTGGGTGTGTGTGGGTGCGCTGACACACCCAACACAAAAAAGTCTACAAAACAGCCGAAACAAACTCGTGATTTGATATTGTTACGAGCATAAATAATGGCCGCTGAACGCCCAAACCGGCGCACAAGAAAAAAAAGAAAAAATCCAACCAAACAGCGCGGAACAAAATCGTGGTGAGGGTGGGATCGAGGGTAGCGGTGGGAGCGGGAGTGGGGATCAGGGCCCGGTTTCGAGCGAAGGTAGGGTGGGTGCGACCGGTAGAGGTAGGATGAGAGGCTACGAAGAGAGAGAGGGAGATTAGAAGGAAGGGAAAGGTAGAGAGAGCGCGGGCGGGGGGGGGGGGCGGGGCGAGGCGGGGGGCTGGGGATGCATTACTCGACGTCGTGTACCGTGAAAATGACGTAGAGTCCGCTTCTCTCATCCCTCTGGGAAGGATCCACACATTTCAAAAATTGTTTCAAGCATAAGAGAGGGGGTGCGATACATGTGATCGGGGATGCCTGGCGATCAAAGTTTTGTGTAGACCACACGTCAACATCGCCACCACCACTACAACAGCCCTCCCACTGTATGTACCTTGAGCTGCCCGAGACAGTAGGAGACCGCTCGGCTCTGGCGAGGCGTTTCGCTTGAGGCAAGACGGGCGCACAGCTTCTCGGCGAGGAGCTCCGTCAGCTTGTCTTTCTTCACGTACTGCATCAGGAAGTCTGGAAAACCATGCGCGCAAGGAAGCGGAAGAGGACGGGGGGGGGGGGGGGAGAGAGAGAGGGAGAGAGAGAGAGAGACGCAAGAGATTGCACGACACCCAAGACAAAAAAAAAGAACGCATCAGTGTACACAAACAATATATTCGTTGTTTCATAGTTTCAATACATTTGGTTGCCACCTGCTGCTGTTCGCATCTGGCGGCTGCCAATCTCACCTTAACCTCAAACCCTAACAGCAACCAACCACCATCACCCCGACCGCCAAACACGCACCGACCAACCCTTTTGAGTACCGCAGCAGTCCCGTTTTGAGGACAAAAAACTACTTAGAATTAGAGTAGATAAGTCCCCAAAACGGGACTGCAGTACTAAACGAGGGCTAAGGTAACATCCAGGAAACAGCACACCGCAACGGCGCACATCGTCGTCCCGTTCTACAACAACTAACGCGGACAAAAACATGTATCATGGAACACAACAAAAAAATCGCCAAGCAGCGCCAACGCGCAGACACACGCACAGTCACACGCGATCGTAGACACATATAGGCATACAAAAAATCGTGACCACCACACAGGTACACAAAAATTCTCCGAGGCGCCACACACGCACGCACGCACACACACGTCAGTGCGCTATTGCGGGGGCCCATAGTAAACAGAACCAAAAATTGCCAGCAAAATTAGCGAAGTATATAGGCTTTTGTCTGCAGCGCAGGTCCTATTTACTATGGTCCCCCGTAATAGAGGGGGATATTCTAAAGCCAGATGAATATGTCCCTTTGCCAAGCAAAGCAGCTGTTGATGCTCGGCGGCTGCTAAAGCGGCGGCTGTCTCTTGTCACCCCAACGGCCTCGTAATTTGTTCAAAGCTTCAGGGGATAGAAGCGTCGTCGGCGGTGGTGGCGGCGGCGGCGGGGGGGGGGGGGGGGGGGGGTGTGTGTGCTCATTATCATGCATGGTCGTAGTCGTATGACCATAGACCCTCGCATCCCTACAATGCCGGGATGGAGCACGTCGGGTTTTCACCGACCAGGCAGACATTGCTTGCACCAAGCGCGAAGCGCCGTGAGGTGTCCGGCGAGTCGCATGAAGGGTGAGCTGCATCCTACTAGGAACCGCTTGTGAGGCGGACTTGCATATGGATGACAGCTTCAATGAGTTAGTTTAATTTGCGGTGTGGCCACTTCCAGAGACAGCAATGGGAGTACTATGTAACTGCCTCTTGGGTGCCGTACATTGAACACTACGTGATACGATCAATTCCCTTGTGCAGAGTAAAGGTTCTTTACTTCGCACAAATGATCTAACTAGACAACCAGCTGTGGGCGACCGCCAAAAAAAAAAAAAAAAAAAAAAAAAAAACGGTACCCTGGATGTCTATCTCACGTAGTGAGCGGCATGTTTTACACAGTGTCGTTGCCAACCGACGCCAACCCAACCCATCTATATATATGGGGGGGGGGGGGGGGGGGGGGGGGGGGGGGGGGTGGGGGGGGGGGGGGGGGGGGGGGGGGGGGGGGGCGGGGGGGGGGGTTGTACTCATCCTATTCCTCATGCGGCTCTCGAGCGCTCACACCGCAGCAGATGGGGTCTACCAGTAAGGCGATGGTTTGCAAGAGCAACACGATCATTCCAGGTCACGTGTGCAAATCCTCCAGTCGCGTCAAGTGGTTTAGACCGCCTTACATCGAGATACCGCATTACTCAGACCGTCTTATGGGGGGATGCCTACTGTATTCCACACTTTGGAACAGCTCATCATCTAGATAATCTACAGATATATCATCTACAGATAGATCATCTATTACGGGGGACCTTAGTTAATAGGACCTATGGCATACATAAAAATTTATATATTTACCTATTTTTACCAACAATATTTGGTCCTATTTACTATGGTCCCCCGTAATAGATCATCCATGTCCTAACCTGCGTTATGAGGTGCTATGCAGTATCTGTACAAGTACAGATCCAACTGAAAAAACACGTCCAACACAGATCACGCAGACTACACAGCTCCCACCCGGCAACATGAGCTAGATCATGCATATCATACACATCAGGGATATATCATCTATCTGCTCTGAAGGGTCTAGATAATGAAGTGGGGGAATCGATGATCTATGTGATCTATCTGTCATATCGTTTTCGGGGTCCGGAGCGGGCTGCTATGAGCTGACTCACCCATGATCTGCCTGTATTCGGCGGGTGCGAGGTTTTCGTCCTTGCTGAGGCGACCCACGATGTCAGGCAGAACGTTGTACACGGGGTTGTTCCCACGCTACACAATGACAGTTGTTGTCGTTGTTGGTCGTTGGTCGTTGATGATGTTGATGTTGTTGTTGGTCGTTGTTGATGTTGTTGGTCGTTGATGATGGTGTTGATGATGTTGTTGTTGGTCGTTGACGACGATGTTGTGGTTGTTGTTGATGTTGTTGTTGGTCGTTGTTGATATTGTTGGTCGTTGATGATGTTGTTGGTGGTGGTTGATGATGATGATGTTGGTGGTGGTGGTGTCGCCGTCATCGAGGTCGTTGTCGCCGATGTTTTTGTTGGCGTCGTTGTCCGTCCGTGCGCCGGCGATGCCGTGGGCATAGCACAAGAGAGACCAGAAGAAGAAAAAGGAATAAACGCATTGGGCAGGACGAGGACGAAAGAGGAGGAAGAGGAACGGTAAGACAAAGGAAGCTACTGTACGAAGTGACAGCATCGTCCGCGCTCTAACATACAACAAAACCACACACTCCCACCCGGCCACAGGCGGCGAAACAGACTAGCCAAAACGTTACTATGTAATATAAAGAAACAACGTAATGAGCGCCCAAATGTTGGAGGTGTCTCTATTAGGAGTAGGAACGGTGCTCTGTCTCGAAAGGGATGCGAGGGTCTATGGTCATACGACTACGGCCATGCATGATAATGAGTACGGTTAATAGTGTCATTACAGTATACTTTCGGTATTAGGTGTGTCGGCCGCCCGCCAAAACCACGACGCCAACCAGCAACCGGAAACGCCTCTGGGGATATAAAAACCCTCAAGCTTCAGCCGGTCGTAACATGACACACATATTATATTATACGATGATGTACTGCAAACCGTATAAAAAAACGAATGACAATCACAAAATATGCATAAATCACAACAATAGCACCGGTCGCAACGACAACTTAAACGGCAATCGTTGCTTTTTCACCTTTAAAAGAACTGAAAGCATACCATCAATACAGCAGTATTAACATTATACTCTTCTCGTGCGTGAAAGCACGCAGGGAACAATGCAAGAAACCGCAGCCACAACACAGCAATAGTACCAGCACCAAAAACAGTTGGGAGATGGAAAAATAAACAAAAAAACTAACTCAGGGTCGAGCCCGCACGAGAGGCAAAAAAATACAACAAACGACCCACGCCGACACGGGATACGGCCAAGGGAACACATCCGCACCTTGGACAGATCATTATCTATCTATCTGCAGATAGATCATCTACAGATCATCTATATTTCCTAAACTGCCGTCATGAGATTATGTGCAGGATCTGTGTAGTACAGATCCAGACCAGCAAGTATGTCCTCTACATAGCACGCAGGTTGTTCGGCTCCCACTCGGCAATGTGAGCTTGATCATACAATCATACAGATGAGGGATCTATCTATCTATCCATCTATCTATCTTTCTATCGGCTGTTAAGGTCTTAGTCCGTTGGGCTAAAGGTGAAAGGTTAACCAATCGCCCACCCAATCTAAGCCTCATAACACTCTCCCCCCCTGGAACGGACCGGATATACGGGTCGACGCGTGACACCAACAACACGCGGTTCCAATTTCTGGGGATCCAGAAGTATTTTTTCAGATTCTTGACATGAGGAAACTCACTTTTCTTTAAAAAGCGACTTCATGGTGGATGTGAGATTCGAACTCACGACCAACGACCCATGTTCTGCCGTCGTCGCCATTTGTTAAAGTCTTAGTCCGTTGGGCTAAAGGTAAAAGGTTAACCAATCGCCCACCCAATCTAAGCCTCACAACACGGCCCTGAAGGATCTAGATCATGAACTGTGGGAATAGATGATATGTCGATGATCTGTCGGAGGTGTCAACACATGACACAAAAGTGGCGGGGGGGGGGGGGAGGGAAGGGAGTGTGTTCGGGGGGGGGGGGGGGGAGGGCGTACGCACCTCGGAATACTTGTGGAAGAAGACCTTAGCCGCGTCCTGGATCCTTGGCTCCTTGTCTACCATGCACACGGCCAGGCCGCTCACTTGGCCCTTCACCTATTGCAGGAGTAAGAGCATTATCGCGGACACACGTTGCCGCAAAGAAGAGAGTACATCACGAGCGGCCAGAAAAAGACAAAGGCGTTAACACGACAAGAATAACAATAAAAACAGAACAAGAACAAGAGCCAAGACACGCGAAAAAAGAACCAACAACAAGAACCGTAGCACAAAATAGCAGCGAAAACAAAGAAAGGACACACAGGAATAACAACAGTTAAAACGAGACAAAGGACACAAAAACAAGAAGAAGAACAATAACACACGGAAACAACTAAGTAACAAAGAGCTGACGTATTTGTACAATTTCACAAAAAACAAGAACCGTAACACAAAACAGCAGCCAAAATAAAGAAAGGAAACACGGGAACATCAACAACAAATACAACACAAACGCAACAAAAACAAGAAGAAAAAAAATAACGTGAACGAAAACGAGAAGAAAACAAGAACGTAATACGTACCTGGTACAAAAACAGCAGAAACAAGAAAAAAAAAAAACGTTGCCACAAAACAGCATTGAAAGCAACGAACAAAGAACAGCAACGCGAGCATGAAACGGCCATCGAGGTACAGGCCCGTCAAAAACAAGAAACAAAAAACGCAACAAGAACAAATGGAACGAAAACAACAAAGGAAAAAAAAAAGAAAAGAAAAAATCAAGAACGAAATCAAGAACAAAATAACTACCCGCAACAATACCGAAACCATATCACAAGACAGCAGCGAAAACAGCAACGCGAGCACGAAAGAAAGGGCTATTGAGGCTGCGGTTAACGCACGAAGAAAAGCTTTGCTTCCCGAATCAGAGATGGGGCAGTTCTCAGGGACCTCTAGGTCTCGCCGCTCATAAAAACTGCGACGAGCGACGCGGGAGAAGGAAGCGTCAGCGGCACCGCCAGACACACCCGTGCACGCACCTGATTGGGCGACGCGGTAGCGGTGGCGGCGGCAGAGAAAAAGCCGCTACCGCTTTCCATTTTTCGCGGTTTCTTCCGCTCCCCCTTGCGCTACCGCCACCACTTCCACCACCGCTACCAATACCACCAACCCACCGCTCCCACTACTTATCATACGATCACGGTGGACCCTAATATACAAGCCCAAAACGAGGGGAGAGAGGCTTCCCCCAGTGTATGCCTGAAGAATGCAAAGGCAGCATCGATGGAAAACAGCCTCATCTATCGCCAACCGCGTGTTTTGCGCGGAACGACGTTTTCGATTCGCGCAATAGTTGTCGAGATAAAAACACACACCAAAGTGGGTCTTTTTTGGGTTTATTTTGGGCCTCTATTTTCTACGGGACGCCGTGACGACGCAACGCTTACCGCTCCCACTGCCAACACCACCACCACCGCCACCAGCACCACCACCTACACCGCCTGAACTGAACCCCTTGCTACCCACCTTGACCATATCGTTGAGGATAAGATGCGTGAGGACCATGATGGCGTTCGATCGGACGAGAGAGCTGCTGTCCTGCAGGCGCTTGTAGATGAGACGGTTCCAAGGCTCCAGGGCGTTGGGGAACCGGAAGGCCAGGTCTCCGAGCGCGACGATGACGTTCGAGCGGACCTTTTGCGCGGGACACCCGTGCGGGTTCCCGAGAGACGGACGTGGACGCCACAACACGCGCGCGACAGCACGGATAAAAGGCAAGGACATGGGTAAGACTAAAGGCAGGAGTATGGGCAAGGGTATGGGAAAGGGACTGAATAACGACAAGGGTAAATGCAAGGGTATGGGTATGGGTACGGGTACGGGTAAAGGGTACGGGTATGCGCACAGGCAGGCGTGTTGGGTAAGGGTATGAGTGAGGGTAAAATGCAAGGGGTACGGGGAATGATACGTATGGGAAGGGGAATGTGTGACGAAGAGGGAAAATACGAGGGTGCGGGCATGGGTATGGGTATGTATGAAATATGGCAAGGGTATGGGTAAGGGTAAAGGTAAGGGTAAGGGTATTGGTAAAGGCAAGGGTATGGGTAAGGGTGACGCCAAGGGTAAATACAAGGGTAACTGGGTAAGGGCACTGGGTAAGGGTATATATGAAAAATGGCAAGGGTATGGGTGCGGGGTACGGGTATGGGTAATGGTAAAGGCAAGGGTATGGGTAAGGGTGACGCTAAGGGTAAATACAAGGGTAACTGGGTAAGGGTATATATGAAATATGGCAAGGGTATGGGCAAGGGTAAGGGTGCAGGCAAGCGTAGCGCCAAGAGTAAATGGTAAGGGTAAAAGGGTACGGGTATGGAATAAGGCAAGTGTCAGGGCAAGGGGAAAGACAAAGGGTACAGGCAGTGGTATTGATTGGTAAGGGCATGGAGAAGGGGTAGAGACAGGGGTATGGGTAACGCTAAGAAAAAGGGGAAATACAAAGGTATAGGCGAGGGTAAACGTACGAGGAAGGGCGAGGGTCAAGACGGGGGCAATAAAAGGCAAGGTAGAGCAGACGCGAACTGAATTAGAGCGGGCCGGGGGGGGGGGGGGGGGGGGGGGGGGGGGGGGGGGGGGGGGGGGGGGGGGGGGGGGGGGGGGGGGGGGGACATTAGCGGCAGCGACCTGCGTTGTGGGAGTGGCGCTATTCTACACCTCTTCTTATACAACGCGGTTGATCTTTATGAACCGAGTTTTACATAATCGAACATCACGGTTTTTACCAAAGAAGCAGAGGGCCAGCGGAGGCAGACGACTCAATGCCAGGTGAGCAAAAACCACATGGGCCCCGCCTGCATGCTCTATTAAAAAACGTGTTCGCGATAAACAGCAGTAGTCATAAAAAGAGGGGTTGAGAATAAACGAACGGCTCTTTCTCGCCCGTCTGTGTTTTCGACGAGAATGGTCAAAAGCAACCAAACGGCTCTTTCTTCTTCTTCTTCTTCTTCTCCTCCTCCTTGTGCCTCTTTTTTCGACAATCGGCGATCGATAAAACGCGACCGGTGATCGCGTGTCATATCACCGATAAAAACAAAACCAGGCAGCTCCTTCATCTGCCCGTTTCATCGATTTCATCGGCGATCGGACGGACATATCATAGCATGTACGTAATCTGTGATGGCGAGCCGCGCGTATCGAGACACACACACAAGAGAGAGAGACTTACCGCGACGTCCTTGGCCCTCTCCAGCGTGGTGAACAAAAGGCTCAGGTTACGGTCGCAGAAGCTCTCGCTGATGCACATAAACTTGCTCAGCGCAAGGACGGAGGATTGCCGAACAAGGGGGTGTCCGAACTCCCCCCCCTCATCGGCGACGATTCGCACCTGCGAAAAAAACAAGAACAAAAAAAAAAAAAAAAAACAAAAAAAAAAAAAAAAACAAGAACAAAAAAAAAGGTCAACTTCAGCACATACAATACGCTACACAACAGGAACAAGATCGGTTGGTTTCCCCATTTCTAGTTATTGTTTTTTTCGGGGCAATGTTAATTAATGTTTTTATGAGTGATCAACGTTGAAGCTCATTTCTGTGCTGCACGCAATCGTCGACAAAGGCCAACGCAACAATAACGAAAAGAACAAGAAAAACAAATAAGCTGATACACTGAGCGACGAGACGAGACAAAAACATGATAATACCGAATGAATATGTGGATTCCGCCGCGCACGTAACGATCTCGGGGACTAAAGCAATACTTGTAAAATATAAAAGAAGCACCGTATCACACTATCACACTACGGCGGTAAGATAGTTAGCACACCCCCTCGCCGATTTTTTTCGACGATAGGGAAGGTACAAACGCCGAGCAATGCGTGTATGGAGAAATCTCGACTAGATATTTCCGATGCCATTTTCGTTGCCCGTACCCCCCTTAAGGCATGGTTTGGAGAATCTCGGCTCCGAAAAATCGTCCTAGCGGGTGTCTTATCTAGTCACCGTAGTGGTATGTATGTATAAGGTACACGAATCGGAACGACACACTCCATTGCCTTTAAACGTCGCTCGTATCCTTCTCCACGCTGCGCTAGGATACACAGTACGTGCGTGACAGCAATTCAGAAATTGGAAGTCTGACGTAAAAGTTGGCCCGTTTTTTTTTTGCGCACGAGAGACACAAGCAAAACAAAAAAACACGTTTCATACATGAATTTTGAGCCTTATCTCTCAACACCTAGTGTCTTAAGCGGTGTCGAGTAGTGCGCGCTAGGCCAGGCTAGGCTATGCCACGCTAGGCTGTACTACAGTAGGCTTACCATGCTACCCTCCACCCCAATGCACAATATTACCCAGGGGATCCACCGGCCTACACCCTCCACAGAGGTCATAGAACGCCCGTAGCGCGCGCGATCGGACAGACAGATCACGATCTATCTGCTGATCATCTACAGATAGATCATGTACAGATCCTAACCAGCCGTTCTGAGGTGCTGTGCAGGATCTGCATACCAACAGTGCAGACACAACCTGTCCTACAGTATATAAAGCGGCCGATATGGGTCCCACCCGTAAACATGAGCTAGATCATACAGATTATACAGATCAGGAATCTATCTATCTATCTATCTATCTATCTATCTATCTATCTGCCCAGAAAGAGCTAGGTCATGCAGTGGGAATAGACGATCTGTCGATCACCTGTCGGACGTGTGGAAGCACCGAACGCTGCTTGCAAAACAATGGGCCACGACGAAACCCTCGATCTCACAGCTCATCATCAACGTCTTCTATTTTCCGGACAAACTGCGGTAACTCAACCCCAGGCTTCTCTCCACCCCACTTCCATCACTCCACCACCCCACGCCGCAACGCGCTGCGTGTACAACGCCCTCGGGCCCCCCTCCTCTTTGCTCACACCACAACGCCCACACATGACAGCCCTCCGCGCCTCCTCCTCCTCCTCCTCCTCCTCCTCCCATCCCACGCCTCCTTTGCTCGACCCCAGATACGGTAAGTAGTTCACAGTAAGCGGGTACATGGTGCAAGTGAGTGGCGTTACGGCAGGCGATTGTACGGTAAGCGGTTGTCACCAGCAGGGGTCCGAAGGCTCCGAGGAGGTTGCGGCCGACGATCTCCTTTTCCACCAGCTCGGTCAGCCGCTGCTCATCTTCGGCGGACGCCTTGAAAAAAAAAACGCCGGGGGGGGGGGGGGGGGGGGGGGGGGGGGGGGGGGGGGGGGAGGGGAACAACCAACCAACAAACCAAACAAACAAACAAACAACAGTAGCAGCAGAAACAGGCGATCGAAAAATCAAATTCGTTCAGCCGAGAGTTTGGCTCGTGCCTCATCTAATACGTAGTCGAAAATCAGCTTCGTAAGCCGACAATCAGCTACGAGCTACGTCGGTCAGGCCGTTACGCTGATCCCACCCAACCATGGCCGATGTGCAGCACACGGTGAGAGGGGGCACGGGGGGGGGGGGGGGGGTATATACTCATGTCATCATGCATGGTCGTAGTCCTATGACCATAGACCTTCGCATCCCTGTGATGCCGGGAGGGATCACGTCGGGTTTGGCGTGGGGGAGGGAGGCGGGAGTGGGGGGGGGGGGGGGGGGCACTCAGCCAACTGCGTGCAAAACCAACGGGTTTTCTAAATAATTACTATCAAGGACAACACGCCAGCCATTTATATGGACAGCGGGTTGTTGTTCGATGCTCCTCCGGAAGTGTTTGGGGAGGAGGGCTTGCCCCTCTGCGGATGGGATGGAGGGGGTTGGTTGGGCCTGATGAAGATCAAGGTCACATCTACAGTTTTCGTAGCTTTAGGTTCCCCCCCCCCCCCCCCCCACCCCAAAACTTGGCAAAATCGTTTCGAGCTTTTGCCTTGTGCGGTCTGGATTCCATGTTATTTTAGCACGTTTTTGGTATTTGACACTCAGCTCCACGATACATTGTCATCATGGCAAACAAAATAATAATAATAATAATAATAATAATAATAATAACAACAACAATATTAATATGAATAATAACAGGTACATACGAATATAAAGTACGATATCTGGTAGCACTCTGTCCGTAAATATAGGGAACATTTTTATTGAATATTAGTGTACAAAAGGTCCTCATATATAGGAACAGAGTGATACAAGGTGACGCGCGGGGGCTGGGCTGCTGGGGCCCTGCCTGGTATGTCTTCCCAGAGTCACTCCAATACCACAGAATACGCAAGGTAAGAAGACAACGCGCACCCGTCGGACGAACCAACCCTTTCAGTACTGCACTGCTGCTGTCCCACAAAACATCCACCCGACCCTAATTCCAAGTAAATTACCCCTAAAAATAATGGGAGAGCGCGCTCTATTCAAGGGGTTTCGAGTTAAAAGGCCGGCTTTCTCGACGCTGCGGAGAGCGTACGAAAAATAAACGCCGAGCGACACGTCTACGGAAAGCTCCCGATGAGTGAGGCCGTTCCACAGCCACCATTTTCGCAGTTTTTACCCCCTTAACCCTTTTCAGGCCGCAGTTTTAAGTGGTTTGTCCCCGAAACGGGACTGCAGTCCGAAAAAGAGTTAAGGCACGTTTTTCAAGAAAATCGGCTCCGAAAAATCGTCTCAAAGAGGTGTGCTATCTTATCACCCGTGCGATATACGTACGTACGGTATACTGATACCAACTGCCAGGTATACATCATGTACGAGTGTGGTAGCGGTCTCTCTATAGCGCCGGTTGCCCGCTATAGCAGCAGTGGTGCCTGTGGAAGCAGTGGTGCCTGTGGAATCACTTGCCACAGATGGGATTGACTTAACCAGTGTGGTAGTGTGCGGAGTGTATAGTGCCGGTTGGCGCTATATATAGTGCCGGTATTGTCCGCTCTGTAGCGCATATGACATCGGCACCTGACAGGGACCACTAACGCGTACCAGGCATACATTTTACCTCGGCGGTTAGCCCCAGCTCTTGCGCGGTAGCGTCGTCCTCGTCCTGGCTCCCCCCTCCTGGCGACCCTCCGCTCTTATCACCCTTAGTTGGAGGCTTGACGCTGGCACGCGCCCTCTCGAGGTTGCCCGCCAAGTCCTGGAGCGGCGGCGGCAGCGAACAAGAAGGACGACGAACACAACACACACACAAAATAAAAAAAAACGTCCGGGATATTTACGGTAAGCATAAAAATATGCGAAAATTAGGACCACGCCAGGCACTGTAGTTGTTCTCCAGTCTCCAGTCACGATGTCACCGGCGAGGTAGAACGCTGACACATAACCCAAATGTTCCGCACGGCGCAACCTAAAAAATGCCAACTTTTGTTTTTCGAAGTCACGACCGAAACGGAACAAACCACCTACGTACATTCCCCAGGCGGTCGAGGGGTTGGGGTTACACGGTTTACGAAGCCAAAAAAAATACCGTATTTCAACATTTTCCCCTTATCACACGGGTGATAAGAATAGCACACCCCCTACTATAGGACAGATTGGGGGAAAACTGATATATTCTGCAGCCGAGAGGAGAGTTCAAACGCCAAGCGATACATCTATATAGGGAAATATCTCGGGGATATTTTTGCGCTGCCGACCATTTTTTTTTGTGCGTGTACCCACCCTCTTTGGGTTGGACAAACTCAGCTGGGAAATTCGTCCCGGGGTGTGTGCTACCATCTTATATTATCACATGTGTGATAAGAGTGTGTGCTATCTATAGTATCTTATCACACGTGTGATAAGAGTGTGTGCTATCTATCACACGTGTGATAAGAGTGTGTGCTATCTATCACACGTGTGATAAGAGTGTGTGCTATCTATCACACGTGTGATAAGAGTGTGTGCTATCTATCACACGTGTGATAAGAGTGTGTGCTAGCTATACGAAGTCTGTGATAAGAGTGTGTGCTATGCTATCACACGTGTGATAAGAGTGTGTGCTATCTATATTATCTTATCACACATGTGATAAGAGTGCATGCCATCTTATCACACGTGTGATAAAACTGTGCGCTATATTATCACATGATAAGATACGAGTGTGCTATAATGTCACATGTATGACACGAGTGCGCTATATTATCACACGTGTGATACGAATGTGCTATAATATCCCACGGGTGATACGAGTGTGCCATCCTATCACACGGGTGATGACAGTGTGCCACCCTATTACGGGGGTCCATAGTTAATAGGACCTATGGTATACATAAAAACCTATATATTTACCTATTTTTACTAACAAAATTTGGTCCCGTTAATTATGGACCCCCGTAATATCACACGGGTGATAACAGTACGTACTCACCTCTGCATAGACCAGCAGCTTGAGCGCAAGGTGTCCCAGCACGAAGCACAGCCTGGCCAGCGCAAGGGGAGACGTCTGATCCGAGGACAGTGTGTCTACGGCGATGCGGCGAACGATGGCGGCGCCCATAGCTTCCGGCGTGTCGCTCAAATGGAACACAACACCCAAGGCCTAGGATGTGAAGTGAAGTGCAGTCCAATCCAACCATCCATCCATCCATCCATCCGTGCCGGGAGGTATACGTGGACGGAACAGGTAGGCGTACGGGGCAAGGGGGGGGGGGGGGGGGGGGGGGGGAGCGTTTGACGGGATCAAGGTCTAGATCCGAGAACTACTCGTAGGCAAGAGAGGGGCTAAGAAAGCGCAAGGCGGGGATACTTCGTACAATGTTTAAAAATAAAATAGAACAGGACATACAGGGATAGTAGGAAAGAAAAAAAGCAGAGAGATGAGACATATTACAACGCAATCCCAAGAGTCCCCCCCCCCCCCCCCCCCCCCCCCCCCCCCCCCCCCCCCCCCCCCCCCCCCCCCCCCCCCCCCCCCCCCCCCCCCCCCCCCCCCCCCCCCCCCCCCCCCCCCCCCCCACCCCCCCCCTCTCGCGACTACCCCCCCCCCCCCCCCCCCCCTCTATTGGGGTAACCAGACATCCAGCCCCATGAGAAAAGCCGCCGCCAAGCGATTATGGACCGACAACAAAAAACAGGAGCTAAATCCGTCACCCATTCTGCCAAATGACATAGCCACCCAAGCCCCAACACCCGAAAAAAAAAAAAAAAAAAAACGCCTTCTGGTTGTGCTTAGGGCGCGCGGGGGGGGGGGGGTATACTCGATAGCATGCATGGCCGTAGTCGTACGTGACAGCAGACCCTCGCATCCCTACAATGCCGGGAAAAAAGCACGTCGGGTTTTCACCGACCAGGCAGACATCGCTTTCGTACCAAGCGCGAAGCGCCGTGAGCTGTTCGGCGAGTCGCATGAAGGGTGAGCTGCATCCCACCAACAACCGCGGCGGGGGGGGCGTACTAATTTGTTGCTTGCCTTGGTCATGTTCATTTGACCATTCACCACGCATCCCTTTCGAGACAACCAGGGAGGGAGTGGTATGCAGGGATCAGGGGGTGGGGTATTTTTCAACAGCGGGGGGGATGGGGGGGGGGGGGGGGGGGGGGGGGGGGGTACTTTTTAATCGGCGCCAAAAACTACCCACCAAGTACGTATTAAGGTAATACTGTGGTAATACCAAAAACACGAAAACACATTCAAAGAGAAAACACAACACAACACGGTGGTCGCGCCGGTGCTTGCTTACCTGCTCCGCGCCGGCGAACCAGTCCTTCATCTCCTCCTCCGCCGCGGCGCGCTCTTCGTCTCCGGCGTCTTCTGTCAGAAGCAAGCACCACTTCCCCTGTAAAAACAGGCTTAGCCTCGACAAGATGAGCTCCACCTCCTTGCTGCCTCCGACCGTTGCTGGGTTACACCTATCAATACCCCCGACAAAAAAAAAAAAACACAAATACACATACATACGTATGTCACATATATACACAAATATTGTACCAGGTATCCTATTAATATCAAAAGTGCGTAGAGGGGGCGGGGGCGGGGGGCGGGCGGGGGGGGTGCACTCAATGTCATGCATGGTCGCAGTCTTAACGGGGGGGGGGGGAGGGGGGCTCAGCCGCTCAGCCGCTGTTTGAGGGATGAACTAAAGGGGCGTTTTGGTTCAGGACGCTTCTTGTGCGTCTAGTCGGTTTGGTTCGTATTTTTTTTACGTGTGTTCATGTATTTTATTTTATTTTTTCTGTCATTTTTCGCGACTGACAGATGTGTATGTAAATACGCCGCACAATGTCGGAAAAAAAAAAAAAAAAAAAAAAATCGTAGTCGGGGAGGGGTGGGATTTTAACGAAACTTTCGACCAAACATTCGGTACGATATCGTATTGAATGTGCGCGTTGCCCTGCCTTTCATCTCCTGGCATCCCCGTATACTGTCCTGCTGACACCGAAGGACACGCTTCACACCTCGGACTGACAACGATCTACCGTAGACAGACAATCTACGTAGGTCCTATCCTGCATGATATGCTGTGCACGTTATCTAGGCAGACAGTCTACGTAGATCCTATCTTGCATGATATGCTGTGCACGATATCTAGGCAGACAGTCTACGTAGATCCTATCTTGATACGCTGTGCACGATATCTAGGCGGACAATCTACGTAGATCCTATCCTGCACGTTATGCTGTGCACGATATCTAGGCAGACAATCTACGTAGATCCTATCCTGCATGGAAAAAATTGCTGTGCACGATATCTAGACCGACAATCTAAGTAGATCCCACCCTGCATGGAAAAAATTGCTGTGCACGATCCGTTCGGAATCACAGATCCAACCCAGAAGAACATGTGCTTCACACATGGGCGACACAGATTTTACTGTAGTATTTTGTCTCGATGATGTCCTGGATCATCCGATGCAAGTATTGGCTTTTCGGATGCGGCCTCCTGCGCCGACTCGTGGTCTCGCCCATACTTCGTTGCGTCGTCGGATACTACGGAGGGCCATAGTTAACAGGACCTATGGTACACAAAAAAAGCCATATATTTACCTATTTTTACTAACGATATTTGGTCCTATTTACTATGGTCCCCCCCCGTAATAGTAGTACTTTGTTTTGTGATTTCAATGCACCACTGGTCGGATACGCAGTTGTCGCACCAAAACTTCCTGACTCTTGCCTCAAACTTTGCTCGCACATACGCTCGTACAGATTTTACGGCTTGAACCCGGCAAGATCAAGTCGGGAAAATCTACTGCTGTGGGTCGTGAAGTGGAAAAAAATCTTATCCATCAGGCGCTGAACGTTCCGACACATCGCAACGTCGCACTTCGGCAACGTCGCACTTCGATAATATCGTATCGAACAAGGGCGCCCGGAAAACAAACGTGTGAGCAGCAGTCACAGATTATTTTTTCGCCAGACAGGAGGGCGGGGGGGGGTTACGAGAACCAAGTGAAAAAAAAATGAAAAAATGACGAAAAAAACAACCATTTTTTTTTTTTGTAATTTCATCATGTGATCACAACGGTTACAACGGTTTTCCATTCCGTTCTCTGGGGGTGCGGTGTGTCGTTTTCTCTGTCTTTTTCACGGACGCGCCTGTATCGAGGGGCTGAGCACCGTTCTTCTCCTGCACCCCCAGGCATCCCTATACGAAGTATATCTATCTTAGACTGATACCGATACCGAGCGAAATGTTTCGAGTTATATCATATATCGGAGTACACTATAGATTTTCGAAAATAAAAATCGTGTTCGATATTACGTTTCGTCGATCTATCGGTATCGCATTCAAACATAAAACCACCCCCCCTCCCAAAAAAAAAAAAAAAAAGAAACTAAAATCAACAGCCGCCCAACGAACACCCAACGAACATCCCACCTCGCCCCACCTCACCCCACCCCACCCTGAGACCCTCCTCCCACCTCAAGAGAGCGATGCAGGCGCACCGCACCGTCCGCCAGTCCCTCGTCTCCATCGTCGCCCTCCCGAGGGCGGTCTCCCGCATCATTTCAAGGCGTTGCAGGCCGTTCACGAGCGAGGGGTCCGACGAGGCCCCCATCGCGATGGCGTGGAGGGCGCCGGCGCGCTCCTTTGGCCTCTGCTCCTTGACGCCCACGGCGCACCACAGTTGCTCGAACACCTGGAGCGCAAAAATGCAAAGTTAACAAACAAAAAAAACGTTTTTTACTGAGGCAAGAGTTACCTTTACACTAATTCCAAGTACTTTTGTCTCGAAAACGCGGGTGGTGTTCTTCTTCCGCCCTTCTATTTCGGGGGGGACCATATTAAATAGGATCAAATATTTTTAGTAAAAAAAAGGAAAATGTATAGGCTATGGCCCCCCCTTAATAGAGCAAACTGCAGTCAAGTTTTGGAGACAAACCACCTGAAACGGTCGAGAAACCCAGACTTGGCGACCGAAACAAGGTTAAGTTTGATCCTATTACGGGGGACCATAATTAATGGGACAAAATATTGTTTATAAAAATAGGTAAATGTATAGTTTTTTTTTGTGGACCGTAGGTCCTATTTACTACGGTCCCCGTAATATCAACTATACATAGGAGGTCGGGACCCCCCCCCCCCCCCCCCCCCCGTTGCACAATGTGGGTGTAAAACATTTTTTTTGTGGAGACAGTGAACAACGTAGCGCACCCATTATGCGTATTTTATATACACCGAATAGAGAGGGTGTCGACACATTGTGTGTGTGTGTTTTTGGCTACATTATTCAACGCCTCCACAAGGATTTTTTACATCCACCGTGTGTGGGGGGGGGGGGGGGGGGGGGGGGGGGGGGTGTCCCAGCCACCCTTGCAACAACCATCTACGCGTCCGCCAACGCGTCCGTGTAGCCAGCTACGATTGGCTACGCCCTCTTCCCACCACGTACAAACCCCTCCCCACCCCCCCCCACCCGATCACCTCCTCACCTCCAAGTCAAGGGCGGACTCCTTGTCCGGGCCCATGGTGTCCTTCACCAGCGAAGCCACCATCTCCTCCAGGCTGGCCAGCTCGCCCGCCTGACTCCCGTTGACAAGGCTCACCAAGTTCCTCGCGACGACCTGAGCGCCGAGTCCCTCGCGGGACCCATCGTCGCTGTCCCTCATAGCCGGCTGAACAAAAACCTGTTTTTTCGTATACACATGCATGCATACATACGCACAAAAGTAATTTCGAGAAAAGAGTGCAGGCGTTTTCGGCCGGTACCCCGGTGTTGGGTGGATGGGGGAGGGACATGTGTGTGTGCGTGCGTGTGTGCACACGTCCCCGATAGTCGGTGGAAGCGGTCGGAGTCGAAACGGCGGCGGGTAGGGAAAGGGGGGGGGAGGGGTGGGGGGAGGGAGGCAGTGGCGGGGGGGGGGGGGGCGGGCACAAGGCGTGTGAGCGGCGACGGCAGCACGGCGAAAAGAGACCATCAGGAGGCCGGAGGCCAACAGCAAGGAGCACAGGCGCCACGTTGCGTCGGCAAGCTCAGCCAAGAGCAAACAATCTGGGCGCCACTGCCGCCAGTTTTCATACTCTGAAGGGTACATGACAAAAAAATGGGGTACATCCGACCCCGTCCTCCCCCCCCCCTCCAAAAAAAAAAAAACACATTAACGGAAAGGGGGGGGGCACTCACTGCCTTTCGTCGGCCTCGAGACTATAGACACACAGGCAGTCGTCATCATCAATCCAACGGCTCAGCACGATGTGTGCGCTTCAGACGACCCCCCTCCCGCATAAACTGTGTACGATACGTAGGCCTGCAAGGCAGCAATTATATATATACCAGGGTATATATATATATGTACAGGACAGAGATACACAAATAATTACAATGAAAACAGGTGCACAGCACACGACATGCGCCACCGACAGGTGCATCAGACAATTGAAACGGACCGTAAATATGCACACGAGAAACGAGAAGGGTGGAGCGAACGGGAAAACGTGATAAGGAGACGCGCAACGTACGTCTGTGAGGAAGGGAGGAAGCAATTACCTTGACGAAGGCCTGCTTGATCTCGCTCTCGATCGTCTCCTCGGTGCGCCAGATAAGCGTCAGCGACTTCTTGATCGCCTCGATCGCGCCGGGCAGTTTGAAGTGACACGCCTGCCTCAAACCAATTAGACAGACAACAACAACAACAACAACAACAACACACGCCTCAAACCGATTAGAAAAGACAGACAAAAAAACAACACGTCTCAAACATACTACGATAGACAGACATCAGAACACTCGCAGGCGAGCGCTACACAGAAAGAGCCGTTGGGAGTCAGTGATGCCGTGACCCTTCTACCGCCCTTGCCGTTCCTCCTCCACGTGATAGAGAGAGGCAGCGCTACTGAAAGCTGTACCTGGTATATCGTACTCTCCGCTAACAATACCACACGAAGTCAAAGTCAAAGGCCGGTATGCGGTGGCATGATGCATCTTCGCTGGCTAATTCTCGGCAAGGACAGCGGCTAGAATTGAGCGGAATTGCCCCGACCAAGCCTAAATAACGGCAAGCGCGAAAAAACAAATGGTATACTCGTGACCAAAAAGCAGGGGGAGGTAAAAAGCTCATACAGCGAGAAAAAAATGAAATAATAATACCAACCACACCGACGAACGGAAAAACTTTTTTTTTTTTTTTTTGACAAGGGCTGAAAAGGCGGACAACATGCAAAAGCCTGTCGAAGCTCATCAAAAACTACTCGAACGAAAAACATCGCAAGATGAAACGTCAACGTAGGTAGGACCGCATCGCGACGGAAGGAGCGAAACGCCTTCCCCACGTCGCTGGTCGTCGTTCTCGCCAAAACGAAATTGGAAAAGGCAGATATTATGCTGAACGCCACCAAATCTCATCAAAATCTCGACCAAAAGACATCGAAGAATCAGCATAGGCGGAACGCACCGTGACGAAGAAGCGGAGGGCCTCCACCACGTCGGTGGTCGTTGCGCTCCCGAGCATCCCCTCCAGCCTCACCCGCGCCACGTCGAGCTCCTTGATGAACAGTACCGCCGCCCTCAGGTGGTCGCATTGCGCCTCCTTCATCGCGCGTTCAGTCGCAGCCTCGGTTGACTGAAATAGAATGTGACAACGGACACCGGACATCGGACATTACAAGTCGGACATTACATGTCGGACATCGGACATCGGATATCCGATATCGTGAATCGAACATAGGACCACTGAACCAGTGTTGGCTTAGGCCGTTCTCCCTCGCCCACCGGAAATTAAACTAACTCATTGAAGCTGTCATCCATATGCAAGTCCGCCTCACGAGCGGTTCTTAGTAGAATGCAGCTCACCCTTCATGCGACTCGCCGGACACCTCACGGCGCTTCGCGCTTGGTGCAAGCAATGTCTGCCTGGTCGGTGAAAACCCGACATGCTCCGTCCCGGCATTGTAGGGATGCGAGGGTCTATGGTCATACGACTGCGGCCATGCATGAAATCGAGTACCTCTCCCCCCCCCCCCCCCCCCCCCCCCCTCCACTCCGCGTGAACTCCCACTCGGTTGATTGAAATAAAATCGGACATATTATATCGGACTCCCGAACCAGCGTTTTTTTTGGGGGGCTGTTCTTCCTCAAGCCCTCTCCCACAACTGCAGCACAAATTTTGAGGACAAACTACGTTCGTACTTGAAACTAGAATAGGCTGCATTTTTCGCAGTGAGAAAAGGGGCAAAACCCCCCTGAAAAAAAAAAAAACAGGGAAAACATACGTAAAATGACCAAACAAAAAAAAACAAAAACCGTTCCCCGCCTCACCTTGCTGTCGTCACCCGCGAATTCGTCGTTCTCGCCCCGTCCCCCCACCTCCGTCTCCTTCCCCTCTTCCCCCTCTCCACTTCCATCCAGCCCGGCCCCTCCTCCTTCATCGCCCCCCCTCGACTCTCCCCCCGTGCCCTCACCATCATCTTCGTCGGAGCCAGAACCAGAGTCTTCGTCGCTCTCGCCCTTGCGTTCACCGTCACCTGGAACGGGAGAAAGGGGGAAGGGGTGAGCATAGGGGATGGGGGACAGGGTGCGTGAAAAAAAACTCATGGCGGATCGGAAATGATGGACGAGGGGGGTGGGGGATGGGGGGGGGGGGGGGTGTACTCGATATCATGCAAGGCCGCAGTGGTACATATGGCCATAGACCCTCGCATCCCTACAATGCCGGGACGGAGCACGTCGGGTTTCCACCGACCAGGCAGACATCGCTTGCACCGAGCGCGAAGCGCCGCGAGGCGTTTGTTCGGCGAGTCGCATGAAGCGTGAGCTGCACCCTACTCAAAGAATCGCTTGTGAGGCGGACTGGCATATGGCAATGATGCATGGAGGGCGGGGGGTGTGGACATGATGGACGGCGGGTGGGGAATGGGGGGTGGGTATAGCTGTGAGTCAGCATGACTAAAGTCACCAGCTAGTTAATAGTCGGACTAGTAGATACTGGTATTAACAGTCGTTTCCCGGAGGCGCCGACTCTCCGACTTACTGGGTTTCCATGCTTGTAGGAAGGGTTTCTTGAATGAGGGAAGCCGGCAAGCCGGCTGGCCATCAGATGGCTTGGCCAGCCGACTTGCCGGCTTAGCCGAATCAGCCAAAAGGGCTACCGAGTACCAGGTACTTATTACTCGGCGAAGGCCATTACTACCGATTAGTCAATAGTCGTAAAATCCTACCGCCTCGCAGCTCTAGCGATGGGGGATAGACAATGATGGATGGCGAGCAAGGGATGGGGAATGAAGAAGGCAGACGAAACAGCAAGGACGCTAAGTGGTGCGGGAGGGATCGCTCGGCTCGCGGTGACATCGTCGCCTTTGTGTCCATCATTTCGCCAAAATGCCTCAAAAATACGTTCTAAAACATCTAAAAGAAAGGGCCGACATGCAATCATTCCAATCGTGTAAAAGCTAATGGAGGCAAAACACCACTCGTCCCCATCGGTTCCTCCCTCAAACACGCACCTACAATACAAAAACCATACCCAGCTCTTTCAAGCCCCGCGACGCCAAAAAAAATCTGTATATCATACCTGGTATGTACGAAGCTTGATACAAAAACACTCGGGTCGCGAGTAAGGAATGCCTCGGCTCGACTTCACGGTTACTTATCACAACAGTGGAGTGGTGAAGTAAGCCATCTACCGCTGTAGTTATCAGTTGGCTGGCGAAGTAAGCCAGCTAACTGCAGCATATAGTTACCAGGTACCACTATACATAAATAATAATATTACGGGGGTCCATAGTCAACGGGACCAAATTTTGTTAGAAAAAATAGGTAAATATATAGTTTTTAATGTACACCATAGGTCCTATTAACTATGGACCCCCGTAATAGTACTACATTAGGAAAAAATCGCACACCGACCAAAGGCGTCCCAGCCAGACACAAAGGCAGACGAAGAACTCCGCAATTTTACAGCATGCAACGAACCGCACAATACCTACCAGGCAGCTTACAAAAAGTCGGCAGCTTCTAGTCACCCAACTCGCAGCCATATACGCACAAAAAAAACGTTCGAAACTTTATGGAGCGTTTCAAGATGACTACGAATACTAACGAACGTTCCCTACATTTCCGTGCAAAAGCGGTAAGTGCCAAGTCAGTCAGCTGGCTTACTTCGCCACCCAACCAACGCAATAAGTAGCCGTGAAGTCGAGCTAAGACATGCCTTACCGACGGCCCTAGTGGCTTGGTATCATGCCCTCTATGCAACATCAGAGAGCGCCCAAATCTTGGAGGCGTCTCTTTCTTGGGAGGAGGAGCGGTGCTACAGCAGTACGTACGTCTCGAAAGGGATGCGTGGTCAATGGTTAAACTACGAAGGCCAGCAACGAATCACCTACGCGGCGCTTCACGCTTGGTGCGAGCAATGTCTGCCCGATCGACGAAAACCCGACGTGCTCCGTGCGAGCAATGTCTGCCCGATCGGCGAAAACCCGACGTGCTCCGTGCCGGGACTGTACGAATGCGAGGGTGTCTATGATTAAACGACTACAGCCACGCATGACATGAGTACCCCCCCCCCCCCCCCCCGCCCCCCGCTCCCGCGATGCTCTCGCTCTTGCTGCTCTCACCGTCAGACCCCTGAGCCTCGCCTTCCTCGCTTCCGGCGACGCCTCCTTCATGGCCCAAGGGGGCGGGAGGTGACGCAGGACCCATGGCGCGTAGCTCCGCCTCGGCCTGGGCGCACCTTCTCTCGTTCACGTCGAGGTCCAGCGTGAGGTCGTAAGGGTTGTACTCGAGAAGGATGGCCAGGAGCTAAACCACCCACGCACGCAACGCCGGCGCCGATCAAGCGGACAAAACAAAGTGGTTACGGGAAGGGGTCGATTAGGGTAGAGCAGTGCAGGATAAGCTACAGGTGTGGTAAGTTAGGATAAATAGGGCCATGCCATTGTAGTGGGTGGGGTCCTGTCGGGCAGGGTCGGACCGGGGAGATCAGGCTACGTAGGGCAGAACAGGGTAGGGTGGGGTGACGCAGACTACAGTAGGATAGAGTAGAGTAGGGTGGGGTAGGGTAAGTCAAATGACCGTCGCCTTGACTCACCGGACACGAAAAAGCAAGCACCGCAAGCGAAAAAAACGAACAGCTGGTGCGTCACTCACCGAAAAAAACACACCGCAAAAAAAAAAAATAATAGAACACCCGGTCACCCGTTGAGTGTTCCATAACGATATAGCACGCCGCATGAACAAGAGTAAACCCGGGACGTCCCCCCCCCCCCCCCCCCCCCCGCCCGCCCTTCCCTCTCCCCCTGCCACACCTTCGCCGCGTCTTTCCTGACCAGGGAGCTCTGATCGCGCAGGCGGTCTACACCGAGCTTAGCGGCCACGAGGAAGTGCATGCGTGGGAGGGCCCCACGCTTGGCGATCGAGCCCCACGACCGAAGCACCGCATTGCTTTGGTTCAGTTCAATCCAATCCAGTTCAGCCCAAATAATCACGTGCGGTACAAAGTCGAGGGAAGGGAGGGGGGGGGGTAGGGAGGGCAGGCGAGGCGGGCCGGGGGATAAGGAGGGCAAACGATATCAAGGGGGGGAGTGCAAGCGAGATCTCCGGCGCACGGGACAGCAAGCCAAAAAGATGGGCACGGTCGCCTAGTCAGTCCGCAAAAAAAAATATCAAGAAAAAAGGATGATAAAAGTCCCCCTTACCAGCAAAACCTCCCGTTCGATGTCGGGCGCCTAAGCGCGTTAAACATGAAATAAAGTTACTTTACATCGCCAGACACCAAGCAGCAGCAGCGCAGCAGCAGCAGCAGCAGCAGCAGCAGCAGCAGCAGCAGCAGCAGAAGCAACTACAGAACAGAAAATAACGGAAGCACGACACGACAAGACCCGCTTACCGAACAAAGGGCGAGACATCCATAGCGCGCTCCACCAGATGGTTGAAGTGGGTTCTGCGGTTGCTGTTGTTCATGCGGGCACGCCGAGGGTCTAGCTGCACCTGCACTTGCGCCGGCTTCGGCAGTCGCAACGAAACGAAACCCGGTGGAGGGGCGAGAAACACTTAGGGTGTAGGCGTCACGGACCAACCTCCAACATCAAGTGAGTGGACTGAAAACAAGATAACAGGACACGACACGACACAGCATCACAACACAGCACAGGGTAACACAACCAAACCAAACCCGACCCAACACATTTCAAGTGTCGTCGCGACGTCAGATCCGCGCAACAGAAGGCCGTCAAAAATCACCACCAGGCGACCGCGTCTCGCAGCCAGCTTTCCCCGAGTTCGTCGCCACCGCTTCCGCTCACGATGCACTGAACGAAAAAGAAAACCGGTGGTGGAACAACCCCGCCCCCCTTCGAAAGGGATGCGTGGTCAATGGTCAAATGACTAAGGCAAGCAACAAATGAGTGCGCCCCCCCTCCCCTCGAGGCAACGTGCCCCCAACAACTGGTAGCGCCGCGCACATGTCGCCCCACGAGACTGTTGCCACAGCAGCAGCAGCAGCAACAGCAGCAACAGCAGCAGCAGCAGGACCCTCTTGAAACAGCCGCGGTGAAAAGCGAACATCACAGCTGTAATGCAGATTTTGTGTTCTTTCCATCCTCATTTTTTTCATTGTCTACATTTTTTCGATCCAACAGGTCGGTGGCACTGAAACATATTCACCACGGCACTCACACAAACACTACTAAGCCCCCCCCCCGACTACGGCCATGCATGAGATCGAGTACATCTCTCCTATCGAGTACACCCCCCCCCTCGCCCCTTTTCCCCTGATCATACGACTACGGCCATGCATGATATCGAGTACACCCCCCTCCCCTCGCCCCCCCTTTTCTCCTACCCAACCCCGCCCCAACGCTGCAACAAAGCGCCTCCGCTCGTGCCATACCTGGTTCTCCCCTTCTCCCCCGCTCCCGTCAGCTGCGCTCCCAGAGGCACCCCCGCCCTCTCCTCCCGCTGTCGCCGCCGCCTCCACCTGGTCTTCATGGGCAGCAAGGAGCACCTCTGTGAGGCTTATCACAACGGCCTGGCGGATCTGGTAAGGGCTGCTGCTCAGGTGGGGGAGCAGCACGCTCTCGTGAGCGTAGACGGTCCCGGGCAGGAGCACCACCAGGATGCGGAGGAACTCCGAGACGTTCACCACGGGGGCGGACGCGGCGGTGTTTTTGCTTTTTTTTCCGTCGCGCGATGAAATAAGAGTCAGAGCAAACACACACAAGAAAAGAGAGGCAAAATACGAAAAAAAAAACGGCAAGAAGACAAGAGGGCAAAGGCAAGACAAGGCAAAGGCAAGGCAAGGCAAGGCAAGGCAAGGCAAGGCAAGGCAAGGCAAGGCAAGGCAAAGAAAAGGAGACAATAATAAATGAGACGGCAAAAGAGCTATTAATAATATGCTGTACAACCACTCAGGCTGTGAACAGAATACTCAGTTTCATACATACATCAGAGCAAAAAGGGTGATTATATTTCCGACCAGAGAGGCATTCAAGAGACCGGTCTTTTTCGGGCGCGACAAGGCGTCTATTGACTTTAACCCTTCTATTACGGGGGTCCAAAGTTAGTAGGACCTATGGTATACATAAAAACCTATATATTTACCTATTTTTGATAACAATATTCGGTCCTATTTACTATGCCCCCCCCCCCCGTAATAGTACGAACCGCATTTCCGTTATGGGGACAACCACTCAAATTCTAAAGTCGTGTGTCCCCAAAACGCGGCTCTGCAGTCCTGAAAGGGTCAACATGCCAGTTTTCAGGAAAGGGGGGGGCGCTCTATCAAGTGGTGAAAAACCGCTTTTTCCTACTGCTGTAAGCAAGTCTACAGAAGAGCGCGGGCGGGGGGGGGGGGGGGGGGGGGGGGGTGTACTCATTATCATGCATGGCCGTAGTCGTATGACCACAGACCCTCGCATCCCTACAATGCCGGGACGGAGCACGTCGGGTTTTCACCGACCAGGGGGGGGGGTGTACTCATTATCGTGCATGGCCGCAGTCGTATGACCATAGACCCTCGCATCCCTACAATGCCGGGACGAAGCGCGTCGGGTTTTCACCGACCAGGCAGACATTGCTTGTACCAAGCGCGAAGCGCCATGAGGTGTTGGGCGAGTTGCATGAAGGGTGAGCTGCATCCTACTGAGAACCGCTTTAGAGGCGGATTTTCTTACATATGGATGACAGCATCAATGAATAGATTTAATTTCTGGTGTGGCCACTTCCAGAGACAGCAATGGCTTTACTATGCAACTGCCTCGTGGGTGGGGGGGCATATATAGATGGGAAGGACGAAAAGAGACAAGACGGAGGCGATGATTTATACTCGTACCTGATAGAACCTAAGAATGGAGGTACTTTCCCAAAAGCCAACGGACAGATAGATAGATCTCGGGCCGTTGCCCCCTCCCCCCTTCTCTCCCGTCTAGCCCAACAAGATAGATAACACGATACCCCGCCCGACCCCCCTCCCTTTCTCCCCCCCTCCCTCTTAACCCCCCCTATCTCTCCCCCGTCCAGGAATTGTAGGGATGCGAGGGTCTACGGTCATACGATTACGGCCATGCATGATCCTGAGTCCCTTCCCGCCCTCAGCCTTAACTCCGCACAAGGGGAACGCTCGTATCACGTAGTGTGTGCCCGGTACCGGTATGCGGTAAGCACTCACGAGGCAGACACATACAGTGATATACCCATTGCTGTATCTGGAAGTGGCCACACCATGAAAACAAACCAATCCATTCGAAGCTGCCATCCACTGCAAGTCCGCCTCACAAGCTGTTCTTTAGTAGGATGCAGCTCGCCTTTCATGCGACATGCTCAACACCTCACGGCGCTTCGCGCTTGGTGCAAGCAGTGTCTGCCAAGTCAATGAAACCCGACATGCTCCGTCTCGGCATTGTAGGGATACGAGGGTCTATGGTCATACGACTACTGCTATACTCCCATGCATGCCACGAGTACACCCCCCTCCCAAGGTAAGCAAAAAACGAGTATCCCCCCCCCCGCCCCTCCGGTCATACGACTACGGCCATGCATGATATCGAGTAAAACTCCCACCACCCCCTCCGCTCCGCCTCTCTCCCTTAGCTGCACAGTCAGCCAACTAGCCAGCCAACCAGCCAGCCGAAAACACACACACACACACCTGTTCTCGGGCATATGCATGCGGCCGATCTCCCGCACGAGCTCCGCCCCGAGCCGAGCGTCCCCATGCCTGTCCACAAGGTGCCGGCACAGCTTCGCCACAAACTCAGCGAGGTGCTTGTGCTCCTTCTCCCTGTTCTCCCTCA
Organism: Macrocystis pyrifera; assembly: GCA_031763025.1. Lineage (NCBI taxonomy): Eukaryota > Phaeophyceae > Laminariales > Laminariaceae > Macrocystis > Macrocystis pyrifera. The sequence goes on along the minus strand of JASSKH010000007.1, from coordinate 10,855,048 downwards.
CCAGCGAAAAATACCGCGGCCGAAATCTCCGTCTCCATGCCGTGGGCGACGTGAAACGGCTCCGAGATAAGCTGCATCGCCAGCGGGCCCTGCCGCGCGCTCTTCGCAGTCTCGGGCAGCTCCAGCATCTTGCACGCCAGGCGCAGGAACAGGCTCATGAAGCACCGGTCCGGGATCCCCTGCTGCCACAGCCTACAAGGCTCGGCGGTGAGGGCAAGGCGCATGCTCTCCAGCACGGCCTCGCGCGCGTGTTCCCACTTGAAATTGCCCCCCCCGGAGGCAGTGGAGGACGACGACGACGTCGAAGATGACTTCTTGCCCTTCCCGCCGCGGGAACCCTTGCCCTTCGTGGGTTGGCTCAATCCCTCCGTCTGGCAGGCGGTCGGGGTTTCCACCGGCGTCATTATGTTTAAGGCGCATGGCACCGCAGGGCCAGAGCCAGAGCCGAGACAGAGCCAAGGTCCAGAGTTAAAACCGAAATGGGCCCAATTGTACGCAGGGAGGGATACGGTCTGAGGGTCAGGACGCCGTTCAAGGGTGCCGTAAGGGTAATAGCCATGCTGTATCAGTTGCTCCACTGCTGCTGTAGAGGCTATAGCTTGCGTTCGCTATTTTACGGGAGACTGCAGGTATCATACTGCTGCTGTAGCAATACACATGCCGTTATAGCGGTATGATACTGCAGTATTAATAGTATACGTACGTACCAGGTACATACTGCAGATACCAGTAATCAAGGACATCTCGCTTTCTGCCTCACCGCCAACTGCTGCCGAGTCACCAGCTCTGGTATATGCGGGTAGGTATCGATAGTCTAGAGCTGAACAGCCGAGAGAGCTGGTGTCTCGGTGCTGGCAACAGGGATCGCTACATGTTTACGCGGCGATTGTGAGATAAAAGCCGCGATAGAGTCCAGTGGCCTCTCGCTACGAATTGTACGACAACTCGTGCAGCAGACCAAATCAGACCACAAACCAGACCAGGGAAGAGAACAGAGCAGGGCGGATAGACGGATCCAGAGTAGCATACATAGCACAGCGTAGCCGAGCAGAACACAGCACAGCACAGCAGACAGCAGCAGATCAGAAAAAAAGGCTCAAGAGAAGAGCGCGCGGCAAGCCGACTGACTGCACCTGCTTGGCGCTCGAGTAGCACTCCTCCGACGGAAACGCTGCCGAGAAAAGGAGGTACACCGCCATCTTGAACGCATTGCGCAGAGACAGCCCCGCCTGCCCTTGAGGCTGCAGCTGCCCCGCCGCCTCCTCGCCCACAGCAGTGCCCCCCACCCCTCCCCGGCCGGCTCCGCGAGCGCTTCTCCTTCCGCCGCCCGCAAGGGCGCTTTCGGCGCCGTCGCCGCCGAGCAAGGGAGTTGTCCGCTGCAGGACTCCGTGAAGGATATCCAGCGCCCTCCCCTTGATTTCGCTCGGCAGGTACTTGAAGTCGCTGCACACGGCAGGGGAGAAGAGAGGAGAGAAAAAGGCGTTGGTGATGTTTTACGGAAGGCAAGGCTGACCAGTACTACTATAGTGGTACCAGGTACACCAGGTGCTGGTGTCATTGTTTATTGTCCACCGGGTATATACGAAGTACTGCTGTAAATACTCGTACACATGTGCGCTGTTGTGCTGCTGTGGTACGCGACCTACATCGAGTATAACGCACATGCCAGTATGGGTCAGCGAGCGACATGCATCATACTGCATCTAGGGAAACAAACCGAAATAAACAAATAACGCTCGTAAAATCTCGAACGAATTGGTTTACTATTAATAGAGAGGTATGGAGCGCACGGTCAGAAACGGAGAAGGAGAAGAGCACGGAGAAAGGGAATATGCGGGAATACGCTCGCGGAAGCCTGTATTAATAGCATGAATTTCAGTGTCAGTGTTGTCTGTACGTTCTGCTGCTCTGTTGCCGCTGCTGCTCTTGCAGTACTACTTTGCTTTGAGTTCCGACAGACGTGAGGGTCAAAAGTGGCCAACGTCTTTGTTTGACTTTTCCGCGCTGACTCGCATCTCCCGCTCTTAGCGTCTGCACACATCGCTGGCACCACGCCGGGGATCTCACCGGACGAGAGAAAACATGTCATCGAAGTTGCCCTGCTCGGAGAGCGAGTCCGCCTCGCCGTCCTTGAGTCGAGTGCCCACCCCATCCAAAAGGTCGTTTAGTCGTTCAGATGTCTCCTCCCGCAAACTGGGCAGATCCTCCGAGGCGCAGAAGCGGCCGGCCACGGCAACTTGCAACGCTGACACATCACCAACGTCTTCAGGCACTGTGAATTCCTCCATAATAGGGCGTCTGTTGTCGCCCAGTTGTACCTGGTGCCGGTGCCCAGCCTAGCCTGTCCTGTGACAATTGAATAACCTAACGGCGATTACCTAAAGAGGGGGTGTTTAGTGGTTCCGCCCAAGAACCAGAAACGCCATCTATATAGCGTGTTGAAACCCATATTTCCCGCGAGCAGGGCATCTTTGGGGAGGAGGCACTCTAGAGTTTACAGACCCGAGAGGCGGGAGCACTGTAGGAGTTTCTCCCAGCTGAGAAAACATAAAGGGCGCAAAAGAGAAGAGGCAGGTCGCACCTCGGTGTATAAGTGGACGAGGCGCGCCCACCTCTACTTCTGCCTCTTGTTACGCCTCATATCGTATTCTGCGTTGTTCTTGGCGGCTTAGCGGGCGGAGGAAATCAAAAGTAACAGGAGCGGGGCCTGCTGTGCAGCAAGGATGCTCTCCGGACAAGGAGGCGGTGGCATCGACGAGTTCGACAACCAGCTCAACGACCCCAACCAGTATGACAATCCGCAGGATCCGGCCAGTCTCTCGGTGACGGAGCACCTCCTTGCGCTGTCAATTCGCGGAAAGCTGACCCTGGTGTACATTGTTGGCCTACTTCTGTGCATGCTGTGGATAGTGGACTGGGTGAGTGTATCTCTGTCTCAAGTTGCAAGTGGGGGGTAGTGGGGCAGGTTTTTCGTGTGTATTCTTTCCGATTTTTCTACCCCCAATGTATTGTCAGTAAGTACGCAAGACTAGAGCGCTTCGCGTTCCGAGTGTCTCCAAGGCAATACGGTAATCTCGCGAAGGGGTCTTGGCGGCTGTGCCCTCCCCCCCCCCCCTCCCCCCCTCCCTCCCTCCGACTCTCACATCAATCGTTTTCGTGAGAGGTCGCAAATTCATAGCAGTCAAGTCGGCTCTTTGCCAAGAAACTCGTGATCCGCGTCGCTGACCCCTCGCTTTTTTTTTTACTTGCATCACACAGCAGTAGTCGAGTGTTGACGAAAGAACCGATTATGCGATTATGGGTTGGGTCGAGAACCGCACAGGCTATTGCTATTCACCAAACCAAAACAGAATCGGGTTTGAAGAAACTGATAGCGAGAATGCGAGAATCCCAAACGATCATTTCGGTTTTGAACTGGAAATAAAAACTCTAGGAAAATGGAATACAGCAACAAAAATGACAAATAACGAAATGAAAGTACGAAAAATGGAACACCTATGGCTTCGTGCGAGATGCTGCTGCTGCGTGGCTCGCTGCGTGTGTGTGTGCTCTATGCTCTATGGCAGCCATGCGCACAAAGCATATGTACGACGAACGAGGCAGTCTCGGGTGTGGTCCGTGAACTGTTGCCGAACGAAGCTCTTTGTAACGCCCGGCACTATATATATCGTAGAGCGGAACGGGCGACCACACTATCGATAACAGCAGCAGTACCGCCGTAGTATCATACCATAGCTTGACAGGCGATGACTGCCGCCTGTTGCATTGCATTGCCGACCTTGCATGCTTTCGTGCCTGCCTGTCTGCTGACTTTTGTGCACGAGTGTTTACTCCGCCGTGTCATGTGGAAAACGTACTATTTATAATATACCACGTCGTCGTGCAGCAGTTGGGGAGTCGTGTGCCGTGTGCGACTCATAGGCCATGGGTGTCTGGTGTGTGCGCTTCCGCCAAAGCCCCCCTGCCGAGCCCATCTCCACAAAATATGGGCAATGCCCTCTCGATCAACTACTGCTCTACGTATATACGTATACCAGCCTGTAGTACCGTCCGGGACGGTAGTCTTGAACCTACAATAGAGCTTGCAATTCTTACCAGGTCAACCAGGTACCTGGTCATCGTACTATTATTAATAGTAATGATGTTGAATAGTAGTGATGGTGCTGTATTTGTGTTCCAGCTTGTTTTTGTTGTGTTTCGTATCCAGTACGTCGGCAGTTGGCACTGCTGCCCGCCAGGTATATTATTACGTACACATAATATCAGGTACAAGTCTGGACAAGTTTTTTAATAGTCGGTCTTTCTTGGGATCATAATCATCATCACTTTACTTTTACTTTCCAGCCTAATTCGTAGGAGGTTTTACCCTCAGAGATCTTCTGGACAAGCCGTGGTCACAGGTGTCGTCCCTTCTCCCCCCCGGTACGTGCCTTTATTTTTTGTCGCGCATGGGGTTCAGCATTCCCACTGCTCGTCGATTTTCATCGAGTGTAGCCAACTCACGCTCTCACGCTTTCCGCTAATCAATTTTTTATGCAAGAAAAAATCCCTACGAGCATGCACTCGGTGAGACTTGAACCCACGAAATTGATCTTGATAGGCACGCGGACCACCTACCAAGCCACCGGGGACGCCGGCGGGATGGGTCTGTTGGGTGGAGCTTTTTCTTGTGGTTGGAACATTTTGGCGTTAATAGTTCGGGTACGTAGTCCGCACCAGAATCTACAGGATGATACTCGTAAAAAGTTCAAGTATGTGAGATTGTTGCGAGCGCCTTTCTCAGGTCTGGTACGAACTCAATAATACCTGCCATGCTTTCACGCGTCGCATAGCCTGACCTCGATCGTACACATGGACGGTTAGTATATCGATCGCGCATACCAGGTACCTGGTAGCGCAGGTATGCTGCAGATCATCACGGGAAACGTGTACAGCAGCAGTGCACCGGTCGCACAGATCGCACCAGATCAGACTGCTACAACGTGCTTACAAACCTGAGCACACGCATGAGAAGACGCCCGCACCTCGACCAATTTCATCATTACTTCGGAAACATGCACCTGTGCCTACGTACCTACGTACAGATGATTAAAATCCCGTACTCGTAGATCAGGCTCGTGTAAACTTGTACAGATGAGAGATTATGCGGATCCGTACGAAGCTGTTTGATCTGTACAACGAACAAAACTGTGTCCGACGTGTTGTCGCCTTTCATCGGTATAGAGTACTGTAAAAATTACCTGGTATTACGGGGGACTATAGTTAGTAGGACGAAATATTGTTAGTAAAAATAGGTAAATATATAGTTTTTTGTGTGTACCATAGGTCCTATTTACTATGGTGCCCCGTAATAGTGCCGTACCCGTTGGTACGAGTACTGCTTTGCTGCTGCTCCTGTGCTGCGTTATTACGACGATATATAGATAACAGGTACTTGATACCCTGGTATATAGTTTCGGTTTGCAATTTCTCTCAGGTATTTCTGAAAGTTCACGTCCTGTGATGTTCTTCACGTTCTCTCTATCCGTCGACATCCAGCACAACCAGTGTCCGTGCCGACTCTTCTATCCTCGAGTGTCTACTCTGCTTACCGCACAACCACATGTAGTATCTATCTCTGATGTGGCGTCGGTTTGTGACCACAAGTAATCTGCTTACCGCACACGCACAACCACATGTAGTATCTCTGATGTGGCGTAGGTTTGTGACCACAAGTAAGGTCACAAACCTAGGCCAAACCTACGCCACATCAGAGATACTACATGTGGTTGTGCGGTAAGCAGAGTAGACAACAACAGAAAATGCAATGCCATATCATCGTACCGGATACGACCGGCACGACATAAAAACTTTATGTGCATGAGAAAAATAAAAAAAGCCAAGGAAAAATAAATCGATTGAAAAAATAAAAAAGGAAAAAAAATTCCTGTGTGTGTTCTTTCTTCTACCCGTCGACATCTCTCATCTCTCTATTAATAGGAGAATCGGCAAGGACACTATGCCACATTCAGAGATACTATATTGCGATGCAGTAAGCAGAGTAAACAACGCAACGCCATGTTCATGCTGGATACGACAGACGACAGGCACGGCATACACATTCTACGAAAGATACGAAACAAAAAAAAAAACGAAGAGGAAAACGAAAAAGAAGATAAACGTCATGCCCCCCCCCCCCGCCCGCTGGCAGGGGATGTGGCAGACACTATTAATATTAAACGAGCTATTGAAACAATACCACTACCCACCACATAAACAGAATAAGACTTAAGATCAGAGGAAATTAACAGGCAAACCGAAACACGAAAAAAAGAAGCCTTCCCATAGGGAATGTGGCAGACAATACATAACGGGATGAAGAAACAACACCACTACTATGTACTGTAATACAAACTCAGAACCAAGGAAAGTAACGGGCTAAACGAAGCACATAGCTATTGTTACGGGGGTCCCTAGTTAATAGGACCTGTGGTATACATAAAAACCTACATATTTACCTATTTTTACTAACAAAATTTGGTACGGTTAACTATGGACCCCCGTAATAGTGTCGAGCTTTCGGCCTCGATCCATGTCCGTTGAAAGAGAGAAAAAAACAAAAGAAACAAAGAACAGGGAGAAAAAGGAGGCAAAAAAAAGTACTGGACGGTAAAGTATGTAACGGCACCTTCGCGTTCTGAGGCGACCCACTTGAGAGTGGAGCTACATATCACGAGTCAACCTCTTTGTAATGAGTAACGTAGTTCGTCGTACGATATTTTACTGTTTAAGAGAATTGGAGGTTGGTTGGGCGGGTAGGGACGGACTGCTGTAGTTCAATAATTTCGGAAAAGCGGGACGCAATACATCAACAAGCACTCATGTCTGGCGGCGTGTGTAGTTCTCTTTCGATTTTATAAAAAACTAAAAAAGCACGTCAGCTGTGAGTTCAACCGATCGGTCGATACTCAACTTTGCAAGCTGCGTGAACCGTTCGCGCGTTTTCCATTATTTCCCTCGCGATTGAGTACTGGCCCATGACTCCCCTGGATGCGACCCGCGGGTCGACGAGACGATAATACTTACAGCTGGCTCGATTTCCAATTGATTTCGGCCAGTACCGTTTCGCGCACTGAAAAAGCAGATCGACCCGTGATGGCCGGGTACACAAGGCAATCGAAAGTTAGTTTCCAGCAGTTCACACGTGACATGCACACCAAGACACTGGAAATTTTAAATACTCCCTGTAAATGTTGCAGCCGGTCTTGACGTACAAGTACGTGTTTGTTGGTGAATCTCACTATCGTACATGTTCTTGGCCTCTTCTGCTCTTGATATATGAGAGACGCAGCAAGCACACACCTGTAAAATTGCAGAAGGTGATCCAACAGCACAGGAGGTGATGATGTTCGTGTTTTCTGCAGGCAGGCTAGCGAGTGGCGCATTTCGATCCTACAGCTCCTTGTTCCATCTCAGACGTTCTACCAGGCAATACGATCACGAGAGCTGGATCCCAAATTTGCAAGGGTGTGTTCGGTACGGTACGGGTACGCTCGGTACCGGTATGGACATGGTACCGAACGTACCGAAATTCTCGGTAAGGGTATGGACATGGTACCGAACGTACCGAAATTCTCGGTACCGGTATGGGCATCGTACCGAACATACCGAGCTTCTCGGTATCGGTACGGTGTATCATACCGATACCGCCGGTAAGGGTACGGACATCGTGCCGAACGTACCGAAGTTTTCGGTAGGGTATAGAACTCCAGACCGAACGTACCGAAATTCTCGGTACGATTTAGAACTCCATACCGAACGTACCGAAATTCTCGGTACGGTATAGACCTCCATACCGGTACCGTACCGCAGATACCAGCGGCATTTGTCAAACCGAGCGTCGCTCCACAGCAGTACCATGGTATTGCCCATCAAGAATGTGTGTGTCTGCGACAGTTTTTTTTTTTTTTTTTGTTTTGTCATCACATTCATTTCCAGAGTTCGATGGGCGCCTTACCACACCGGGTATTATTTGTCTTGCCTGAACGTCTAAACCGTGGTCACACAGAAGGCTCCTCTCCCTGAGGCCCCCACTCCCATCCTCCTGCGGTACTGACTGAAATTTTCATGGGTGTGTTCGGTACTTAACTGGCCCATAATCGGTTCTTAACTGGCCCATAATCGGGGGTGTGTTGTGGTGCTCATGAGGGCCGCTGTACCGATGAGGCAGGGTACGCTGCTGTGCTGCTGTGCTGCTGCGTGCTATGTGTGTGGCGGTACTGTACCGGCACCGGGTTGTCCCGAGCCTAACTTCCCGATTAGCCCGGGATCGGTACTCTCGGTAGGGTATAAGCTCGGTATCGGTACGTTGTGTCATACCGATACCGCCGGTACGATATGGACATGGTACCGAACGTACCGAGGTTCTCGGTAAGGGTATGGACATGGTACCGAACGTACCGAAATTCTCGGTACCGGTATGGGCATCGTACCGAACATACCGAGCTTCTCGGTATCGGTACGGTGTATCATACCGATACCGCCGGTAAGGGTACGGACATCGTGCCGAACGTACCGAAATGTTCGGTAGGGTATAGAACTCCAGACCGAACGTACCGAAATTGTCGGTACGGTATAGAACTCCAGACCGAACGTACCGAATCCTCTCGGTACAGGTATACCGGCGGTATTTTACCGCCGGTAGGCCTCGGTAGTACCGTACCGAACACACCCTTGCAAATTTGTAATCTTTTGTGTTTCCTTTCGTTTCTCTATTTCATAGAATGTGTCTGTCGTGCCTGTCGTATCCAGTATGATGACATGGCATCGCGTTGCCTCGTCCACTGCTGTGCCTACTGCGTACGTGGCAACGTAGTATCTCTACTGTGCCGCAGCTTTGTGACACATAACTTCCGTGCCGATACTTGTTATCTCTTCTTGTTCTAGGGTTGAAGAATCTGCACGGACACTGGTTGTGCTGGATGTCGACGGGTAGAAAGAACGGTTTAATGTGAATAACACACACATTTGCCCGGGTGAAAAAATATGCAGAAATTTCGGCGCGCCCTCCTCCCCGTCAGAGGGTAGGTAGAGTCAGTAGCTTGACGCTTTTCTCAAAAACTGGTTGACATACCCTTTGTGCGAGACCAATATACCTACAGCTTCAGCAGCAGTGTGTTTCATCCTGTTGGGCAAACTGCAGTCCGGCTTTGGGGACAAACTACTTGGAATTCAAGTGGTTTGCCCCCAAAACGGGACTCCAGTCCGTCTAAAAGTTACAGCCTCAAACCCAACTTGAGCCGATCATAAACTGCTGTGGCTCGGAGATGAACCATCCATGGACGAGATGACGGAAGCGCTGACAAGGGCATGTCAAATTGGAAAGCTTGTTGGGCCAGATGGCCTGCCGGCCGAACTCCTAAAAATCGACCGCTCCGCATTCCCCCAGTGCTTTCACGACACCCTTGTCAACGTTGAGGTAACGGGAGAAGTCTGCCAGCAATGCAAGTATCCGTTCGTCAGGCTCGTTCACAAAAAGAAGCACCGAATTGGTTGCAACATCTACAGCAGAGGGGTTTTGCTTGTTGCCCACGCAGGCGAAGCGTTGTTGAAAATCGTCGCGTGCCGCCTTAGCAACTATATTCCTGCGAGACCGAGGGAATACTCCCGGAGGAACAGTGCGGCTTCCGCCCCGCACGATCAACAATCGATATGTGGTTCGTCGTGCGCCGGTTGCAAGAGCTCGGACGACAGAGGAAAGTCCCGCCGTATCTGTGCTTCATCGATCTGCAGAAAGCGTACGACCCTGCCGACCGAGAGCTGCTGTGGGAGGAACTCACGCGCTCTGGCGTACCAACCAAGATGCTTCCAATTATCCGCACTTTCCACGAAGACATGCCGGCTCGCGGGCGTACAGAAAATGGCGAGCACTCGCAATGCTTGGATGTCACGCAGGGGCTGCGGCAAGGTTGCGTGCTATCAACCGTTACTGTTGAACTTGTCCTTCGCTGCTGCGTTACAGGTCATACTACTGTAGTACGCTTCAGCAAAAACGAAGCCATCGTAAGGGATGCTCAACTCAATGATGCTGGAGTAGTCGGGGCAGAGGAATAGGAGTCGTTGGCATGCGTGCAAAGGGCTGTATGGGGCATTTTATACGCCGATGACGCCGGTATTGTCTCGGAAGTGGGCGAAAGGACTCGCTGAAATGATGACTTGTCATCGTGACTGTCTTCGAAGCAGCAGGCCTCACGGTATCGGAAAAGAAGACAAGAGACATTGCTGCTACCACCGGACCAGATAACCCTCGCCCCACCGCTCGTCATCGAAGCAGCAGGCCAGAGGTATAAACAGACGGCACAGTTCTTACACCTAGGCAGCATTTTCCACGAAAACGTTGCCCTCTCGCTCGAAATCGACCGACGAATCCGTCTCATGCGAGCATGCCTCGAACGGTTCGGCTCGGAATTGCATGGTAGGACGAACGCAACGCTTAGTATGAAAGTCCTGATGCTGAAGGCGGAGGTGATTGAGACCTGCTCGACGGGTGTGTGACGTGGACCCTCTGAGCGGAACACTTTTGCCAAGCTTCGAACGGCTCACTACGAAGTCTTTTTGCGAGTCATTGGCTTACAGCGCCGACTTCGTACCGACCACACCACCCTCTCGTACGCAAAGACCCTCAAGATGATACGTCGCGAGAGCATCGAAACGACCATCCGTATACGGCGGCTCTTCTTTGCGAGGGCCGTGGCACGGCAAAGCAAGGAGCGATTTCCCAGTCGGGTAATGTTCGAGACGATAGCTGGCGGAGAGAACCCGACGTCTGGCGGACACTTTAAGGCTTGGCGTAGATGCATAGTCGAAGACTTTTGCGAATTCCGAGCCACCGAAGGGTCATCGGAACACCCCCCCTGAATGTTTGGAGTTGAGACCGCGCTGTGGTCCGCTGCAACCAAAAAGGCGGAGAAGTGGTACCGCTGCGTCCTTGAAGCAGCCGAACGGTTCATGGTGAGGTGGCCCGAGGATGAGGCACAGCTGAGCAGGCAGCGCTGTGCATCCGCCGTGGGTGGTGTCCAAGGGAATGGGGGGAGGAGGGGCAACAGGAGGAGTATAAGGGAAACCGCGGTGAACGAAAGTAGGAAGGAGACGGCAGGCCTGGTAGCAAGGCACCAGGCCGACTAGTAAGTGGAACATGTCTGTCTAAGCTACTCGTGCCGCCAACTGCTGAAACTGGTTCGAACGTGATTTTGCTTCTTTTTTTTTTTCTTCTTTTTGCGCCATGCGCCATGATCCTCCGTGATATTTTTGTCGTTACATTTCTTCTATCTTTCTTCCTCGTTGTCCTTATGAGAAGAGTCTTGTGGCGCGGGTAGATGACGAGCCGTCTATGTTCGTTTCGCATGGTTGACGAAAGCAGGACGGAGACCGCAGACAGGGTAGCAAGGTACCAGACCGGCTACAACAGTAGTAGTAGGTAGAACCTGTCCATGTTACTCGTACCACAAACTGCTGCGGCTGGCTGCCTGGAAGGTGCCCTTCGTTTAATTTGTTGACCTTCGGTTTGCCTGTTATTCCCCTTGGTTCTTAGTCTTGGCTCTGTTTATGTGTGGTGTTAATTGTTTCTTTAGCTCGTTCTGCTGTATTTTCTGCCACATCCCCTGCTGGGGGGCACGACACTTTTTTTTTTCTGTTTTCTTTAGATTTGTTTTTTTGTTTATTTCGTGTTCTCTCCTTCATAGAATGCGTATGTCGTGCCTGTCGTATCCAGTGTGGTGACATGACATTGCTTTGTCTACTCTGCCTACTGCATAACAACCTCCTGCTGTAGTATCTCTGTGGCGTAGTTTTGTGACCACAGAGTTTGTATCTCTCTAGGATTGAAAATTGGTACGGGCACTGGTTGTGTTGGATGTCGACGGGTAGAAAGAACATTTGAATGTGATCATAGACTTACTTTGGACTTGATGACTTTTTTGTTTTTTTCACTTGATTATAACCGCCTGCTTGGCGCTCAGCGAGTCTACGACAAACATCGTCGCTTGCACGATATTTTCCTCCTTTGCGTTCTTTGGTTTCTTTGCATGTTTGCTTATCGTGCCACACTTTTTTTTTCGTTAAAATAATTGCTTTTTTTGCGTTCATTGCTCTCTTTTCTCCCTCACACTAACCTCAAGATGAAAAGCCCCGACACTAAATCCAGTATAATAAAAACATCACACTACTTTCAAGATAAAAAATACCACACTAAATTCAAGATAAAAGACGGACAAAAAATTACCCGGTAAAAAATCTAAATATCGATATGCTCAAAACTGGACTCACAGTCGAAAACCCGTCAAAACTGAGCGAGATAGCCGACTCTACACTAACTTCAAGTTAGTACGAATAAAATATCCCAAAACCCCCCAATATAATGGATGCTCAATACTCGACTCGGAATCCAAATCCCGTCAAAACTGCGAGATAGCTGATCCTACACTACTTCCAAGAAAATGATTTCGAGTTTATTTATTTTCAGGGATGATTTTTCAGCGATGCGACAGGCTCTCTTGCGTTGAAGTTGGTGAGGCTCGCTCTCCGCACAAGCAAACAACACAACACATGCATGCTCGGAGCAATAAGTAGCATATCCGCGATTTGCCGTTCATCCCCGCTAGAGCGATCCCAGTCGGATGCCTCAGCTTTTGGCGGAGCGAGTTCTGGAGGTGGTAGTGGAGGTGACGGTGGAGGAGCGCCCTGGACGGCTGTGGGGGGGGGTGTACTCGATAGGAGAGATGTACTCGATCTCATGCATGGCCGTAGTCGTATGACCATAGACCCTCGCATCCCTACAATGCCGGCACGGAGCATGTCGGGTTTTCACCGACCAGGCAGACATTGCTTGCACCAAGCGCGAAGCGCCGTGAGGTGTCCGGCGAGTCGCATGAAGGGTGAGCTGCATCCTACTAAGAACCGCTTGTGAGGCGGACTTGCTTATGGATGACAGCTTCAATGAATTAGTTTAATTTCCGGTGTGGCCACTTCCAGAGACAGCAATGAGAGTACTATGTAACTGCCTCTTGGGTGCCGTACCTTGAACACTACGTGATACGATCAATTCCCTTGTGCAGAGTGAAGGTTCTTTCCTTCGCACAAATGATCTAACTAGACGACCAGCTGTCAAAAAAAAAAAAAAAAAAACGGTACCCTGGATGTCTATCTCACGTAGTGAGCGGTATGTTTTACAGTATCGTTGCCAACCGACGCCAACCCAACCCATATATCATTGTGGGGGGAGAAACTCAAAAAGGAATACGGGCGGTGTTGTACTCATACACGTGGCTTCCGAGCTGGTTTTTCTTGAAGCATGGCGACGGGACTCTTGGCATTGTTAAGTCGCCAGTTTGCAACTACAATCAACCATGGACCTCTGCCCGCTCCGCGTAATTCGATGTATTTTTTCCTTCCTGAGCGAAGCTGCCTTGTACTCAACATACCCAATCAACTGAAATCAACCAATGGTTTGCGGCAGTCCCTTCGTCTTGCGCATGGTGCGTGTGCGTGTCAGCCATGTCATCGAATACACGGTACGGTACGGTAAGCTCTACCGATCTACTGATCCATCAGGACCGTTCGATTTTGAAGCTTCCGAATCGCGCCGCGGTTCGGTTCTCTCTCTGCTTTGCGCATTCGCACATTCCTACGGATCGGTTCGGTTCGGCCCCGGCTAGTCCGAAATACATCAGTAGCAGTACGGCTCGGTTCAGTTCCCACGTCCCGACGGAACCGAACAGAACGGCAAACTCCTGCGCTTCTTTCGTGTCTTCTACCTGTAATAAGGGGGTAGCACAATATTTCGAGGGACCATGGTTAATAGGACCTACTGCTGTACTCTACACACACTCGTATATTTCCGTATTTTTACCAGCAATAGTTGGTCCTATTTATTTACCATGGCCCCCCGTAGTAGTAGTCATATAACCAAATACCACTCCGAACCGAAATACAGAGACCGTTCGCCTAAAATTGTTCAATCTCAAATGGTCCTCATGTTTTGGGTCGAAGTGGTACGGAATATAGACATGCCCGTACAACACGCGCAAGAGATCACACACACACCCTCGGACGATTTTTCGGACGATTTTCAAGGCTGGGTTTCTCGACAGCGGGGAGGGCGTAGTTAGTACGACGAGCGACGATGCGTCTACTGCTGTATGCAACCCTGCTCGACGAAATGTTTTCAGACCCACCGTTTTCGTGGTGCCCCCCCCCCCCCCCCCCCCCCCCCCCCCCCCCCCCTCTTATGTTTTGGAGGAAACCGGGTCTGACATTCGTCCCAGGGGATGTGTTGCCTTGCGTGTTGTACGGGTAGAGGAATCCTGGTTTTTGGGCCTGTGGTGGGTTCTGATTGCTGTGCGCCTCCTTTGTCGTACTAGATATTAATGCAGGTATAAGTTGGTATGAAGGTCTTTTCACGTTTCGGAATCGCGGTTCTGCAGGAGCGGGAACTCTCACCGACCGGTTCGGTTCGGTTCGATTCGGCTCGGCTCGGCTCGGCTCGGCTCGGTTCGGTTCGAAACCGCAGACGCAATGTTCGTAAGGTTCGGTCCGGTTCGGTTGTGTTTGCCGGGGTGATAATCCTACTCTTCGGTTCGGTTCGGTTCGGTTCGGGGTTCGGTTCGGTTCGGTTCGGCTCCGCGTGTCTGTTTGGATAAAGTGAGCCTTGCCCTGGTGATAAGTTTGTCGTGTTTCGATGTTGCGCTGGTTTGGTCATCTAGCGGTAGCTCCCTTCCTCCCTCCCTCCCTCCCTCCCTCCCTCCCTCCCTCCATCCCTCCGTCCCTCCCTCCACCAATTGGGTGCCAACTAGACACGGCGCGCAAAAGGGGACCGCCCATCGCGACGATTCAGTGATGTCATGCTGTTGTTGTATCCTGTACGTAACGCCGCAGCGTGTGGGGCACGTGGAGGGTGTCAAGGAAGACCCCCCCCCCCCCCCCGTCGCCCTCACCCTCCGCGCTGCCCTCCGCTTGCCGGGCCTTCTTCCGCCTCGCGTGCTATGGTCGAACACGCATAAACACAGCATCGCTGAAGCTTGAAACACCCGAGGGAGATGATCACCCAGATTTGACACAAAATATCCAAAGCCACGGTGGATATTTTGGGAGAGTGTCGTGGTGTATGTATATATTACGGGGGACCATAGTAAACAGGACCAAATATTTGTTAGTAAAAACAAGGAAATATGTAGGTTTTTAGTAAAAACAAGGAAATATGTAGGTTTTTGTATATACCGTAGGGTCTATTTACTATGGTCCCCCCTTATAGTTTTTTTGTTTCCTCAACAGCAGCAGCATCCGGCATATATGCACGCTGCATGATTCATGCCCACCCCTGTGAAACCCGGGGACCTGACTGGTAACAGCCCCGTTCTCCACCCTCTTCCGTCGCAGGTGATCGCGTTTGTGGCGATGGCGGCCTTTGTGCTGTCCGCGTCGCCTCTGTTTGTGTGGTGGAGCCGCATCCGCTTCAGCTGCCCTTTGGACCTGGTGGTGAGGTCCTTCGGCCTCGGGCTGATCGGCATGTTCTGGGTGGTGATAACGCTCTTCTACCTCACCACGTCGGGCCCGATCGGCCGCTTGTTGCACTCGACCTTCGGCTGGTTGACGGGCTTGATGGTGAGTTGTTGGGATTTTATAAATACGTCTCTCTTTCATGTGTGTATGCACATGTCGGAAATATATTGCTATCGCGGAGGACGATAGTAAATTGGACCAAATATTGTCAGTAAAATAGGTAAATATATAGGTTTTTATGTATACCATAGGTCCTATTAACTATGGACCCCCGTAATACTGTATTACTACTGTAGGAGCGTCTGAATACATGGGTCGTTGAACTCATGGGTATTTGAAAATTCATGGGTATTTTGATCGAGGGTATTTTAGTTCATGGGTATTTAAATATATACACGGGTATTATAATAACTGGGTATCTATATAACTGGGTATTTATGTAGCTGGGTATTTATATAAACTGGGTATTATATAACAGGGTATTTATATAACTGGGTATTTATATAACTGGGTATTTATATAACTGGGTATTTATATAACTGGGTATTTATATAACTGGGTATTTATATAACTGGGTATTTATATAACTGGGTATTTATATAACTGGGTATTTATGTAACTGGGTATTTATATAACTGGGTATTTATACAACTGGGTATTTATACAACTGGGTATTTATACAACTGGGTATTTATATAACTGGGTGTCTATATAGCTGGGTATTTATATATCGGGGTATTTGAGTACCAGGTATCTGGGTATTTAAGTATACGTGGGAATTTAAATGTACATGGATATTTGAGTGCGTTGGTTTTTAAAAAGCGGTTCATTACGTTTACGGACAGCGTCTGTTTTGTTTCATCATCACCATCGGCGTGTGGAATCGGTTAAGGAACGCGTGTGTACACGTCTCACAGCCCGGGCAGGCCTGCTTATTCAATACCTCCAGGGTACTGCCGTACATGGTGTCATGACTTGGCTCCCCAGCGTAAGCGAACCCCACGCTGTACGGGAAAAATATAAGTAGGTGGACGTCGAAATGATTTTTTTCTTCTTCTGGGTATTCATGAAGACATTTTTAGTGCGTACGACGACGTAGCAGTACCGGTGCTCTTTGTTTGTTTCCTTTTTTATGAAATCTGGGATTTTTATTTGGATGTTGGCCCTTTGCTTTGCTGCGCCCAACCTCACGACTTACGCTGTCTAGAGGTTTCTGCCGAGCCCTTCAGCCTCGATCCTCACGACCGCACTAGGTTCTGCCGGTTGGTATGCCAACCAGGTTTCTATACTCTTTCCGGCTCGCTTCTCTGCTGTGGTGAGAATCGGGTCCTTGCTTCTCTCCTGAAAGCGTCTGTCGTTTTACGCAACACCTGGTATGTATCTACTGACCAAACATCCCTCCTAACTTCCCGGTCTCTGGTACCGGGTATACGTATTGGGAATCAATTCCGCTCCACACACCCCAGATTTCCTACGTCCAATCTTGATCATTGTATGCTTGTATATACGCGCGTCGTTAATCCCTTCGCGACGTGAGAGAGATAAGACACTGCGCACCTCGGACTGATGATCGGTCATCACTCATGCATGATCTGGATCGTTGAAGGCGGATATGTCTATCACTCACTTGTACCTGGTACGTGATCTAGATCTTTGAAGGCAGATAAATCTATCTCTGGCCCCGATTGTTGTCTGATTTGGCTCATGTTGCCGGGTAGGACCCCGTACAGTCCGCCTTGTCTGCGAGTGTGTATTATGTTGTTGCCTGGGTTAGATCTGTACTATACTTGCATGCAGATCCTGCACAACCGTTCACAACGGCAGGTGAAGAACTACAGTAGATGATCTATCTGTACATAAATAGATCACGATCGGTATGATCTGTGCCTGAGGTTCTGAGTCGTTCTAGAAATTTCAGGACGACTTCAGTAGTATCGGCCGCACGGAGCAAGCAGCTCGGGGGCGCTGGGGTAAGGGAGGTGCCCGCGGTGGAATCGAAGGAGGCGTGCTCGTACGTACACGCGCGGAGCATGATGATACTTTGTATTTAGTAATATACTGCTGCATGCTCTTCTTAAATAGATGGTCGAGAAAAGCCGGAATTATTTGTTTTTGGTCGTTCGTATACTCGTACCCGGGCGCTAAACCGGCGAAGACTACGTGTATAGCCACAGACGAGGTATTGTTTCACATGTGTTCTCCCGCCCAGTTTCTTCTTGGAGTTCTCTCCTTGCCCCCCCCCCCCTCCCTCCATACGACTAGGCCATGCATGACATGAGTACACCCCCCCCCCTCTCGCCCCCCTCCCAGCAACCCTCCCTTTCTACTTGGCCCGCTTCCCCGTGCCGCTATCTTATTTTGTGGACCGATCCGCTCGCCCTCGTCGAACGCCCTGACCATGGCTGCCGCTTCTGGTGACGGCCCGCAGAACTTCATCATCCTGGTCGGGATCGAGGAGATGGTCAAGGTAGGTACCGTCAAGAGTGTATACTATGTCTGCGTTGTTCGTTCTGGTTGTTATTTTGTTTCCTTCTTTTGATCGTTTTTACTGCTGTTGTTCTTTTGATGTCGTGTTTTGAAATTGTTGTTGTTATTTCGTTCGATTGTGCTCGTGATTTTGTTCTTGTTATTTCGTTCGATCGTGTTCTTGATTTTGTTCTTGTTACTTGGTTCTGTTTTTGTTCTTGTCCTTGCTTTTGTGTTCGTTCTTGTCCTGTGCTTTTGCGCTGGTTGACGCCATGCTAAAGCTACGTGAACGAAAAGTACGTTCTTGTCCTTGCTTCTACAACCAGGGCTGTAGCGTCCCGGTCGGTTGCGTTGTGTTGAAATCCCTCCTCCTCCTCCTCCTCCTCCTCCTCCTCCTCCTCCTCCCCCCCCCCCCCCCCCCCCCCCCTTCCTCCTGCCCCCCCCCTTCCCCTCCGCGTCTTCCCCCTCTCTACCTCTCATGACACACACAAACACCCGTGAATCGTCACACGTTCAGCAGTATATGTACTATGTTTTCTGTCCGAGCGGTTGATTGGTTGCGTTGTTCATATCATAGCAAGGTAAAAAAGACGGCTAGACAATCCTCTGCTTGGGGCAACAGAGATCAAGAGATGAAGAGGGACACAATAGTGAGACCCCCCGCTGGCATCGGCGAGACAACTGGGAAACCATTTTTGCGCGTTTTTTTTTTTTGCTCTCTGTTTGTACAAGTCTAGTCTATCGTGTCTGGGTATACGTCTACTGTGCGCTTATGTCTTGCGCATGGTGGACACCGTTTTTTTTTTATTGCTGCAGGCGCATCGTGGTCTGATTCCGAGCAGTTTTTTTCCGTCCAGAATACCTTGTGAAGGGAAGGTCTTGCGCCCTTGCTCTCGCCCTTCGTAATTCAATACGCTCTATTTTCCGTTTGAGTGGGGCTGTGCTCGTATACACGTGAATGCTGCTGCTGTGTAGGCAAGGCCGCCAAATTGGAGGTTGGAACAAGAGTAAAGCGGTTGGGCAGCCACGCACGCACCCGTTCCGCTTAGTGGCTGGCTAGGAGGCCGACGTAAACGGACGCGGCAAGAACACGATATTTCGACCATTTTCTCCGTTCTTTTTTTTTCATTTGTTTGTCTTGGTTGCTTCGATCTCGTTTTTTTCTTTTGTTATTTGCTCGGGGGGGGGGGGGGAGGGTGGAGGGGGGAGGGGGGCGAGGGCGAGGGCGGGGGCGGGGGGAGGGAGCTTGAAGCTTTGGGATGACCCCGGGTTTTCCCCCGAGGTCCCCAGGCGCCCCTCGCGGCCCGGCTTCCAACGGACGCTTTCACTGTTACTACGAGTGTCAGACTGACCGGAGTCCCCTATGTCCCGTCCCGTGTTTCTGTCGCCCCTCTTGGACCAAACCTACCCAGGTGATCCTCGCTCGCTGGAGCAAGCGAGATGTGGCCATCGGGCGCGAGACTAAGGCTAATCAAATCGCGGCGACGTCTACTTCCGTGGGATACGCTGTCGGGTTCTCTTTCATTGTGTGAGCACTGTACAGCGAAATGATCGAGACGAATACGCGATTTTTCGTTTCTCCCACCTCCCCCCCATGTCCGCCCGGAAGTTTGGGAGATACAAGGCAGAAGTCGAAGAAAGGATAGAAAGAAAGGAAAGGCTAGAGCTAAGAAACAAAAGGTGGAATCCGAAAAACATGTGGAGATATACGGGGGATTGAGGGAAGGAATAGGAATGAAAACGTATTTGCAGGCCCAATGGACTTCGCGAGAACGCTGAAACTGCGCTTTCGTGTAGGTGACATGGACCATATATGGACCTGCCAGAAAGAAGAAAGAGGTATACCGATAGCCGGGAGGAGGAGGAAGTAGATGCACAGCAATAGAGAGTAGAACTCAGATAGTAGGAGAATGTGAAATATACAAGGAGGAACGGGATGTGTTAGAAGAGGAGATGAGGGAAATAGACGAATGTGACATGGAGGAGTTTGATACACTGAATAGCAGCGAGAAAACGATCGCTATCCTAGGAGATAGATGGTGGCCACAGGCGGCCAAACAGGAAGGGGATAAGATTAGCAAAAAGTTTCTATGTAATATATGGAAACAACGTAATGAGCGCCCAATTGTTGGAGGTGTCTCTATGAGGAGTAGGAACGGTGCTCCGTCTCGAAAGGGATGCGTGGTCAATGGTCAAATGACTTAAGGCAAGCAACAAATGAGTACCCCTCTCGAAAGGGATGCGTGGTCAATGGTCAAATGACTAAGGCAAGCAACAAATGAGTACCCCCCCCCCCCCCCTCCACGCTCGCTCCCCTCACCTTCGTTCCCTCCTTCCCCTGTCTCCCTCTCTCCCTCCCTCCCTCCCTCAGGATAATCTTTTTGGACGTGATGGTGGACACCCTATTCGGTATTCAGCAGGACTCATTCAGCGACCTGATCGTGGCGCTGATAGCGCTGGTCATCACCACCATCTTCGGCACGCCGATGCACGTCCTCAGCGGCTACCTCGTGGGGCTCGAGGTCACGCGGCAGACCCACTTCATGCAGGCAAGCCAAAGCAAAGCAGCCGTCGGAGAGTCTGACGCCCCCCCCCCCCCCCCGCCCGCTACGCCTCCGTGCGAGGCCAGTGTTGTCTACGGGTTGGCCCGGCTTGGAGAAAAACGTGGATAGTCCACACCCTATCTCCTCATTGTATTTTCATTCCGAGAAAATTCCGAGAAAATTCCAGACGGTTGGGGTTTAAGGTATAGGATCAAAGGGTTTAGTGGCATAAGTCACGGTATGTTTTACGCCATTTTTGTCGAAGCTCGGATCTAGTCTTGCATAGCACTTGCCGAAGGGGGGGGGGCAAGGTCGTTTCATTCCGGTCGGTATAGGATCAAAGGGTTTAGTGGCATAAGTCACGGTATGTTTTACGCCATTTTTGTCGAAGCTCGGATCTAGTCTTGCATAGCACTTGCCGAAGGGGGGGGGGCAAGGTCGTTTCATTCCGGTCGCGGTTTCCGGCAGACGTTTGTGCAGAAGGTGTGTTCGTACGCAGGAGCTGTATGCTGTGGCGGCAGGCGTTTGGTGTGGGGGTGGGGGGCTAGGCGGTAGGCCACTAGCGGCCCTTCTGCACCGGTCCTCGTGGGGCTGCATACCGTATATATAATATAACCCATGTGTCACCCACTTTCGGGCGGAAATATAAAGACCTTTCAGACATCGAGATGAAGACCAACCGATCATTATATTTACCTCCAGAAGGGTTTCCAACAAAGAGCATGACGATATTAAAGCAGATGACGATCGTTTTTTTTTTTCTTCTTTTTGTGGTTGCTGACTGTAGGTTAGGGCATGATGAATATTTTTGCGACTTAGGTTTTGGTGCCCCGAGCCTAACAGCAGTGCGATGCAAGGAGTTTTGTGTACGTTACGGGGGGAGCGGATGGTTCCCTGCTCGTGTTGCCACGCGCACGCGCTCGTACTATGCTATGAATATTGAGACCGATGAGAAAAAAGACCATACGTACGCATCATTTTTTTTTTTTTTTTGTTTTGTCCCTTCGTGGTCGCTTATCTTATCCATTCACCCCTTCGGGTATCTCTCCTTTTCTTGGGATGGTCCCGAGATATGATAGCGACCCCCAACACAATGATAATTTTTGGTGTCACCAGCCGTCTAGGGAGCAGCGTGAACGCTGAAGGTGTAAGGGTAGGGCCATGTTTGCGCCCGTGCCCCGTACGACTCCTTTGTAGCGCCACTTCGACATCAATTTTGGACCATGCTCCAACCACTCAGTGGGCGTCGCTGTAATCGTCCCCCCCCCCCCCCCCCCCCCCCCCCCCCCCCCCCCCCCCCCCCCCCAGCCCCCGTCAATGTTTTGCCCCTCTGAAGTCCCGAAAGGGTTTTAAAAAATAACTTCCAAAAGGGCGTGTACGTTGCGGGGGGGGGGAAGGGGGAGAGGGGGTCACGGTTTTGTGATGAGAGGGTGTGTGCCAGGCCTGTATTGACCTCTCCGAAACCCGCGCTTGTGACGCGACGCGTGCTATGATTAACGGTGGCAGTTGTGGCTACTGCTGTGTGTGTGTGTGTGTGTTTTTTTTTTTCCCAGAAATGACGGGAGCTGAGCCTTAACCCGAAATTGTCGGCATATCATCTCTTGTTTGTTATCAACACGAGTGCTTTCGTGTGCCTAGGCCATGTGGGATTGCTCATCGGGGTGGTGCAGTTTCTTCTTTTCTTTTTTTTTCTTGTTCATCAAAATCAGCCTTTGTGGGCTGCTGCAGGTGTTGAGGTCTGGAGATCCTCAAGTAATGAGGAGCCTCAGAAAGAAAATAGGGGATATTTTTTTTTTTCCAAAAAGACATGTGTTGTGATAAGTGGACAAAAGCGTAATGAGCGCCCCAACTGCTGGAGATGTCTCTATTAGGAGTAGAAGCGGTGCGCCGTCCCGAAAGGTGTGTGTGGTCAATGGCCAAATGACAAAAGACGAGTGACCAAAGGAGTACGCCCCTCTCTCAATTTATATATATATATATATATTCGTTGGAAAGAACTACCTGTTGAGCCTAATCAGTCACGTGACGTTTAAGTAGTCACCCCCCCCCCCCCCCCCCCACCCCTTTCGCCTGCGCTCGCTCACGAACTCTCATCGCCGCTGCCGCCTCTCCTGTATTTGTCGACGATGTCGGTTCCACGATGAAGCAGGCGGCGCTGTACACGTTCCTCATCCGATCGCTCTTCATGGCGAACATCGGGTTGTGGCCCCTCGTGTTCCACACCTGGCAAGCAATATTAGGCGGTGAGGACCAACCAGGGTTTGCTTGATCACAGGAGGCGTTCGCGTCGGAAGCGACGAAGCGGGGGCGGTTTTTCTGTTTGTTTGTTTTTTTTATCTGTTTTCTTTCTTGTTTTATCCATCACTTTTTACTTTCCCGGCTCTACGGACAGGCCGTGGTCTCAGATGTCTTCCCTTCTCCCCCCGGTGCATGCAATAACTTGTCACATAATATCGTACTTGCCTTCAATCGATCGCGCAGAGGTTCAACTCAGCATTCCTGCTGCTCGTCGATTTTAATCTGTTGTTTTGCCTGCCGAGACTTGGTTTCAGTGTGTGTGTGTTTTTTTTCATGACGTTTATTTTTTGCTTTTACGTTATTTTTGCGGGCTTTTTCTGTGCTTGGACGTTGTGTTTTCTGTGCAGCGATTCATTGCATCGACCGTATACGAAGGACTGTGAATTTCGGGCCGAGAGTCGCCAGGCGTTGCCCCGCGATGCGTACGCCTTAAGGGCAGGAGATGTGATGTTGCTTCAAGTTCTGCGTCTTTTGTTGGGGATGTTGCCCTGTCAGCACAGCTAGATACAGGCACGGCACTGCTGCCGCTTGTCGTGTTCGGCTTGCTTAGGGGCAAAACACGTTCAAACAGCGTGCTCGATCAGCGCCGATCGGTCAAAACCGATGGATACACCGTCCCCGTTTTTCCGACTGGAAGAATAAGGATATGCGTGAGTTCGGTTCTCGGCGGTCATAACTTTTCCATAGGGGAAAAAAGGGGAAGGTGGTATACCCCTAGTACTTATTGTACCTTCGCCGAGCAGGGTAGGTTATCCTCGGCCCAAATCACGTGGTTGTAAGTTAGTGGGTGCCAGGCAGTAAAGAGTATAAAACCAACGTCCCCCGCGCTTGTCTCGCTCTCTTTGGTCACGCGCAGGCCTGTTGTTGACGAACCTGTTGATATGCGTCGCCATGGTGCGCCGCATCAAGCGAGTCGAAGCCACCCTTCCTGTGGAGTACCTTCAGCGCGTGGGATACCTCCAGGTGCCGTGCGACACGTCATGCGATGCGATGCGACCCGACTGTTTTTTTTTTTCGTTTTTGTTTTGTCTTACGGGTTTTGCTTTTATGTTTGTCTGGTTGGTTGGTTGATTGATTCGTCGTCTGTGTGTGTTTATTTGTTTGCATTGTTTGTGTTTGTTTGTTTGTTTCTCGGAGCACACTCGCTCATTCGTGAGGTGATGGTGGCCGCGGTTATTCGGCGAGGCGAGCCAGCCTCGTAATTTTTTTCGCCTCTTTTTTTGTTGTCCCGGCATTGACTTTCGATCCGTCGACCGCCGTGTGGGCCGACCCTGACCCTTCCCATGGAAACATACAGCAGATTTTTCAGTACAGCCGATGCCTCTGCGCTAGTATGTATCTTGTCAACTTTCCCGATGGAGCGCACTTGGAGAAGCAACGAAAGTCTAACGCAAGCAATAGTCTCCCTCTACGTCGGTATGAAACAGCTATGCTAACAATCTACAGGCACGCTAAGAAAACGAACACTCTGAAAATTCGGCCGAGATGTACAGTAGGGCAGGGTAGGGTAGAGAGGAGGGGGAGTGGGGGCCAGGGTGAACACACGAGCACGTGAGCAAAAGATAAAGATGTGGGAGTTGTTGTGCTGAAGTTGCGGCGTAAAGTGCGAACATTCTCGAATATTTGATCCACCTGGGACCAGCCCTCTGTCTGTTTATTGCTACTACTGTATGTGGCCTGTACTGCTGTGTACTCCTCCTGTACCGTACCTGTTACATGGAACGAACATGCATTTGCGTGGTACAGGGTACAGAGCCGTGCCTGAACTCGCGGCATTCGTTTTTTTCTCCCTCTCGTCCGTACGTGTTGTCCGCAGGCGTTCGGGTACGGGGTTCTGCCTGGCGGAGACGTAGACGAGGTAGAAATCCCGAGCAATATTGACGTCAACAACTTGGTCTGAACAAGATAAGGAGGCAAAGAGTGGTTGGGGGGGGGGGGGGGGGGGCGAAGGAGAGGGTTGGTAGTAGGTTTGGGCTTGGGTACGTGTGCTACAACCTTGCTGGTGGTTTAGATGGAAGCCGGTGCTCTTCCACATTTTTTTTCTTTTCTTGTTCAGTTGTCTAGGAACGGAGCTCTGCCATCGATGCCGTACGTGGCGGGCGATCCTTGGTGCAGGGAGGAGGGTAACACGGGAGGGGGGTTCGACTAGCAGAGCGTCTGGAGTCGTATTTTTGGCTGGCTGGTTCTTCCGCAAGGTTTTGCCAAAATGTCCGCGTCGATGCGTGAAACACGGCGCGAGAATGTTAACATTACCCCGTGCCGCTCTGTGACGGTTTCGAGGACAGGGAAATAGCGGCGGGTGGCGGCGGCCTCCCAGGCGAGCCCTGCCGAGGCGTTTTCTTTCTTTTTTTTGTTTTTGTTTTGGGGGGGGGGGGGGGGAATAGTTTGAGCTGTCGGTGTCCGTGGAAGTAACGGGGCGGGGGAACTGGGTCGGCGTTTTTTCTGTGGGACCGGGGGGCCCGCCTCGGGAAAGAACAGCAGGACACGGACGCAATGTCACGGGGGAGGCTGCTAGAGGAGAGAACGCGCGTTCTTGTTGCGCTGTGATTAAGAGGGCGTCACGAGTCGGGGCTCTGTTCGGCGCTTGGATGCTAAACACCAGAGGTGTATAGCTGGTTCTCCTCCCGCTTGTGTTGGAGGAACTACTGCAGTTTGAGGTAGTTGTTGTGCTGGTTTCGGCGGCGGCGGCGGCCAGCGTGAGCACTGCAGGGTGGGACCCGGCGTTGTTGTTTGGCGTCCCTTTTGCCTCGCCGCGTGTTCTTCTCAGGGGGTTTGTCTTTCGGGGGTTGGAGGGGTGGAAGGGAGGCTTCTCTACGATGTATGCAGCAGGTTTTGTTGTTGAGTGATGTTGTTGGGAGACGGGTTGCCAACCGTTTCCCACCTCTACCAGGGCATGGGCTATGACTACAGTATATAATAGATACCGTACCAGTATTGATTGTGTAGTCCTAGGGCCATAGTTTCCCACGGCCGAGAGCGGAGCCGGCGGTCGTTGAACGATGTGGTCGAGTGGTGCGTGTCATCCAGTCATGCACGTTAGACAGGACCGCGTTTTTTTCTTCCCCCCCCCCCCCCCCCCCCCCCCCCCCCCCCCCCCCCCCCCCGCATGCCTAAAACATTACGAAACGGTCACTCGTTTGTGTGCATTTTGGGGTAGAACTTGATTGCCTCGGGCACTCTGCTCTGTACGATTAAGTGGGGATTTCACCGTTTCGCGTAGTACATACCTGGCACAGCATTTGTAGCCGTGGTAGAATAGTATCAAAATAGGCTGATGGTTTCACGGGAGACACCGATAGCGGCGGCGGTTGTGCCGACGTGTGGTGTGGCGTGCCGTGATTGTCCCCCCCCCCAAACTCGCATTCCTTCCCTAATGAGAAAAAAAGGAGCAGACCCTACGCGTGTACGTATATACGCACGTATTATTCCTGCGGAGAGTAAATTTGGCTTGGAGGGTCTGTTTTTTCTTTGTTTCGTTTGATGATGCTGTTCTGCCCACCCCCTATATATTGAGAGACCGTTGTGAAGGAATAAAATTATCACGTGCCACGTCTTCATCTCGGCACTGCGAGTGAGTACTCGTCAGGTACATACCGTAGTTTTTGTCTCGGGAACCAGGTAGGGTGGTATTAATAACCTGGAGTTACATAGTGCTTACACAAAAACGTTGTCGGGCCGTCATGGTACTATCTGGTACAACGTACCCGGCGAGGTGTTGCAACTTCCTGCCTTCTGTGGATGTAGGTGAGGGAGGTGACGTTTATTGACATAGCCTCAGTTTTTCCGCATGGTGTATTTTGGCGCAGGGCTTGTCTGCGAGAGGTCAGGTCTCAACCCACCTTTTTGGAACAACTCGGAGTTACAAAAAGGTGGGTTACGGCAGTGTGGCGAGTTTTTTTTTTTTCGCGGGCATTAACGGAATGGAATGAACGACGAGGGAGAAAGGCGAAGGGCACTGCAACGCTGCCACACAAATGAATTAGATTTTCATCGTACGATAATTCTCAGTAACGTTCACAGTTTTCGCCGAAAAAATACTACCTGGTAGCTTTCAGTGAAATAGCCCATGAATGTTTTCTTAGTTCTCAGTTTGTAAAACTGCGTTTCAGCTGCGGTAATTGCAAACTTGTCTGTCTGTCTGTCCGCATGGCTTATGTTTTCGAACAATTTCCAATGGTAGATACATAATAAGGTCGTTACAGATGGTATTCGTACGATGTATTCGACCCTTACGGACCTTATATACTGAAACATACAATACCACCAGGCAAATTTAGCCATATATAATGTCCACGACACCGTACCATCGTACCATACCACATCCGATGTTTTTTCCATATCCCATACCAACATATACCGTATTCCATACCGTGTTTTTTCCATGTATATCAAACAGTAGTACCATTTTACCAGGTACCATGTACCAACATACGCTATCACATCAAGTAGACAAGAGTATAAGTTGGAGGTGCAATGTGATGAGGTGATAAGTGAGGTGAAGGTGTAAGGTGGTGAGGTGAAGGTGCAAAGGGAGAGCGATGGCACCGGGGAGCAGCAGCAACCGCAACGGCAACAGCAGGACCACAAGGGCATATGTTGAAGGTGCAAGGTAATGAGGTGATATATGAGGTGAAGTGCAAAGGGAGAGTGATGGCACCAGGGAGCAGCAGCAGCCGCAACGGCAACAGCAGCCAGCAGTCACGCCTGCAGCAGCAGCACCCGGACCAAGTGGTTCCGTTAAGCGCTTGCGACGATCGCGCCGAAGAACAGCAGCAACAAGTGCACAAGAAAGAGCATGCAATCGCTCGTTAGATATCATACTGCTGTACCAAAACGCGTGTTGGGGATCTCTTATATGACGAGCGATGGCAGAGCGTCAAGTGCACAAGAAGGGCTTATGCCTTCAGGGTGACACAGAGCAGGAACGAGCATAGATGCCATACTGATGTTCCAACACGAGAAGTACACAAGAGCATTCGAGCGCGCGACGAGCAACAACACCACAAGTACGCAAGAGCATTCCTTGAGGGATCTCTGATATTTCGCGGTACAGGGATCTCTTGTCAATCTGTCGTTTGATACCTTGTAGTAAACAACCAACGACATGTTTTTCATTGGCCAACACACTGTATCATAACACTAGCCCACGCTGATGAGCCGTAAATGCAGAATTATGGGGAATTCGTGGAAACCCCTATTCCACGGACTAGATAAGTCGAAGATGCGACTCCTCAAAACTCACTTCCACACCTCTGAACGGCGAGGCAACGAAGCCGACAAGGCACGTCAAAAAAGAATAAGAAAAAGAAAGGAAGGCCCAGCCCTAAGGGGCAGGAATAAATCGTCACCGAAGACGCCACTTGTTAAGATCAAGGTCGGGACACTTTGTATCCCTGGACAGGTTTGCCTGTGAAGTTGGTACTCGTTGGTACTCACGTGTCTTGCTTACAGATAGAAGAAGAGCACCTTTATTCTTTTCGTGCACGCGGAGACTGAGAGCCAAGCTCGTGCCTCGCTGGGAAAACCCTTGGTTTTCCATCTACGAAACACCTCCCTAATACGACAAATACGATGCCAATACTTGAACCCAGGTAATTACAGGGCTTTCAGCCTCAGTCAAGGCAGTGGCGTAACTCTATATGGAAAAAACACGGTATGTGATATGGTATGTTGGTGGTATGGTGTGATGGTACGGTGTGGTGGATGTATTGTATGGCTGAATATTGCCTGGTGGTATGGTATGTTTCAGTATAAAGGTACGTAAGAGTCGAACACGTCGTACGAATACAATCTTGTTAAAATCAAGGGTTGCGGGACACTTTGTATCCCTGGACAGGTCTGCCTTTTAAGTCGGTAATCGTTGGTACTCACGTGTGTTGCTTGATTAGCTTTGGAAGAAGAGCAGTTTTATTCCTTCCGTGCACGCGGTGACTGAGACCAAGCTCGTGCGCCTGGAAAACCCCTGGTTTTCCATCTAAGATACGCCTTCCAAGTACTACAAATACGATCCCAGTGACTGAACCCAGGTAGTTACCGGGCTTTCAACCTCATACAAAGCAGTATCATAACGCTAGCCCATTCTGATGAGCCGTATATGCAGAATTATGGGAAATTCGTGGAAACCCCGATTTCACGAACTAGAACATGAGTCGAAGATGCGGCTCCTCAAATCCCACTCCCACACCTCTGAGCGGCGAGGCAACGAAGCCGGCAAAGTACGTAAAAAAAATAAAGGGAAGACCTAGCCTTAAGGGGCAGGAAGAAATCGTCGATGAAAGCCGTCGCCATGCCGCCCGCACGGGGGGGGAGGCGAGGAAGATGCACGGAAAAGCGAAAAGTGAGTACGGGAACGAAAAGAAAAATAACACGGAAGACGGCAAGAACCACCTAAACCCAGTCCACGACTCTGTGAAAGCGCGTCCTGGGCCGCAATTGAGCGGCCGAGTGCCCAGACCAGTCCCGACACTGAGCGGGGGGGTAGGCAGGACAAAATACGCAAGAACACATCCCCAACCCAGTCCAAAAAAAACAAAACACACCAGAAACATATCGGGCAGACAAAAATTCATCCCCCAAAGTCCAGGAAGACGACAAAAAATAAATAAATAACGAGTGCAGTCAAGAAGCGAAAATCAGCTATCCACGGTGGCACCTCGTAACGATCTTATTAATCGATCATTGGAACGTGTTCGAAAATATAACCCATGCGGACAGACGGACAGATAGACAGACAGGCAGATTTGCAATTACCGAAACAGAGACTCAGTTTTGCAAACTGAGAATTACCAAAACAGAGACTCAGTTCTACAAAATGAGAAATGCCGAAAAAAGCAAAAAATTAAAACAGGAAATGTGGTGAGATTAGTTTCCTCTAGCGTTTAGTATGGGCGTATTAGTTTCAATGGTAATTAGTATGTGAGCGAGGGTTTCTGTGGATATTATTAGGATGTTTTAATAGGGTACTTGTAGTTATTTGGACCTGTATAGAAGCATCGCTTCCAAAACGAGTCTCCACGGTCTCTCTTGGTTTGGATGTGAACTACCAGGTATAGGCGAAAGGAAATACAGTGGGGGTCCCTCGATAAGGCGGTCTAAGTATGGCGGTATCCCGATATAAGGCCGTCAAACTCGCTTGGCACGAGTGGAGCCCGCAGTAAGGCACCGCCTTACTGAGGGATGGTCCCTCAATAGGGCGGTCTACCACCTTACTGAGGGCGGTCTAGGCCTCCACATCTGTACAGACACCCTCCACCAGCTCTCGCACACCAGGGCGTACCGCCCCAGCAGGACACACCAGTACATATAACCCCGCCAAGACACACCCCTATCCCTCGAGCAGTAGAGGCGCACGATGCCCTGTGCGGCAGGTGAACTGCGCACTATTTCAAGCCTCACACCTGACGGCCATTCTTGTAGTGGGGTGTGTGGTGACCGGCTTCACGGCCTTTGTGGTGAGTGGAGGAACCAGATGGTGACAACCCAATGCACCGCATCTGTCACGCGTGCGCTGCACCCAAGTCCTCCACGAAAGATGGCGCGAAAGCCCTCGCGAACAAGCGCTAAAGTACAGACAAGGAGGGCCGTGGAGGGGGGGATGGTGGAAGAGGGCGAAATCTGGTTTCGGAAATACGGATAAAAGCACGCCTCGCGCGCGGCTTACTCTGGACCACAAGCTAAGGTCCTGCAACTGCTTGATCAGGGAGTTGCTCACAACACATAGGCCGTTTTAAGTGTGGGTTGCGCACGGTTTGCCACGTTCAAGAGGAGAGGCGGCCTCTCTACGACCCGGGTGGGTCAAAGCCAAAATATTGCCGTTGGAAATGGAGGCTGCACTCATGGCAGGCCGCGAGGAAGGCGTGCCAGACGGTCCCAAGGACCCTGCGATGGGAGGGCTGGAAAAAACGCTCAACAACGTGAGCTCACGTGTGCGCCAGGCAGATGGACAGGGGTCGCCCGTCACTGACACTGAGATGGTCGATTTGTTGACGAACCTGAACATCATCCCGGGAGAGTGCGCCGATGAGGCCGCCATCGAAGCGGCTCAGATTTGGGCGACGGTGGAGGATAGGAGGACGTCGTCGAAGCTATGCAGTTGGATGCGGTGGATGAGACGACGGAGCAGTTGAAAGGCACTGACGTGGGGGGCGTGGACTCCATCGATGGCGAGAAGGAGAACAGCGACAATGAGATGACGGGGTGCGGGGACACCGTGCCGCCGCCTTATGCCGAAATGTCCTCGAGATTTGGCCTCCTGGAGGGGGCAGCGGAGGATGGCGGCAATGACAACGCCGCCTTTCACCTGCAGAAGGCCAGGATGGCATCCATCGAAGCGCATGCGTCTCAGCCAGTGCAGCAGGCGGACATAACTTTTTTTTCTGGACCCAAGGGGGTGACGGGGGATAGCGCGGCAGAGTTGTGCTGCATGGTTTTGGTGTGGTGTTCCTGATCTTGTTACAGTACAGTAGTGCCGCACTGTTCTGGATTGGTGCACCTAAAGCAGCAATATGTAGGTAGTAAGCGTTGCTAAGAGTAGTCTCAGTACGGCACCAGAGTCAGTTGTTTTCAATCACGTTGAAACGTATATTCTGTCAACTCTGCCGTGATAATAAAATAATGTTTCCAACAGGTCTTCAATCTTATCAGGTACCAGGTACATGCATCTGCGCTCTCGTTACCCGCGGTGGAGCCCATTTCCGTCCCTTTTCGTTGCAGCGCTCTGTCAGGTAAAATACTATTGTACTGCTGTAGAGTACAACACAAATAAAGGTATTTCACTCATTAAGGCAGTAACCGCCTTACTGAGGTGATCCCACACCCTCAATCAGGCTGTAATCGCCCTATTCACGAGTAAGGCGGCCGCCCGCAATAAGGCGGTCATAGTGCTCTGGCACACCACCGTGTGATGCGGAGACCGGTCTAGGGTAGTGGTAAGGGACGCAGGTTGTTCTGGCAGCTGGAAAGCAGTGCTTCGCTTCTTCTGATTTAGATCTTCTTATGGATGGCGAGAGCTGAGGAGGTGCTCTGGTAGAGAAGTGAGAGGTAGGGGGGCGGGACTCGACGCCCAGATATACTCGTCCCACCCCACGCCACAAGCTCTCCTAAATTCCTCTTATCTGATGTACGCCTACAGAACTTTCCTGTGGCTACCGATCGTTCTTCTGCTAATATAAGAATATCTCACTTCGTGGTCCTATCTGCGCTAAGGAACATTACTCTCGTCTAAGCGGTTTTCTGCCCTAGGGAACATTCCTAACCTAAGAGAACGTTACTATCAACTAACGGAATATCCGCCGGGTTAATCCATTCTTTGGATTATTCTCGTATTCGTGAGACTACAAGACTGCAACGTATTATCTATATCTATAGTCCATGAGTGCTCTACTCATATCACAACCGCCTTATTGAGGGACCCCCACTGCAGGAGAATTGGAGGGAGAAAATAAGCACAGTAGTAGCTGGTAGGCCAATCAACAGCAGTACCTAGGATTAGCTAGGGTTTTTAGGAGCAAAATTAAAAACCTGGTAAGGGCATCGTAAACACTCGGCGGCCCTACATCCTTGACAGCGCACCTTTTGCCTTGCTTGACATGTCTCCTGATATCTTTGGTGTACGATATACTTCTGATGCTATGCTGTGTACTCTGTTGTTTTCTATGGCCTATACCCTAAAGGAAACTAAACAACTCAAATTTTGGAGGCCACACGTTATATTTAGGCGCAGTTTTTTTAAAATAGATTTCCATGGACAAAACACCGATAGTGGCGCGCGTTTTTTACTTGGTTTTAGTATGTAACTGATTCTGGTGACAGCCCTTTTTTAAATATGTACCACACATATAAAGCTACGTAGCTAGAGGTCGTCCGCCACGGTTAAGAATGTCATCTCCGCATACTATAACGTGCCAGTTGTGCAAGTCACGACGACCCAACTCAATTATGTTGCATTCTCCCAAACGTCGACTATATACTGTTGATGGGACTGATACATATTCGGCCCGGCCCATGTACGATACTTCAGGCAGGAACCGACGACGATGAGCCACAGCCATCAACCGACGGTGACGGCCGGTTAAAAGCAAGAGCTCACAGAAGTCGGGGTGGCCCCGTCGACGACGCGGAGGAAACTCAGAGGAATCAACAGGCGGGAGGAGTAGCGATGACGAGGGCTATATGGCCAAGACAGCTGTTGCGATGACGATAACCCGGGCCTGGTCGAATAAACCTCCACTCGCGGTCATACTTCGAAGTATACTTGTGTATGTTACGGCCTTTCAGCCATAGTAGACGACAAGGAGGGGGGAAGGGGGTGATTTGATTTCGTTTATATTCGCTGTTTTCCCGTGCTCGATGGTGGCAAGTGTGAGTAATTTGGTGGGATGCCTGTTGTAATGTGTAGTTGCTGTGCCATCTTTGTTCGGTTGCAGGGCCCGCAGGGTGTGTTGTTCAAAGCGCGTGTTTAGCCGACACAGGTTGCCAATTTGTGTGTTCGACTGATGATGCCGTTTTCATTTTTGTATTCTGGGCAGTTGATGCTGTGAATTTCAACTTCCACATCTGTGTGTCTGGCTTCGACCTATGTTGCAAATGTTTGTCGGCGAAAGCTCAAGACTGGGCGGTTGATAATTTTTGTGAATGACATATGATACTCGCTCGAACCACGACATGTGGGGAGTTGTTGTGCTGTTGCCTCGTTGTGGCGCATTGAAGTAAAAGTTGTCAAAGAGAGAGGCTCAGTGTGATGTGGTGACCGAGGTAGGGTAAGGTACGGGACGCAGGTGTTTCTGGCAGCTGGGAAGCAGTGCTTCGCTTCTTCTGGTTTAGATCTTCTTATTGATGGCGAGAGCTGAGGAGGTGCTCTGGTAGAGAAGTGAGAGGTAGGGGGGAGGGACTCGACACCCAGATACTCGTCCCACCCCACGCCACAAGCTCTCCTAAATTCCTCTTATCTGATGTACTCTTGAAGACCTTTCCTATGGCTACCTGACGTTCTTCTGCTAATGTAAGAACTTCTCATTTTATGGTCCTACCTCCGTTAAGGAACATTATTTTCGTCTAACGGGCTATCCGCCCTAGAGAACCTTCCTAAATGAAGGTTACTCTCGACTAACGGGATATCCGTCGGATTAATCCATTCTTGGGATTATTATCGTATTCGTGAAACTACAAAACTGCCGACTATATTATACCTATAGCCCATGAATACTTCACCCGTATCACATTAGCCCACCCAGAATAGTCGTATATGCAGACCACAAGATGGTCGAAGGATGATGACAAAGTTCATCCCAAACGACCAGGAAAAGGTGGTCGAAGATGCGGCTATTCGAAACAAAAGAAATGAGGGTATAGATTCCGCCACACCTCGTAATGAGACCCAAACACCACGAAGGGGGGAATGTTCACTGAGAACAAGCGCTAAAAGGGAGACCAAAGGAGATGAAGACAGAACACAAAGCAGAGGCGAAAGGAGAAATCAGTCAAAGCGAAAACCAAGAAAGGTTAATGAATAAGGAGACGGAAGCCGAAGCGAAGGCAGAAGTAGAAAACTAAGACCGAAGTGAAGGCTAAAGAAGGAGGCAAAACACATTACTGGAGCCATTGTCTGGGGCCCAATGAAGTACGAACGGGGGTTGTTCGCCGAACCGGGTTGGCAAACCAGCAAACTCTAAAGAGGAGACAGGGATCACTATTCAAAAACATAATTATCCTGTAGGCACCATGCCTTGTCTTGTGGCGAAGGTCCTAACATGGTAGACATCACGCGAGACGAAAGGGACTGAGCTAGGGTGCTATGAGGGCTGCGTGCACTAGGGGCTACTAAACCCGGGAGACGGAGCGAATAACGCGGCGTCTCGGAGACCTGTTCGTGGTGTGAACAATACCAGCAAACGTGGCAAGGTAGTTAGCTCAACAAAAATATACTCAAAGACGGTGTCGGCAAGAAGATCCGCTAGAAGATCGGCCTATTGCGTGCAGTTCAAGGTGGAAGATAGCGCGAGGTGAAAGCACTAGCGCGTGTAACTCGGCCGACAGGGGCGACATCAAAGGTTGTGCCGTTTGCCAGAGAGCAGAGGGGCGCGCGGAATACCGAACAAAAGAAAGGAAAAGAAGGGAAAGGGAAAACGAGATACTATCCGGACCAGCAAACTGACCAAAAGCTGGACACGGGTCAGCAGAAATCGATCCTGTCAGGGTCCCAATGGCCGATAATTCTGCGATCGTCCAGGGCGATAATGCTACTTGGGCCCTACTTGGCAAATATGGAAGAAACAGGGGCGAGCTGAAAACTCGATATAATGCTAATTCGGTAACCGTCTGAAACAGGGGTCGGTGGAAACCGACCGAGGTCAGGGTAGAAACCACGGCTACGACACGATTTTACCTCGCGGCGTAGTATGGCCGAGAATTAGAGGTAGGCTAGTGAAGTACAAACACAAATACTGATTACGATATCGCTACGACTCGGCGGCCTGAACGTAAGGAGGCTACACGGAGGTGTAGGCGATATGAAGCAAAACTAAATGAATGGGGGGGGGGTGGAGACGGTTATATTCCCCAACACACCCAAGAAGCTGGCTGCTAAGGACTATTTTAGACTAACCCTGAAGACTACTCTAAGCTACCAGGTATTGTAGACTAACCAGAACCAAATACCCAAAACGAATAAAAAAGGCTAAACCAAGGCTAACCAGGGGGGGGGGGGAGTGGAAACGGTGGGGGCTCCGCGGGACGCATCAGAGTTCCGCAGCACCCCACGTGCTAGGCTCCCATTCCCATGGGGTTGAAGACACCACGATCCGTACACGGCGTTCCGTGCTGTAGCGTAGCGGGCGGGCTGGAGGTCGATCTTGATCGGGCCGGGGTCGTCCAGGAACCGAATGATGTAGGAGCCGCCAGGTAAAAGTTCCGGTGGAGTTCCCGAAGGGGCGTCCGGGGGTGCGGTGAGCGATCTTGCCCAGCCACCAAAGGCCGTCGCGCGCCTTGTACCATATGTGTGCGCCGGAGGGGAGGGTGGTGGGTGCTGAACTTGTGGAGCCAAAGACTGCGAGAGACCAAGGCGTAGCCGGGGGCCAGGAAGATTTGTCCTTGAGATCGTGCCAGTTCGCGGTGAGCGGCGCCGATGCGCATTTGGCGGTAGAGGCGGTTCGTCTGGCGGTGCTGTGTGGGCCCTCCTGACCAGTAGAGTAGGATGTGGCGCCGGAATTGTTGAAGGTCCAGCTCGCGTTCCCAAGGGGGACTGAGAAGTCCAGCCCAGTGGGTCTCGTACAGAACGGCTATGACCCCGCCGCGGCCGCGTACGAGTTGATGGCCAGTGATCTGCTCGACCTCGAGGCGTTCCGGTGGAGGAGTGACGTCGTCGACGGTGACGTGATAAGGTGGGGACTTGGCGGCAGAAGCTGTGAGCACGTATGTAGTGAGGTCCGCGGGCAGATTCTTGGGGATGTCGCTAGTGTCGTTGGGGTTCCGGCAAGGTTTGAATCGTTGGACGAGACGCGTGGCTTGGAGTCCCGTCTCGGAAGGTCGGATGGAAGATCGAGAAAAAGTACCTTGTCGTGAAGGGGGCGATTATCGGGGGTGCTTCAGGCGGGCGTCGGTCCTACGGCGAGGACCTTGAAGGGGACATTCCAGTTCAGGGAAAGCTTCGACTTGAGGACGGTTGCGTCGGTGCCTTGGCGGATAGTTGAGGCGGACTTGTAGACCCAAATCCAGCCACCTACGGTGAAGGGGGGGGATGCTAGGAGGGCGGTCATGATGAGCGCGTTGCGGCGCTGGAGACGCGAGACGGTGGGTCGGTGTAGTCCGCAGACGAGGCAGTAGGCGCGTCGTTGTCGGTCGGGGGCGAGGTTGATGTAGATCAGGCGGTCGTGGTCCAAGCTTTGGTGACCGCCGATGTTGCCAGGTTCGAAGACCGAAAGCGGGAGGCGAGGAAGGCGGCCCATGTGGATTTCGTTAGACGCAAGCCCAGTAGCGGCATTCACGGAGTTGTTGTAGGTCGACGACACGTGTGGAAGAAGCATTTTCCAGTCGATCTGCTGTTCGTTGCCGACCATAGAAAGCATTTGGGCCAACACATGGTTGACGCGCTCGACGCCGCCGTTGGTGCAGGGCTGGTAGGAGCTGGTGTTGACCTTGTGGATCCCAAGACGGCCGTAGACGATATTCGCAAGCTTGGAGGTACAATGTAGACCGTTGTCTGAGAGGAGTGTAACCGGGCACCCCCAGAGAGGGACGTACTCATTCAGAAAGATGTCGGCGGTGCCGGCGGCCGTAAACTGCGCCTCTGAAACGGCAAACATATCGGCGCGGCGGCTGAAGCAGTCGGTGAAGAGGAGGGTGTGGACGTTGCCGCGCGGTGTGAGCGGCAGGGGCCCGAAGTGGCTGACGGTGATGCCAGGCCCGTCGGGCAAAGGAAAGGGAAAGGATGGGCCAACGAATGGTGTGCCGGGAGGCCTTCCGCGCCTGGCATTGAAGGCAGCGGCGGATTCACCAGCGGACGGAAACGTCCATGCCAATACACCAAAAGAAACGTGCCAGCATGCGGACCGTTCGGGTGACTCCCAGGTGTAGAGAGGTGGTGGCGTTCAGCACCAAGGGGCGCATTAACATTGGCACGTAGACGCGTGGGATAAAGGGGGCGGGTGGTGGTAGGCTGTTCCCGGGTGGGGTTGTGGGTGGTCGTTAGACCAGGAGGGTGGTTTCATCGTCGGTATGGCGCAGCTTGCTTTTGGAGGCAAGAGTGAGAACGTCCGAAAGTTGTGGGCGCCGGACCGAAGGGGTGAAATTCAGGAGGTCGTTCGGCGTGGGGGCAGGGGGGTCCAACGACAAGAAGCG
The DNA here is from genome assembly GCA_031763025.1 of Macrocystis pyrifera. Classification (NCBI taxonomy): domain Eukaryota; class Phaeophyceae; order Laminariales; family Laminariaceae; genus Macrocystis; species Macrocystis pyrifera. Next base: position 10,817,375 of record JASSKH010000007.1, on the reverse strand, counting down.
GATGGTGGCGCAGCACAGGGGCTCTGCGCGTTGCTTTCGCGCCCAGTCTTTGTAGTTGTAGTGCTCGACGCAGGCGAGGAGGTAGGGGTCGTCATCGGGTTCGACGACAGGTTCTGGAAGAAGCAGTGACGGTGGTGATAGCGCCGGTGGAGGAGACGTTTTTGAAGGGGTAGGTCTTGGTATAGTGGGCGCCGATGGCTCGGGTGGCGTCGATGGTGCGGGTGGCGCGGGGGGCTGGAGCTGGAGGCGTCGTCGTTTGAGGAAGTCTTGGTTGGGCCCCGGCCGGGGGCGTGGTCGCACGGTAGGTGGGTGTAGATCGTTTGCGTACGACGGGTGGTGGTCGGCGTCCAAGCCGATAGTCGGCTGTGGCCCGAGGAGTTCCCGCGGTAGCGGCGATAGCGGCGACGCGATGACGGGTCCGAGAAGATATCAGACCTGGAAGGGCTGGTGTCGTGGCGCCAATGACGGACGGCAGAGAGATGACGGACTGCCTGGAAGCCGAGCCTGGAGGAGCTCCGGTGTTCACGGCGGCATTCTCGGTGCCGGCAAGCTGTCCGGTGGGGGAGTCGCGGGTCACAATAGGCCCGACGAAGGTGTGGGTTGCAGGGAAAAGGGTGGGGTGCTCCATACGTGGTCCCAGTAGGTGAAAGTCGCGGAAGTCGTCGTCGGTGAAGGGGAGCGGCTGGATGGTTGGGATGGGTCTTGAAGGGGGAAATACGAACCCACCCAAGCCGATACCCGGGGCGTGAGGGTCGTTCGGCGCGAAGCCGCAGGGGCGGGTGAGGTAGATGCCGACGGTACCGGGGCCAGTGAGGCGGTTGCGTCCGGTGCGGTCGGCGTCGGTGGCTGGTTGGGGGTGCCGGGAAAGGAACTCGGCGTTGCGGTTGGCCGTGTCCTTCTGGTACTCCAGCGTGCAGGTATACGCCGTAAGGAACTCGAGACAGCGCCGGACACGGGCGTTATGTTCTCCGGCCTTGGCGATGTTCTCGAGCGCCTTGTGATCCGAGTAGATTTGGAAGCGGGTGGACCATAAATGTCCGCGGAGACGTTTGATTTCCCACGCGATGCTCCGGCCTCGAGGTTGAGGGGAGTCCATGAACGTTCGGAGTCCAGGGTGACACGGCTGATGAAGAGGATGGGGCGGACTGAGCCATCGGTTTGTTCTTGCTCAAGGGTCGCTCCGAAGCCGTCGATACTAGCGTCACAGTAGAGGCGGAAGGAGTGGGAGTTGTCGGCGACGGCGTCCCAGTCGGGGTACGGGCTTTTGGTGCGGTAGTGTCGATGAGCTCTGGTCGGCCACGGGGATGTTGTCGTGGAGGGCATGTACGTCCGGAATCGGAGGGGGGTGGGGAGGGGCCAAGGAAGGGCGCGTCCAAGCGTGGTAAGTGGTACCTGTACCAGTGGGGAGCAGAAGATTCCGAGGAGGTCGCCCGGCTCGAGATCGGTAGATTCAGATAATGGGGCCGTTTGGTACCCGTCGGAGACGAAAATCGCCGTGTCGGAAAGGGGGTTCTCGGGGGGGAGCATGTTCACCATGTAATTCCCGGTATATGCTGGAGCGCCTGACTGACGCACCAGGTTGACCTTGACGAGCTTGGGGGTAGAGGAAAGCAAATTGCTTTGTTGTCGGCGAATCGGAGGTGGTAGACGTCGTCAGTGGAACGATCGTCGGGAATGAATGCTGAGGCTCCGTTGGGGTTATGGTGATTCAAGGAGAGCTCACCGCGGGTTCGCCGGGGAGGCTGGTGGGGGGGGGGGTGGGCTGTTGCTGGAGCGTGGCATACGAGCGTTGCTCGAAGCGCATCCAACTGTCTCGCCCCAGGAGAATGAGGTGTGGCATGGTTCCTGCAGGAACTACGCGGGCCCATACTGCTAGGGCAGCAGTGGGGGTTTGGAGGCGAATAAACTGGATGCTCAGCGGATGGAAACGGAGGTGGAGAGGGGGGCTGAAGTGCCGAAACCTCCCCATGAACGGGGGGGACTGTGCCGGTCGCACCATCGGTAGCTGCCTGGGAGGCCTCCAGTTGTTCCACCGCGGTTGCGGTGACAACCGACTGGGGCGAGCCGGTATCGAGCAGTGCCATGAGTTCGCGGCGCGTAGTGGTGGTGGAGCCGCTGTGCACGAGTACGTTCGTCGTGAAAGACGCGTCGTCGACGGCAATGATGCCGCTTGTAAGGCATGGTCCGTGTTCCGGTATCGGTGGCCGGCGGGTAGGGGGGTGGTTGTGGGCTGCTGTGTTGATGGTGGACACTTAGGCGAAGTGGCTGCTGGGGTAGGCGTCGGGGGTAGCCGGCGATAGGAGTGGCCCAAGTGGTGAGTTAGGCGGTTGCCATGGAGGGGTCGGACTTGTCTCGTGGATGCCGCCGGCGGTGGGGAAGACCCGGGTGGAGTCGGTGGAGGCGGGTGTTGGCTCCAGGTCGTGAAGATTTTGGTAGGGATTGGAGGTTGGCCGGAGCGATTGGCGCCGAGGTTTTCTCGAACGTCCATCAGTATCCTGCCCAGCAGGTTCCGACCACGCCATCGCGTCGGGTCGCAGGCGTCCGGATGGTCGGCCTTGAAGCCTATGTCCCAGATGAGGTCGTGTGGGCGACTGACCTCGGCGATGTGCTTCTCGCCCGTTGCCGCTAGCTGTCGCCGTAGCCACGGGTGTTGGCTGAACTTGGAGAAGTTGATGTTGAAGACGATGTTGTAGCGGTGTCGCTCCCAGATCAGTTCGTCGAAGCCGGAAACGGTTCGCACAAGTGCTTTTTGGTCGGCCGGGTCGCGGGTTGCTTTGATGCGGCGCTCAGTTGTGGTGTCCCCGAAGAGCGCGGCCTTCTGCGCCATCATCATATCAACACAGTTGTATGTGACGCCATCGTGTTCGATGTCGCACAGGTATCACTGCGAAAAGACCGAAGAGGAGTCCCAGAAGAAGTGGAAAGATGAGGGGGTCTCTGCGATGATGTGTGCAGTTGATGGCGTGTTTTTTGTTGGGGATGGGGGGCGACGATAATTATTCCTATCGCCGCCTGGCGTCGACGGGGGTAGAGTCAGCAACGATTTTTGCTGACCGGAACCCTTGTGTTCGCGGGGGAATTGCTCGGCAAAGCCGAGGTACCGGGGGGGTCCACGCCGGGGCTTATATGAAGGGCGAGACGACCCTGAAGGGCCCTATCTTCCAACGTTTGGAGGACAGGGAAACACTCGCTAGGGCATGCCACACCTGGGGTCCGTGTCCACGCGTTGCGCGAAGCAGGCAAGGAGGACGGGCCAGGGGGCTCAGGGCATGTCCTGGTCGACGGTGGTCGCGAGTCTTTCGTATTTAAAACGGGACTGTCCCTCGAGCTCAGGGGCAGCGGTGGTGTCAACACCGTTGTAGCTGATGGAAGCCCGTCGTTCGCGGGTTCAACGCTGTCACAAGAAGTTTTAAAGGGAAAAATGCCAAAATCAGGTACATCCTAAAACCAAGTAAAAAACGCGCGCCACGAGCGGTGTGATGTCGATGACAATCCGGTGAAAAAATAATGCGCCTAAAGCATTATTAAGCGTGCCGCATGGCCTCCAAAATCTGAATTGTTTTGTTTTCTTGAGGGTGTAGGTACCACGGGCTCCACTTGGACCTGCAAAGAGTCACTATTAATATGCTTCGTTTGTTTCGCCACGGCGGGAGCGCCAACAGTATTTACTCTGGCGCCCCCCCCCCGTTGACAGCTGTAAAGCTTCCAGACCGTCCTCGCGTAACCGCCTGCTCGGCACGAAATTATCTTGCCGTACCAAACCTGAGACCACCTCGACGCGGGGTGGTGCAAACGAAACGCCGAGTGTCCATGGTGCTGTAAAGACTGCTGTGAACATACACAGAAAACAACAGAGTACACACAACAACTAACTGAAGCACATCGCACACCCCAAAGGAGAAAAAGTGAAACCAGGGTACGCATATATATATGTATATACGTACTTTTACGTACGACGTGCGAGTACAGAGTTTATACGTCAATACAGAAGAATTTCAACCGAGGGAGGGCAGACGCATACGGAGAGAAAACACAGTGTACGTACGTATGGCCTCTCTGATTGGTTCAAAGTTGGCCAAAATCAGTTGAAAGCTAGACATGGAGACATGGAGTAGAAAAAATCAGGTGTACCTTGCCTTGGCCTTTTCGTGCCAAAATCAGTTACAATGTCAGCTTGGCCAATAGCAGGGCTCCTGGTGTGTGTTTTGTACTTGATTTCAGTATGTAACTGTTTTTGGCACGAAAGTGGCCAGGTATACCTGATTTTGGCAAAAACCCTATTCTCTATTCTCGGTCTGTAGTCTGCAGGGGCGAGAGGCAAGAAGAGTTTAGAGGCACAGCCGCTGGATGCAGTGTATGTATGTATAAATCAACGTATACCTTGGGGGCTCGGGATAGAACAATTGACGGGTACCCGGGGTAAAAATACCCGCGATTCCGTGAGTTGAATCGGGACGGTCCCTTCCGTGGACGCCTGAAGCCGACCCTCCGACCCGAACCCTAACCCGAACCCGAACCCGAACCCTATGCCAATGGTCAGTGCTGGGACGCTGTGCTTGTGAAGACTCTAGGTTGGCTCGGCCGGCGTGGATGCTGAGCTTGGGAAGACTCTAGGTTGACTCGGGATGACTCGGGATGCTGTGGCTGGGAAAGACTCGAAAGTTGATTAAGCCGCGTAAAACATACCTCTAGCCAATCAGAGTGCCTAATTAGCTACCCCAGGAAGATCTACTATCAAGGTTTGTCCACTACTGCCGGTTCCGGGTCAGACGGGGTGTTGTAGTGACCTGCGAAGCGTTCTTTTCTTCAGAGAGTATTCCCAAGGTCGAGTGGGACCTGGTATAAGTACCCCATGGGGTACGTGGATAAAAAGTACCCCAAAGAGGTACTTTTAAAAGTGCACGTACCCCAAACAAACCATAGGGTTTCTACAGTGTACTCGTAGTGCATTTCGTTTGTGCCGGCAAGATCCCCCACGCCACGCCGGGCCATCGCCTATCGACACGTCTGGTCCGTTCCCGTCCCAGCTTCCACTCGCCAGCACCGCAGAGCAAGCCAAACGGAAAACACCCCAAGCCAAGGAAACAGCAGCTAGAAGCACACGCACAGCTCTCCATCGGCGGGCACTGCAGGCAATTAGAGCGGTAAAGAGAGAGGCTTCAGAGCTTCGAGCCAGCAAGCCTGGTAGGGAAGTCTTCTGCTGTAGCAAGCGCCAACCTACCCCAACAGCAATAGAAGGTTAGCAGTCCTCGTCTAAGTGCTGATGTTGTTGTAATACCTCGTCGAGACAGCTTGTTCCGGGTTATCTCCTCGCCAAACAGAGCAGATACAACCAACCTGTTGTGGCGGGCTGACCGGTCTATTTTTTGTAATTTGAATTTGAAATATTTCAAGGGCTTGACTTCTTACGTACGTACAAACTCACATTCTCTCATCCTTCCGAGAATACTCTGCTTCGCGGGCGGCCAGAGAAGATACAACCAACTTGTTTGTTACCGTTTTTTTTGTTAATTTGCATTTTGAAATATGTACAAGGACTCCGCTTCGCGGGCGGCCAACGCCGCGCGCTGCGCTCGCGAAGGGACACGTCAAACGGAATTGCGAAGGAAGTACACACTTGCGCAAATCTGGCGACTTAAAAATGACAATATCTCCATGCAACATTGTGCAGCTGCTGTTGTTGGGTCTCGCACCTGCAGCAGTAGGCATGCGAACATACTTGCGCGAATTTGGCGATTACACAATGACAATAGCTCCATCATGCAACATTGTGCATCTGCTGTTGTTGGGTCTCGCACCTGCAGCAGTAGGCGCGCGCACACAAGGAACGTTGATTCCCATGGCATCGGCCTGACAGCGTTCATGTGTTTTTTTCACAACCAACCCTCCTGAGATATCCGAGGTGGAAGTTGTATTCCGGGTAGATGATGTAGGGGTCTGATCAGGTGTATCTCGACACGTGATATTTGACACGAATGGTGTTTTGCGTTGTCATGAATCCTTACGCACTTGACGTGTTGATTCGAGGTAGTGTCGGCATTCACGATTCATAGCAACAATACCACGAACGGTGTTTTTCGTCGGTTATCAAGAACGTCCGGTGCTTCGTCTGAACGGCAGGAGCAAGACGAGGACAGCATCATGGCTGGACTTGAGAACAGTTCAACTCGGAAGAAAAACAGCAAGCGAAGGCATCAACGCAGGGACAGCAAGACAAAGCTTAGCGAGACGGGCAAGGTAAGAAGAAGGCCGTCGATTTTCTCGTAGTAACTCGCAGAAAGGTAGAGAATAGCGCCAAGCATCGGCACACCGGGCGTTGCGATGTAAACCTCGGTTAAAGGTTGGTTGCCGCTCCGTACTACCGTCGGGGCCTGCATCCGCCGGGGCAATTGTTGGAGCCATCGGCATAGTGAACATGCCGCATTTTTCGCCCAATGCGGACCTCCCTTTAATATTTGTACCGTCCTTCCCACGCCCTCCATTACTGTGGCAAGGTGATGTACCACTCGACCGTGGCGAAAAAAACGGAGGAGCTGGAAGGCATGCTCAACAAACTCATCTATCCGCTAAACACTCGAGGTGGAGCCTCCAACCAGACCGCTACCTCCAAGCGTCAGCTCTCTAACTTCTGCACGGAGGAATGCACCGTACTCAAAGTGTTTGGCTGCCCCGTGGGCGAGCTTCCGATCGTGCCGGACCATGTGGAGGAAGAGGCAGGCCTACCGAAGCTACAAGAAGGGACGGAGTTCGCCGTGCTGACTGATCCGGATGAAACGTGGAAGAAGATTTGGGACGGCGTCAAAGCCTCCCTGGTCCAATCTGGCCACAAGCCTGCAACAACAATCCGATCAATTGACAGGGTGCGTGTACGACTGCCATGACAAAGCTGCTTTCGTGCAGCGCATGGTAACATATTGTGTTGCCATGTTGTGTAAATTCCTCCGTATCCCGTTTGTAACTCTTCCGCATTGTCCGTTGTACGTTGTTTTATGTATGTCTTCGTGCCACCACAGATCGAAGGTCGTTCTAGTCGGTGGAAAAGGATGGAGCTACTTTGCAAGTGCGCTCGCAAGCCTACATCAACACCAAAAGTCGCCAACGTCGAGAGGCAGAGGGCTACGTCGTCAACCAGGGTAAGACCCCGCGCTGGTTTCGTTTTACCCCCACAATCGCAACATGAACGCAGGCCTAATCGCTCTTTGGCAACGAGCTAGCTTGCTGCCTTTTACTTCGCCAAGTATATTCAAATACCTCCTGCACGTATGCAACATGTATCCCAATTATGTCCCTCGCGTCCGTTCCATCTCTGTGCGTGTGTTTGTACCGGTTTGGATTAGTGTGGGTGTACCTTCAAAGTGAAGGTCAACTGGAACAACAACAAGCCACCGACGATGGGGAAGGTAAGCCCAGTTTCCTGCTCCTTCCTGCCTTGTTTTGCCCGGATGGTCAGTACAGTTTGCTACGCTTCTTATTCATGAACTCCCCGGAAGGGACAATGCGGTGATAGTGTTATTTTGCACACGTTACCTGTCGCCCGGCACAGGTCTGCCTTGAGCACGTCGATGAGTGTTCGGCAAGGGTGGAGCTGATCAGGAACAAGGATATGGTTCCTCCTGACCGCATTGAGGAAGAATGCCTTGAAGATATTCGACATTGGACGAAGACAGGGATAACCTATTTCGACATGTTCAGGTTGATCGCAAGTCACTTCGCGCCTCTTGAACTAGGAGAGACGGGCCGTCAGAAGGCGAGTGAAACAGCACAGGTTTAAGTATGCTGAGGGGTGGAGGATGCACGTTGACACCGGCCGTAGAAATTGATGCGCTCAAGCTGTGCAGGCGTACTTGCCTCATAAGCATTACGTAGGCAAACACACAAAACAGGCGGGATGCTACAAAGTGTGTGGTACGACTCGCCTGTATGCATCACCCCTTGTCGTCATACCACCTCATCTGTCTGTCGGGCAGGGCATGTTGGCGGGGCTACCGGGGCCACTAATAATGACCTTGCCAATGTCGTACATCATTTTAAAGCTTGAGCGTGCAAACGCTCATAGAAAGGGTCGTTGACTGCGCATGTTCTCTAGAGCGCTGTGTTCTCCTGGAGAACAAGGTACCGCCATTCATCCCTTCGTCGCGTGTTGGCCTCCCACGTATACCGCACATATTCGCATGCTTGCAAACGTCCGCTCAGCATACTTTGCTCCCTCTATTACCATGACGCTTACTCGTAGTGCTTGCGATCCTCCCTCCAATGTTCCAGGTTCGGAACATGGCAAAGAAAGTGGGACGCGAAATGTGGTCGACGCCCACCGACGCAATGGATCTAGTGACGTCGTTGAAGGGCACGCCTGGTTGCTACGTCAAGTGGGACTTGGACGGTTCACGTCGACTGAACAAGATTTTCTGGTCTACCGCCGATCAGCAACTCCTTGCGCAGCAATACGGCCACCTTGTTATTCAGGATAACACCTGCCTGACGAACAAGTGAGTCTCGTTCGTGGAAACCACAACGCTGTTCGATTGCCCATGGTGCGCCAGACTTTGACAACCGCTTTGCATATATGTCTTAACAGTTTCGCAGTTGTGGTATCGCCGAAACGGTCCGTCGTGTTTCCAACGTGTTCCTGCGTTCTTCGTGTGTGCAGGTATGACCTGAAACTGATGTTGTTCATCGGTGTTGATTCCGAGAACAAGTCTGTAGTTCTGGCCCAAGGTTTCTTCTCGGACGAGCAGACGACCTCGTTCGCGTACGCCTTAAAGCATTTTGTCGCCATTTGTGGTGGGCACCCTGAGGTGAGTTGCGGCGAGTCTCTAAACTGTGTTGTTCAACGGTCATTTACCACAAACGATTTATTGAGCGCGACGATAGCTAAAGGGGTGTGCATTCACGTATTGTCGACTGAAGGGTTGGCCGCTTACTTCGTGAAGCGTGAGGTGCTCTGCGTTTTTTCGGGTGCTTGCCATGGCCGCAGTGAAAGTTGGTGATGAGTTGCTCTGCTTGCCTCCACTTCTCGTCGATCGAACATGTTATGCCACTGCCTATTTGGTGCTCGCGTGTCACGCCCGTACGGGCAGAGCCTTAACGTGTTGTGTTAATTGTGTATTCCCTCCCACCGTGAAGGTTATTATTACGGACGCCGACGCTGCCATGACAAGCGCGGTTGCGGAGCATCTTCCAAACACAGTGCACTTGCATTGCCTTTGGCACTTGATGAAAAATGTCAAGAAGAAGTGCCAAGGCGCGCTCGGGCAAAGCACTTCACACCTACAGGGCTTGATATATGCTTGCGCATATGCTACGTCGGAGAATGTAAGTGGCACGGTCCAGACTGCAAGGACCGGCGACCACGGTTCGCTGCGGTTTTGCGCCGCGTTTGTTGCGTTGTTTTGTTTTTATGGAGTGTCCAATACCTGGTGCATATAGCCTTACCAGCGTTTTCCGTGGGTTCTTGTCGCCGTGTCGCTCGTCCACGGGTTGCAGGCCTTTGACGGGGTGTGGGCGAAAGTAATGGAAATGGTCAAGGACTCGACGTGTCAAGCGTACCTCAGCGGCTACCTATTCGGGTGAGTCCGTCGGTCAGACGGGCACGAGCATGGTTTTCGGTTTCTGCTCAGAGACAAAAGCATATTGCCTTGCTAGACAGAACGATAAAATTATCTCATGGTTCAATCGTTGTATTTACAGGCAACGGAAGCACTGGGCCCGCTGCTACCACCCGACCGCTATGACCCTGAACATGACAGCATCATCGGGGGTGGAGGGAATCTTCGGTGTGCTAAAAACACGCCACGTCATCAACAGGAAATCCACCCTGAACTGGGTGAAGGAGGAGCTGGCCAGACGAACAAGGGCCATTGCTGTGGAATCCCTCGCGTGAGTTTGAATCAAGGGTAGTGCGGCGAGGGTGGGCGACGCCAATGTTTCATGTCTAACCCTCCACATCATCCATCACATGCTTTCTATTCCACGATCTGGTGTCTTCTCATTTTAGGGCGATCCGGAAATATACGGCCAGTTAGTTGGCTTGAGTTCAGTCGCTCATGTTGCTTTTCTTTCGTGGTACACGTAATCAATGGTGAAAAAAAAGACGGCAGGAAACATCGATTGAGGAGAGAAGTCTATTATCCTTGACGAACAGTAAATTGGTCCTCAAGATGTTGGGTAGATTGCGGTAGATTGCTGACCTTGATACTAGGCCCAGTTACGGGGGGTATACGTCGAGATGTCAAGTCTTACACCATGTTTGGGTGCTGCATGCTCACCTGAAAGACCCTCGACTGCCCTGTCCACATTGACCGAAACGACCGCAAAGACGTGCCGCCAAGGTCCCCGCCGTCAGCATCAAGGAACTGGAGGACAAAGTGCTCAAGTCTTTCGAGCCTATGCTGCAGGAACTCGAAAGAGTCAAGGTCAGCCACTACGCACATAAGGTGAGAGGAGACAACGGTAATACGTGCCGGTAGTCCGTCCTTGACAGTTGTGGTGCATAGAATCTCCTTCAGTATATTCTCATGCTGAAATATGTTTGTAGCCGTGAGCAGATTGCACCTCTCTCCCCTGGGCCCAGTGTGAAATTTGGTTATGTAGCACTATTATTACCTGCTGGACCACTCAGTCGGCGCTGACTACGTACTGACTCAGTGATCCAGAAGGTAGTGCTCTATATCTAACCACTGTCGATCGGTCCAACAGTTTGAGTAACCATCAATGCTCGGTTTCATCTACCCTTGTGCAGAAAATGCTGGAAGAACCACGGACAAGCACCCTCTATGATACAGACGTGCTGGCAGAGGGCAATGGTGCCAACGACTTCCTGAGGAAGTTGGCAGAGCACAGCAGTGACCACCACGATGTATGTCGGGAGGTGCCGGAGGAAGGGTTCGATGAGGACTATGATCCATTGGGCCCCAAATTTGGGGCGACATCTTTGCCCGCGTTTCATCAACTGGTTGAGCACGTGCAGCTAACTGCTGTCGTAAAAGTGGTGTTCCGGTACCAAGACGAAAGCGCGCACATCGTTGTTGTCGGGCCTGACGGTTTTCAGATATGCGCTTGCTTGCAGGTGCTGCGTTGTGGCTTGCCATGCAGGCACGTATTAGTCGCACTCTTCACGCGGCTGCAACGCGCCCTAGAGTTCAATGGCGATTGTATCCACCCTCGTTGGCGATCTTCTGGTGACGAGTGGAGTATCCACAGGGCCGACCTTAGCGTGTTCGACGGGCATGAACGAGGGACGTACGATGGTGGCTTCACTGACGATTTTGGGGGGATATACATGCAGGATGACAACCATGTCAAGCGCAGCGCCCTAGGTGCGGTCATCAAAGGGAAGCTGAGCGCCAACATGATGGAGACATGCGTTGCCGCGGTCAGGAGTGTTATCGACCACTTCGACCAAAACCGCCCGAATTACTACAATGCAGGGATGGAAGTAGCGGCGAGGTTCGCGCGGGATGCGCAAGCTTTTGTGCGGGGCCCTCTCCTCTCTCGCGACCCAGACAACATCTCGGGCATACTCAATCCGCCCGATTCGTCGGTTAGAAGTAAGAAGGAGAGTCGGTATCTAGACTGCACGGAGCTACACTCGTCCAGGAAGAGACCCAAAGCCACGTAGGTGGCCAGCCAAGAGCGTAGGATTCGACACGAGTCGACACAGGAAGGAGGTGCTGAACCTTTTTCGCGATAGAAATACAACATGTGCACGGTAGGGGGGGGGGGGGGGGGGGGGGGGGGGGATCGGGGGGGAGAGAAAAGCCTGCTATATGACCCCGGATCTCAGTTAGGACTAAGAGGGGGCGAGAAAAGAAATGAGATGGGAACATGAAGAGAAAAAAAATAGTTCATGTTGGGCGCAGCGTATGTCATTTAGGGTCATGGTGTCCCCTAAGGTCTACCTGGTAGTAGATAAACCGCGTAACGACCAAGGACGATTTCACAGGTTCGAGCCCCGCCAACTGCATGCTCGTCTATACTCGTCGGGACTTCTTCTTGTGCATAGAGTTGACTTGCGGAAAGCGCGAGAGCGTGAGTCAGCGACATTCGATGGAAATCGACCACCAGTCGTGAATGCTGAACCCTCTACGCGATAAAAATGAAGGCACGTACCGGGGGGGAGTACAGACGGCTTGTCCTGAAGCAGCAAAGTAAAAATGAGGTTAACAAAGACAAATTTCCCCGCAAAAACGCGAGGTGAATAAAGCGCGAGGCATAGAAGATGCTGGTAGGCAGACATGGTGTTCCATGGATGAATTGAAGAATCCCCTGGTACGCAACAGCGTTTCCTTGGAGATATGTTTATATTTCCAAAGCGTGACCACTCGCTCGCGCTACGTACTACGTCGTCGGGGGGCATTACGTTGCCTACCACCCTCTCGCCGCAAAACGACCATATTAATACATCAGAACGCGTATACTATCTACATCGAGTACGAAGCAAGCAGCTATTTGTATGGTGCTGATATATACACCAATGTCGATATTTAAGGTACGTCGAAAAGTGGAAATTGAGTGGCACATATTCGGAGGGCAACCTGAATAACATATCGGAGGTAAAACTCCTTGCGCATGAACTTACGGTTTCACTATCCGACAATGTATTAATTATATGTGCAGTGTACGTTGTGAAGCCTTATACTGTTGTACTACAAAATTAAACAATGCAGGATGTACAGATACACGGTATATACTTCCTGAAGGTGTTGAGCAGTAGGCGGCAGAGGTCCAGCACAGGCCTGATGCTCGCGCTGCTCATTTGATGCACGTGCGGTGGGTGGTCGTTCGTGCACCATGGCGTCTGCTCTTCTTTCTAAAATACGACAAAATTAGGTATATTATCATCAAAACAGCAGTTTGTATTATAATATTTACCAGGTATATTAATAGTGTCAATCGCTAACAATTCACGAAAAAACAGCAACCAAATCAATACATTCAATGCTTATTTTATTTATGTCTGTACCCGAATCATGAGGCCAGGACAGGAGGAACCTATTATCCTTGATAGCTCTTCTGCACGCATTTCCTCAAAACAAAATGGTGAGGACAACCAGCAGCAGCAGTAGTAACATACCCAGGTAAAGGTTGTTTGTTCGCCGGGAGTGGACGGAGAGCGATGGGTTACAGATAGATACATACACAATAACAATGTACTATTAATAGACCATGATCTGTCGGATACCAGTACGAGTGGGAGTATCATACTCTAACGGACGACGTCGACGTACTATTGCGGGGCAGCGGTAGTGTAAGATACCAAATGACACGATAGTACTGCTGCGGCTGTATGTGACCTTATGTAGTGGTGCCGCGGCCTGCTGTACAGCAGTAGCGCACCGGATCAGATCAAAGCTTGGGAGACGTCGACATTTTGTTTGTATGTATATGTGTTATAGTTACAGTAGTAGGTCTTCCTTTGGGGTACGTGCACTTTTAAAAGTACCTCTTTGGTGGGGTACTTTTTATCCACGTACCCCATGGGGTACTTATACCAGGTCCCAAGGTCGAGTGCTGTGCGAGAGAGTGCCAGTCACAGCCCACGGCTACCACCGAGGAAAGTGATAACCGTAACATGTCACGGAGAAGGATGAGAGCGATGGCTCCCCAGACTCTCCTGGCGGCTGTATTCTTGACCGTGGCAGCCCTCTCTAGCTCCGTCAAGGCGTTCAGTGACCCCCACAACAAGTTTTGCGGCGCGGATGAGTGCTACACGGTCCTCGGCTTGCAACGCGGGGCCGACAAGGCTGATATCAAGAAGGCGTACCGCACCATCTCGCTGGGCGTGCACCCGGACAAGAACCCAAGCGCGGAGGCGAGGGAGAAGTTCACGGTGCGTTATCTGTGTTCGCCACAACCACAGTGTGGTGGGTGTGATAGGGTGCAAGTTAGAGAGAGCTTCCGCACGCTTTCGTCCGAAAAGTAGTGCCTGCTTCCACAGATTACCCCGAGAGTCTCACGGGTATGCATTGGTATGTACGACCATCAGGTACCATCTGGTACATGTGCTCGGTGATGAAGACGGCGGCAGCAGTGCTCGTAGTGGAGTGCCGTCGTACCCTCTCGTCGGGCACCCCTCGAGGCTTCTCTCCGTCTCGCCTTCCCCCGGACTGAGACTTGTATTCGTTTTCCCGTGGCTGTCGACGGAAATGAAATGACCTGAAATTGCAGCATACATAAGGTTATGCACAAGCATCCATCTGTAGAAACGGAAACACCGCAGTACCCGGTTACACGATACCAGGTACGTATAGTAGGCACGAAGTACAAGTACGAAGTCACAACCCTGCTGCCACCAACCAGCACCAAGAGTTGCGCGGCACGATAAATCGTGTTGCTCGTATGAAATTACTGCTTGTGGTTATCGTATCAATAGTGGTTCCATCATACGATACCATCGTGCCGACGGCCATGTATGTCGCGCACGGTTCGCTCACAGCACAAAGATCGAAGCTCGCACGAGCTATTTTATACCACTGACCAGGTACACATCAGCAGTAGCAGTGCTTATGATTCTTGTACACGTCGCTATAGTACATACAGAATGCGCGTGCGACCGTTACGCGTGCACCCGTTGCTGGGAGTGGTTACGTACGTGGCTACAATTAGGGCTACAATTAGGTCGAGTACGTACCCACTGCTGCTGTTGGCTTTTGCTTCGTGCTTGTATTGTATCTGCCGCATCTATCTGCACCGTGTGCTGCTGCGCCTCTGTTGCGTGTATTCACTGAACGAATGACCTATCATCGTCCGCTCGACCGAAATCGACCTCCTATGTAATATTAATATGATCCAATGCACACCGCACGTCGGAGCAGAAGGTGGCCAAGGCTTACGGCGTGTTCATGGACGAGGAACTCAACAAGAAGTACCACTTTTTCCTCGACCACCCGGTGAGTTACAGCAGCAATCGCTGCATATGGTATGATACCAGGTACCAATGCACGAGTACAGAATGGCATCACTTGTCAGCGCACCGTTAATTTTGAAGGTCGCCGTCGCGTTGTAAAACGTGAACCGTTACCGTACTGCTGTGTACGATGTGATATTGATATATCACCAACTCTGTCCCTGAATACAACAACACCGTTTTTGTTGAATCTTACACGTAAAAATGGTCCTTCATTTTCGAGACAGAGTGGTCTGTATGAGCGAGTACCAGGTAGCATACACCGGGTACCAGGTAGCAGGTGCTGGTACTCTGTGACACACACTTGCTGAATTTTGCAGCGTCTGAAACACATTTTGCCTTCCTCATACGAATATACGGGATGTATCCTGCATGAGTCCATATAAAACCCGCAGTTCGCGTGATACCCCACTCCTTGAACCCTGCAACTTCAGGTGTTGTCTTCCTCGGACTTTGTTTGTATACCCTGCGTGAGGCCATACGTAACCCGACGTAGCCGTACGCGCGATCGAAGTACCACACACAGCTCGCAAAAGAAAGATGAGTCTCCACGAAAGTCCTCGATCTCGTACATGAGCTGTTGTTTTTTAATTTTTTAAATGTGCCAAGAGTGCTGCTACGGATTAATGTTTTAATACTGACCTTGTATGCAGCTTTGTTGCTGTGATCGTATGTGTTAATATCCACCCACTAATTTGACAAATGTGACTTATCCATCCGCGCACCGGTAGTCTAGCGGTTGGCTTCACATGGTATTGCGGGGGACCATAGTAAATAGGACCAAATATTGTTATTAAAAATAGGTAAATATACAGGTTTTTTGTGTGTACCGTAGGTGCTATTTACTATGGTCCCCCGTAATACCATCGAAAGCATTGGTACCTGAGTTCGAATTCACCGTGAGATTTTTTTTTAACTTTTTTTGCCCCAAAAAAGAACGAGAACCAATTGCTGAGAGCGCCTTTCGTAGCTGGGGTACATGGGCGGAATTTGACGCGAGTCGACGAGGGAAGGAAGGAAGGGGCTGCAGTCTTCTCTCTCGCGATAAAAATGCAAGGCACGAAACGTACGTGGTGGGGGGGGGAGGGGGGGGGATGAGAGCCTACTTGGTGACCCCGCATCTGAGTAGTACTACTCTTGATCGTTTTGAAAAGGAAATGAACGGCGAAGATAATGAATGGGATAGAGCATGGATGGAGAAAAATAAAACAGAAAAAAAATGCTGCTGCTGCTGCTGCTGCTGCTGCTGCTGCTGCTGCGGTACACAGCTCGGTGGATGTGTGTGGACGGCTGTGAACTCGTGTATTTTGCCACTGACCGTTTTATTCTGGTAGTATCCAGTTCTGTTTTCGTGATCGTACCCACGCACACTGCCTTCGTGGGGTTTCCACGGGGCCATGTTGTCCCGGCGGTTGTCATTCAGAGCATCCGATCGCTAACCGAAACCTCCCCCCACCCCGGGTTATGTGTTGGTGTACGACGTAATACGAAGCACAGGTTCGAGTCTCACCGAGTGCATGCTCGTAGGGACTTTTTCTTGCATAAAATTGATTAGCGGAAAGCGCGAGAGCGTGAGTTAGCTGTGTACATTTGATGAAAATCGACGAGCAGTGGGAATGCTGAACCCTATGCGCGATAAAAACTAAAGGCACGTACCGGAGGGAAGGGACGACATCTGTGACCACGGCTTGTCCAGAAGATCGCTGAGGGTAAAACCTCCTACGAGTTAGGCTGGAAAGTAAAAGTGATGATTGAAAAAAAAACAAAAAAAAAAGTGGGATTCTTGGTGATGCGTAAGTCGTTTTTTTGCTACCTGTGGGATGAACTGCAACCGAACGCCAGCGGTGCAAGTGAAGCTTCTGCTGCTGGCTGAAGGCTGTGATGCACCTGGTACACAGCAGTATCCACTATTTTTCCTGCGTGGTACTACTGTGGTACCTGACCCCTGTTTTTTTCCCCCCATCTCAATAGACAAGCACCAATATCCACAACGAGGTACCAACGACTATGAATACAACGAGTGCCAATGACATGATGAGAGACTGCCTCCCGACTCCCGACTCAAAGCGTCCGACGACTGAACTTTCACTTTTGAAAGTTTCCGCGTTCGGTATTTCGTGAACGAACGTGACGAACGTGACGAACGCCCCTCCCCCCCCCCCCCCCCCCCCCCCCCCCCCCCCCCCCCCCCCCCCCCGCCCCCCCCCCCCCCTCCCCCCCCCCCCCCCCCCCCCCCCCCCCCCCCCCCCCCCCCCCCCCCCCCCCCCCCCCCCCCCCCCCCCCCCCCCCCCCCCCCCCCCCCCCCCCCCCCCCCCCCCCCCCCCCCCCCCCGCGCCTCACCATACGACTACGGCTATGCATGACGTGCCCCCCCCCCCCCCCCCCCCCCCCCCCCTCTCACTCCGCCTCCTTTGTTGTATAGTACCTCCTGCGGCGACTATTGGAACGCTAACCCGTACCCACTCTGGTCGGAGATGTAAGGACCGTTCTTCATGTTTGTGTATAAAGGGTCCTTGTATTTGTTTGCGCCCATCGTGGTATCTGTAAGCCTTTCACTACTGCGAAAGGGCCTAACTCTTCCTTTCAAGTATTACGGGGGACCATAGTAATAAGACCAAATATTGTTGAGTGAAAGTAGGGAAATATATACCGGTAGGTTTTTTTTGTGTGTACCGTAGGTCCTATTTACTGTGCCCCCCCGGTATAGTTTGTTATGCTAAAAGGGGTGTGTGTCACATACCAACCCTGACCCTATAACCCTGATCCATGTGAATGCTATGTATCGCATGTACACGTATGTAAATGATCAGGATGCCTACTGGCTCGAGTACGGGCACCACTGGGTCATGAAATATGCCTCGGTCTCGGACGTGCGCGGGGTCCTTCTGGGTCTTGTGATTCTGGTGTCGCTGTTCGCCTACGGCGTCCAGCACATCCGCTACACCACCGCCGTGAAGTACCTCAGGAAGGCCGCCGAGAGGAACCTGGGACCGAAGCAGGGAGGCAACACGTCGGTGAGGCTGTAGTGAGGGGGACGGTTGGGGGGCAAATAGGGCACGTGTAGCGAGGGGAACAACCAAATATGGCTGTATAAACGTGTTGGAATACCTGTTTTCTGGGACCATCGCGGATTTCGATTACTGTGCCCCCCCCCCCGTGTGATAGGAGATTTGCTTTTTTTTTTTTTTTTTTTTTTTTTCAGTCCTCCGGGGGATTGGTAAAGAAGAAAGCTTAGGCCTCTGGAAGCTGCCACGCCAGAAAATTAATCACCAAACCAGAAAATGAACTAATTCATTGACGCTGTCATCCATGTGCAAGATAATCCGCTTCAAAGGCGGTCCTTAGTGGTGGATACAGCGCACCCTTCATGCAACTCGCCTAACACCCCACGGCGCTTCGCAAAGTTTGGTGCAAGCAAGCAAATGTCTGCCTGGTTGATGAAAAGCCGACGTGCAACGTGTCCCGGCTTTGTGTTTAGGGATGCGAGGGTCTATGGTCATACGACTACGACCATACATGATGATGAGTACCCCCCCCCCCCCGCCCCAGGTGGTAGGAGAGCGGTCGTTTTGGGCGCGTCAAAGCAAATATGGCGTTGACCCTTTTAGGGCTGCAGTCCCGTCTAGGGGACAAACCCCTCAAATTCTAAGTATTACGGGGGTCCATGGTTAATACCTGGTAGGACCTATGGTATACATACAAACCTATATATTTACCTATTTTTACTGACAATATTTGGTCCTATTTACTATGGTCCCCCGTAGTAGTTTGTCCCCAAAGCGGGACTGCAGTTTGCCCTAACAAGCTCAATATATGAAGGGGGCGGTCGGGTCAGTCAAAAGCATCAAGCCGCGGTCTCCTAGCGTTTTTGGTGGGGTGCTTCGGGGAGGGGAGAGGGGGGGGGGGGGGCTGTGATGCTGGGTTCATCTGGCAGGGGCGGTGAACACCGTACTACTTTTTTGCGGCTTTTAATTGGATGGCGCTCCTTTTTTGCGGCTTTTGATCGGACGGCTTTTGTGGGAATATGGTTTTCGCCCGTCCCACGGTAGTAGTCTCGTCGCCTTTTGCGAGGGCTCTATGAATTTTTTGTGGGTGGTGGTGGACTCCTTCCTGCTGCTGTCGCGGCTGCGGCGGCTCGTTTTCACTCAGGGTTTTGCTCGAAGTGTTTGCATGGGTGGGGGACATGGTCGATGGCACTCCCATCCTCCAAAAGCCATCGATTATTATCGATCGACACCTTTGGGTGTAAAAGACACGGCGGTTTTTATATTTTCGGTCAGAGCGGTACATCCCAGCACACCATGATTACTAGCATACCAGGTGCTTTGATGCTGCTATCGGCAGCGCAGGGCTCGCGCCACTAGCGGAACCGTGGCCGTACCGCTATTACGGGGGACCATAGTAAATAGGACCTACGGTACACACTAAAACCTATATATTTACCCATTTTTACTGTAAATATTTGGTCCTATTTACTATGGTCCCCCGTAATTGTAAAAGGTCGAACACCGGAGGCATGGAGCAACCCGTTTTTTTTTTCTTGTTGGGATCTTGCAAGATTTGGGGCTCAACGTGAACCAGAAGAAATGCCTACCACTTCTGTTCCGGTAATATAATGACCGTTCGTACACTAATATTCAATCAAAAAGGTTTCTATAAGTAGGGACAGAGCTTTGTCCCTAAATATGATATGTCCCTAAATATAATGACCGTTCGTACACTAATATTCAATCAAAAAGGTTTCTATAAGTAGGGACAGAGCTTTGTCCCTAAATATAATGATCGTTTGTACACTAATATTACATCGAAAATAGTTCCTATATTTAGGGACAGCTCTGTCCCTAAATATGTGAAGAGCTGTCCCTAAATATGTGACCGTTTGTACACTAATATTCAATCAAAAAGGGGTTCCTATAAATTTAGGAACAGAGCTCTTGTCCCTACATATAATGACCGTTTGTACTACACTGCTGTAATATTCAATCAAAATAGTTTCTATATATAGGGGCAGTGGTACCTGGTGTTGCGATTCCCTTGATCCACAAGGCAGCAGCTACGAGACGAGCTTTAAGAGTCTCGAGCGCCTTCCCCCGCTTGAAGTCCGTCGGGGTAGAGGGAGGGGGGGGGGGGGGTATTCAGAAGGGAAGATAACCTGCTGGGTATTTTTTCAAACTTGCACCTATTTTTTGTACCTCGGTGCTCTCCGTTACAGAGCGCACGACACCTGGTGCTGTTTTTTTTTTTTCTTTTCTTTTCGCCGAGGTGTTACGAGTTCGTCTGCTGGGTCGCGTTCGTATCCCTCATCTCCTCCTTACTTTTGTTATTTTCCGCCGTCCCCCGGGATCCCTCCGCAACGCCTCCGCAACGCCTCCAAAAGCCTAAACGTTTCCAAAACGCTTCTCTCAAAACACGTCGAAAACGCCTCCAAAACGCGCCAATGACGCCTCCGCGCTTTTGACAGACGATGCAGCTAAGGAGGGAGGCGGAGGCCCTGCTGGCCGAGCGCAAGGCGGAGGAGCTAAGCAAGAAGACCGGCCCCGTCGCAAAGGGTACCCCGCCACCACCGCAACCTCGACCTGTACATAGCGCGACGATGTTGAAATGTGTTTCCGGGACGTTGTTGATTGAATTTTGTAGTCCTCTTTGTGGGGATTGCAACGATAGCTGGCGGAAATCAGGAGCTACGTTTACCTGGTACATGATGTGGAGAATGTGTATGGTTGAGCCCTCGTGCTTCTTGTTTTTTTTTTTTTGTTTTTGACTCGCCTCGCAGATCTTTTTTTGTGTGTGTGTGTGTGTCTGCTGGCGGGCACTTTTGTTTTACTTTTGTTCGCTGCGGCGGACCAGGCGCCTCCCGCCCCGTTTTTCGGTGTGGTAGTGGAAGTGAAGCCTAAAGCAGGAGAGTAGTCTTATCGATTTTGCCTTTGCCTGCGCCGCACGCGGGATCCTCATTTTCCCGGGACGCGTCTAACCCAACGCCCCTCTCACCGTTATGCGATGCTGGCGCTGGTGTGCTTCCAAGCCGCAAAGCTAGCGGACCCTTGTTCCGAGGACGGTAAAATTGCACCGCACGCAGATCTATTCCTTAGCATGGCAACCTACCTGGTACTCGTATGTCGTTGAAGTGTACGATCTGTGTCTAAGGGTATGCTGTAGGGACTGTTTAATGCGAAGAACACACGCGTATCTACCGCTTCGTGGCGACGCGCTAGTCGGTACCGACCCCGACATCCCCCCCGCCCCCAACCCTCATTTTACAACCCGAACCTCAGCCCCAACCCCAGCCCAATCTCAACCCCAAACCCAAACCCAAACCCAATCCCACCCAAACCTCATTCCCAACCCAACCTAATCTCGACCCCAACCTCAACCCAAACGCCACCCCCAACCCTAACCTCAATCCCAACGCCACCCTACCCCAATCTCGACCTCAACCCCCAACCCCAACCCTATCCTCACTGTCAACCCCAATCTCAAACCCCAACCCTGACCTCATCTCAATCCCAACCCCGCCCACAGCATCTACGTCAACCCCAACCTCACCCAACCCCAATCTCGATCTCAATCCCCAACCCCAACCCTACGCTGAATGCCAACCCCAACCCCATCTACAACCCTGACCTCGTCCCAATCCTAACCTCAATTTTACCCCAACCCCAACCCCAACGCCAACCTTTTTTTCTGACAGCGAGCAAGACGAAGCAGAGCCGCAAGGAGAAGGAGGCGGAGCTGGCGGAGGTGATCGAGGAGCTGGCGCTCAAGGTGGACATCAAGGGCACCTGCCGCAAGCCCACGTGGCAGGACCAGCCGGTGGTACTGCTGGCCAAGCTTCCCGTCTACACCGCCACGTGAGTCAGACCGCCGGGTGCTCCGGCTCGTCGTGACTGCGTGCGATAGTGTCTCCGCGCATCTGGACGCAGGCGGTGGGGGGGCGGGGGCGGGGGGGGGCAGCAGGGCTGTCATACCAGCATCTTTGTTTTGGATAAATAATTGCGAGTTTTGCTGTTTTACGCCTGTAAATGCGGAGTGAGTCGGTTTGTGTTTGGCTGTGCACGCCACCGCGACTCACTCTGTACGGGGGTTGCAGTCGGCGCCGCTGCTTCGCGCACGTCCACGCCCGCGTGTAAACCTTTGCCTGGTTACTCTGCATCGAGCACTGTTGACTGCCTAGATTTGCCTGTGTACGTGAGTGTGGCTACACTACATCTTGCTGCTGCTGCTGCTGCTGCTGCTGCTGCTGCTGCTGCTGCTGCTGCTGCTGCTCCTACCGCATCTTGCTGCTACTGCTGCTTTCTGCTGCACGATAGGGTGGCTATACGTACTGTTGCTGCTGCCGTACGATAGTTAGGCTATACTGTACCCTGGTTGTCTAGAGTACGCGACGAAGGTGTCAGCCGTGCACCCGCGCTTATGCTGCTGACCCCCCCCCCCACCCCCCCCCCCCCCCCCCCCCCCCCCCCCCCCCCCCCCCCCCCCCCCCCCCCCCCCCCCCCCCCCCCCCCCCCCTGCTGCGCGCCCATCTGTTGCAGATACCTTTGGCATAAGTCGCAGCTAGTGGTGGCAGGGCTACTTAAGCGGGAGATTGCATCTTCGGAACGCGAGTACTGGGTGCGGTTTCAGGTTGGAGGCGACACGTGGGAAGACCTGGACGACGAGGCCAAGTGAGGACGGACCTTTTGTTGTTATCGAGTGCCGCGACGTCAGGCGACATATTTAGACGATGTAGCTGAGGCGAAACGACCAAACCCGCAGATGGATTGTACTACTCAAACAAGCGAAACAGGACGGACGAGACACGACAAGACCCTTTTCCGAACAAGCAAATTACCTGAAAACCCTTGTACAAACAAGCAAGTTACCTGAAAAACGAGACAAGACTAGACCGCTTTCCAGGCGAATTATGTTTGCCAAACAGTTGCGTACACACAGATGGCACCAAGAAACGAATACACAAATAGAATCAATTCAACTCCATTCAAATTCAATGCAACGCCGTTCGAATCTATCAAGGCTGCTCGCTTGATGCCAGCCTAGACATGTTCGGTGCGGCTTTCGTTTTTGCGCGTCGGCGCAGACGCACACGCTCAGACGCCTTTTTCTACCGTGCTTCCCCGTACGGAACGGAACGCTAGGGGAATGGTGTGCGAGCCAGCCGACGAATTTTCCCCTCGCCGCGACCGCCGGTGCGAGCAACGCGGTCCCTGCGCCCTTGCACTTCTTGTTGTGGCTATTTTTGTTGTTGTTGTTGTTGTTGTTGTTGTTCTTGTTGTTTTTGTGGTTGTTGTTGTTGTTGTTGTTGTTGTTAATGTGATGGCGGTGGCGAAACCACCTACACACCAAGAACAGCAAAATCACCACCAGCCTTCAGTGACAGCAGCAACAAGAGCAACACCATAATCTTTGTTCCTGTTTTTTTTTTTTTTAATATATATATATACTGGTATAGATACGATATTGTTGACCCTATGCTCTCAGCGCTCCTCAGCGTTTCTTGGGACGTATTTTTTGCGTTGTTCGTGTTAGCGCGAGATGAGGTTCACCTCACGGGACGAAACTTGCCTCGTCGTGATCCCCGACCCCGACTGTGTCAAGGGCGGCCTCGGGCGTGATTGCGCCGTGCTCTGGCTGCCGGCTGGCCGGGTGTGAGTACGCCAGCTTTGAGTGGGACCAGTAGAGTGGTCGATACTTGATTTATAACAGTCTCGTGGCCAAAGATTTTGGTTGATGGCCTACCTTTGACCCGTCAAGCCTTCTTCTGAAATACAATAGTTTTGAGCATTGGGATGTCGTTGACGGCTGTCCGTCAAGGCGCAAATGTGCCGCCAGCCGACATCTATGCTCGCTCATGACGGTAAAAATATTATGTTGTCGATGCCAGCACCCAGATTAGACCTCTTCTCCTTTGGCCGCAACAGGAGAGGCCGCATCCTCCGCGGCTTTCGACAGCTCATGGCGGCAAGAGTGTGGGGAGTATGGGCTGGGGTGGCCGTTCTCATGCTCCGCCGTTGCGTGTGCGTTGAGGGTTGAGCGTTTCAGAAACGAGTGTCGAAACTCCGATTCGGGCTATTTTACGTGTGAAAGCACGAGTTTTGCGCAAAAATGTTGTGATTCGTAGGCTAGCATACGGTCGCGAAATGAACGTCACGAGCCTCTTCGGCTGCTGTGCACGCCGGGCGACCAGACTCCGTAAGGCAGAGAGAAAGGATTATTTGGTGTCGACCGAATCGGACGAGGGCTACGCCGGGGGAGGAGCGGTACGGTGGTGGAGGTACAGTGTCTACGAAAACCATTTTGTACACACAGCATCAATGGCAGACAGTGTCACATGCATCGTGTAGTTTTGGTTGTGCTGTGAAGGCGTTTTGTATTATTATGTAACTGCCAAGGAAAAAAGAAGTTATGAACGAGTACGTGTATGCCTCTTATGTGCGCTTTCCGCTCACCCTGCAACATGACTATGTTTCGTTGCTGACCCTCGAGGGTATGATTGTGCGTTTCCTCGTCGTGCCTACTGCTGTAGAGACGGCCTCTGCCACGCTCGCGCAGTGCCCAGACAGGGCGCGAGAAACATCTCACATACGTCGGCTGTGAGTTGTACCAAATGAGTGGTCGATACTGAGTTCCGTGGACCAGTTGAGTGGTCGATACTGAGTCCGACGAGTGGAGTGATCGATACCCAATTTTGAAAGCTACCAGTACGTGATTTTTGTCACAGATTTCGGTTGACGGCCTAACTTTGCCCCGTCAGGACTGCCTTTGGCCCGTCAAAACGTCATTTAGAATACTGCGGTTCATGGCATTGGCATGCCCAATTTTGCAAGCTACCAGTACGTGATTTATCACAGTCTCTGTGAGTTGTACCAAATGAGTTGTCGATACTGAGTTTTGTGGACCAGTCGAGTGGTCGATACTAAGTTCGACGAGTTGAGTGATCGATACCCAATTTTGCAAGCTACCAGTACGTGATTTATCACAGTCTCGAGGCCAAAGATTTTGGTTGACGGCCTACCTTTACCTCGTCAGGCCTGCCTTTGACCTGTCAATCCGTCTTTGAAAATACTATAAGTTAATAGCATTGGGATGTACATTTATCCTTCGGGCTGATGCCTGATGTTTCCAGTCAATTTCGGGCATGCGAGATAATTTGTCTTCCCCGAAAGTAAAAAATAATTAATTATTTTTCTTGATTTCGATCTTCTCCACAAAGCGGTTATAATTATTAATTATCATTTGTGGCGGGTTAGGAATCCCCGAATTATACATCAAATAACAACCCACGACTTTCCGGAACGACTAGCGCACTTCTTCGTTTCTTGATTTAGATATCCTCCGCAAAAGAGGTTCCTAACTTGTCGCAAACGATATTTATAACCTCTTTTGGGGAGGAGTTCGAAATGAATATATAGGTATATACCTGGTATAGAATATCCAGGTATTTTTATATATAATTATTTTTTATTTTTGAGGAGGAATTGTGCTCTCTCCCGCAAAAGCTCGGTCGGGCTGATGCCTGATGCTTCCAGTTAATGCGGAAAAAAAAAAAAAAAACAGCCTCATTACGTACCGCAAGCTGCAAAAAAAAAAATCGGTATGAACGAGAAGGTGTGCGGCTCGCGCAGTGCCCAGACGGGGCGCGCTGCCCTGCCGTGCTCATCACCTTTTTTTTTTTTGCAGTTTTTCTCGTGATTTCTGCTTCTATTAATACAGCAGCACGATCCTGTGTGCGATGTGATAAAGTAATTCTATGACGACAGTCTTCTGAACAACCGACTATATTTTGCTTCCTCCATCTTTTTTTTTCTTTTCTTTTGGGCATGGTGTCCTGCCGGGAAAGGGACAAACGGGAACGGTAGTACTACGTTGTAGTAATGTTAGTGGTGGTATTTACCGTATTTGTAGTGTTGTTTGTTGTCGTCCGCATGGTTGAGCTTATTGGCCGACGATACTAACATCAACGCCAAAATTGTTGCGGAGCTGCCCAGGGGAAAGTTATATATACTACTGGTAGCATACTACTGCAGCATACAGAAAACAGTTAGGTACATATTAATAGTACTTACTGCCAGGTATCGGTATGGTGTTGGGTATTGCCTTCCAGCATACCTGGTAGGAATATGTCGAGCGTTATGTTGCAGTGTAAAGAAAGCAGTCATCCATCGAGCCGAGTAATGTGCATCAAACAGCAGGTTGCTTCATCTGCAGCAGCACACGCTCCGATCAGACTGTCGTTAAGGTACAGTGTTGTACGCGTTCAGTTTAGACTTAGGCAAGAACGGTGCTTACGTTTCGAGTGGACCAATGAGGAAGCCGCCGTCGTGCCGTCATGTTGAAACAATTAGTGCACGCATTCTGAGTGCTCCCTAATGAGGATATAGCAACCATGCTACCAGCAGTAGCCAGTAGCCTATACCGAGTCGCTGATCGGTAACATAAGCCATCTGTAGCAATTACGCCACAGCAGCACAACGGGGTGCTATATAGCAGTACAGCAGAGCGGTGTGTTGCATGCCGATTGAGTAAGGCATGATCAAATAATGCCGTTTTAGTATTAGAGAGTGTTACTTGCCAGTAGCTATCATTTTGTCGTCCCCTGGATAACACGGAATTATCTGGTAGTGCATGCATGGTTCAAGAGTGGGATCCTCGAGATATCCGATAGTGACCAATAAGATGTTCATTGGTAAGCCAGTAAGGTTATGCAGGACACCAAAGACGTTGTCGTACCTGGTGTCTACTGTGTCGTAAGTGACTTATTACGGGGGTCCATAGTTAATAGGACCTACGGTAAACTTAAAAAAACCTATATATTTACCTATTTTACCAACAATGTTTGGTCCTATTTACTATGGCCCTCCGTAATAGTTGCTGAGGATCCACGTCTGGAACGACACTACACCAAGTAACAAATACTGTGCAGAATGCTGGATAGGCGGTTGTATGTGGTTTCGATTGTTGTTCGGTGTGGTACAGTAGATGTTACCGTATAAGGAATCCGTAAAGGATATAGGTTACGGTTGTGTCGTTGCTTGACGGAGGTCGTCGTGGGAGGTATGTGTCTCTGCTTGAGATGATCAAGGTTGGAAGAACAACAAACAGGAGCGTTTTGCACGCC
The DNA here is from genome assembly GCA_031763025.1 of Macrocystis pyrifera. Lineage (NCBI taxonomy): Eukaryota > Phaeophyceae > Laminariales > Laminariaceae > Macrocystis > Macrocystis pyrifera. Next base: position 10,790,358 of record JASSKH010000007.1, on the reverse strand, counting down.
CACTCGTTTAGTCCGCTTCTCTCCCTTATCTCTTCTTCCGTCCTGTCCTGTTGGACAAGACCGATAATAGTACAACAGGCCTGAGAGCCTTTCTTTTGTAATATATATGCTCTTCTGAGCTTGATTGAGCTTATTATTTCGCGGCAGCCAGCTGGCAAAGCTCAGCTGATAGTGCTTACCTCCACCGTGGGATGCCTGACGTAACTCGGGAGCCGCGCACCACACGCCCAATGCAGAGTTCATGTTAAGATTCCCCTGCAGAATAGATACATCCGTCGCACCAGATACTTGCAGCAGATCGCGGGTCCAACCTTGCCTACATGTCACGTGCCGATAAGACATAGGCTTTCATTTGTGATGGTGTACGCGTTCGGGGTTAAGTTTGGCAGCAGCAGCGGTAGTGTTGCGTTGTCGATCAGGCAGAGGCTTTCATTTGTGGTGGTGTACGCGTGCATTCAGATTATGTACGCGTTCAGATTTTGATTCGGCAAGAACGGTGGTACTTGTGTTTCGAGTGGACCAGTGAGGAAGCGGCAGTGGTGCCGTCATATTGAAAAAAACTGTTTATGCATTCTGAGCGTTCCCCTGCAGTATAGATAGATCGGTCGCACCAAAGTACTTGAAGCAGGTCCAACCTTGCCTGCATCTCACGTGCCGGCCAGACAGAGGCTCTCGTTTAGATTTATGATGGTGCACGCGTTCAGGGTAAATTGTGGCAGCACGGTGGTGTTGCTTTTCGTGGGCGGACGTCGCAAGCGTAGCGTTAAAAAAAAAAACACAAATAAGGAGAACGTCAACAACAACGTCGAGCAAGCTGGCGGTCACGGCGAGCGTCATGAATAATAAAATAGTAACGCCTCCTCTCTCATGTATTTTTATTAAATTCCACCGTAAATCACTTGGCAGTGCAATCGATTTTTCGGTCGGCCTCCATTTACTTATTACGGGCATGCGCGAAGCCGCTGGCGGGCGTCAGCCCGCCGCGGCGCAGCCTCCCTTGTATATACATGTTTTGTTGCTGTGGTGGCGATGGCGGTCGTGATGCCGTTGATGAATCAATCCCGCCCGCCCCCCCACCCCCACCCTTTTTCCCTTCGCCAGGACTGCCGCGACGGACGGGGAGGCGTGGAGGGGGGGGAGGGGCCATGGACGAGTGGAAAGAGGCGTACCTGTACGGCGGGAGGGGGGTGTCGGCCAAGGGCCTGCGCAAGCGCAAGGCGATGGCCAACGGGAGCATGATGAAGGGCGTGCTAGGGGGGGGACCGGAGGTAGAATACTAGCTAGCTGGTGCGAAAAGTGGAAAGTGAGGTGCTTGGCGTGGTTTTTAAGGCGTTCTCTATTTACCGCGGTTCACAGTAAACAGGGCCTGTTAGGCCTGACACTCCAGGACCGTAACAACGATTCCCCCAGTGGAAAAAAGTTCTCTGTTTTTCTTTCCGTCTGGTTGCCCCGTGGGGAAGGATTAGGAAGAGTTTGTAGGAGAAGAGGCGTGGGGGGGGGGGGGGGGGGGGGGGGCTCGTTGGACCAATGGGGAGGAGGGGTTGAAGGGTTTGTAGGCGAAAAGAGGGGCGTGGGGGGTTTTGCCGACGAGGCGAGAGGCCAAAGGGAAGACGAGTTGTAGGTTTGCGAGGCCCTTGTTTTGTCAACTCGCTTTGTCGGCAAAATGTGTTCGTTTTGAGGAATGTCGCCTGGTGGTAGTTTGCTTAATACTGTGTTGTCGTGCGGGACGGGGGCGCTCTTAAGGGGTTCAACACGACTCCTTAAGGAGGTTGCGAGGGGGTATTATAAGCGCCGGGGGTGGGGGGGGGGGGGGGCGATGCTAAGCTGTCCTGCGGCTGTACGGGTGTCCCGAGTCCAGAAATTTGTCGATAAACACCGAGACCGCGCGCGACCAAGGTAGTATACCTTATACGAGTGTACCTTCCCGCACGTTTTGGTTTTGAGGTGTATGGATTGTGGAATGTGGAGAAGTTTTAACTTGGGGACGGCCGGGTCGGTGTCAATCGTTGAGGGAGCGGATGCTAGATTAACCCAGACGAATCCTCCCCTTCCTCCCTCAATTTCCCCAACGTCATCCGTTTTGGAAGGCGTCTTGCAAGCGGGGTGAGGCCTTTCTCGCCGCGCCGGCGTCTTGCAAGCGGGGGTTCGTTGTGGGCAGGAACCTTGCGGTAGTGCGACACGCTTTCCGAGAATTATCAGCTCCCTCCGCTCTCTTCTTCCGCGGGTTGCGGCGTGGTGCTATCCCTCTCAGGTCTCGCGACGTTTCAGAGGTTCCGTCGGTCGTGGGCGGTGGGCCAAGCATGTCCAAGGCCGAGTAGGTTTCGCACGTGTGAAAGTTTTTTGCTGTAATGAACACGATTGTCTCTCTCTCTCTCTCTCGTCTTTGACGCAGACTGCCCAGGATTGCCAATAGCGCTTTGTCACGAGCAACATGTTCCTGGCCTTTCGTTCGCATCCTCTAGGTCTTTCACACACCACGTGCGTATAGCAGGTTTGTTGTTGCTTCAGTTGTGGCAACGTGGCGGCAAGGACAGCGATGTTGAAACACTCCAGCGCCGAAAATCTCTCCACGTATATATGGCGTGCCTCGGTGGTGCCGGCCAGAAGTTTCGAGCAGCAGCTACCGCGCATCTCTCCGGTGTCGCGTCAATTTTTTCGGCTGCAAAATAACTGTTTTTGGTCATGTTCACGCGTCACACCTACGCCCCCCCCCTTCACCGCTCCCCCATTTCACGACGCGCGAACCCGCAGCATATGATTGCTATTAATAGCGGCATAACCCCTTCCACTGCTTTTTCCGCTTTGTTATTTTGCGGACGCCCTTCAAGCAAGGTCACATCCTGATTTACTGCTATTTTTCAAGGAGGGCATTATGAGCCGCCGCCGTGAAAAATTAGGGGGCCTCGATTGACAGGAGCTGCGCTATCCCCTCTCTAGTCGCGCTGCCGCACCGACCGATGATCTGAAGGAAGCCACGTTCATCTCCCTGGGCGACTGCACCCTGCACCTGTCGGGCGGGGGGCGGGGGGCGCAACGGTGACGCGTCGACGGTGTTCACATTTGTTTGCACAGCCCTCGAGGAGTCTGGGTGGTTTATTACCTGATTTCGAAGGCGTAACTGTAAGTCGAAGAAACAGTCACATGTGTAGATATATACTGTACAGGAGTACCCCGCTAAGAAGTACCATTTCGGGGGAACACATAAGCAAACACTACCAATGCAGTTATTAACCCTCTTAGAACTTCGGACAAAATTGGCAATAAAAAGTGGTGATTACGGCATCCGCCACTGCGTGATTGGGGGGTGATCCAAGTAGGTCTCCGAGGAACAACGCAAGGAGTCGTGCGGCACGTGTGCAAGATAACCCTACCCGTTACGCTGGTCGCTCGCGCTTGTCGTAGACAGTTGATAACACCCAAGTCGTCATTGTTTAGGTCGCTCTCTCGGGGCCCCAAAGGGTTTCATAGTAAAAATAAAGGCATGCATGTGTGGTTTTTTGGGGTCCATCGTGGGTTCTAATTAATATCGCCTCCCTACTGCTACGTACTATTGCCATTCTCGCCTGTCGGGCTAATGAAGGGCTGATCCCCAGGGGCAGCGTCGTCGCCGTCTCCTCCACCTCTGGCCTTGCTCTCGCTTCGCACACCGGCTCTTCGCAGGAATAAGCTCTTCCCGGAGAGGCAGACTCGCTAGCATATCCAGCTGTCCGATCGTCACTATGTGTGTCGTCAGCGATGTATGCTGCCCCTCCTCCTCCTCCTCTTTCTCCTTCTTCTCCTTCGGTGTCATCGTATTCTGCATCGACGTATTTCACTCCGCGAGCACCGCGTTCACAGAGCCTCAGCAGCACCGCTATAGGTACGGTCGTGACCGCGTTGCCGTCGGGCGGCGCCGCCCCACACCTGGCACCGTCGACAACCGGCGGTATGGCAACCTCCAGCGCTTCCTCTCGTGGGTGTGCTTGAAGCCGAGGTTGTGGCGCTAAAGACTCCCCGCCGTTACTACCGCCGCCGCTACCGCAGCCCCTGACCTGGTCCCCGTCAAGCCACGGCCTCCTCCGCACGACCGATAAAACTTCTTCGCGGAGCTGCCTTGACTCCGAGAGGAGTCGATTGTAAAGCGCGGAAGATTCACCGTCACTGCTACCATCGTTTCCCGTCACTCCTTCTCGCCCACGTGAGCTCGGTGCGGTGTGACGCCGGTGCGACTGGCTGCCCTTGCCGGCGGACCGCGGGCGGAATTGACGGTCACCGCACCGAGCGGGTGGGGATGCTCTGCCGTTCGTGACATCGATGCTATTAGATCGAACGGCCGGAGGCGCAAAAGCCCGCGGCCGCGGCGCAGGCCGCGCTACCGCCGCTTTTTTTTTGCCTCCCCATGTTGATACCCGCTGTCCTCCTGCTGTGCTGTGCTTGCCGTCACGGTGGATACAGTACGTTCCCCCGATAGATCGGGTTCGCGCGTGCGGCAGGATCGGGTAAGTAGCGCCCTCGTTACTGCTACCGCCGCGTCACCTGGCCCGGCGAGGTCCCACGACCTCTTAGCCGGGGACGGTCCTCCAGAGCAAGATGGAGGTGTCGGATCGAAAGCAGCACACGCCTCTCTCCCGGTATCGCTACTGCTGCTGTTTCCGGCGCCTTCTTTTTGCGCATTTCCTTGATCGGCGCGGGCTAGACATGTCCCATTTAACGTCATTAACTCCTCTTTCGCACCCACGCTTGCCGCGTCGACGCCTTCTTCAGCCTGGGCATCGGTTGGCTCCGTCGTGGCTTTTCTTCTTCTCCCACTATTTTCACCCCTGACGACTAACTCGTTGTCGGAGATTTCAGCGAGCCTCCGGGCCAGACTTCGGTTCACCCCCTCTAGTTCCGCCTTCTCCCTGACCGCCTCCTGCATCCCCATCTCAGCGGTCTGCGCGGCAGACTTGTAGGAGTCCCGCTGCACTTCCAGCTCGCGAAGCTTACCTTTCCACCTCTTATCAGCAGCTATGTTGAAGAGCGCCCTGTCTATCGCAGCCCTGTCCCCGCACTCTCCCGCTTGGCCGCCGGGGGTACCCGCGCCGCCGCTCTTGATTCCGGCCGAAAGAGTCTTGAGACGCGCTCTAGCTACCGCGAGCCTGTCCCCCGTATCCGTAGCCCCGTCACCACCACTTCCCCCTCCGCCGCCTCCAGTGCTGCTGCTGCTGCTCCCCGCAGCCACCCCAGCGGTGGCACCAGCTACAACAGGAATAACCGAAGCGACGGCCGTGGTCCTCTTCTCGAGGCGTTTGTTAGCCGCGCGGAGAACTTCCAGCCTCTGCGCGAGCGATTCCCTGGCCGCCTCCGACTTCTTGAGCGCCGCGGCTGCCGACGCCGCCTCCTCCTCCGCCTTCGCCCGACCCCTCAAGCACGCTCGCAAGTCCAGGGTGACGTTTCTTCTCGCGTTCACAGCGGTGGCCCTTGCGGCTCTCTCCTTCTCAAGGGCTGCCAAAAGGTCTGCCGTTTGCTCGAACGCTTCTGCCGCCTCTCTTGCCTTCGCCTCGGCCAGCTGCTGGGAAGCCGCCAGGGCGCCTTCGGCCTCTCGCGCGCGACGTTCGACACCCTCGAGGAGACGCTTGGCCCCGGCGGTGAGCTCCTCTTCCAGGGGGAGTCCGACCACGAAGGAATCCACAGCTCCCGCTAGCTTCCTCTCGCGCTTTAGATCGGATTCGGCCGCTTGCTGCTGGAGATCCTGCAGAGCGCTGGGAGGAGGGGGGCGACGCGGAGAGCTTTATTATATTGGCGTTCGGAGTCAAGATGCCAAGTTTTGCATCAAGAGGGGGTAACGTTTTTAACACGTACTCTATAGATGCTCTACTTCTTCAGTACTACGGTATACCTGGTATCACTCACGACGACGCACATTCTGGAACGATTGTTGAAGGCGATTTTCTCCGGAACAAAGGGGGGCACACACAAAATTGTGGCATTGAAACGAGTTTGTCGAGATATTTCCATAGACGCATGCATCGCCCGGCGCTTGCACTCTCTCCGTTGATGGGAAAACTGGGTTCGAAAATATTACAAGAGCGTGTACCATATATATAGCTATTGTGTTGCGTGGTCTACGATAGTATACCTCCGGCGTTAGTTCTGCAGCGTTTTGCGGATGGTTGTGTGGACTTTTGATGGGCGTTTGAGGGTATTTTGTCGATCAGAGTGGGTGCAGGCCTGCGTGGGAGAGCAGCCATACGCTACGCATCTTGAGGATGCGTATAACTTCGGCAGTTCCTTTTTTCATGTCTGGCCGTACTACAACAGACCTGACATATATGTTCCATGTCCGACATCTCCCCGCATATTTTAAGAGCATACCAGTTTGTTTTATTATTATAATCGGTTGTTGCCGAATTGTTGTTCTCACATAAACAAATTGACATAATCTGGAGTAGCACGTGATTTTAAGACAGACTCCAAAAAATTCTGGACATTTACAAAACCCTAAGCAGCAAAAACAAATTACTTGAGGGTGCAGCCTGGCGTTAAAAAACTAGAAAAACACCTCGAAGGCGCACTGAGAAAATCCCTCGCAGGGTGCCCATGGCGGGGAGGTCAACAACTTTACAGTCGTGCTAGTTAGCATGTACTTCGCCACGGTTCCCTGGGGAGAGGAAAGCAGGAACCGCTGCTGCCGCCGCCGCTGGAGATGACGATGACAATGCTTGCGTTTTTCCAGCCTGGCTGCATACGCGGGCGAATCGCGACCGGGAGTCTCAGCCGCAGGCATGTGGCATGCCGCCAGTACCTCATGTGTAGGTACAACATCTCCTCCGCGACTAGGTGTTCAAGGCATTCACCGGTGCGGTCTGCTGCTGGTGTGACATGACGTAGTCGCCCCCTTCCCCCCCCCCCCCCCCCGGGATCGGTGACGGTGTGCCGCCAGCGAGGTGCAAGGGTACGCCCAAGTCACGTGTCACTTGTCGGTCGCGCCGGTAGACACGCCTTCAGCATCCTAAAGCAGTCGGAGAGAAGTGGTTGTATACGCCGCAGAGGCACCGGTAGAGTCATTTCACTGTCTGCGGCTGAGACAATAGACCGTGGTCGACTCAGGTGCAGTCGGGCTGGAAAAACACGAGCATCTCCGTCTCCTGCATTGTTCCGTAGTAACGCCTCGTGCGGCGATGTCTGCCGGCGACCACCGTCGGCACAAATATGGAATGGTGCTGGAGATACTAGTGCTCGCGTTTTTTCACCCCGGCTCGAGGCAGGTGGCATGTTATTCTCGATACCTCAACCAAGGGTACCACAAATCCTCCGACTGCTTCAACGTGCTGAAGGGGTTCACCGGTGCAATTTATTATTTGGCGTGACCTGGCGTGGGTGCACCTCCCCCCTCCTGCCGCTGTCGGCAGCGGTGTCACCAGCGGGGTGCGAGGGTACGCCCGCGTCATGTCACGCGAGTAGCAGATTGTACGGATGGATGCCTTCAGCGCCCTGAATAAATATGCCTGCCGCTGAGGTGGTAGCATCTCACTGCCCGTGGCTGGGACTTCCGACCACGATTCACGCTTATGTAGCCAGGCTGGAACAACGTGAGCGCCCACGCCTCTGGAATCGTTCGGCAGTAAAGCTCGTGCGGTGATATCATGTTGGCGACCAACGCCGTCACAATATCGCTGCACGAGGCATAGTAGGGAGCAATGCCAGAGATGAAAGTACTCGCTTTTTCCCAGTAAGTCCACATGAGGGTGAATCGCGACCAGAAGTCTCAGCCGCAGGCAGAGGCATGCTACTAGCGGTACCTCAAACTGCTTCAAGGTGGTGATGGGGTCTACCAGTGCAATCTGCTTTTTCGCATGACATGATGCGGGCGAAGCCCCCCCTCCCCTCGCTCGTTGTCGGTGGCGGTGTCACCAGCGGGGTGCGAGGGTACGCCCACGCCATGTCACGCAAGTAGCAGATCGCACAGATGGACACCTTCAGCGCCCTGAAGCAGTCGGAGGAGTGGTTATGTCCGCCGCTAGCGTGGTAGCGTTCCACTGCACGCGGCTGAGACTTCCGACCGCGACTCACACCGATGTAGCCAGGCTGGGAAAATGTGAGCGTCTCCGCCTTTGAAATCGTTCCGTAGTACGCCTCGAGTGGCGATATCGTGTAATATCGCTACACGAGGCGTTTCATGGAACGGTGCCGGAGATAAAGATGGTCACTTGTTTTCCAGCTTCGCTGCATAAGGGCGAATTGCTACCAGAAGTCTCAGCCGCAAGCAGTGGCATGCTACTACCGGCACCTCAACGAAGGGTACATCTACCCCTCCGATTGCTTCTAGGTGCTGAGGGATCCAGCGGTGCGACAAGTGTCAACGTCGCCACCGCCGCCGCCGCTTGCCGGATCTTTGCCTGCCACGTCGTCGCCTGGAGTGCCGCTGCACCATGTTTCCCGAGAACTTGGGCATTGCGGGGAGGTGCGGATACCGGGGCGTCTGTACTTTAATAAAATCGAGCATGTGTCTTACCAATAATAATCATGAGTGCTGGTACGGTTTGTGAATTACCTGGTGTGTTTTTCTATTGTTGCACTCCCGTGAGATATCACGAGAGGCGTGACTGTCCGTGTACGACCGTATTATAATACAGTGGATTTGCGGGTTTCTGGAAAACACATGGCAGAAGGGTCAAAGCGGGTACTGCGAATTAAAACCTGAGAGAGAGCCTTCCTGTATGGGCAGGCAGCAAGCGGTGTGGGGTCTCTGACCCCCTTTCATTGTTCGACTATAATAGATCGTTCCGTTACCCTCGGTGTCTCCCTACACAGGAAGAGCACCGATAGAATCAGAGCTAGCGATGGCTCAGGCATACAAACCTCAGACTCCGTGCGACCACGGGAACGCAGGTAGCAGCCTTTGCATGACCTCGGCAAGCTTGGGCGTGTCAAGGACTAGGAGCATGGTGTTTACTGTAGTTATATGTGCATGTATTGGCAGGTGAAAGAGGCACGAGTTTCGACCCCACCATGAATTGTCCACGCGCTGGCCTGAGGCAAGTTGCTACTCCATCGTGAATGAAAGGCTTACAGCTCGACTCTGTGACATGGTGTCCATCCCGGGAATCGAACTCGGGCTTCCACAGCAAGCAACCCACCTCTCTGCAGCCGTCCTACATCTTCTCTCCGCCTCAAGCTCCGCTTGGAGGCGCTTCAGGGCTTGCTTGGCGCCGCGAGCTGTGCCTTTGGTTGCATCATTACGTTCCACGGCGTGAAACGCGGCTGTCCGCTCTAGGTTGTCCGTGTCACTGTAGTGGTTTGAGACCAATCTCGCGTTGGTCGTTGGGAGGGGATTCTCAGTCTCCAGGTACACAGCAACGGAGGAGGCCGCTTTTATAGTTCCTGTTACTTTGTCGGTGGGGACAGATGCCTCAGGAGCACCTGGTAGGATGAAGGAAGAGGGTGCGCTCAACTGCACTGCTGCCGCTCCTGCCGCTCCTGCCGCTGCCTCTGCAGCTGCTGTTGGCGCTGTTGGTGCTGCTGATGCTGCTGGTGTTGCTGGTGTTGCTGGTGTTGCTTCTGAGAGGTCCGCCCTAATCCCGGATGATGTCGAGACGCTTCCCCCAGCTTTGCCACCTCCGCCGGGAGCATCAGTAGAATCAGGTACACATGATGAGGCTTCATTATCATTCCCTTCTTCGTCCTGGCCTTGGATTTCTCTCGCGAGGAGGCAAAACGCAAGCTTCAGTTCTTCGAGTTTGGGGCTAGCTCTATTAATAGTAGCTGGGGTACACTTGCTGGTGGTCCCGCTGGAGCAAAAACGGTTGACAGTTCTGGGTTTTGGTGGATCAGCCACGCGCGGGGGCTTGGACTTCGGGACGTCCATGACGCTACAACCGTTCTTCCTTGGTATGGGACTTCCCGTCGGCGACGGGCTGCGTGGCATGTGTTAAGGTCAAGGACCTTGGGGATGGATCCATCTGCCTTCCATCTGCCATGTGTGCACCTTCTGTAGACAAGCGATCCCGCGATCTGTCCCAACAAAAAAACGCCGCGTGGAATAATGCAAACCCAGCTCTTTGCTCCCCTCGTATTTCCTCGTCACTGCTGGTGCATCGCATCGCTGAGAGTGGGAGCATCATGTCCACCCAGTGCAGTGTCGACCACTCCGCTGCTGTACAGAGCCGCTTGCTGGGGCTGGTTGACTCGGACACGTGCGACATCACCTTCGTCCTTGTGCCCTCGCCCAATGCATCTCAATCTCGTGGACGTAGCTCTCCTTTTCCGAAGCGAGGACGAGCGAGTTCCGACCGGGCAGGAGGAAGCAGGCCATCTGAAGGACATGGCAGTTGTGGAGCATTCCCGACTGCTTGCGCTGGAAAGGGACGACCGATCCGTCAAACGGCCAGTAGAGGCCCTGGTCCAGCACCAGCAACAACAATAGCAACAGCAACTTCGGTGGCCGAAGCGGCGCAATTAGCATTAGGTGTTGTTAGCAACAACATGAGGAGTAGAGAGGAGGGGGAGGAGGAGGAGGAAGAGGAGGAGAGGGAGGAGGAGGAGTGGAAGGAGGAGGCGGACGAGACCGCAATAGCTGCAGAAAGAGGACGGCGAAGAAAAAACGACCGAAACGCACGGTGTTCGGGGCGAGAGGACGCAGAAGGTGACGGACGTCAATTGATAGGAGCTGGTACAGCACCAACCGCAGCAGCCGCAACCGCCGCCCCCCCTCCGGCCGAGCGCGAGTTCCGCTGCCACCGCGTGTTCTTCGCTGCTTGCTCCGAGTACTTCCGAGCGCTCCTTTACGGTGGCATGAGCGAGTCGCGGACGCGTAGGGTGGAGCTGAGGGACGTCGCTCCCGAGGGCTTCGAGGCCATCATCGCGTACGCCTACACCGGCCAGTTGCTCGTGACCGCAGGTGATACGGCACAGCAGCATCACTCCATGCAGCATGGAAATACACCGACAGCAGCAGCGGTTAGAGCAGTGGTATTGGTATTGATGTTGATATTGACAGACATAGATAGTGCTGACCTTGTAGAGAGAGTGCCATGCATAGATGTGTTTCGGCGTGCACGACCGCTCGCAACACTTCAAAGTAGTACGTGTACGTATAATACTGCTGTCCGTGACTTATCTATTGCGGCATCAACTGCTGTATCTTCTACTATTGCAATCTACTGGATATCAGCTGTACGCATCCCCCGATGGTTTATAGACTATTTTACGGTGGACCATATTAAATAGGACCAAATTTTGTTCGAAAAAATATGCGAAATATATAGGTATTTGTGTGTTCCATAGGTCCTATTTACTGTGCCCCCTTGTGATAGTGGATAAACCTGGCAACTACTGTAGTAAGGTCAATGTGGTGAGTTCGAATCCACCCAAGAAAGGTTTGTTTCTTGTGCAAAAAATTGACTGCAGAAAGCGCCTAATAACAGCGTGTAGGCACAATTCGACCCGAGTCGACGAGGGAAGAAATTGCTGAGTTTTTTCCCGCGATAAACACAAGGGCACGCCCCGTAGAGGGAAAGGGGAGAAGGGCGCCCACCATGTGGCCTTAAGGGGGGGGTCTGAGTCACGAAAGGGAGGGAGCTGGAGAAGTAGGGCGAGAATCATAGATGAGATGGAAGAATACAAAAAAAAAAAAGAAAAAGTACTGCTGTAGACTACAGCAGCAGTGGGTATGCTACCCTGATGCCCGTTTATCGTGTGACCTGTCCAAAGCTTTTCTCTCGCGCGAGATTGCCTCCTTCCCGGGCCATTCCGGCGGTACTCCCTTGCCTCCCCGGGGTGTGTGTTAATAGCGCTCCGGTGGGGCGCTCGGCTCGGACACGAGCAGGTTTACGAGGTACGCCCCATGGCTGTAACCTCTGCAATCGCCGCTAAGTTCATGGGTTGGGTGAAGCAGCTACCATGGCAATCTCACAAGAAGCGTGTTTGTGGTCAGAAGATAAAGGCTAGCGCTGCTTGGTGTGATTTACGTCGTGGTCTTTTTGAAGGCGCTTATCTCGTGCGAGATGCCCTCCTCCCCCGACCATTCCGGCGGGCATTCGCTGCCTCCCCACGGCGCTATGTACGCAGCGGACAGCGGTCCGATGAGTTAGGAGTTCGGCTCGGGACGCACGCAGGCTGTGATGCTTGTGTGTACTGGCACCCCTCTTCGATGTTGCTCTGGAAAACAGAGCCGTACCCCTCTTTCGCCGTTTATTTTTAGAAACCTTGCCAACCACGACGGGAGCACCCTCTTTGTGTATCGCATCGCATCGCACCGCATCGCACCATATACCATGGTAGCTCGCTCATTGCACCGCGTCGTTGCATCGTGTCGAATCGCATCGTGTCAACATCGCGTATGTACCGCAGACAATGTGATGGAGGTTTTCTCATTAGCCCACCGGTTCGACATGCGCGACCTGCTGCGGGCGTGCGCGGAGGTGCTCGACCAGTGCATGCAGTGCGACGACGTCTGCCGCGTGCTCGAGGCGGCGGCATACTACGGCCACGCTGACCTCGCGGCTAAGTGCTGGGGTCTCATCAAGGACAGCGCGCCCAGGTGGGCGGTGGGTATGGATGGGGGGGCGGGCGGCGCTATTTTGCGACCGGGTGCGAATTGAATTTGTGTTGATGTTTTCGATTTCTCGACTTCTCGACTTCTCGATCTCTCGATCTCTCGATCTCTCGATCTCTCACTTTTTCCAAGTTTCGATTTTTTTTCTTCTTTTCTTTGCGGTTCGATCGTCGTCATCGCCGAGCGGCCGAAAAAATCGAAGGATACATTTTTTTTAACCGTGACAGCGATTGCGTCAAGCGAGAGAAGGGACTTTCAAAGGGTCAAAAGAGGATAGGGAGCTTCCCCTCGCTGGTGGCCGTGGTGTTTAGCAAAGCGGGGACAGATAGACCTTGAGATGGGGATGCGGGGGACCGGGGGGGCGGAGGGTGCTGCGTGCTATCAAGTGAAATATGTACAAACGATGTGCCAGGTGCAGTCAGTAGTCCGGGAAGACTGGTAGTGACAGCGGATACGTACCCAAAGGAGGACCCGTTGGAAACGTAGTCTTTTCCGTTTGGCTTTTTCTGATTCGCATCCTGGAAGTCGGTATTTCCCGTTCCGTTTTTTTCGGTTTCGTCCGACCGTTCGTATTTCCGTCGGTTCGCCCATCCGTCGGTTCTGCGTCTGTCTGTTCGCTTCTCCTCATCGGTTTATCTGTCGGTCCTTTCCGCCTTCTGCTCGATCCGGTTCTCGTCCATCCTTTCGTCCGTCGGTCCTCTCCGTCGCACTGGTTCCGTTTCATCCGACCGCTTGTGTCTATCCGTCGGTACGGTCCGTTTTCGTCTTGTTCCGTTTCGTGTGTACTGTTTCGTCCCACGGTTCATTCTATCCGCCGGTTGGACCATCCGTACGTTTTTGTCCGGCATCCCTACACGCGCTGCGCGCGCGCGGCTCAGAGTGCTGAGGAGCGAGGGCTTCCAGGAGCTGCCCTTCCCTCTGGTGCAGGACTTTGTCCGAGAGGGGGAGCTGCAGGCGGATGAAGCCGATCTTTTCGCGGCCGTGAGATCGTGGGTAGACCGAAACCCGGCTGAGCGGCGGCGCTACGTGGACGAGGTACGGGTACGGTACGGTCTATGATCTTGTATGGTACGGTATGTACAGCAGTACGAGTGGTACAATGCGGTACTGTGTGGTGTAGTGTGGCATGGTATGAAAGGGTTTGGTATGGTATGGTGCGGCATAGGTGTGGTCGATTACCTCAGTATGAACCAAATTGACTCTTTTCCGGGATACTTTTACTTTTCTCCTCCGGTCGCGAGTCTTTCCTCGCTCCCTCGGCTGCGGGGCATGCAGGGGAGTCGCGTGTACACCCCGGCGCATGTGTGGGTCTCGGCCGGGCTCCGTGGCGCGTGCTCTGGGCCTTCAAAGCCGCAAACCTGGCAAATAATCACGGGGAGCTGTTCCGACCTGCTACAGCCAAGCGGGTCGATGGAAACCCCATTAAAAAAAAAAAAAAAAATCTCTGCTGCTGGCTGCTGGCTGCTGCTGCTGCTGCTGCTGCTGCTGCTGCTGCTGCTGCTGCCGCTGCATCACGTGGTCTGATCAAACCGCCCCTCGAAACCTTCACAATGAGGCAGCCACGGAAGAGCAGCAGTCGCATACACCAATCTCTTTTTTTGTGGCGACCACGGACGGCGCATTTGTGTGTGTGCGTGTATGGGCCGGGATTCCTGTCGAACGTAGGGAGTACAGTAGGAACGAACACACGCATAATCTCAAAAAGGTGCAATTAGTTGGATGCTGTACGGGCGGTGGGACGACGATACGAGCCCGTACTTCCCCGGTGTTTCGGAAGTAACCGCGCAGCCACGGAATGCCCTACACAACAACAGCAGCAGCAGCAGCAGCAGCAGCAGCAGCAGCAGCAGCAGCAGCGCGCGGTACGGCAGCAGTGTTCGCATGTATGTGTGTGCAGTGTTCACCAGGAGAGACAGCGCACACGTATGCAATTGTGTTCACATTTCCACGTACAATTTAAGAATCAAGCACACGTTGTCGAACCTCGTCCTGTCACACAGCAGTACTCGGAGTAAAAACAGGGACGCCTGATGATGATGGCGCTGCTCCCCCCTTTTTCAACCTGGGGCACCCCCGAGATTTCGGGCCAAGCACATCCGAAAGGGGAATCTTGTAGGATGGTACAGTACGGTATGGTGTGGTTGATGCTTGTGATGCAGTTGCCGCCGCTCCTGCTGCCGCTGCTGCTCCTGCTGCTGCTCCTGGCGATACGAACGCTACTTCTGCTGATGCTACCGGTGCTACTTCTGCTGCTGCTGCTGCTGCCGCCGCCGCTGCTGTCGCTTCGGGCACCCGTCACGATTTCTTCGCAGCTGTCGGTTCACTTTCGTCTGCCGCTCATGTCCCTCCGAGACCTGATGTCGGTGGTCAGGCCCTCCGGCTTGGTCGCCGCCGAGCTACTGCTGGACGCGGTGACCTACCACGCTGACCCGGGGAAGTGGTCGGGCGATCCCCTCCTGGTGCGTGTCGATCAATTTCGGTATTTTTTGCTGCTGTTGTTGTGTTTGCTGTTGTCGGGGGAGTTGGTGATGTTGATGTTGCTGTTGTTATCGGCAACACTGGCGTTGGTGATGTTGTAATTTTGCTACCACTCGTCAGTAGCTAGTACGTCGCGACAACCGAAACCCCGATGGATTCGCCTACCCCCCCCCCTTTTCCCTTTCCCCCGCCCTCTCCCCCCCCCCCCCCCCCCCCCCCCCCCACCACATTTGAAAGCAATGTCTGCCTGGTCGGTGAAAACCCGACGTGCTCCGTCCCGGCATTGTAGGAATGCGAGAGTCTATGCTCACACGACTACGGCCATGCATGGTAAGGAGTACACACACGCCACTCCCTACCTCCCCACTTCCCCTCCCCCCTACCCCCCACCCCCACACCTGCCCCCCCTCCTCCCCTCCCACCTCTCCCTCCCCTGACCTTCCCCCCCGCCCCACCCCCCCCCCCCCCTCTCTTATTTATTGGTTTTCACCGCGCTTGAAAAGGAAGGTTCGACCTAGAGGGAGACGGTTCGCGTGGGACACATCTTCGAGCCTGGCGGCTGGTGCGTGGATGGCGGACGACAACAGGACTGTCACCACGTCCGTGGGAGATTGGGTGGGGGTTTACGGGGACCGCGTGATGAGGTGGGAGATGGAGATGGCGTTTGGTTCTTGCTTTTTTGCCGTACGGACAGCGGGAGGTGGTAGGGAGGGGGGAGGGGGGGGGGAGGGGCGCACTCATGTGTTGCTTGCTAAGTCGTTAGGGACGTTTTGTGAACCTCTCGGAAAGCCCTTGTGATTCAATAGTGCTGTCATATTGCATGGGATATTATATGATATGATACTCGTACTGGCGTTTGTCCGAGCATGAGAAAATATTGTTGTAAGAAAAGGGTTTTAGGTATCACGCAACTTGCAAAAAATGAGTCTCGGGGGGGGGGGGGGTGAAACTTAATCGAAACTCCCAACTGTCGTTTTCAGAAAAAATAGTTGTGTACCGATATATTGGTGCACTTTTGTTAAAAAAAAAAAATCGAGCGAAGTGAGTGGGCTAACTTTTACGCAAGCCGTCTCAAACTTAGAGCATGCCTTATAGGTTTGAGCCGGGAAGAGCGGGAGATCTGAATACGGATCTTCGCAACGTCCAACCTTTTTTTGCTCCCCGTGTGTGTGTTCTCAAATCTATCATGTCTCAATCTATCATGACAAACCATGCCTTTCATTAGCGCACAGAATGGTTGAAAGACAGTTACAAATATCCACCAGCGCCAGTTCCTATTGGTTCAGGGCTGTTCACGGATCGGGTCAGACCTCGCGGGTCTGGCTGGTCAGGTCGGGTCGGATCGGGTAAGGGTGACCCAACCCGACCCGTGAGAGTTTGAAACCCTCCTGACCCGACCCGACCCGCCACGACCCAACCCGTCCCGACCCGACCCGTGATATTTAAAAAAACTTACCGACACGACCCGCGGGTCGGATCATGGCCCGGTTATTAGTCTAATAATGTATTATTACGGAGGACCATAGCAAATGGGACCAAATTTTGTTAGTAAAAATAGGTAAATATATACCTGGTAGGTTTTTGTGCGTACCGTAGTTGTTATTTACCATGGTCCTCCGAAATAGTCTATTGGTCCCTTCAATGGGAACCAGGCATAGCCGACTAAACAACGCCAAGTGTGTAGGATGGGGATACACAATGCAAACAGCACAAACAACACGTGTGTATCCCCATCATTCAGCGCGCAGTCGTGCACCTCCCTCCCTCCCTCCCTGAGGGAGAAGCTCGTTGTACTCCGGCCACAACCCCCTTTTGCCCAATTTTGCCGGGGAGCAAAGTACAGCAGTAGTGGTCCCTCTGTAAGTGCCGGTTTTGAGTAGTGCCGGCTGCCCACTAATGTATATATATATATATATACCTGGTATTACGGGGGGGCATAGTAAGTAGGACCTACGGTACGCGCAAAAACCTATATATTTCGCTATTTTTCACTAACAATATTTGGTCCTATTTACTGTGGTTCCTTCCCCGTAATAGTCGCTTGGCACAGATGGGATCAACCAGTGTGGCACAGCAGTGGTGTGCGGAGCATATAGTGCCGGTTGACGCTATCATAGTCCCGGTATTTTGTTGGCTGGAGCGTACCGGCACTGAAAGAGGGACCGTTGATGCGCAATCACAATCAAATATAGTATAGGCGTGTAAATATCTAGTAATGTTAGGGGGGGACATACGCACAGTAGTAGTTAATCTTAACCAAATACCGGTATGGTTTGTACAACATGAGGCGATTCGTGCCTGCTTTCTGTGCCCCGGGGCGACCTCGCGTGCGCAGATGCTGTAAATCGTCTTTTTTTTTCCCGAAAACAAGCAAAGAGAAAATCCCCCTTTTAAGACATCCCTCGTAAGTCCCAAACGGATTGTTGCAAGACCGGTGCTGATTTTATGAGGCTCTTCGTTCAAGGAGCTCTTTGCCACTCACCAGAAACCTCTTTTTCGCAAAAAAAAAAAATTTCAAAAAAATATTTTTAATATTTGGGAAAACAACACGCTTTAGGGACTGCAGGGTAAATCACTTGGAATTTGACTGGTTTGTCTCCAAAACGGGACCGTAGTCCGAAAAGGGTTGACCCCTTCAGTGCGGCAACTCCTTTTTATTTTTCAAAAAATTACTTGGAATTATTAATAGTGTAGAATTGCTTTTTTGCAGTAGTAAAAAAGGGTTAAAATCGACGAAAAAATCCCGTGGTCGCTCGAGTTGAAGAGCGATTCCTGTTACCAGTCTTGAGTAGCTCCTCAGTCTATTACGGGGGACCATAGTAAATAGGACCTACGGTACACACAAAAACCTATATATTTCGCTTTTTTTACCAACAATGTTTGGTCCTGTTGACTATGGCCCCCCGTAAATAGGAGCATATTCATGTGTCAATAGTCCGTCGTAAATGTTCAGGCCGAAAAGAAATTACTACCACGGTACGGCAGTAGCAATGGTTCCCTATATTATAGTGTCGGTATCATATGCGCTGCAGAGCGGACAATACCGGCACCATATATAGCGCCAACCGGCACTATACACCCCGCACACTACGACACTGGTTGAGTTAATCCCATCTGTGGCAAGTGATTCCACAGGCACCACTGCTGCTATAGCGGGCAACCAAGCGCTATTCAATCGGCACTGTCGAGAGACCACCACTACTGATACCCCTTTTGTCGTGTACTAGCGCGCGTCTGCTGGTAGTGGCGCGGCGAGAGCTAATTGTACAGGTACGATGTAGAGCCCATGCTCGCGGCGGACCTCGAAGAACCCGAGATCTACGGTAGTCCGGTGGGACCTTTCATGCATGACTTTTGAGAGGGTATCCTTCATAGCGAGCGTGTTCCCGAGGTCTACAAGCGATACGTCTTACTTACCCTGTCCGTGACACGTACTCGTCTTTTTTTCTTTTTTTTCGTTTTTTTCTTCTTTTTCTCTTTTTTTTTTCAACGAAAGGTCCGGCTTTCACCGGTGGTCCGTTCGAGCGAATAAGATCGGCCAGCCCGTCAGCAAGTACTCGTGGAAAGCTATCATCGGGATCGCTCGGCTGGAGTCCGAGGATCGCTGTGAGCTGCCGTCGCTCGCGTAGCGTCCGTCTCCTCGCGTAGCGTCCGTCTCCTGCATCCGCTGGCCGTGTTTCCGCCCCCGCTAACTTGCTATATGTGTACCGTTGCGCTTGCGTCGATTGGTTGGCTGAGTTAGTTGGTTTTGGTTTCGGTTCTGATTGGTTCAGGTGGTTTCATCAGGTGCTGGGCTGCTTTGGTTTGTCGAGGTGGAGTGATTTGTTTGGGTGTTTGTTTTTACATTTTCTTTTTCCCTCTGCGCGTGGACTTGCTACGTATATCTTGAGGGTGGGGGGGCTCGTTAGTCAAATCAGGCGAAAGCTGCTGCTGCTGCTGCTGCTGCTGCTGCTGCTGCTGCTGCTGCTGCTGCTGCTGCAAGTAGGCGGAAAGGGAATTCTAGGAATTGTCGTGACACTCTGCTGCAGAATCGCCAACGTCCAGTCAATATCACCCCTTGAAACGAAAGCAGCAAGCGCGCGCGACGTCGCGCGTCTCTGCCGCGTATCGATCTCCGCCGAGCCTCATTGCTGTGGCATATTTTATACCGCCCTTGTTCTATACACTTGCACCCCATGCGGGCACCGTGTACAGAACTTTGTGCCATGGGACACAGCGGTACCATGCCCCCCCCCCCCCCCCCCCCACCTACATCCTCCCCCCTGCCTCCCGCCCCCATCTCCCGCGCCCCCATACCAACCCCCCCCCTCAGGGTGTGTCTTGACCATTTTACGGCAAACTGCAGTCCTGTTTGGGGGACAAACCACTCAGCTTTCAAGTAGTCTGTCCCGAATACGGGACTGCAGTTTGTCCTAAAAAGGTTAACCCTCTCCGAAGAGCGTGGGAACGAGCGGAACGGAGCGAGGCTGCTCGTGGTCATTCGTTCCGTTCCTGTGTAAAAATACTTGTTTTGGGTCCAGCCAGCCATGCAGAATCCTGAGCCTCGCCAGCCGGATCAGTACGAACGGTATGAACCTTATGCACATCCCACGACAACAACACGCTGTTGTGGTGCGAAATTTGGTGTCCACGTCCATCTTCGGTGGTGTCCATCTGCAATCGCACGAGATGCTCTTTGTTCCCGTTCGGTCGGGCCGTTCGGTCCTCCCAAAGAAAAAAAAAAGGAGGGCACTACGCTTCTTTCTCTTTCATGATGTACCTGGTACTGTTTTCCTCGGGCTTGCAGTGAATCTATTCGTTGTCCACACCCCAATCAGCGCCAGTTCATGTGGCAAATTGTATTCCTTTCGGCTTGTTCCAATGCTCTCTGGGGGCGTACTCATTTGTTGCTTGCCGTAGTCATTTGACCATTGACCCCGCATCCCTGTCGAGACGGAGCACGCTCTCTGGGGGGGGGGGGGTTAGGACACGCCCTCACCCCCCCCACCGAACCCCTCCTTCTCCCCCCTCCCATGGTCCCACTCCCCCCTCTCCCCATCCCCAATCCCCAACCCCCCCCCCCCCCCCCCCCCCCCCCCCCCCCCCCTCTTGCTTCAAAAACAAAAACAGCTCGACCTTACCTTCCTGTTACCGGCTTCGTGGCGCGTACCGGCGACAGCAAGCTCGGTGGCAATACGGCAGTGGACGACTACTCTTCGGCAGCCCTTAAGGACGGTGATGTGGTCACGGTGGTCTACGATGCTGATGCGGGCGTGCTCACTTTTCTGGTGAACGGGTCCAGCCTCGGGGAGGCGTACCGAAGCCTGGCTGGACGGGGGGGGAGTGGAGGAGGAGGAGGGGCGATGGTTGAAGGGGTGCCGATGGTGGCCGCACTGGCGGTGAACTCGGCCGGCGCGATGTGGTCTCTTGAATGGTAAAAGAGGCAGCTATATATTGGCGTGTATATACCAGACGCTTTTGATTGCTGTAGATGTCGTGTGACGAGGAGATGATGCTAAGATTGGTTTGCGTGGGGTTGGGTTGCGTTGAGTTTGGGTCGCGTCCCTTTGGGTTGGGTTGGGTTGGGTTCGGGTCGAGGAGGGGCGGGGCGGAGCGGAGCGGGGCGAGAGAGAAGGGGGTGGAAGGGAGTAGGCATGGCACGCCCACACGTGGCTCGCACTGAAAGTTGCACGTACCTGTGCGGTACTGCTGTGAGGATGCTGGGGGCGGGGGAGTACCTGTTCTCCCCCGTCGAACGCGGTGCCTCGGCGCGATCCACTTTTTTTGCTTTGCTACAACAGCATGTAGTCTTGATGGGATTTTTGGGGGGGGGGTCCTGAAAAAGGGTGTGGTTGAGCCAGGTCGGTATGCCATCTTTTGTCGAAACGAGAATAAATCGGGCGAAAAATGACACACACGTATTCGCTCGCAACGGAGCCTACGGGAAGGGGTAGGCGTTTGTAGAGTCGCGCGTCTTGCGTCGGTGCGTCCTATGCTATTTAGCGTGCCTCGTACGTGTGTGTGTCTGTGTTTTGGACCTTTGCTTATTATAATAGCGTGTGGCCCCCAAAATTCTACTGGTGCCGGATAGTTTTAGTTGTGGAGCAGAGTCAACGATATGCGTTGCCCTGTTGTTGTTCAAGATAGTTTTACTAAAGGTATCGCTTCCTATCTGTGTGTTTTGTAAATTCATGTGACGCCTTCTTGTTGTTTGGTACGGGAGGAGGTGGGGGCGTGACGTGACGTGACGTGACGTGACGTGACGTGACGTGACGTGACGTGACGCACAGCCGAACCACTATGACTGCATCATACCAGGTACCTCTGGTATTTATTCACCGCGCGTGATCTCGGCACAAGCTGCACCAAAACGGGCGCGTGGTAGATTTCAAAGGGAAAAAGGAGCAGCTACAGTCTTACATATTCCTTCATCTGTCATGGCGTGTTGCACACCTCCGACAAATCATCGGCAAATCATCTATTTCCACAGTTCATGATCTAGTTCTTTCAGGGCACATAGACATATAGATATATAGATCCCTGATCTGTATGATCTGTATGGCCTAGCGAGCTGGGTTCACCACTTTGTAGATATAATAATTTTCGAGAAATGTTCCTATTCTCTGTATATGCTTGTACTGCGACTATAAATAATCTAAAACAACGTGGAGGGGTTGGGGGGGGGGGGGGTAGCTCCGCGGTCTATGGTCACAATGATTTCGATGCTGGGGTTGTTTTTTTTTTTTTTTTTTGCATCCGACGATTTTTGACTGTTCGACGATTTCTGACCGTTTACGGTTCGCGCTTCGCGCTCACGGCCTCCGGCGGCTCCCGCGGAGGGATAATTATATGTCTACACCTTGTGGGTGGGAGCAGGGTGCCAAATGGGATCACATCCGGGTGGGATCAGGTCCGGATGGGATCAGGAGAGCCAAGCAGGATCCTGTTTTGTTTTCCCGCTTCAATGGAGAATATTCCGAGAAACTTATTTGTCTACCATATGGAGAACTCTACTGGATCTAGCCCATGTTGCCGGGTGGGAGACCATTACATTCCGCTTCATCTAGGCCATGTTGCCCGGGTTGGATTTCTACTTCTACAGACCCTTTACAGCACCTCAGAATGGCAGGTTAGGACCAAGATGATCTGTAGATCGTGATTTGTCCAACGTGTGCATGTTCGTCATCCGACATTTTTTTTGTTCTTTATTTTCTTTTTTCGCTCTTATTATTTTCCACCTTTCTTTCCTCTCTCCCTCCCTCCTAAGTAATTGAAAACTCAAATCCGGGGTCACCTGTTACGGGGGGACATAGTAAATAGGACCTACAGTACACAAAAAAAAACTACATATTCACCTATATTTACGAACAAGATTTGGTCCTATTTACTATGGCCTCCCGTAATAGCAGGCTCTCCTCACCCCTCCCCCCCACTCCTGCGGTGCTGTCGTACGGTTCTCGTGCCTTGCATATTTATCGCGACGAGACCTCACCTCGTGTCTGCCCTCGTCGATTCGTGTCGAATTGTGCCTACTACCCACGCTACGCGCTCTCAATAGTTGATTCCTCTTTAGATTTCGCAAATTTATTCATAATTTTCCCTCGGAGGCATTCGAATTCACGAAATCAAAACGCTGTTACGGGGGACCATAGTAAATAGGACCAAATATTGTTAGTGAAAACAGGTAAATATATATATATATATATAGGTTTTTGTGTGTACCGTCGGCCCTATTTACTATGGACCTCCGTAATAATAGCAGCATTCTGTTATGGTATCCCCTCTCCCCTGTTGCGGCGTTCTTGCGTCCCGTATCTACAATTTGTTTCGCCCCCTCTTCGAGAGTGGCGGAAACGTTCGTTCGCGTTTCGATTCCTTCAGTCGTACCAGTTTTTCTTGTTGTTTTTCTTGTGTCTCTTGACCCCTCTTTGGTTTTCCCGAGGCCATATTCGTGAGCCTTTTTATACGCATCGTACAGGTTACCCTAGGTTTAGGTCTGACCCCATTTGCCGTTCATGCGTTCCCCCTCCGCCTCCTTAAATATCCCCAAGCAGGCCGAGGTGATAGGTTTCGTTTTTTTCGCGACCGTTTGCATTCCGCCCTCTTCCGCGCGATATTGCAGAGTGTTATCAGGTTTAGACTGGGTAGTAGACGATTGGCTAACCTTTTACGGATAACCCAACGGACCCAGACCTTAGCAATAGGCCGTAACGATGTCTGCTCATTGTATGTTTCGTGTTCTAGCGCGCTCAGTGTAGGCGAAAGCTCGCACGCGTCCTTTTCTGCCCTCATTCTATGGGATCGGGTCTTGACTGTCTTGGGTTCTACCACAGCGTGATTTCCTGCTTTCCGACACTGTTCTCACATTTCTAGTGAGCCCCTTCGCGCCAGCACTTGTTTCTCTTGCGTTACCCCCGCGTTCGTTTTACTTCTCGAAGCACCCCGTGCCTTCGCAGTGGGTACTGTAACGATCGTTTTTATTTGTTCTTTGTGTTCGTTTTTCGCTCTCAGGCTCGCTTATGCCGCTCCTGGCTACGCGAGTTATACCGCTTCCTCGAGTTTAAGTCCTCGATTTAGCTTCCGGGTAATCCTAGCTTGATTCGCCTGCTTCCGCGTATCCGTACTTTCGGACGTGTTGTCGGATTCGCAATGTCCACGTGTAATCGGCTACCGCCTTACAGGTTAGAGGTGTGGGAGTGGGTTGTGAAGTGTCGCATCTTCGATCCATTCTCCGAATTCTCCGCATTGTTGCTGATCTTTCCTGAGTTTTCCATGAATCTGCATATACGACCCTTCAGGGTGTGCTAGTGTTATGGTATCCCCTCTCCCCTGTTGCGGCATTATGGTTTGTAGCAATCGTCCCCTCTTCATACATGGCAGGCGTTGTCGCCTGCTTTGAGCGCCTCGCCCCTTCGTTCAGAAGACATCTATCTGGCGAGGCAAACCGCAACTAATACAAGAGCTTATACCAACCTCAAGCACCTCGTGTGAGTGACCAGAGCAGAGCCAAAGGCATCAACCTGCTAGCAGTAGTCGGTCCCTAGGTCCATACTGCCTTACTCTTAACAATTCGAACGCGACCACTGGGTCACCGGGACGGTCGGTACAATGTAGGTCACAAACTCAAAACGCCGACTATTCCCAACCAGAAAACTCAGGGGAATACAAACGTCATCCGTCATTTATTTCGTCACCTTGATGAGGTGATTTTCTATGGCGGATTCCATCAATTTCATCATAAACTGCTGTACGTACCGTCAGCAGGCGGGGGAAAAAAAAAAACCCGGTATGCCGTTTTTAACGTCTTTTTTTCGAGTCTGACGGACACGTTGGAATTTTCCGTAACAGAGGACTCCCAGTAAATGGGAGAACAACGCCAGAGGATAGAAATTTCCGGGATCTTTATACTCCCTACTATGGTTGATGCGCAGGCCGGAAGTATCGTAGCAGCACTACATCCACTGCTGTAGTAGTTCAACCTTCAATATACGAGTGTTGCAGTAGTATCCTGAGGTACAGTAGGTGTGCTCCAGCTTGTGATGGGACACATGGTTAACGAGGAAAATGTAAACTGCAATGCAGCGCCAACGATATGATTTGCCGTGCTGTGCCCCAGCGTACTGCTCACTCACTTCGGTTGGAAGATCATAGTTGAGCGCTTGTTTGCGGTGTTTGTTCCAGTAAATGCAAACACATTCGTTTTTGACATTTTGGCCACAGAAAAACCTCCAAAAAATGGGGGACTGCCGACGCGAGGATTTTCCACCCATAAAAAATCCATCCTGAAAAATTGACCAGTCATAAAAGCGCGGGCACGAAACGTCTTTCTCTATTTGACCAATCACAAAACTGCCCGCACGAATTAGTGTCCTCTCTCTCGCGCAGTTTCGCTTTGATGGAGCTACTGATGATGTGTAGAGCAGAGCCAAACGAGATGCGGTGCTCTGTTGTTCCCTACCTGATAGGTGCAACCTCAGTATGTGCGTGTGTGGCGACCAGTCGACCGTTAGGGACCGTTCGGGAAGACAGATGCGTATATAGGTTGTGAGCTGCTGGATTTGGGGGGGGGGGGGGGGGGGGGGGGCGGATGATGGGACAGCTTTTGACCAGACAAACTATTACGGGGGGCCATAGCAAATAGGACCAAACAATGTTAGTAAAAATATGGAAATATATGGGTGTTTGTGTGCACCGTAGGTCCTATTAGCTATGGCCCACCGTAATTATTAGGAGTTTCCGTTATGGAAGACCCTATCAATAATAGGAGATAAACCTAGTGAATTTTCTGGGGCAGAATACCGTGAAAAGGCGGAAAGCCCCCGCCCCCCGGTATACCGATTTCTGTCGAAACCCACACTTTTCTCCACAGAGGAATTTTACCTACTGCAGTAGGAGAGGAAAACATGATGTACCTTGTAGAAGACAGACATTTTCGTGCCCGCAGTTTTCTGATTGGTCAAAATATGTTGCTCGTAGTTTTTTTTTTTTTTTTTTTGGTGGAAAAATCCTTGGTTTTTTCTTCTTTTACCCGAAGTATATCCGACCACAATATCCCGATTCTTTGAATAATCAGAGCTACACGACCTGTAAAGCATTTACGCTTCGTTCAACGTCCAAGCGCTGTAGTCCTTAATTCAGCGGATATCAGCGGCGCGTGACTTGGCCCCCCTGCTCTTCCTTTACACGCAAGCAAGCAAGCAAGCAAGCAAGCAAGCAAGCAAGCAAGCAAGCAAGCAAGCAAGCAAGCAAGCAAGCAAGCAAGCAAGCAAGCAAGCAAGCACAATCCGGTACACGCCCGCAAAACAAAGAAAAGCTAAACAAAAAAATCAACATGTACGTGTGCTGAGTACACACGAGCGGACGGACGGACTGGAAGAGGAATCACACCATTCTCTAAAATAATCGGTTGACTGGCGACGACAAGAAGAAAAGCGACAAGTCAAGACAACGCACGACAATACACGACACGAACATTATGGAATTACGACAGAAACGAGAACGATTCCTCACCGTGCGAGTATCTTCCTCCCCCCAACCGCCTCCATCCCCGGCCCTCAACGGGACAAAGGAAGTTGAGTGGCCATAAAAAAGACGAACTACTGCTGCTGCTTGAGCTGCAGTGGTGGACTGTCCACATGTACGTACTACATCCCGGTTATTCGCTCACAAAAGCACCCTCCCAAGCGCTACTTGTACAGTCACACAGCATGGTAGCTACTCCTACAGGTACGCCAAGGCCTGGCACTCTAGCTTGAGCAAGGGGTAGGGGTGGGGGGGGGCTACAGCAGGTCGCACAGAGCCACAAAGCCGAGCGCGAAGACAGTGAGAAATGGGCCGCAAATGCGCAGGGTAGGGTACCAGGTACGTAGGAGGGTACGAAGGTACCGTAAGGTAGGGTAGGGTGAGTCCCAGAACCCAATCACCAACCCCCAGCCTACAATAGCAGCGGTAACGTAAGTAAGTGCACGGTGCCGGGCATTTTTCAGATCCTTGCTGACACAGTCATCACGTGGTTACCTTACACGCTCTTCGCTATTGTGGCGGCAGCTTCGCTGCAAAATGAAAAGCGTAGGCCCCCCTGCCATCCCTTTCCCCCCCCCCCTCCTCCTCACTCCCTCTCCCCCCTACTTCCAGACCATTTTCCATCAAGGTTTTTCGGGAATCAGTGATACATATCTCCCAATCGCGTAAAATTTCAACAACAAAAAAAAACAGTCAAAAGAAACCGCAAAAACTAAAAAAACGCCCCCGACATTCCCCCGAAACCTCGCAACCCCTTCAAACCCAACCGAACTCACTACACCACCCAAAGGAAAAAAAAAAAAGTAAATATTCTTGTTCTTGATTTGTCTTCGCTCCCTTGCTTTTGTCGTCACTCCTTTTCTTACTCTAGCGCCACGCACGCACACTCCTCCACAGGGTCCACAACAATAGGCGCAGCAACAACTTATTCAGAGCAGAGCAACTCCACTCCACGCAAAACGGACGCCCTCTGCTGCCGCCCGCAGCGTCCGGCCTCCTCCGTCCCCGTCACCGTAGGGGTGCAAGGGTCTATGCTCATACGACTACGGCCATGTATGACATGAGTACACCCCGCCACCCCCCCCCCCCCACCTCGCTCCCGCCTCCGTAGCATTGGAAGAGGACATCCATACAACACATCAACAGGCCCTCGACTCACACACACAAAAAGGCACAAACAACACGTAACAAGAATAGCCTCTCTCCCTGGCGGCCTGCAAAAGCACACACCAACAACGGGGGGGGGGGGGGGGCGGAGTCGATAACCTACCCACCTCTCTCTCCCCCCCCCCCCCCCCCCCCCCCCCCCCCCCCCCCCCCCCCCCCCCCCCCCCCCCCCCCCCCCCCCCCCCCCCCCCCCCCCCCCCCCCCCCCCCCCCCCCCCCCCCCCCCCCCCCCCCCCCCCCCCCCCCCCCCCCCCCCCCCCCCCCCCCCCCCCCCCCCCCCCCCCCCCCCCCCCCCCCCCCCCCCCCCCCCCCCCCCCCCCCCCCCCCCTCGCGTTCCAACGTGAACAAACTTTAATTTCCTCGGCTGTCAATCAAGCCTTCCTACTAAACAAAACAAGAAAAAAAAAAAAAAAAAACTTCCTCGGCTGTCAAAGGGCAAAACACGCCAGATATGCAGTTCCACTCTCCGCATCTCCCACGTCTTTGTCTCGATACAAGTGGTGATCGAGCGCAGCCTCTTGATACCCCTATACCCCCCCCGCCCCCGGCTCGGTCTACTCCCACGCGATAGGAAGATCACCCCTGCCACTACTTCCGAACCACGTACTTGGTATACGCACTTCACAGCCGAGGCATCGGTGAAAGGAAAAACAAAAACAAAAAAACTGTTCTGTCACTTCGCTTCGCTGACGCTTCGCGCTTGGCGTAGGTAAGCAGGCACAAAATTCGGCAGCGGCAGCAAGCATCAGCAGCAACAGCAAAACGAAGCAGCAGTCGCCGCCGCCGCCGCCGCCGCCGCCGCCGCAGCAGCAGCAGCAACAGCAACAAGGACACCCGCCCGACCGAACCAAGCTAACCCAGAACCAAACCAAACTACTGCTAGCCAAGCCAAAACAAAACAACCCCCCCCCCGTATTGTACCGAGTACACTCAACAACGGTGCTCCGTCTCGAAAAGGGATGCGTGGTCAATGTTCAAATGACTAAGGCAAGCGACAAATGAGTACGCCCTCCCTCCGCCCCCCCTCCCCCGCCCCCCCACCTGCCCCCCCCCTCCCCCACCCCCTCCCGGCGCCCTCGACTTACTACACCGTTCGATTTTTAATGCCGATTTATTGAAGTACGTAAAACCTTTTTTGTTTGCTGCTTTTGTTTTGCTTTCACGCCAGGAAAGCGGTAGACTTGAGCGGCTTGAACTGTTTGCGCCGGTCAACCTCCCCTCGCGTGCTCCGGCCGGCGTCGCCTCGCGTGCTCCGACCGCTGCGATCGATACCAGAGGGCTGCCTCAGGCTGCGCCCGTCGAGGCCGCTCGAAGACAGCCCCCCCATCCGGCCCATTCCACCACCAGCGTTCGAGGGCTGAGAGGAAACGAGGGGACCAAACGCATGTATCGGGAGAGGAGGGGAGCGGAGAGGAGGGGAGGGGAGGGGGGGGGTGAGGGGAAGGGGAAGGGGAAGCGGGGGGGGGGGGGTGTACTCGATAAGAGAGATGTACTCGATCTCATGCATGGCCGTAGTCGTATGACCATAGACCCTCGCATCCCTACAATGCCGGGACGGAGCATGTCGGGTTTTCACCGACCAGGCAGACATTACTTGCACCAAGCGCGAAGCGCCGTGAGGTGTCCGGCGAGTCGCATGAAGGGTGAGCTGCATCCTACTACGAACCGCTCGTGAGGCGGACTTGCATATGGATGACAGCTTCAATGAGTTAGTTTAATTTCCGGTGTGGCCACTTCCAGAGACAGCAATGGGAGTACTATGTAACTGCCTCTTGGGTGCCTTACCTTGAACACTACGTGATACGATCAATTCCCTTGTGCAGAGTAAAGGTTATTTACTTCGCACAAATGACCTAACTAGACGACCAGCTGTGGGCAACCGCCAAAAAAAAAGAAAGAAAAAAAAAAACGGTACCCTGGATGTCTAGCTCACGTAGTGAGCGGCATGTTTTACAGCGTCGTTGCCAACCGACGCCAACCCAACCCATATACTATATATAATATATATATATAATAGGGGGGTGGGGGGAGGGGAAACGCAGGTATTTTAACAAGAGGAAAATACAGAGTTTCATGGAAATACGAAAAAAGAGAGCGGGGAGGGAGAGCGATACGTGGAAAATAGAGGGAGAGGGTCAAACTATGTTTACGTACGATACGACAGGAGGTAGGATCAGGCAGCGAGAAAGGCGGTCCGTTAGAGTTGGCGGGCAAGAACGCATGACACCAACAAACGCCATGCAGTCCGCTGCTGCTTCGTACTGCCATTGTGTACTTCTGCGGCTGCTGCTATTGCTGCTACTTCTACGACTAACCCTGCTTCTGCTAATGCTACCTCTACTGTCAACACTGCTACCACAGCAGCACTGCTACCATCAATACAGCAACAACAACCACTACACCCGAATACCTCAGCCAAAAGGGACATAATCGTATCGCGTAGTTTTTAGATGGAAAACACACACACACACACACATGAAGCAGCTATACACATAGTATACCCGATGCTGTCTCTGGGAGTGGCCACACCAGAAAACCAAATCAATCAATTTCAGGCTGTCAATAAATGTGCAAGAAAGTCCGCCTCGCGAACTCGTTCTTAGTACAGGATGCAGCTCACCCTTCATGCGACTCGCCGGACACCTCAACTCACGGGAGCTTCACGCTTGGTGTAAGCAATGTCTGCCTGGTCGGTGAAAACCCGACGTGCTCCGTCCCGGCATTGTAGGGATGCGAGGGTCTATGGTCATACATACGACCACGGCCATGCACGAAGGAGTACTCCCCTCCTCTTATGGGCATACGACTACGGCCATGCATGACATGAGTATCCCCCCCCCGCCCCCCCGTGCACTCCCCCCTCCTACAAACCGCTCACCCTGAGAGTGCTCGGATTCCTGGCGACGCCTCCCCTCTGAACGACGGAAGCCTGCCTGATGGCCGACAACGCGCGAAGGTTAGACGCCTGGCGCACAGCCGACACCTGTCTCAACATGGCTGGGCTCGCCGAAGACTTTTGCCGCGTCATCGACGGCTGCCGCCCCATCATCGACTTCTGGTAAGGTAGCTGCCCGCGAGCGATCTCGCTGAGGGGAGGCAAGGGTGGGAGTGGGGGAGGGATGGGGGAGGGGCGGGGCGGCATGGGGTTGGATGGGGGTCGATGGAAGAGGGTGGAGGCGAGGGGGGGGGGAGGGGGGATACTTCTTTGATTCTTGCCTTTTAGCCATTCGATCATTGACCACGCATCCCTTTCGACACGGAGCACCATTCCTGCTCCTACTAGAGGCACCTCCGACATTTCGGCGTTCATTATGTGTTTCCAGAGAGGGTGGGTAGGGTGGGGGGGGGGGGGGGGGGGGGGGGGGGGGGGGGGGGGGGGGGGGGGGGGGGGGGGGGGGGGGGGGGGGGGGGGGGGGGGGCAACAACTTGCGAGTAAGCAAAAAAAGTCAGAAATCCAAAAAACTGTGCAGCAACGTACCGCTTTATCCCTAAATGCAGGGAGCCGTTTTGATCGAATACTAGTGAGCAAGCGATAATTTATATTCAGGGACAGAGCTCTGGCCGCAAATGTAGGCACCTTTTTGATTGAATACTAGTATGGTAGAGCAGGGCAAGGGTTGCCCTGCTGTTCCCTAGGTGTTACCCTATAATAAAAGGTTGGACGGAGGTATGGAAATTCTCTCGCGACGTAGATACTTGCTACGTAGAACATTACTTGTTTGAAGATGCTGCTGTTGCCGCTATTTCGAAGCAAAAAAAACAAAACAAACTACCACAGTCGCATCGTGCAGATTGCGATGACTTTTTGATTGAATAAATAGTAGTATACAAAAGGTCTTCCGTATTTAGGGACAAGAGCTCTGTCGAGGCGTTCTACGATAGAGGTTCGCACTAATTTTTCTGAGGCTCCTCGCTCGACCTTAAAAGGAACTCCACACCTCAACCGAAAACTGACTTCAGCAAACAATCAAATTGCCTCCCGATGCATAATCCCATGGCTCAAGTATACAAAAACGTCATTTTTCGAACCAACCTTGGCATTCCGCCAGAAAAAAAAAAACGGAAATGTGCTACACCTCTATATCGTAGAACGCGTCTGTTCCTAAATATAGGACCTTTTTGATTCAATATTTGTACACAAAAGGTCCTCACATCTATAGGGACAGAGCTCTGTCCCTACATACATGCAGGGATCTTTTCGATCGAATACTATTACGGGGGTCCATAGTTAACAGGACCTATGGTGTACACAGAAACCTATCTATTTCCCTATTTTTACCGGCAATATTTGGTCCTATTATTTACCATGGCAACCCGTAATAATATTATTACGGGGGGTCCATAGTTAACGGGATCAATTTTTGTTAGTAAAAATGGAAAAAAATATATAGGTTTTTATGTACACCATAGGTCCTGTTAACTATGGACCCCCGTAATAGTACACAAACGGTTCTTCTATTTAGTGACGGGGCTCCGTTCCTATACATATAGGTGGGAGGCGTTTTGATTGAATATTAGTGCACAAACGATGATAACATACGGGGACAGACAAGAGTGGTCTAATACGGGACAGAACGGTATATTCCATAATAAAACAAAAAAAAAAACAACAACAACACATCACAATACACTGGTACAACACAAGCACGAAAAAAAGAAAAAAAGAAAAGAAAGTGACGCACCGCTTGCTGGGGTCTGTTAGCTTGCTGATCTTCCTGAGCATGACGGCCTCGTTCACGCGGCGGGTCTTCACGCGCTCGTATTCTTCCGTGAACTGCACGCACACCATGCGGGGCACACGGGGGCGGGCGACAGGCGGGGGCGATATTTTTGGGAACCAAAAATAAAACGAAAACAAAAACAAAAACAAAAACGAGACCCCTTCAGGTAAGCAGGTACAATATGACACAACAACCACACCGACATTTCGGGTACGCTACAGTTTTAATAGTACACGGCCTTCAATTTTCGCACTGAAGCAGCATACCCGCAGCAACAAGACCGCCCCCAAGGTCATACGACTACGGCCATGCATGACATGAGTACACATCATCCCCCCCGTCCTGGTCAATGGACAAATTACTAGAGCAAGCAACAAACGAGTGCGCCCCCCGCCCTCTCCTCACATACTGTAGTGTGGTACTCCCATTGCTGTTCCTGGAAGTGGCCACACCGGAAAATAAATTAACTCATTGAAACTGCCGTCCTTATGCAAAGTCCGCCTCACAAGCCATTCTTAGTACGATTGCGGCTCACCCTTCATGCAACTCGGCGAACACCTCACGTTTCGTTTCGCGCTTGGTGCAAGCATTGTCTGCCTGATCGGTGAAAACCCGACGTGCTCCCTTCCGTCCAGGAATTGTAGGGATGCCAGGGTCTACGATCATACGACTGCGGCCATGCATGATAATGAGTATCCCCCCCGCCCCACCCCTTCTCCCCCCCTCTCCAAAGGCAGACGCTTCGCTTCCTTTAAACATCGCGTTTTCGTTTTCGTCAAGCACGGTACCAAGCCGACGGACAGCTATTCTGACCGAGGCAATGCGAGGTTTAACCCAAACGTCCCTCCTTCCCTGCCTCTCCCCCCCCCCCCCCCCCCCCCCCCCCCCCCCCCCCTCTGTCCCCCCACCCCCCCCCCCCCCCCCCCCCCCCCCTGTTGCGCCACGGAGGGCATATAGCTCCCCACCCGCCCTCCATCAATACGGTGTAACTGCAGCCGCAGCAAAAACCAACAACAAAAACCAACAAAAGACACCTGAAGACATCACCACCACCATCCCCACCACTAACACCACCACTACCCGCACCATCACCACCACCACCATCACCATCACGTACTCACCGCGCCCTCCTCGTCGTCCCAGTCGCTTTCGCTGTCTGTGTCGTTCTCCTCAGGCCCGACCGCGATAAGCTTGCGCCTATCCTTCAGCAGCTCGTTGATGTCCACCACCCCTCCGCGGGAGGACACAATCCTCTTGGAGTCTCTGTCGCGCGACATGCCTCCGCCTCTCGAACTCCGCGCGTTTGCCATACTCCCCCGTCCGTCGACACCGATGCCACGCCTGGTGCTGGGGCCAGACCGTTTCATAGGCGGGTCGGAGGCCTTCGAGTCCAGCTCCTTCTTCGCCTTGGCTTCTCGTCTGCCGGACAAAGTCAGTCAAGGTCAGTCAAGTCAGTCCAATAAGTGAAGTGTGTCAGTCGAGTCAGTCAAGCCAGACAAAGTCAGTCAGCCAAATGTAACTCAAGTCAAGTCAGTCGAAGCAGTCCATCGTGTCAGTCCAGGCAGTCAATCAAGCCAGATAAGTCAGCCAGCCACATTGTGAGTCAGATACGTCAATCAAGTTAGTCAAGCCAGTCCAGTGTGTCAATCCAGTCAGTCAAGTCGGTCAACCTTGTAAACAAAAGTCAAGTCCGTCAGCTGCACATAAGTTAAGTATTCACGCAAGTCAAGCCAGTCAAGTGCGTCAGTCCAGTCAGTCAAGGTCAAGCCAGTCAAGAAAGTTAAGTCTGTCAGCTACACATAACTCAAAATATGTAAACAAGTCCACCCAGTCAAGCGCGTCATTCCAGCCAGTCAAGTCGGCCAAAGCAGTCAAGAAAGTCAACGCCATCAAGGCAGTCAAGTCAGTCAAGTCAGAGTTAGTTATAACTCAGGTACGTCCATTACCGCGTACGTGGTAACACACGGGTGACAAGGTAACACACACCCCCTCGGACTACGGGGAGATTGCAAACCCCTCAATTTTTCCAAAAACCGTCATTCTCTCGTTTTTTTAGTCCGCTTTACAACCCTTTTGCAGTCTCGTTTTTTTATGCACGAACGACTTCAATTTCAAAGTACTTTGTCCCCAAAACCGGACCGCAGTTTTCCCTACAAGGTTTTGAGTCGTTTGTCCTCGAAACGGAACCTTGCAGTCTTGTGAAGGGGTTAAGGCATGTTTCTGGAGAAAGGCGGCTCCGGAATTCGTCGCAGGAGAGGGACGTGTTAACTTGCGTATTTACCCCACCGGGCGGAAATACTATTAATAGGACCCTATACAGTAGACATCAAAATTAAGACCAACCGGTCCTCACATTTACGTCCAGAGAGGTACGCCGTACACCCCGGGGGAGTTGCATACTGAATATATAGACCACCATCTGGTGTTGTTTTTATTGCTGATGATCTCGAAACAACGAAGTGACCTCTCCGTTAGTTGACTTCATTTATTTACGTCGACGGCTCCGATGTCGTGCCTTCTTTTTTCATAAAAAAACAAAAACAACAAATAACAACAACAACAACAACAACAACAACAACAACAGAGCCCAGTCCCACCTCTTCTTCTCCTGAGCCTCTCTCTTCCGGCGGCGCTCGTCGGCTTTGGCAGCAAGCTCGTTCTCCCTCACGGCCACGGCCAGCATGTCCAGAAGATTCTGAGCCAACGCAGCGCACACGACCCCCGCGGTGACACGGAAAAGAAAAGAAAAGAAAAAAAAGAAAAAAGAAAAAAACGTTTTCACATCATCCATCCATCCGCCAACAAAACGAAGGAACGAAACCACACGCCATCACGATCTAAAGAAATCAGGCCGGTACCGCGACAGGGAGGGGGGGGGGGGGGGGGGGGGGGGGGTCAGTTTCAGGTCCACACTTGAAATAAAAAAAAAGCGATTCGTCCGCAAGAACGTGGGTGGTGGAGTTCCCAATTCGGTTGGCTTTACGTCGGCGGGTGATGTTACGCTTCTTGCACTACAACAAAAGCTCACTGTTATAACCTCGCACGTGTTTGTGAAAATGTTGCTGAGCTTTCGCTCGTGTCTCTTCGTGAGGGCACCGTTCGCACAAACGCCAAGGGGTCCACGGGGGAAGGTGGTCCGATCACTGTCGTCAAGGTTTGGGGGGTGCGGTCCGTGCAGTGTGTCGCGCGTGGCGATGCGCTCAAAAAGTTCATTCTTCCGCGAGAGAGTGGATACGACGGTTTCCCGGGTTTTCTACTACATGTGAGGCGGTATTTTGTATCCTCTGTTTTTTCGAACTGTAGGTGTTTTTTCTCGTGTCTCAGACGTACGTTGGTATGTACCTCTTCGAGAACGAAACCGCTTGCAACAATTCTGTTTTTTCCTCCTGTGCAGGGACAGTTTGGGGGTACAATATCATCCAAGTTTGGGCGCGGTGCGTGCCGTGTGTAATGCGATACCATTTTTATAAAAAAACAAAAAAAAAAAAAACAACAGCTTGGGGTGCAACTTTGAGGTTAAGGGCGCGAGTTCTCGAGCCTCGGCAAGCGCTTCTTTTTTTTTTTCCATTCTCTTTGGGCATATGGCTTGTTTTTCTTTTTCCTCTCCACATGCTGGCTGGCGCTTTCCGCTCAACTATGTGATGCGTACGAGATGTATGTAACTCCCTCGGAATTGCATGGCTCGCCACAACTCCGCGTTGTCAGAGCAGCGACAGGTTTGAGGCACATAATCATCCCAACTTGGACGCGTGTGCCGTGTGTCACGCGTGCGCATGCCGTGTGGATGTGCGACAATTTTCCTCTTGGAAAAAAAAAAAAAACAAAAAAAAAAACTCCACTTGGTCCAAATATCGCCTGTGCGAAACTTTTGGATCTGTGAACGTGATTTCAAGTCCCGGCAAACGCTGCGCAAGCGCTTCATTCTTTTTGCCTGATATTTTCGTTTTCCCTACTTCGTTTTTCTATTTTTTTGATCAGGCGTTTTTGCCATTGATGTATATTTCACCAATCTGCCCCCAAGGATTAATTCGCGCCCAAAAATGGCTTCTGTTTAGCTCCAGAGTGAAAGGCTGCTTCTAGTTTGGCCCAGAGCAGTTGTATTTTACGGTGTGACATGTGTATGCTACTACAGGGGACCACAGTAAATAGGACCAAATATTGATAGTAAAAATAGGAAAATATATAGGTTTTTGTGTGTACCGTAGGTCCTATTAACTATGCCCCCCCCGTAATATTTGCTTTTTCAGTCACCAGATGATGGGCGCTTTTTTCAGCTATGGTTCTTACGCGACCCCCCGATGCACGTACGCCCCGGAGGGGAGCCTTGTACCACTTCGTATAAATCTTACCGACACGAGGGCAAAGAAGTCGCCGCTGGGAACCTTGGTTGGGTCCTCCCCGAACCTCTTCGCCGCTGAGTTGTAGCTCGCCTGCACCTTCGCGTAGTCCGTTTCCAGCGACTCCATCCGGTCCTTTGTTTTTTTTAAAACGCGCGACAAGAACAAGAAAAAAAAACCAAACACGAACGAACAAACAAAGAAAGAAAGAAAAGCGGGAAGAAAACGGAGCAACACAACGAGACGAAACGAAAAAATCAAAAACGAGAAACGAAACAAGGAAGCGAAACGAAACGAAACGAAAAAAAAAAAACTCCCCAGTTGAACTAAATAGAAAGTAAAATTGACGACAAGCGTAACAAAACAAAACAAAAACACGCTACAGTAGTACGGGGGGACCATGGTAAATAGGACCAAATATTGTTAGAAAGAATACGGAAACACATACCAGGTAGGTTTCTGTGTGTACCGTAGGTCCTGTTTACTATGGTCCCCCGTAATACCGCAAAAGGAAAACTCGCAAAATGCCGATCGCACCGTCGCAAAATCGCCCAGCCACAATCTGCGTGTCGCACCTTGGCACCGTCGAGGAACGGCTCCACCACCTCCGCGAACTTGTCTCCCTCCAGTTTCGTCACGCCTCCCTTGGCCATCTTGAGCTGGGCCTTCATGAGCGTGAAGCCCTTCGACAGCTGGGTCACCTGCGTAAGGTTTTGAGCCAACGCCAATCAACCGTCGACCACCGCGGGGTTACAATCAATCTACCATCTCAAATCAACCGACCGACCAACCGACCGACCGACCAACCGTTCCACCGAGGCAGCGGTCAATCATTAACATTAGCTAATCAATCCACCAATCAACCAAACAACTGTAACAACGGATCACCCAATCGACCAATCAATTAACTGCTCTACCAATCCACTAACAACCAATCTTTAAATCAATCTATCGACCAGTTAACCAACCAAGCAACCAATCAACCGACCAATAAACCAACCAATCAATCAATAAGCCCCCCCCAAAAAGCCAGTACAGGATAGACCGCACCGCATTCCAAACGCGGCCCATCCATCCCAAGCAAGTGCTGACTGTACTACCACCCACGTTTGGGTTGTCCGCGCATCGCCCTCTGCCCCACAACACCCAAAACGAACAAAAAGGCGCGAGACGCTTAAGAAAGAAAACTTGAAGCGGCCGAAAAAAAACAATTTTCACCGATACATACGACGTGTATATGATATACCCACTCTGTCCGGAAGTATAAGTAACGTTTGGGTATGAATGTGAATACCCATCGGTACTTACATTTCCGGACAGAGTGGCGTTCGACCGGTAAGTTTTCTCTTTATTTATTTCGTTCCCGATTGTGTTGGACGCTTCGTTTATAGCCCCCCTCGACCGGTCTGCCTTCCGCCCTCTTTTGTGTTTTTTGTGCCGTTCTTGACCCACCCCCCACCAGCTGGACATGGGACTGCTCGTTTTTATTATTGTTGTTGGCTCTTGGTCTCTATCTATAGCCTCTTCTTGTATTCTTGCCATCCGTCCGGTCTTCTTGTGACGTCCTTATGTTGGTCCATCAGCTGGACATATCATAAGACTGACCATACCAGCAACAAAGCAACCTCGTCCTCGAGACTCGGCCTGCGCCCTGTCGGTTCTTCTTGTCTTTTTTTTTTATCTCCCTTCCTTCCTTCCTTTCTTTCCTTCCTTCCTTCTGTTTTTGTTGTTTTGGACCCCCCCCCTTTTCGTGTTTGTCTTTCTTCTTTTTCCTGTTCTTTCTTTATTTTACTTTTATTTTTCGGGTGTACATATAACTACCGTGGATATGTTCCTGGTGTTATTTGGTTGCAAGTTGATAAAAGGATGGTATACCACAGCTCGTTCTTAATAGTACCGTTTGCCCTACGCACTGGTGCTGACTGACGTGCGCGCACGCACCACTCCGTACGTACATGCTTGCGTTTTCTCCCATCGAGACACCTTTTTGGTTACAGCCTGTTTGGCGACCACGGGCGGGATCTCAGGGAAGTGAGCTGCTGTGAAAACATCATCACACACGACTTCTACGTCGGCGGTTAGTGTCACGTTTCCTGAACAAGAAAAACCATCCAGTCTACTGTGGGACGATAGTCCCGCAGCAGGTTAGTCTCTTGTCTGTAATTTTGGTGTGGAGATACACCGAGGGAGCGCGGGGCTGTTTGGCGTTATATACCGCACTCTCGGTCAGCAACGAAAGGTAATCTCAGAGTGCCCCCGAGGGAGGAGCCGGGATCAATGCCTCGAAGGACTATAGCAAAAACTAGGCGATACGACCTATAGGGGATAGGACCCGGTATCCACACAACAAAACCACTAAATAAGAAAACGCCTCCACTACACCAAACCCCATCGCCAACCCCCCGACAAGCGCAAAAGACGCGCGGCTCCTATTGATCTCTTTACAAAAACGAGTGTCTTGTTTTTCTCTGTCGTTGCCCCCCCCCCCCCCCCCCCCCCCCGAACCAAAAACACACCCAACCCCCCCCGCCCCCGGTTCCCCCCTCGTCTCCTGATCCCGGACGATTGCCAACCCCGCGCAGTTCTTCCGTTACCACACGACATCCGCACCTGCTGGCTGAGGTCGGTGAGGCTCCACTGCGAGGCCTCAGGGGCGTGTGCAAGGTCCATGTCCAGGAGCAGCATGTCGGGCTCGGTGTCTTCGGCCCAGCTCATCAGCACGTGGAGCAGGGTCTTCTTTTTGTCCATGGTCCTGAAATTAAAGCCGAGGTAACTCAGTCAGTAAGTCGGCCAACTGGCAGTAGTAGCAGCAGCAGCAGCAACAACAACAACTACAACAACGATGATAACACAGCAAACATTCACGATACGGCAAGTGAACACGATACACACGGCGACTCGAGACATACGTGCTATGGAGAAGTTTTTAGTACCACTATTAATACCGGTAGATAATAGCGAGTACATTGATCACTATCCTAGGAGATAGACGGTGGCCACAAAAGGCGAAACAGAAAGGATGAGCAAAAACAATTCATGTTGTATACCGTATCGAAACAAGGTGATGAGCGCCCGAATGTCGAGGGTGTCTCTCTCAGGACCCAGGGACGGTGCTAGGTCTCGAAAGGGATGCGCGGTCAATGGGCGAAATGACTAAGGCAAACAGCGAAGGAGTACCCCCCCCCTGTCCGTACGACTACGGCAATACATGCCATGAGCACACCCCCCGTCCTCCCTTATCCTCACTTGACGGTGTTCAGCTTGAGGAGCGAGGCAAGCTTGATCGCCTTCGCCTCCCCGTTCCTCGTGCCCTCGTTGAGGTAGTTGCCCATCGCCAACACGACCTCAATAAGCCGTTTCAGCCGCTTGGAGTCCACCATCTCCTCCACGGCCTCGCTCACGAGGGTCAGCTTTTCGCTGAGGAAGGCGGCGTCGTTGCCGAACCCGCTCATGAACAGGGCGCAGTCAAGCCGCGCCTGATAGCGCGGGATGCGGGCGGTGAGGACCATGAACAGAGACACCTGAGACAGACGCGAACAAAGGGGGGGGGGTTGGGATGGAGGGAGGGGGAGGGTCGCAAGAAAATAATAAACGTTATTTTTCTGTGTTCGTACGTCTGCTACGGGCATGTCGACCACATATAATAGCAATATAATAGCTTACACGCGAGTACAACAGAAGAAAGAAAACAGGCACGGTCATGATCACGATCAGAGTTCAGGCGACGGGGGGGTTGGGGGGGGGGGAAGGGGGGGGGGGGTGACGGGCGCCAAGAGGTTTTGTTGAAGGCGAGCATAAGCACTGATTCACCCCAGCTGAGTCATCACGCGTAAGTGCCGGTCTGCCATGCAATCACCACCATGCAAGAGCAAGCACCGCATCGTGGTGCACCGTGGGTATTGTCCGCTTCGTCCAATGGCGGCAGCTATCGGTTCACCACGTTCTTATATATTTGGGGGGGGAGGGGAGAGGGCGAGGGGGGGCACTCCTTTTCGACGGCAGATCCCGAAGGCACGCGGGCAGGGTCTCTCGAGTCTCTTTTTCTCCGGCAAAAAGCTCGTCGATCGATCGCCTCACTCGCCACAAAGCGCGTCGCCAAAAAAATCGATAAACCCGATGCAGAGTGACAACACACCAACACCCACACAAGCTCCATCGCCGACACTAACAATGGCGAGGACCAACACCTAATACCAAAGCAACAACAACAACACCAAGGCACACACGACCCACGGCATCATCACCGACAACACCACCGGCGCAACCACCAAAAGTGCCAACATCACCTACAACAGCCACACTAAACCGCCGCCACCAACAACAACACCAACACCAACACCAACAACACCAACCCCAACACCCACACCAACAACGACACCAACGCCAACCCCAACATAATAACACCAACAACAACACCAACACCAACCCCAACACCACCAACCCCAACCCCAACACCAACAACACCACCAACGCCAACCCCAACAACCCCAACACCAACCCCAACAACACCAACACCAACCCCAACAACACCAACACCAACACCAACCCCAACAACACCAACACCAACACCAACACCAACCCCAACAACACCAACACCAACACCAACACCAACAACACCAACACCAACACCAACACCAACACCGCCAACACCGCCAACAACATCTGCTAACAAGTACAAAGTCACAAAATCACAACTGCTCCAACGTAAAGGTTCCATATTTCGACAGCTCTCACCTCGTCAAGCTTGCTGAGTTCGCCGTCGTATTTCTTCAGCTCGGTCAGGTGCTCCATACTGGGAGATATGCCGCGGAGGGCGATGAGCTTGTCCATGTCGAACTTCGACATGTCCATGGCCACCAGCGAGTCTCTCAAGACTTCGGGTTTGGTCCTACACGGGTAAGCGCAGAACGGAGCACATAGTTCAGCACCGGGCTGTTGTTGAATCGTTGTTGTTGAAGATCTCACCTCGCTTCACGGTTGATTGATAGAGCAAATGGAAAACTTCCACGTATTTGCCAACGAAGGAGGACTACTGTAAGGGAGACTAAAACAATTTTTGAAAAAAAACGAGAAAAAAAAAAAAACATTTCGGCCGGGAAAAAAACTTGGCTATTTTGGCAAGGAAGTCGATACTTTCCATGTATTGTACCTGGCATGAAATACCAGTTAGCCATCTGGAACACGTTTTGGTGCTTTTTTTACCAAGAACCCAGCAGTAGAGGGCAGGAGAGTGGCCGTAGCCAAGTCTAGCTCCGGTGGCACCGCAAGGGTAAGAGCAGTAAGCCGCCACGATCACGACGACCGAGACGTGCGCGTCGAGGAGGGCACCGAAATAAAAATAGGGATGTACAGCACTCATTTAGAGATTCCGAGACAATCCCGTGACGGGGTCGATTTACGTGGTCTCATCTCCGTTTCGGTATTATCTTGGGTTTTGGTTTTCTTTCATCTCCGTTTTGGTCTTATCTCGGTTTCGGTCTTTTTTCTCCGTTTGGATATTATCTCCGTTTTGGGTTTCATCTTTTACTGTTGAAAAAAATAATCCCATGTTAATTCCAAGTATAGAGTTTTTTTTTTCATCTTGACCATGCCGATTTAGCTGGTCTTGTCTCCTACGGCCTTAACCCTCTTGGAACTGCAGTGCCGTTTGGTGGACAAACCAGTCAAATTCCAAGTAGTTTTGTCCCCAAAACAGGACTGCAGTCCAAAAAGCGTTGAATCGGACGGTCTCAAAACGAGGGTATACACCACTGCTGTACCAGGTATCGTAAATAAGCTTCTCGGAGTTTTCTGC
Organism: Macrocystis pyrifera; assembly: GCA_031763025.1. Lineage (NCBI taxonomy): Eukaryota > Phaeophyceae > Laminariales > Laminariaceae > Macrocystis > Macrocystis pyrifera. Next base: position 10,748,347 of record JASSKH010000007.1, on the reverse strand, counting down.
CCCCTTCCTCTTTTTCTCTCGCGTTGGGTCCGTTGAAACATCAATGCCTCAGGCGTGCGCCTCTTTCAATCGCAACAGGGAGTGTGGGGACGGACCCAAGAGCTTGAAACCACCACCTCTTTTATCATTGCTGGTTCCATATTATTGGGCTCTCGATGATACTCGAAACGCCTTAAAAAATAACGCACTGGTACAAAAAAAACGCAGGCAAATCGTTCTTCCCTCACTCACCAAGACCATCAGCACGAGGAACAAAAAAAAAAACAAAAAAAGACAAGACACTCCTCTTCCAGATAAAAACGATAAACCCCCCCGCCCGAGCACAACCCCAGCCGGAGAAAAAGCGGTCACGCATTTCTATACGGTGGGTACCACGGCTTAACCCAATGAATAATGCAGTCCCGTTCTGAGGACAAACCACTCGATTCCTATTACGGGGGTCCATAGTTAATAGGACCTATGGGGTACATAAAAAACCTTTATATTTACCTATTTTTACCAATTTGGTCCTATTTACTATGGCCCCCCGTAATAAGCATTGGTCCCAATTTGGTCCTATTTACTATGGCCCCCCGTAATAAGCATTGGTCCCCAAAACGGGACTGCACTATCACGGAGGACCATAGTAAATAGGACCTATGGTACTCACAAAAACCTATATATTTCCCTATTTTTACTAACAAAATTTGGTCCCATTTACTATGGCCCCCCATTTACTATGGCCCCCCGTAATACCATCAATAACAGGGCTAAGAGCGCCCCGTGACAAGCCTAAAACAGCGTTCTTAACTGCAGATTGTTCCTATCCAAGGTTGGGCAATACTTACCGTAGCTTTCGAGTATAGGCCGGCCATACCGACTTTACCGCTCCGAAATCCAACAAAACTCAGTGTGTTGTGCTATTTTTCACAGTTCAAGAGAGAAAAGCACTTCTTGTGCTTCAACTGCTGCATCGTCGTATTTTTCTACATCCGGTAATCATCTTATCTGCGCCTCTCTCTTGGGCACGTGTGTGCCCACTGTATCGAGCATCGGGTAACTTGGTCCGAGGAACCCGCCCTGGCGAAAAATCAGGAGTTGTCGTCAGCTGTGCGGGCTGATGGAGGGCGAAGTTCACAGTGTTTTGGCGAACGCATCGTAGCGCGCACGCTGTTTTTGATAAAGACGTGAACGTGGGAATTCTCGACATAAACAGTCCGTTCTCGACTATATTGACGATCCCAAGAAGTGTCGGTGTTGTTGTTCTGCGCTGCTACCCTACGCATTGTTTTCCGCTTTGCTGCATGTAGTTGTTTTCCGCTTTGCTGCATGTAGCCCAGCACCGACCAAACATTAAAGCCAAGCATCAATACAACCACATCAGCAGGGACCGGCGCGCGCCGGGAACCGCTTCAAAACGATGCCGTTGGTGCTCGCGCGTGCATGATGGTCTAAACAAAAGAGCGCAGCGACAAAGACCAACGACAAAAAAGGGCACAGCTCCCGAACAATACCTCAAGCCCAGCATAAATTCACCCAGCGAAAAGAAAACACGCCCACACGCTTACCGGAACCGCTTGAAGACGATGCCGTTGTTGCGGAGCGTCTTCCCGTCCAGCAACTCCACCTTCTCCGCTTCCTTCTTTTTCTTCGCAGCCGCCGCTGCCGCCGCCGCCGCGTCCGCCCCCTCCGCGCCCTTACCATCGCCCTGAGCGTCCGTCTTCTTCACCTTGGGCTTCTCCGCGAACGCCTCCGCTAAGAGAGCCGTTGGAAGATCCTGCAGCCAGGAATAGTAGTAGGCGGTACCCAACATGGATATAATGTGTCCGTTAGGTTCGTCGTGGTGCATGGCGACGGACGCGGGGCAAGGGCAGGGGGATGAAGGCCCGAATGTAAGACACTAATCTATAGGATATAGCGACATCAGCAAGAAGGAGCAGCAACAGCAGCAGCAGTAGAAGCATTGTATAGAGCGTGCGTGAACCACCACTTGTCCCCCTCAATCCCCACCTCACCACCCAACCCCTCCCCCCCCCACTAAAGGAAAAGGCTCGTGTACAGCAAAAACATGCGTACACCAACGCCACAACATAACACAAAAAAACACACACACACACATTACAACCAGAACACATAATACACCCCAGACGTCAAGAACAAGAGAAAAAAAAAACTCCAGAAAACTAACTCACGACCGTGCTGGGGTCAATGTCGTTGAACACCGTCTCCTCCAGCTTCGCCGGCACAATCTTGTCCCAGTGGACCGGCCTCCTCTTCGGCCCCTTCGGGCGCATCGGCATCGCCGGCGGCGCCGGGCCCCTAGGCATCGGCAACCCCCCCGGCGGCGGCGGCGCCCTAGGTAACCCCCCGGCCCCCCCCAGCGGCAGCGGAGGAGGCAAAGGCAACCCTCCGGGCAGCGGGGGTGGCCTCGGCAGGCCCCCCATTCCCGGAAGCGGGGGCGGCATCGGAGGACCCGCCCCGCCCATCGGCAGGGGCGGCGGCATGGGCACGCCTCTTCCAATGCCTCCTCCGGGGAGCGGGGGCGGCATCGGGGGAGGCATGGGCGGCGGAACGCCTCCCGCAAGACCGGGGAGCGGGGGGCGGCATTGGTGGAGGCACTGGTGCAGCGCGACCAACCACCAGCCCTCCGGGCAGGGGCGGGGGCGGGAGGATCGCGCCACGAGGCAAGCCCGCGCCGGGGGGGAGCGGGGGCGCGACAGGGGCAGCGCCGGGCGTGACAGCGGGGGGGGCGGCCCCGTTGTTCAAAGGAGGCGGGGGCATGTTGGGGGGGGGGGGGGGGAGGGGTGGCGCGCCGCCTTTCTTGTCGTCCTCGTCGTCGTCGTCGTCGCTGTCCATGAACACTTCCTGTACGGTATCCGTTAAGGCTGAGGCGGTCAAGTCCCTGAACGCGTGAGAACCATGCGACACGAGGCGCAACAGAGAGGGTATCACAGCGAGGGGGGGGGGAAGGGGGGGGGGGGGCAGAGAGGAGAGAGGGAGAGAAGGGTATGAGGGGCGGTAGAAAGGACGGAAGAGGGAAAAAAATCCAACAACACAGCAATCACGACGAGAAAAAACGGCAACAAACACAGCACTGACACCAACAACAGCATCGTCACCACCACCACCAGTACAGGTCCGTGCTCGTACTATTGAGGCACTACCGCAAAAACATACCAGCAGGTACCCAACAAACTACTAGCGGCGAACAGACTATCACAGGTCGGTACCTGATTTTCTTCCAGTGTTGCAGCGCTTTCGCATTGCAGCCGGCGATGACCATCTTCTCCATGTTGGCCGCGATCGTCTCCACCACGCTCCGCATCTCCTCGTTCTGTAGGGTACCCATCACGGACCTCATCGATATCACGGCAGCGTGGTCGGGCGTGCCTGCACTACCCCCGTCACCTCCCTCGTCCGCCATTCCGGTCGCAACGGCATCCTTCCTGTCCTCGTTCATCACCGTATCGAACAGGTCGAGCTGGAAGGGGGGTCGACCAACAAGCAGCCACGTCAACGCCCACACGCGCCCACCCGCGCCCCCACGACCCAAGTCCCCCCCCCAGCCAACAAAAAAAAGAAAAGACAACAAGCGCAAGACGACGGTTTTTACGAGGTGAATTAGCGCCACACGCAGCACAGCTGTAGCGCGTAACTAGATACCGCACCGCGAAGCAACGGCGAAGAACGATAGAAGGAGGGGGTCACAACTGTGCCCCTTTGGAAACACACACGACACACCTGGTAATTGTGCAAGAAACATATCGACAGTCGCCGACGTACTGCAAGACGTAAACCAACCGCTTCCTTTCCCCCCAAGCCGATCGCTCGCAATGTCATTTTTTTTTTGTTCTGGCCTTTTTTTTTGTTCTCCATGTGGCTTAACCCATTGACCACAAGTAGAGAATAGCGAGATCGCGCAAAAAACGCGTAATGAACAAGGTGCCACAAAGCGTGTGCGGTGAAGGAAGGGTGTGAGAAATATCTTCCCCCCCCCCCCCCCCCCGGGTCTATGGGCATACCACTACGGCCGTGCATGACATGATTACACCCCTACCAGTGATCCGCGTACCCCACCACCCAGCAGTGTCAGTGAAGGAGGAGCGCCTACCGACGATGGGGAAAACCAATGCCACATAAATCACTCCCGGTCCCCGTCCCCTTCACAGGTCGGCCAAATCACTTTGAGAGAACAACCTACCTGTGCCGCCAGATCGTTCGTGTCCGAGATCACAGCGGCGTCCATCACAGTGGACAAGCTGCTGTCGCTGCCGAAGCTGCTGCTGCGGCGCCCCTCCCACCCGTCCTCAGTCATCTCTTCGTCGTCGCTATGGACGTCCTGCCGCCGCCGCCACCGCCACCGCCGCCGCCCCGAAGCAAGCAAGCGTCCACGCCGAGAAGAAATGTCGAGACGAAACGAAACGAAGCGAGGCGAGAAATCGAGCAGGATTTGAAAAAAAAAAAAAAAACGAGATCGATGTGTAAGGATGTAAGGCCTCACAGCGTCATCATTTAGGTAAAAATATCGAATCACCGATTCAAACGAGGCTTGAGTTGTTACCACGCGACGATGGCCACCTACCTACCTTGTCTTGCACGTGACGTGGGTTTCCGTGCGCTGAGGACAAACTCAACACCAAAACAACAAGCAATACTTGAGATAGCAATCAACCCTTGCCCTCACTGAAAATTCAGGTCCACAACATCACCATCACCAACACCACCACCGCCCGTCAACACCAACACCGACACAGACGGCCACACAGACACCAGCAACACCAACGCCAGCACCAACATCGACACCAATTGCGACACCAGCACCAAACATCAACACAACAACCATCAACAACACTCACCATCAACACTATCGATAACACCAACACAAGCACCAAACACGACGCCAACATCGACTACCAAAACCAACGCTAACACCAACGCCAACATCAAGACCAACATCAGCATCAACATCCAATGTCAACAACAACGACGAAATCGCCCACCCCAACTCCGACATCAGCACTACTAGCTTCATCAAAACCGACGCCAACCCCAGCACCGAACACTAACGCCAACTCCGTCGCAAACACCAAAAATAAATACCAAAACACCAACACCCCCCCCCCAAAAAAATGTCAACATCGACACCAATACCAAAACACCAACTCCAGCACCGACACAAAACCAAACAACCGACACCAACGAGGAACACCAACGCCAGGAAGGACCAGCACCCACATCGAACAAGAATGCCAACTCCGACACCCATACCAAAACACCAGCACCAACTCCGGAACCAACACCACAACCATCACGAACACCGACGCCGACACAAAACCAAACGTCTCGAGAGTCCGACACCAACGCCAACACTAACTCGGACACCATCGCCACAACCGAACACCAACACAGACTCGGACACCACCGCATACACAATCGCGAACACAAACTCCGACACCAAGATTAAACACCGACACGAACACCGACGATAACCACCTAACACCCAACACCACACGCCTGCACGAATTATACCAAACCCATTTACCACCAAAAAATCAAAACAGCAAACACCAACATCAAAATACCACAAAAGAATAACACCAAAACACCCAAGCAGAAACGAATCGCACGAAACAAGAATACCACTGACCTTGGACAGGCCGTAGTAGTCCCTGATGCGCTGCACAGCTTCGATGATCCCTGCCGAGATCATCTCCGTCCGAAGCATCACACGCTCCTCGAACTCAAAAGCGCTCGACAGAATGGTGTTGAAGAAAACAATCAAATCCGTCACCAAGGCCACCCCCGAGCTATCAGCGTCGCCAAACGCCTCCACAAGCATGCCAAACCTTAGGTCCTCGTCCCTGTCCATCTGTGCGAGCGGTCGGGAGGGGAGGAGGGTCCGGATGAAGAAAGACATGGCTATTTTCAACTTTCAACGCCTTCTGCCGACGGCTTTCAGCGGCGGGAAATATCGTTCCTAGGCAATACTTACCAGGCTTTTGACGGCGATACAAACCCGACAGCAAAAACCAACAGAAAAACAAAGGGGGGGGGGGGGGGGGGGGGGGGGGGGGAGACGACCGACACCTTTCGCTCGTGCGCATACCTATCATGCTATTATCGAGTACACCCCCCTGGTCAAATGACTAAGGCCAAGCAACAAATGAGTACCCCCCCCCCCCCCCTCCCTCCCTCCACCCCCCAAACAACACACCCCTTCAACAAGGAATCCCTCTCCCCCCCCTACCAAAACACCCATGAACACAAAGGTACCGCCCGCCCCTACTGCCCCACCCCCCCCCCCTCCCCCCCCCCCCCCCAAAACATTCAGGTGAAAACAGAGCGCAACTCCCCCCCCTCGACTTCCCCTGTACTCGGTTGCGCCCCCCGTGCTCGTTTGCACTATCGTCACAGCCACTGCCACCTCCACCCCGCCCCGCACCTTGACATGGTCCAAAGCGTTGGTGACCGTTTCAAAGCCGCCCGATCCGCTCTCGGCGACGATCGTCAGCAGCTTCAGCAGGCTACACTGCACGTAGTTGCTGCTAGAGTCGATAGCGCTGCCCTGCAGAACGTTATAACAAAGGCAGGGCGAGATACCATGGGATACGATGAGATGAGATGGGATGGGATCGAATAAGGTGGGACGGGATGGGGATGGAATGGACTGGAATGGGATCTGATAGGATGGGATGGGATGGGAAGGAATGGAAAGGGATGGGACGGGATGGGGGATGGGACACGATGAGATGGGATCGAACAAGGTGGGACGGAATGGGATACGATAGGATGGGATGGGAAGGAATGGGATGGGGTGGGGTGGGATGGATAGTAAGGACAGGCAACGAGTTCTGTCCTGACTCAAAAAATCAAAAGCCATCGCATCATTTTGTCTACCCCCATGCCCCTCCCCCCTCCCCTCCCCTCCCTTTCCCCCTCACACTCTGTCTCATCTACCGCCCCGATGACTTAATACTGAGCCGTTTCTGGGGGACGGCCAAGCGGCACTGCCGCTCCGCTTCCGCTTCGCCCCGATCGGGCGCTCCGAGTACGGTGCCCCGAGTCTTACCGCAAGGATAGGGAGCAGGTTGGAGCTGGCCTCGAGGGTCAAGAGCCCTTGCGGTTTGTTCAGCAGGACCATCACGCAGCGCACCACCTCCTCCTCCAGCTTAACCTCCTCCTCTGGCACCTGCGAAGCGCGCATACGACAGCGAATAAACGAGCGAAGCGCACCCCAAAAAGAAAGGAAACGGCATGTATGTGTGATTGTCCTTACTAACACAAACGTCTGCTGCGCCCCCGATCGGGGGGGGCGATGCGCCAAGCACCTACCCCCCCCCCAACCCCCCCCCCCCCCCCCCCCCCCCCCCCCCCCCCCCCCCCCCCCCCCCCCCCCCCCCAAACCAGCCAACAGTAGGAAAGGAACGCCCATCCGCCCACCCAAGAGCTAGATAACCAACGCTCGGCAAATCCCACCGAAAAAAAAAACACAGCTACCACCACCACCACCACCACCACGATGCGCTCACACCGACATCAAAATCGTCAATCGCCGACGTGACGGTTCACCGAAACGTATTATTCCCGCCGTTCGTGTAGAAACCTCTCAACCTTTCCGGAGGACAGTGCCACCCACACCTCGGACAGCTCAACGATTCGCGCTTGATGACCTACAGCAGGCCTTTCAGGGAAGATAAGAGTCCTGATCTAAACCAGTCTGTCCCCAAGCACACGACAGCTGCCATAAAAGTTCGAGGCTCGCGTGACAATATTTCGAATCAAAGGAGGCGGGTTCGGCATGCCCACTTTTTGTCCCCCCCTATCTTTTTTCCCCACTTTTTTTATTTCTTCCCGTTTGTTCTACCAACTCAAGGTGGAAATATTATTTTTTCATATTGGTATGACTGCAGATAACGATAGTCACGTTTTGTGGGAGACCAGGAGGCGTACAAAACACCTCGCACCAAAAAAAGCGAAAAACAAATGGATTACGGATTTCGTACAGGGACTCTTTTAGAAAATTGCCACATCTCCATGAGGCAAAAACCTAGGAAAATCCTGGGCATCCGTCCGCGGGGGGGGGGGGGGGGGAAGTGTATCGATCCATTCCCGTTTTTTTCCACCGCCCCTCGCTTCCCATCGCATACTGAAGCAACGCCACGGGGGTTTCCGCATTCGCAAGTCACCCTGCCCACCTAGCCTGCACAACGGCTACTTATGCTCTGGTTGTTGTGAAACTGCTTCGTGTTTGGGGACAGACTGGTATGATGTACCGTAGCTCACTGGCGGGTGGGAGCCGCATAACCTGCATGATCTAGGACTTGTTCCCTGGGTTCATCTATACTGTACAGACCCTCATGACAACAAGTTAGGATCTAGATGATCTATCTGTACATGATCTAATAGATCAATCACGATCTGTCCCAGGAAGTGTGGACAGTTCTAACCTCGTGGTCGTTGTCGTCGTCGCCTTCGCTGTCCAGGTAGTCCTCGCGGCTCTTGGACAGCTCCGCCATGGCCTTTTACCGTAGACCCGGCAAACGCCACCACCGGAGCCCCCAGAGACAGCCGCAGAAGCAACACCAGAAGCAGCAGCAACAACAACAGCAGTGGCAACACAAGCAGCGATACCAGCAGCAGCAGCAGCAGCGGTAGGTTACAAGTTGCACGCAAGAAAAAACGAGACACGCACCAACAGCACTGCGACGAAACGGGCAGCGCGGGCTAAGGTAAGGAGCGGACAATGTTGGGGGGGGGGGGGGGGGGGGCTCCGTTCTTATCGCGCTCAAACCTCGTACCGGTACATTTCAAGGACCAACTGGTGGCCTTCAACAAAATCGAAGAGGGGGGGGGGGGTGGGTACATTTAGGTGATCCAACAGGAATTCGCCCGACATGAAAAGGGCGCGGCACCTCCGCCTAGCAGTTCTGGTTGCAAAAAACAAGACCCATAGATGAAAGCCCACAAGGCAGGCATACACCCCCCCCCACAAACACAAAAAACAACGACAGGCATCAACATGGTACGGGACGGCCGTGATTTGCGTTCGAGGAGACGCAGACCGACAGTTGGTTGGCTCGTCTGCGCGATCCACTGCCGTCGGACAGACCGCGACCGTGTGGCCTGCAACAAGGCGGTGGCGTCGGTGGCTGCAAAGGGCCTACCTTGCCGATGCCGTCCATTCCCAAACTCTCCCTGAATGCAGCCACCCAGTCCTCGTCAGCCTTCTTGAGCGCCTTGTGAAGGGCCTTGATCTGATCCAGCTCCGGCCAGTCTTCCACCGTTAAGAGGGCGAGGGCATGCTCCCTTGCCGTCATATCCTGTGCGGAGAGGGGAGAACGAAGAGAGACAAGAAGGGATTGGGTTTGGACGGAGCGGGGACGAAAATAGATGGTACTGGTAGACGGTAGATGACATACCGTACACGTATCCGTGACATATTGTGCAAGTACACGTGTCAAGTACAAACTGCTGCTGTAGAAAAACATGGGTAGAGTAGTGTTTACGGCTAGCGGACGACGGAAGGATGTCTGATAACGCCGACCATTTCCAAAGACTCGAACTCGACACAGGGCGGGCCGCTCCTCTACCTCTCTCGCTTTTCTCGCTCTCTCGCCCCCTCTCTCTGTCTCTATCTCTCTCTCTGCTAACTCCCAAACACTCCAGTTATCTGTCTCTCGCTCTCTCTCTCATCTCTCTTCGCTAACTCCCAAGCACCCAAGCATATCTCGTATACCCCCGTCTTGAAAGAGATGCGTGGTCAATCGTCAAATGACAAAGGCAAGTAGCAAATGAGTCCCCCCCCCGCCTCCGCGTCCTCTTTCTCCGCCCCCTTCCCATCCTTTCCTACCCACCTTCTTCTCCTCCGGCACAACCGGATCGTGCTCGAATATTGTCGTGGCGGCCGGAGACGACGCCCTGCGCGATGGCAAGGGGGTGGTCTGGGACAGCGGCCGGGACGAACCTCCTTCTTTTCCCAGATCCTCGAGGAGGTTGCGCTTTGTAGAGTAAGGGAGACGCTTGAGGACTTTGCGGAGGTCTTCGTCCAGCTTCGCATCCTTCTGATAAGGGGGGGGGGAGAGGGCGTGGAAAAATCACGAGCAGACAAAAAAGAACACGGGAAAGGAAGGAAGGACGGAATAGGGAAAGAAAGGAAGGAAGGAAGGAAGGGAGAGCAAAAGCGTTAATTACGGAGCATCGGGGGGAACTACCTGGCCATAAACAAGATGTCATCCACCGTCTCCCCCCAGGTCTTGCGCCGAGAAATGACTGGACACCCCCCCCCCGTGCGCCCTTTCCGCCCCCAAAAACGAGGCCGCCTTTCCACTATCTGACCGCCGACAAACCTCCTGCAAAAAAATCGTTGGACCCAATCGTAACCGATGGGACACGAAACGCTCGCATTATTCATGATTCGTCGATAGATAGGCCGCGCAAAACATCGACTAGGATCTCCACCCCAGGAGGGCGTGATACAGTATACACATTGCGTATTACACAGGTACACCTGGTCGCTTGGAAGCCAAATACACAAACACAAGTATAATACACACAGTCCGGACAGAAACGGAAAACAAAACGTACCACTCTGGGCGAAGTATAAGAACCGCTCCGTATTCACACCAATGTATAAACGGTCTTTATATTTCCGGCCACAGCGGTACATAGCAGCCGCCGCACCGCACCAGCGACGTCGAAAACAGAATACAACTTGGTGATGCCTAGCTTGTCACACGTTGCGTGCGACTTCGGCTCGGCGTTACAGCTGCCGAGTTCGGCCCCGACAACCGCCCACTACACGCGTAACGATCGAAATGGCGGTGAGGGTTACGATTAGAGGACCAGTATTCGGTTGGGGGGTGCCAATGAGAACAGGACCAAAAACTGAAATCAACCAACCGCATGCTCTTCATTTTTTCGACCAAAACCCCGCGCCGTGCTTTATCGCCTTGTCGTTTTCCTCCTCTCTCTTGCGCACGGACTGTTTGCTGTCTGTGCGACATCTGTGAGCGAAAGTATCGTTCTTCGTTTACGATTGGGTCGCCATGATACGTTTTTTTACTGGCTGTTGCTGCCCCTAAACATGCCTCCTTGTCCGTCCAAAACCACAAGCACCTGCGCAACCTACACTACGTACGAGTATGTGCACAAGGTGTGTGTGTTTCGCGCGCCTCCAACGTACGGGCCATCGCGCGCTCTGGCGGAGGATAACGAGGGGGAACAATGCATAACTTATGATCGGTTTGGAAATACGTTACGTAGTGCAGCACAACAGTTCACAAGGTAGAAAAGTCTAGCAGCAGGGTTCGTAGACAGAAACAACAAGGACCCGCTGGGGGGTATTTTCGGACAGGAAGAGGTACGATAATGTGTTCTTGATCAATATGGATGGTCGTGGCTTGTGCTTTATACTTGCGCCCAGACTGTACCTGTGCTCGGCTCCAAACTGACCAGATATACCTGGTACCTGGTATAATGTTACGAATACCTGTGCTTGTGTCGTTGTGCTTTTGCGCATGAACCAAAAACTATTAATACTCGTAGACTACCTACAGGCCCACGCGTAAACGCAGGCAGGTACATAAACGTATCAGCTGTGAAATTGAGGATTTTGTCGAGACTCACCACTTCGAGCTGTGTCTTAATATTGCGATCGCGCGTCCTGTGGGTTGGGTTGTGCATAACTTCATGGACGATCTGCGATGACTGAAATCACGATTACGATTACGGACCTTCTGGTCCTGGGTATGCTTGGATGTCGTCGTGTTTCATACCCCAGAAAGACCGGTGTGATGTGATGTCAACATGAATGCATTGTACCAGTACTGGTACATACTTGCTGATGGCAGCTGGTGATAATATTACAAATCATGGTGGTAATCGCGAGGGAAATAATGGAAAACGCGCGAACGGTTCACGCAGGTTGCAAAGTTGAGTATCGACCGATCGGTTGAACTCACAGTTGAACGTGCTTTTTTTTTTTTTAGTTTGCTGTAAAAAAAAATTACCAGCATCATAAACCAGGTGCGTACCTGGTTCTTACTCGTATATGAAACAGAACAGAGAACAGGCCTTAACATTCTTGGTGGGGGGTATCCGCCATCGCTGTTCGCTGGTGGGGTCGTGTGGTGTGGTGTGGTGGGGTGTGGTGGGGTTTGCGGGGTGTTTTGCGCGTTGAAAAACGAAAACAAATCTACGATCTGGTTCCTGCAGCAATCATGGCATTCCACCTTCGGGCCATCAGGCAGTGACTCCTGAGACGTCAACACCGCTGAACACATAAACGTGACCGCATCAAAAGGGGGGACACATCGGTGAAGCTGTTTTTGGCGCGCGAGCCGCAGTTCGCGAAATATAACACTCGATCGTATTACTCGGGGGAGGCATTATTGCATAAGGTACGAAGGGATTTAAACTGCCTGTGGTGAAATCCATATAATTACTATTAGTAATTAGTATTTAGGCCATACAACGGTCAATGCGTGGAAGAATTCGACACTGAGCGAGCGAGTTCATATGATCGTATCAACAAGGAGAAGACGTACGCAAAATTTGTTTTGTTCTGCGAGCCGTGCAAAGCTGTTACATATATTAAGCGCCTGCTAAAGTGCTGAAGCAATGTACCAGGCATTGAGCATTTCGGAAACCCTATCACGGGGAACCATATTAAATAGGACCAAGGACCAAATATTGTTACTAAAAAAAGGTTTTTGTGTGTACCGTAGGTCCTATTTACTATGGCCCCCCGTAATAGGGAAAAATTCACTCTGCCCGGGAATCGTTTTCGCAGCTTGGTTTTTGAGAGTTGGGAAGTGAAATTTGGCAGGGTTGTGCTTCACAACAATACAAACCGACTACTTGGTGGCCATTCTTCAAACAAATATATATATATTGCGTTCGTGAGGAGGGGTCAAAGCCGCCGGAAAATCCACAAAAAAAGTGGTAAAATGTGGTTGCAGAAGGAATAGATAAAGAAAAGGCCATCACAAGGAGCAGTTTCGGATTGTTGACCACGAACTAGCGTGTCACATTTCGTGTTCCAACTCTCAACAACCCAAGCCGCAAAAGGTTGAAGCCGAAAAGTGATTGCTGTTGCTGGAACCAGCTCGTACCAGGTACGACGAGGAATACAAACACGTCAGCTATGTTCACCCGATTGAGTGGTTGGTACTCAACTTTGTGTGGTATATCGGGCGTGCTTGTTCGCTTTCTGGTTTTTCCATTTTTTTTAATAAATTATGAAATACGTCAGCTGTGGGTTCGACTGATTAGGGGCCATATGCCTATACTACTCGTACCACCAACTGGTGCAGCTGGTTCGAACGTGGTCTTCCTGTTGTTTTTTGTTTATTTTTATTTCATTTTATTGTCTTCTTTGCGGTGACCCTATGTGATTTTCATTTATCTTCCTTTCTCCGATTGATAAGCCTTATTGAAGGAGTCGTTTGGCGTGGGTGGATGACGAGCCTGCTCTTCTTGTTTCGTACTGTCTGACGCCGAGGGGCCGGGCATAGTTGACGAACGCTGGACGATGGTGGCAGACAGGGTAGCAAGGTACCAGGCGGGCCAGCAGGGAAACCCTGGCTGTGCTACTCGTACCATAAACTGCTGCCGCTACCTGGAGCATGCCTTGTGCTTTGTTTGGTTTGACTGTTATTTTTACCTTGGTTCTTAGTCTTACTCTGTTGACGACTAGTGGTGTTTTCTTCTTTTTTTTTTTCTTTTTTTTTTTCCAGCTCGTTCTTTTCAAGTGTCTGCCACGTCCCCTACGTGGGGGTACGATGGTTTGTTGCTATACTGAAGTATATACATATACCAGGTATATTTTAGTTTCTTTTTTTTGCTTCTTTTCTCTTTCGAATTGTCTTTGTTTTTGTTTTTGTTTTTTCTCTTTGTTTCGTTTTTGTTTCTCTAAGTCATGGAATGTGTATGTCGTGCCTGTCGTACGCAGTATGATGACATGGCATTGCATTACATACGTGGCAACGTAGTATCTCTGTGGCGTAGCTTTGTGACCACAGAACTTGTATCTCTCTAGGTTTGAAGAATCGGCACGGACACTGGTTGTGCTGGATGTCGACGCGTAGAAAGAACGGTTTAATGTGAAGAAAACAACAACAATATAACACATTAACGGAGGACGCTAAATTTCGTTATTTGGAAATAAAACTTCAATTTTAATGAATTTCAATTTGATTTCGAAAAAAAAAACGTTTGTATCTTATCGGCAAACGGCGCATTCATTGTCAAACAAAAACAATTCGAAACAACCTGGAAAAATGCACCGCGTCACACAACGCCCAGCCGACAAACAGCGAAGAGCGTGGACAAGAGCGAAGGTTTGCGTTGTCGCGTGTGCGCCGCCGCCAGCATTTTTTTTCTTTTTGGTGGCGCAGGATAGGAAGCTATCACTCTCAGGGTGTCTTGGGTGGGCGGAGGGAGCTCTCAAGCGCCACGTTCGGAACAGCAACGGTGGTGCAGCTATCGAGGTCTCGAGCGTATCCTCTGCTTTTTTGCTCGTTTGCTCGGTTTTCATGATGGTTGGCCAACCGAGCAGGCCGAAAAACTGGACTTGCGGCCGCCATGATTTATTTTGAGGCGCCACCGCCGGGGTACGATGTGCTATGGTCTGTGGCTGTGGGCGCGGCTATTGCTCCGGTCGCCTGTGTTTGAGGTTCGGGTTTTATCGCCTCGACCGTGGTCACCGAAGCAGCGGTCAAGAATCACCCCAGACTCCAGCGGGGGTGTTGACCCACCATGAACATGCTACATCACGGCTGATCAACTCCCAAATTCGAAATTGAAATTAAAAAAATCACACGAAAAAAGTCCCAAAAGATTTTTTTCACTCAAATTGTTTTTTTCTAATTTGCCCCATCGAATCCTGCCTGGTCATTCAATTCACTCTTCGGCTAATCAGATGCAAATTAAAGTAGAAAAAAAAAAATCACACAATCAAATTGAAAGAACCAAAAGTCCTCGATAAGATAGGCCCTTGAGTATGGTTGATACGAGTACCTGGTACGATCGTACTCAACTTTGAAAGCTGCGTAATACGTTTCTTTTTGTGGTCATAGCAATTGCGGGGTAATACGCGCTACAAAGTAATATATACCCCATGGGCCCTGGGTAGGATACAAATCGAACTCACAGCTGACGTATTTCATAATTATATAAAATCCTCAGCTTCATGAGCTGACTGTTATTTTTCTGTACGGCAAGGCTGTTTATCATTGTCTCGAGATCATCGGGCAATCCGATCGATGCCTTGATGCTCAGATGAGCGAGGGCCTTAAAGTGCGGGTGCACGGTGCTCTCGGGGGTGGCGCGTACTGGGGCTGCAAGCGCAACGCAATCGATCCTGGCGCGCAGTCTGTGTCGATCCTGGTTTGGCGTAAAATGCCGAGAAAATGTAAAATGGGCGCAAAGTGCATGCAACCAGCCAAGAGGCAAAAAAAAATAATGATTCGTATCATTTGAAGTATGGAGGACGACAGAGGCACGGTATGCCAGATATATATATGAAGGTCCACACTATAATATTAATATTAATACTACTGCTGTACAAGGAGGTATTCAGTTTTTGATTTTTCCAAGAAAGCATGGAGAAAGTGAAGCATCTTCAGATGGTTACTTGTTTTTGTACGTATTTTTGTTTCTGCAATCGCTTCTACAGCATCACACAGAAGCAGCAGCAGCAGCACCACCGCCACCCAGCACCACCGCCACCACACCGCCCGCTCGCGGCAGTAGTCGCGCTCATCCTCCGCACCCGGTGTGCCGGCGCAGTGCTCTCTCGAACTGGATGGATGGGCGTAAGTTAGTTCTTCAAACCGGGCAACAACATCGAGCCAGCGAGTCAGCGTGTGAGTGAGAGTACCTGTCCGAGGGGAACGATTTCTCACAGCCCGAGAATTCCTGACCTCGACGGGGATTTTTTTACAAAGGTGGGGCTTGGCAATGCTGTCAGGTCTGTGTCGGCGAATGCGTCGGGCTAGGGTTGACAAAAGCGTCGATGTTTCTCACGCGCGAAACGAGGCACTCGGAAAGACATACCTGCGGCAACCATCAACCCGAGTTGAAAAACATTTCGCCCAACAACAAACGCGCCGATAGCTCACCCCTGAATGCGGCGTAGCCCCGCTCAATTGTCGGAGGAATTTATCCAGAAAACCCATGGTCTGCTCCTTTATCCACGTCCCTCAGGAACGCGCACGCACGGTGCTTCCCACCACTTTCGAAAGAGAATGTTTTGGGCGTCGGGCTCCAGCTCACGAGGGCCGAATATTGGGTTTCCACATTTTAAAGGCTTTTCTTCAATCTTCAATTTGGTGGACAGACCTTGATAGTAGATCTTTATGGGGGTTTTGTGTTGGACACCTGAACATTCGATTGTGAAGCCGAACCTCCGACCCGAACCCTGACCCTAACCCTAACCCGAACCCTATGCTGCGATGCTGTGCTTGTTAGGACTCTAGGTTGGCTCGGCCGGCGTGGATGCTGAGCTTGGGAAGACTCTAGGTTGACTCAGGATGACTCGGGATGCTGTGGCTGGGAAAGACTCGAAAGTAAAACATACCCCTAGCCAATCAGCCAATTAGCTACCCCAGGAAGATATACTCGTACTGAATTATTCAATTATTCTCTGCTCAGCTGCTGCTGCCTGGGTGCTGCCTGCTGCTCTCTTGCTGCCTCCTGCTTGCTTCTCAACAGGAAATGGGCGGCTGACTTCGTCATTGACAAGCATACTGAACTCGCCGGTGCAGTGATCACTGAGCAGGTGCATGGTGTCCCTGGTCCCTGGTTATGATCATGTAGGAGGGTCTAACTGCCATACATCAGACATACATACGTAGAAGTTCACAAGAAAAGCGCTGGGGCGGGACTCACACATCTCCAAAAATGTGATAGGACACGTACTTGTGAAGTGCATGACCTAGTTAGGGTAAAGGTAAGGGACGCAGGTGTTTCTGGCAGCTGGAAAGCAGCGCTTCGCGCTTCGCTTCTTCTGACTTAGATCTTCTTTATTGATGGCGAGAGCCGAGGAAGTGCTCTGGTAGAGAAGTGAGAGGTAGGGGGGGGGGGGACTCACATGCCCGTACAGCGAAACGGGTATCAGCAGAAACTCATGATGTAATTTTTTTTTAGCAGTGGCCAATATCGGGTATATACCCGATGCCTTTATGGCCTAAATCGGGTACCCTTCTATTTCAGTGACCGCGACGGCGCCAGGACGCCATTTCTTTGGCTAAAGCCGGCCTCCACCCGATGCTGGCCACAATGTCATGCTGCGCCGGGTATGCCCCATTTTGGCTACTTACCCCACAACGACCAACCACCCGCCTCGGGGTTCATGTGCCTCTATGCCTGCCTCTCGTCTCGACGAAGACGGGCAATATAACCATTATCTGCGTGATGTCCATGATTAGGTTCATCGTCATTCTAGACTACATACAGCAGGAGTTCATTCGCTCTGGCTCTGCTGTAGAATGCTGTTGCACCAACCACACACAAACCACCGCTCTCCCCCCCTCCCTCGCATCATCTCCTCTCTCAGACCAAAGTCAGCACAGCCCTCTCCTCTCTCTCTCTCCCCTTCTCCCGAACCAAAGCAACCTATAAGCACACCAGTAGTAGTAGTAGTGACAGATCATGGGCGACGCTACCAACTTCGTGACAAATTAAGTGTTACTATCCAGACACAAAGAGTGGGCATTGCTATGCAACATCTCTTCCTATATTTCTGGCCACGCTGGAATTCTTATTTAAAGAAGGGGGTGTGTCCCACACTATTTTCAGCACAAAAAATGTAATTTTCCTATTTTGGTCCGACCCTCGAGCCTGAAATTCTTGACGGTTAATCTCGTACGGGTAACTAAGTGCTGTCGCGTACTATAATACTGACTGTTGCTGTAGTCATCATGTATCTTTTTGACACGCACGCGCCGGGTTTTGTTCGGTGCTTTAGGCAGTATACGTATGTATGTATCTGGAAAAAAACTTTCATACCTGGTACGTTACAGGTACTGAAATGGTAGACGCAGGCGTGCGACGTGCGACGACGAACGGACTCTGGAACTACTGGTTCGTACGAGGGGTATATGATATGAACCAATTTGTTGGGAAGTTAATGTTGGGTCGACGATTTAGCAAAATACCCAGCTAACTTACCTGGAGAATACTTAAGTTGGAAAATATATAAATGTAGTATCTGCCAGCATCCCGGAGTATCGAGACCCGAAATGACTGGTTGGTACTGGGTTATTTTTTCCCTTGGTTCTTAGTCTTACTCTGTTGACGACTAGTGGTGTTTTTTTTTTTTTTTTTTTTTCTAGCTCCTTTTTTTCAAGTCTCTGCCAGATCCCCTGCGGGGTAAGATGGTTTGTTGCTATACTGAAGTATATACATATACCAGGTATATTTTTGTTTCTTTTTTTTGTTTCTCTTTTCTCTTTCGAATTGTCTTTGTTTTGTTTTGTTTTTCTCTTTGTTTCGTTTTTGTTTCTCTAGGTCATGGAATGGGTATGTCGTGCCTGTCGTACGCAGTATGATGACATGGCATTGCATTGCATACGTGGCAACGTCATCATACTGCATACGACAGGCACGACACACACATTCCATGGCATAGAGAAACGAAACGAAACAAAGAGAAAAAAAAAACAAACGCAAAAAAAGAAGACGATTCGAAAGAGAAAAAGAAACCAGAAAGAAATATAAGAAACACAGACACTTGAAAAGAACGAACTGGAAAAAAAGGAAAAAATAAAAAAACACCACTAGTCGTCAACAGCGGAAGACGAAGAACTAAGGGAAAATAACAGGCAAACCAAAGCACAGAGCATCCTCCAGGTAGCGGCAGCAGTTTATGGTACGAGTAGCACAGCCAGGGTCTCCCTGCTAGTCCGCCTGGTACCTTGCTACCCTGTCTGCCGCCTCCGTCCAGCGTTCGTCAACCATGCCCGGCCCCTCGGCGTCAGACAATACAAAACAAGCAAACAAAACTCGTCATCCACCCACGCCACACGACTCCTTCAATAAGGCTTATCAATCGGAGAAAGGAAGAGAAAGCAATAAAACGAAAACCACTGGGGTCAACGCAGAAAGAAAATAAAATGAAACAAAAATAAACAAAAACAAAAGGAAGACAAAGGAAGACCACGTTCGAACCAGCTGCACCAGTTGGTGGCACGAGTAGTATAGGCATGTTCTACTTCCTAGTCTGCCCGGTACCTTGCTACCCTGTCTGCCATCTCCTTCCTACGTTCGTCCACTGTAGTTTCCCTTCTACTCCTTTCCCCCCGCCTGCCCCCATTCCCTTGGTCGGGTTTTCTTCCACTCTTCTGTTGCCCTCCCTCCCCCCATTCCCTTGGACACACCACCCACGGCGGATGCGCGGCGCTGCCCACTCAGCTCAGCCTCAGCCTCGTGCCACCTCACCATGAACCGTTCGGCTGCTTCGAGGATCCCCCGGTACCACTTCCCCCCGCCTTTTTTGCATCAGTGGACCACAACGCGGTCTCAACTCCAAACACCAAGGGGGCAAGTTCTGTTGACCCTTCGGTGGCTCGGAACTCCCTAAGGTCTTCGACTATGCATCTATCTACGCCAAGTCTTAAACTGTCCGCCAGGTCTCGGGTTCTCCCCACCAGCTATCGTCCCGAACATTTCCCGACTGGGTAATCGACCCTTGCTTTGCCGTGCCACCCCCCCCGCGAAGAAGAGCCGCCGTTTGCGGATGGTCGTTTCGATGCTCTCGCAACGTGTCATCTTGAGGACCTTCGCGTACGAGAGGGTGGTATGGTCAGTACGAAGTCGGCGCTGGAAGCCAATGGCTCGCACCAGGACTTGGTGGTGAGCCGTTCAAAGCTTGGCAAAGTGCTCCGCTCTGCGGGTCCACGTCATACACCCGTACAGCAGGGTCTCAATCACCTCGTCCTTCAGCATTCGGACTTTCAGGCTAAGGGGGGCGGTCGTCCTATCATACAGCTCCGGGCCGAACCGTTAGAGGCATGCTCGCATGAGACGGATCCGTCGGTCGATTTCGAGCGAGAGGTCAGCGTTTTCGAGGAAAATGCTGCCTAGGTACAAGAACTGGGCCGTCTGCTTATACCTCTGGCCTGCTGCTTCGATGACGAGCGGTGGTGCGAAATTTTCTGGTCTGGCGTTTGTAGAAGCATTGTCTCTGTCTTCTTTTCCGACACCGTGAGGCCTGTGCTGCTTCGAAGACAGTCACGATGGCTGTCATCATTTTCGCGAGCCCTTCAGCCGACTTCGAGACAATCCCTGCGTCATCGGCGTACAACATGCCCCATATAAAGCCCTTCGCACGCACGCCAACGGCTCCTGCTCCTCCGTTCCGACTACTACAGCATCATTGAGTTGGACCAAATCCCTTTCGATGGCTTCGTCATGGCTGAAGCGTACTACAGTAGTATGACGTGTAACGCAGCAGCGGAGAATACGTTGAACAGTAACGGTGATAGCACACAGCCTCGCCGCAGCCCCTGCGTGACATCGAACCATTCCGAGTGCTCGCCGTCATCCGTACGCACGCGAGCCCGGATGCCATCGTGGAAATTACGGATAATTCTCAGCATCTTGGTTGGTACGCCAAAACGTGTGAGTACCTCCAATAACAGCTCTCGGTCGACAGAGTCGTACGCTTTCTGCAGATCGATGAATAACAAAAGTAGAGGGAGGTTTTCGCTGTCTTCCAAGCTCTTGCAACCGGCGCACGACGAACAACATATCAATCGTTGATCGTGCGGGGCGGAAGCCGCACTGTTCCTCCGGGAGTAATCCCTCGGTCCCGCAGTACAGTAGTTGCTGAGGCGGGACGCGACGATTTTCAACAAAACTTTGCCTGCGTGGGCAACAAGCGAAATCCCTCTGTAATTGTTGCAATCAGTTCGGTCCTTCTTTTTGTGAAGGACCTTGACTTGATGATCGCATCTTTCCATTGCTGGGGGACTTCTCCTGTAATGTTGCCCAAACATTGGCAAGGATGTTGTGAAAGCACTGGGCGAAATGTGGGGTGGTGGTCGATTTTCAGGAGTTCGGCCGGGAGACCATCTGGCCCGACAGCTTTCCAATTTGACATCCCCTTAAGTGCTTCCGTCATCTCGTCCATGGAAGGTTCATCTCCGAGAGACAGTTCAAGCGGTCGTGGTGGCAAGAGGGTCGATGATCGTGGGATCGAGTTTAAGCGATTTTGTGTTCAAAAGTTTGTGGCAAAACCCCTCCCATCATGTACATTATTGTCTTTTTTCGCGACATGCCGTGGCATGCCGTGGCACCATCTGCGGCAAAACCTTCCACGGCATCTTCCACGGCATACCACGGAACCTTCCACGGACCTCCACGGCATACCATGGGACCCTAACCCTAACCCCAACCCCAACCCTAACCTGGGTGCCGTGGGGGTTGCCATGATATGCCGTGGGGTTGCCATGAGTGCCGTGGCGGTAGCCACGGGGGTTGCCATGGTACTACCCATGGCATGTCATGGCAACCCCCACGGCGTACCATGGAATCCTATGCCACGCCACGGGATGCCGTGGTGATGCCATGGTATGCCATGGGCGGTACCATGGCAATGCCACGGCATGCCCACGACAAGGTCAAATAGTGTAGAACCCTGCCCATCGTTCAAGTATTCGCACCTTATCCCGCAACAGCGTGCCATCCTCGTCCCTAATGAACTCTTCGCTTCTCGCTTTAGTCCCTTCCAATCCTACCGTACTCTTAAGGTGCTTGCAAAAGCGTCTCTGGTCGTTGTTCGCTAGGAGTCGTTCGGTTTCAGCGAGGTACGCTTCGAAGTACGCATGCAGTCCTGCGGCAATCACCTTCTGCAGGTTCGCACACGCAGATCTC
The DNA here is from genome assembly GCA_031763025.1 of Macrocystis pyrifera. Taxonomy (NCBI): domain Eukaryota; class Phaeophyceae; order Laminariales; family Laminariaceae; genus Macrocystis; species Macrocystis pyrifera. Next base: position 10,726,492 of record JASSKH010000007.1, on the reverse strand, counting down.
AGTGTCTTTCACGCGGTTCTACTCGGGGGTGGGCACGCAAGAATTGTCGTGCATCTTCCCTCGCTGTCCATGCTAATATGAATGCGGCAGGGTTCTACACTATTTGACCTTGTCGTGGGCATGCCGTGGCATTGCCATGGTACCGCCCATGGCATACCATGGCATCACCACGGCATCCCATGGCGTGGCATAGGATTCCATGGTACGCCGTGGGGGTTGCCATGACATGCCATGGGTAGTACCATGGCAACCCCCGCGGCTACCGCCACGGCACTCATGGCAACCCCCACGGCACCCCAATGTCCACGGCACCCCAATGTCCACGGCACCTAGGGTTAGGGTTAGGGTTAGGGTTAGGGTTAGGGTTAGAGTTAGGGTTAGGGTCCCATGGTATGTCGTAGAGGTCCGTGGAAGGTTCCGTGGTATGCCGTGGAAGGTTTTGCCGCAGGTGGTGCCACGGCATGTCGCGAAAAAAGGCAATAATGTACATACTTGCGGCCAAGGTTTCGGCAGACTCACACCATCCATGTCTGCGGTGGCGACGTGGAGGAGGTGGTACCTCTTGTTCGATCGCATCAATAATAGCCGCAGTGAAAAAATTCTGTTACGGGGGTCCATATTTAATAGGACCTATGGTTTATATAAAAACCTATATATTTATGTTTTTTTACTAAGAATATTTGGTCCTATTTACCATGGTCCCCCGTAATAATAAATATGTGTACTACCCAAAGCACCGAACGAAAAACCCGGCGCGTGCGTGTCAAAAAGATGCGTGATGACTACAGCAGTCAGTAGTACACGACAGCACTACTTACTTGTACCCGTACGAGATTGATTGTAAGAATTTCAGGCTCGAGGGTCGCGGACGAAAATAAGAAAAAGACATATTTTTTGTTCTAAAAATATAGTGTGGGACACACCACGCAAGAATTCCGGCGTGGCCAGAAACAGGAAGAGATGTTGCAGAGCAATGCCCACTCGTTGTGTCTGGATAGTAATACTTTATTTGTCACGATGCGAAGTTGGTAGCGTCGCCCACATGATCTGTCACTACTACTATTGCTGCTGTGCTCAGGTTGCTTTTGGTTCGGGAGAAGGCGAGAGAGAGGGCTGTGCTAACTTTGGTCTGAGAGAGGAGATGAGAGGGAGGGGGGCAGAGCGGTGGTTTGTGTATGGTTGGTACTACAGCAATCTACAGAGAGAGCGAATGAACTATTAATAGTCTAGAATGAACCTAATCATCATGGACATCACGCAGATGGTTATTATTGCCCGTCTTCGTCGAGACGAGAGGCATAGAGACATGAACCCCGAGGTGGGTGGTTGGTCGTTGTGGTCGAATAGTCTGGCCATTTTCGGCTAGGTGGGTACAATAGTCGGGCACCTCTTGGGGGGTAAGTAGCCAAAATTGGACATACCCGGCGCAAATGTGGCCAGCATCGGGTGGAGGCCGGCGTTGGCCAATGAAATGGCGTCCTGGGGCCGTCGCGGTCACTGTGAAATAGAAAGGTACCCGATTTTGGACACAAAGGCATCGGGTATACCCGATTTTGGCCACTGCTCTATTTTTTTGGTCGTTTCGCGGAAAATTCATGGAAACTAGAAAAAAATGCTGTGGGTCGCCCCAGGAAATTTCATGAGAGGTTGCAATGACGCTCGTCCATCTGATCGAATCGTCAAAACCGGCGGCGCGCGCACGCCGTCTGCTTGATCATGTAAGAAGAGGAAAAAAACAAGTCAAAACATCACAACTAACTGCTGTGTCAGCATATGTGCCCTTTGGCCGCCGAACCATTCACTGTTTTTTGTTTTTTTGGTTTTCGCGGGTCAGGTCAAACCTCACGGGTCGGGTCGGGTCGGGTCGGGTCAGCTGACCCGACCCGACCCGCGCAAAGGTGTGTTGACTTTAGACCGTGCCCGACCCGTGAGATTTTGAAAGCCTCTTGACCCGACCCGACCCGACCCGCAAGATTTAAAAAACTTTTGACCCGACCCGACCCGACCCCTGAGATTTGAAAATCTTCTGACCCGACCCGACTCGACCTGCGAGATTTCAAAACCTCCTGACCCGACCTGACCCGACCCGCCACCTTCCGACTGACCCGTGGGACACGGTTTTCATACGGGTCGGGTTACCTTGACCCGCGAGACTATTTGTCTTGACCCGCAGGTTCGACCCGCGGATCCGGCCTGTGAGTCGACACTTTACAAACAATTTAAGATTCATTTTTGTGCCACGCGGCGTTAAATAGCCTGGCTGTAGTGAGTGTCGATGGATGCGGGCATACGTACATGGATTTGTCGGTGTTTGATTGTTTGAATATTATGTCAATAGAGTATTTTTGAGTATTGGTACGAGACAGCTTTTGGGTTAGAGAGCGGGAAGTGTTTCAAGTGCCGGACCCGCGAGCCGGATACACGGGTCCGACCTTCGGATCAGCAGAAAAACAATTCGCGGGTCATGCTGGCCCGACCCGCGAGTGACCCGTTTCTCGCGGGTGATGACCCGACCCGACCCGTGAACTTTTTATCATCTCTTGACCCGACCTGACCCGACCCGTGAGATTTGAAAACTTCTTGACCCGATCCGACCCGACCCGTGAGATCTGAAAAACTCTTGACCCGACCTGACCCGACCCGCGAGATTTGAAAACCTATTGACCCGACCCGACCCGACCCGTGAGATTTTGAACAATTCCTGACCCGACCCGACCCGACCCGACCCGACCCGTGACATTTTGGACACCCTGTGACCCGACCCGCGGGTCGGGTCATGACCCGCGAAAAGCCCTGTGTTTTTCACACCTCGGATAACGTAACACTCGGATAACACTTATCTACGTTGTGGGGCCTATAACACAGGGTAATATAGTGTTAGCACTGGAGTAGCGATCACGGTAACTCGGTAAGACAATGTTAGGTTAACTGGAAAGCCACGAACGTGCACACGCCTTGACGTTATGTTGCTGCTTGATCTCGTCCAGCTCCGGTACAGTAGTAACGTTGTGTCACACCGTGATCAGTCCTTGAACTAACGCTGTAACACAAGTGCTAGGCTTTGACCGTACACACACGTACGTTGTCACTCTATGACCTCTAACATGCCCAGATCGATATCCGCATATTTACTATTGTAAGGCTCATTCTTATCGGAGAGCTTTCTTTCCAGAATTTCCACAGTTTGGAAATAATACGTATCAAGAAACGGAGGCGTGATGTCACTATTCGTGAAATGCTCCAGAAAGAAAAAAAACTAATGTTTGTTAAATGTCACACATTTGGATTAAAAAATCTGGAAAATCTGGAAGATTAAAAAAATTGCGCGAAAAAAACGTGGAAATTATGGCAAAAAAAATCTCCGATAAAAATGACCCTAACACGACAACATATTGTTACTGTCGACGCAAAGCGTTAGACATATAGCACACTAACATAGTGTTACCCTTAGGAGGAGTGTTATACATAACTCCCTAACACAACGTTATCACATGTTCGCCAGCACTACTGACACATATAGCATACAAATCACACACTAGCGTAACACAACGCGGTGGCCAGCACTACCACTTCGTAACACTACGTTATCTGTACCCCTCATCTGATTGCCGTAGGCTCGGATAACGTAACACTTAACGTACGTTAGATACGTCACAGTCTTAGCCGGCCCATACGTAACATTATGTTAAGATGTTAGCCTAAATGCGGAGGTCTCTGTGACGTCATGATACGGTGCTACGGGGGTGAAGATCTTATGGTAACATTCCGTTACCGTGATACCCTAAAAATCAATCCGGGTCTAACTTTATGTTACTGAGTTACCGTTGGGGCCGACGTCGTTCTAACGCAATGTTACTACGTTACGCTTTGGATCTTCCCGAGATCTAACATGTCTTACCTGTGTTAGTAGTAAAGCGGCGTGTGGGAGTAACACAAAACGTAGCCGTGTTATCCAATTTCGCCCACATCCCAGTAGGGGATACCTACAAAAATATCCCCGGGGGGAGGATAGCATGGCATTCCCGGTAAACAAACGCCTCCATACTTTAAATCCCCAAAACAGGGGATACTTAGGAAGAATCTCGGCAAGAAAACGTCTCTTTTTTCTGCAAATCCCGCTAGTGCGTTATCGATCTATAATAATAGCGTAATCTGCGCACTCGCACGTACGAGCTAACACGGCAGTAACATATTGTTGATGTTAGATTAGGGGTGTACGTTATCTGCTAACTTGTGTCACTATATACATTGCATTTGAGATAACACATCAACATAATGCTAGTGTTTTGCCGATCAAATACGTTATCCGTTTGACGTATGTCATGGTAGCAAGACTTCCGTTAACACCCTCACATAACGTCGCTCGATACGGACTGCTGCTGCGGCTGATACGGTAGCATAATCTTAACGTTGTATTGCCCATATACGCCATCCCTCTAACGTGTGTTACAATAGCCACTACAAATAGGAATTTCACTATTAATAACACACCAACATAGTGTTATGTACGCGTTTATTTGGCCTTGTACGTTATCCGTCTAAAGGGGCGTTACGGAAGCAAGTAAGAATCCCGCTGACACACTATTGTAAAATAACGTTACTCGCTACGGGCTGATGTCGCTCACACGGTAACATCATGTTAACATTTAATTGACCACGTACGTTATCCCTTCAACGTGTGTTACGATATAGCCACAAGGAATTCCGATAACAAACTAACATATAGTGATACTCGCTATGGGCTGCATACCCCAACACCGAAACACACATACTGCCGTCAGTACGGGATCGAGGCAACACCCTATAACATAATATGACGCGATCGCCCGCCAGTATCATACCACACCAACACTATGTTATCACAAAGTACAGAAAGTAGTTAAGGTAGTAACGAAATGTTAGTTTTTTTTCGCTGACGCCTAACATTTAACATGAAACATTAAGTGATACGTTTTCCAAGGTGTGATTTTTTTCGAGAGTCTTCGAGAAATGTAGTGTTATATCCCTTGGACTGCAGTCCCGTTTTGGGGTCAAACTACGAGGAATTTGACTGCCCTGTCCAGGCTCATCAACGTTTTATTTGGTGTTCAAGCTCTTAACATTTTTTTTTTTTCCGACCTTGATCTACAGTAACTCTGCTGTACGAGATTTAGAGTTGGTTCAACTACTTACTACAGTTGTTGTGCCCAGTTTTCTTTTTTTTCTTCGTGCCGATCTCAGCCTATTTTTCTTGACATGATGTTTTTCTTTGCTGCAGGCAAGCAACCCACTGTATCACCAACCACCGCAACACCACAAACAACGTAACGAAAGAGAGTCGTGAAGTACTACCGTCTTTAGAAGTGGTTCCTTGGGTAGATCGTGGATAATAAGTGTATGCGCTACTGGCTGCGTTTTGACGCTGAGCGGGTCGAGAATATCACACGACGCCCACAGAGCCCCACCGCCCATCTGGGGCCACCCGGCCTACCACGGAGTGGTCCACTGATATCCGTCTTCCTTGCGACCTAAAGTACTGCTGTAATAGGGAGAAGGAGGGAAGGGAGGGAGGGAGGGAGGGGGGGGGTTCACGCAGGCCGGTGCGGTTGGGGAGGGGATCTGACTGTAATTTTTGCCAGTGGGGGATGGTGCGGGTCTATTCACCCCAACCTCAGGCAGCTGGAGGTGCCGTGGGGCGACCGGGAGGCGCCAGCTGCTGCCTTGTGGGTCAACATGTTGCGTCGCCCCCACCCTCAGCAAGTATGTGCGCTGGGCCAGATACCAGCGGTGTGGCGCACACAGGCGTACCTGCCTTTGCCCCACCCCCGGCGCAGTTCGGCCCCTGCAGTGGCCCTGCTCGTGGGCGATACCGGTTACCCCTCGGTGCCCCCCCAGGAGAAGCCTTGATTAGGGAGCCGGGCCGAGCGCACTGTATGAGCTCACCTTGCAACTGGGAGCAGACACTGCCTACCGCCGGGGCAAGCAGAAAAAGGACTGGGCCGTCTCGGAGCAAGGGTAACCCATCTATAAATTTCTTTATTTGAAGCTTTCGTGGGGCTGTTGGCTCAAGAAATTGGATCCTGAAAAGGAGATGGTATTTGTATCGTTGTTTTATTTTCCTTCCACATAGTATGATGCAGACCCATGGAGTGCGACCTGCCGCAAGTGTCGTCAAAATGTCTGTCTGCCTTGAGGGTTTGGGAATCATCTGGAAGGCTGAACTCTCGCCCGGCCGTCGTCCCGACAGCTGACAAGACGGAAGTGTGATCGTTTAGCTGGATTTGAAATGGAAGGTTACGCCGATTAGAGAAAATAATTTTCTGCTTTGCCGCATAAACGTTGTGAGCAGCAGTAAACGAACCGCCCACGCGAAATTGCTAGCTCTCAGGCCACTACAGATGTAAACCATTAAACGCCTGCTTGTGTGTCGAGGGGTGATCGCGAAGCTGCTCTTGTGGAAACGAGATTGCCCAATTTTTCATATTGCAGGCTGGAGTGGCTGTTGCACGAGGGTTACTCAATATTTTCAAAACGTATTATCGGTACTGGTGCTGGTACAGCAGAACCAGCAGCACCAGCAGGGGGATAAGACTTGCCAGTATTAGCCCTGGAAGAGGATCGATGCGAAAATTATTATGAACAGCACACACTCCAGCCCTTGTCAACAGGCCAAGGCGGAGCATGTCTCAACCACTGCGGGGAAACTACAAAGCCACACCGACTATCCACCATGGACAACAAGTTACACCCAGTCCCAAGGGCTGATGCATCACCTTTCACTGCACACTCAAAGCAAAACACGCCTCCTCAATTTTCAACCTGGTTCCACGCCATATAACAACCGTCTACAACAACAAAGGAGCAGCGATGTACCAGGTACGTTCCACCCACGATTTCTCAGCCCAGAGGTCAAGCCAACAAGCCAAATACTCTACAGCAGTATTATCTCCCGGAGTTTTTACGTTCCTATGGACGAGAATCAATTGACCTCTCTGAACCGGCCAGCGTAGGTGACACCAACATGACATGCGGGTTATGATCAACATCATACACTTGAACAGCCAATATTCTCATGGCCCTGCAACACCGTTGGGAATAGACGATAATCCACCCTATTTCCCCAGCCCTAAAGTAACTCCAACGAGCTCCGGTAGTCCTCTCCCATACACGAACGACAACGCGCAGGCTACTTCGGAGTAGTGCACACAAGGGCATCTGACCATCGGCGTTGTTGCGCGCGGCTCAATGCACGCTCTTCCCTGAGCATCGCGATATGCAAGGGCAATCGTGCCCTCGGTCACACCCAAAAACGGGCGTTTGCTTCGGCTCTCAAGGCGAGCCGGGAAGCGCATACCATCTTCGTTTTTCGTGATCGCGCTCTACTTTGCATCATCCGCCTTCTCCTTTTCCCAGGCGGCGTACTTTGGGGTCTTCTCCACGATCCCGTGCTGGATGACTGAGTGGCACATGCTCACGAAGGAGTCCTGTGGGCGCGCGAGGAACGTCAAGCGGCGGGAACGAGGGAAATAATGTTGCTGTCTCTGACAGCATCGGAAAGACAAAGAGAGAGGTCGCCGCTCTCAGCGGCGAAAAAGCTTTTTACGGGATCGTCGACTTCTCTTGTCACAGCCATGTCGGGGCAACAGCGTCGGAGCAAAACGGAGTAGTAGTGCCCCTGTCGGCCGAACGGATTCGCCGCTCGCGGCTGCTCCTAGACGTTTGCAACTCGACGGCCATGGCGTGGGAACTATACATTGTCCGAGTTGCCATTCGAGACCCAACAGAAACGCGCCGCCTTCGATGGCAATGAAATTTATTCATCTTGTCATGTCAAAAACTATCGGCGGATCTCTCAAGGGGAGGCGACCCCGTCCGTTGGCGCCTATTGATGCCTCCGTACTTTTGTATTTTTTCCCGTCCGAGGCGAGCGCGTTCTAAATCCGCTTATACATCCTCCTTCGTAAGAAAAACAGATTCGTGCGAAAGCACCTCCTTAAGCACTTCGCCCGTCGACGACACGCCAAGGAATCTCAGCACGACGATAGACAACCAACTACCGGTGGTGCGAGTGCCGCGACTGAAGCAGTGATTGACCACCGCCGACCAACCAACCTCGTGGCCGATGAACTCCATCCCGAGGAGAGACTTCGCCTTGCAGTTGTCCAACTGGAAGAAATTTCCCAGGCTGCCGGCAATGCCGCGGAGGCTGGGGAAGCAATCAACGGCGGAAGAGCCAAGGTTATTAGAGGTAGCGTTGATAATTATTTACGGCAGCGCTGTCTGTGCGCCCACAGGCAGAGGAAAGTGACGGCCCAAATGCCGTGCATCATGGGTACAGACGGGCCAGGAGCGAAACGCAGGAGAAAAGTGCATGATACCAACACGGCCGATCCCCCAGAGAGTGAGGACGTACTCTACATGCTTCAAGGTCGGTTTCCAAACCGTGCGCTCTGCTTCGCCCTCTCGCTAGAGACGCGGGTATTTAAAGCCTGACGCCCCCCTACCCTCGATGTAAGGAACCGGGATGCCTGCAGGAGATTAATTAAGGGTGAGCCACCCTCCCCCCGTGCAACCACTTCGAGCAAAATTTCAGGCCTCGCTCCAAATTAGCGACCAACGCAGGCAATCCTGAAAGGAAAATGTGATACGGAAACGTACCTCGGCACGAACCACGATAAAAATCGCAACAAGGGGCTTGGCATGTTTTTGTGCGGGGGTCTGTATCCCAGCGGTTCGAACACGGGGATGGCCGCCTGCGACAGGTCGTTTAACCAAATGGCGGCGCTGGTGAGGACGATGCGCTCACCGCTGGCTTCGGGTTTCTCCTGCAAGTGGCAGGCCAACGATCGAATTCGGATGTGGGATGCTTACGTCGGGCGTCGAAGGACAAAAAAATGAATTGGAATGGCGTTTTTCTCATCTCTTGATCCCACCCACGGTAGAGGGACGCCAGGGAGGTAAAAAACCGAGCGCACGACAATTTTTTTGCCGGCCAGTAAAAAATCTCGAGCCATCCCGATCATAGTACATGTACCGAACGAACGTGCGGCTCACCATGGAACGAACGATCCCTTCCGCGACGTCTCGAACGTCAACGACGTTCAGACATAGGTGCGGCGTGGCCATCATCTTGCGGTTCAAGATCTGGGTGCAAATGTCGATGCTGGTGCCCGTATTTTTGGTCAGGCTGGGGCCAATCACCAGGCTCGGGTTGACGACGGCGAGCTCGAGAGACCCCTCGTTCTTTTCATCCTTCATCAGATCCCAAGCCGCCATCTCCGCCAGCGTCTTTGACTTCACGTACGGCTCGCACCTTGTCAAGACAGCGCACAAGGCGGTCCGATTGGTTCGCGGGCTCGTCATGTTTCCGAGACACACCAACACGCGTCTCAGGTATCGGTCCGCGCACGATAGTCTGGACTGCCGTTCCGACCAGCCAAGCCAATACAATGCAAGTTCGTGTTCAGCCTGTAGAGGTCTTAAACCCAGGTTGAAGTAGCGGCAACGATACCCCCTGAAATGTATAACGGCTTACAGCTTCGCCAGAGGCGCAAGTGCGGGATTGTGCAGGAGGGCGTGCCCAGCCAGTTTTCAGATGCCTAGGGTCTATAATAAACAGATACCTTGGGGTCAATCATAAAATATTCAACCCAATCACCGAAACGTTTCGATGGACGATGTGCAGCATATTTCAGAAGTATGCGTCATGTTCGCTTTGAAAGCTCACCAAGCCAAACCGTATTTTCCTGGGCGGGCGTAGGGCCGATAGCTTCGACACGGCCCGTCAGGGAACCCCGACAAAACTGAAACAGCAGTAGTGGCGGCGCGCAGGGGGGCGCTGGTCGAGACGGCACACGACACGTGCTCGCTCCTTGAGGGGTGCGCAGGTGCTCCGAGGGTGCTGTCATTTACAGAGTCAAGGCGTCAGTTCTCACTTTTCGGGTACGCTCCAGCGTTTCTCAGGCTCCATGATGACCCCCTGGCAAGGCGTATCCCACCCGGCGTGGATCGACGCCACAGAGGAGACTAGAACCGCCTTCTTAACTCCCTGTGCGGACAGGCGCGGAGGACCGGGAAGAATGTGACGAAGGAGGATGACGCTCGGAATCTACCGCCCTTATCCTCACAGCACACGAGGACGGACGTGCACGTTGTGGGGCGACACCGAAGTTTTTGGCTCCGTGCATCGCCTGTCGGCGGTTAAAGAGAGGGGCGGTCTGCACGGACGGAGCAACACGCCTCCCGTGCTCCTAATATTAACATGTCTTCCTCCTCTCAAACTACTTCGATTCTGGTCCCAAACGCGATGTAAGATGGTCGAAACCTACCTTTGCTCCATGCAGAAAAAAAGGGTCCAAAATCCTGCTTCTATGCGCGTAAATAAATCAACCAGCTCAAGAAAAGAATACACTGCTGCCGTGCTGGCCGGAAAAAAGTAGGTTGCGCAGCAATAACGGCGAAACGTCAGGTGTATGAGGGAAAAAAACACGGCGGTGTCTTGTTTCGTGTCTTGTTGCTTCTACTCTACAGCTCAACTCACAGAACTTCACCATTGGCAGTCCTCTGAACAAGCCGTGGTCACAGGTCCTTACCCTTCTCCCCGCCTTCTCCCCCCCGGTGCATGCCTCAGCTATTATCGCGCAGGGGGTTCACTATTCCCACCGCTCGTCTTTTTTCACCGAATGCTGCCAACTCACGCTGGTACGCTTTCGGCAACGTTTGCAACGTAAAATGACACTCGTGTCCTCTGCTACTTGTGCAAGTGTACCTCGTTGGCCATGCAGGGCCGGAGGACGTTCAGCGTCCCATCGACCGCGGGTTTGATGAGCGTGTCCGCGTCTTTGTCAGAAACGCCGAAAACAAACGGAGATGCCACGTGGCACACGTACGTGCAGCCATCGACGGCTGCGGGCCATGAGTCCGGCTCGACGAGGTCCGCCTCGACAAGTGTCAATCGCTCTCCAGCATCGATGAGCCCCTGCGCAAACATGTGAGCGCGGGCGGGCCGGGGGTGGGCATGCGTTTAGGGCAAAGCAAAAGATAAGAGCTGCCCAAATGGTGGCCGATCGGCAGGGGACGGGGGGGGGCATACGTACGGCTTGAAGCTAATAACAGAGTTGGTGATAGGTCGGCGTGTTGTCTGTATGTGCATCGTGAGCATCCTAAAACGTGTCTTGTGCGCGAAACTCTAGCAGGATTTCGAGCGAATTTCCCGCGAGGGTCGCAGGGGTGCTCACCTATTCGCGCTCGCCTCAAACGGTGGACCATTTTTAACTTCAGCGGAATCAATATTTATAGCGAGGACTGTACTACCAAATAGGCCTTCGAGATGCAACAGGTCGGTGTGGGGATTCGATCAACCGTGACCGCCTGCATTTCTGGAAAACCTCGCAGGTCTTCTAGGAAGACCCATTCTATTTACTGGCGAAATCCACCGACAATCAGCGCGCTGATCGCGACAGCCAGCTTCAGAACCTGGAGTTCTGTAGCCAGAACTGACAACTAGCTGGAGGAGCAGCTCGATCCAACTTTCTCGCGGGGGGGTGTACTGCCGCTTGACACCGCAATCGGCGCTCATTCGTGTGCCGGCTATCGATAATGCTATTAGCCGTGGGGGTCACTCGTTGAGGCTTGATTTCACGAGAAAAACTTGAATTAAAAAATGAAATAAAAGTGCCAGAGTCACGCCTGGAGGGACTTCGGATTGGAAAGTGGGGTCATCGAGACATTACGATCACACAGAAAATCCCAGATAATAAGAGATCAAACGGAAAGATAGACAGACAAGGAACTACTTTGGTTTCAGAGATCCCAGCACACTGGGGGATGAAGCGCGGTTCTGGGTGGAAAGAGGTATTGATGGGCGTCCGAAATTTACAACCATGATACATACTACTGCTGTACTCGGCAAATTGATTTGTTCGAAATGACTTGAAAGTTGGATACAAAGCGGCTTTGGAAAATCGTTGTGCTCAAGACACAAGGCACCCGAGAAGGTGGGAATTGAAGCAGGCCGCAAGTCTGTGCGCCGGCTATTGATACACGTAGCCATAGACACAAGGGGGTCAATCAGTGGGGATCGAGTTGACTATTTTCATTTTTGTTTTGGCAGAGTCACGCCTGGAGGGAGATGGGACGGGGAAGTCGACGTAATCACAATATCAACAGTACTGTAGTGTAATATCGGAGAACCAGGTCAAGAAAACAGGATCAGACAGACACACTATATTTGTTGCCAGCTGTTTTATGTCAACCCATTCAGGACTGCAGTCCCGTTTTGGGGACAAACACTTAAGAAATTGAGTGGTTTGTCCCCATTTGAGTGGTTTGTCGCCAACACTCCCAAAACTGGACTCCAGTCCTAAAAAGGGGTTGAGAGACCCCGAGTAAACCGGGGAATACGCCAGAAAGCGCTGCAATTTTTTTTTTTTATTTATTTATTCATTTTTAATCGTCGCTTTTACTTTCCAGCCTAACTCGTACGAGGTTTTACCCTCAGCGATCTTCTGGACAAGCCGTGGTCACAGGTGTCGTCCCTTCTCCACCCCGGTACGTGACTTTAATTTTTATCGCGCACAGGGTTCAGCATTCCCACTGCTCGTCGATTTTCATCGAATGTACAGCTAACTCACGCTCTCTCGCTTTCCGCTAATCAATTTATGCAAGAAAAAGTCCCTACGAGCATGCACTCGGTGAGACTCGAACCCACGAAATTGATCTTGATAGGCACGCGGACCACCTACCAAGGCACCGGGGGCGCTATGCATTCAACCAAACAAGCCGGTCTACGAGTAGCAATACTCGTACTTAATTAATACCGTAGTAGCAGGTACGAGGTCAGACAAGGTGCTCCGTACGATTACAGCACACTGGTGCCTGGTAGAGGTTTAGCACGGTGATGGAGGGTGAAAAGAGGCTTTCTGACACTCAACTTTTCCCTTTTCTTCAACGCCCCCTGCCGTTACGCCGTTACGCATTTTACGTTGTTTGGTCGTATCATAATAATGAGGCGCGCGAACGCGAAACGCCAGCCTGTTTTTCTTCGTTTTCCAAGAAAAAATGCCTTTTCATAACGAATCGTACGAGAGTTGTAGGTAGGGTGCCTTGCTTTTGGTTTATCTGTAAGTGTGTGTGTCACTGCCTACTGCTGTGTGTGATTCAACATTTTTTTCGGCCACCTTTGTCCACCGCGCTTAACGCACAGTTCCGGCGGAATCTGTGCACGCACACACACTTAAGGAAATCTTCTCGTGCTGGTGCGGTTGTAAGTCCTTCAGACTTGGTCGAGCTAGGTGCGGCAACGTGTGTAGGCACATACATGACTGGGCCATGGTTTAAATAAAAAAGAAATACAGAATATCACAACGGTCTTGTTTTTTAGTTCCGCCCGACCAAACGCAACTAACTGTACGAGTACTCGTAGGCCGAATGTGCCTGTCCACGGCAACGTTTCGGGCCGTGTCCCTAAGACATTCTGCAAGTGGTATTGTCAGGCCCACCCTCCTACAGAGGGGACGGGGAAGCAGGAGAAGCTCTGCTGTAAATGTCGTACAGCAGTAGTAGTGGTGGTGGCACCTGCCACAACGGTTTTTAGTTTTTTTATTACTATTAATACCTACAGCAGTAACGAAAACCCAACTCTACGTGCACTCGTAGGCAGCGTGCGTAGATGTTCCGCACAACAATCCGTATTCGCCCAGCATGACATGCTGCATCGCAGATTTTGACAGGTTCTAGGTACTGAGTGTTCGAATGTGCTTGTTCAGTGTTTGACGATATCATGACTATTCGGTATATTGGCTTATTATGAGATTATTTGGTGGTTACTTCTGTGGGTGTACGTGATACCCACCAGGGCCACTTCCATCTGTATCTACTCTGCCGGGAGAATAATACTAAAACCTGAAACATAAGCTTTCTTCGCCTGGGACTTATCAACACTCTAGAGTTTATTTCAACGTTGGCAACCTAGGATCATGCGTGACGAAGTAGAAGGTCTTCGGGCTATGGTATTAGAGCAGGGCCCTCGCCCTCGAGGGGCTGCAGTGGGCGGCCGCCGACGCCGAGGAGCGTCGAAAGGCGAATCACGCCGAGATCCTCGAGATGATGGCACAGATGGGGTCCGGTAGACAGCAACAGCTATCTACTGCAGTTGGAGCAGGGAGAGATGCTTCAACGCCAGCGTCGGAACACTCCGACGTTGGCAACGGGAGCCGGGAGGGTAAACGCGTTTCCGCGGAAGATGGCCACCTCGGTGGAAAAGGGAGCGGAAGCTGTGTTGGTGCTCTTGGAGTATGCCGGAGATACGACGGCGTGCTAAATGGAGAAGAAAAAGCCCTGCGGTGGGAGCAACAAAACCGTAGGCGCCTCCGTGGGGAGTGGCACGGAGGATAACAAGTCGTGCGAAACTTTACGTGCGCACCTCACCCAGGGAGATTCTGGTGGGGCTGGGAGCTGTGGGGATGGGAGACTTATCTGCACATTTTCGCGTGAAAGTCGCACGGTGAGCCAGGCCGTGTGCACCCGGCCACCCATGTGGCATGGTCGGGAAAGCCGCGTACGTGATACGCGCACTCGACTACGGTGTGGTAGTGGTCGAGGGAGCGGACGTGGGGGGAATCGGGTGCTGCTGCAGCAGTACTAGTAGCGAAGGAGGGCACGTCTGCATCGGCAACAAGTCGCGTGACACAGCAGTCGCGTGCACACGACGACAGCAGCAGCAGCAGGAGCAGCAGCAGCGGGAGGTCAGGAACAGCAGCAGCAGCAGCGGGAGGTCGTGGATGGGGCAGGCGTGGTTGGATCGTCCGCTGGATCCTTTTATGGGTCCAGCAACACGCGGGGCGAGGGGATAGCGTCTGCACTCGTAATGGTAGGTCTTCGATCCACTATTACCTTGTTGAAGTTTGTTTCTTTTCACGACGAGGGTAGAAATTTCGTGAATTGATTCGTAGTACGTACGAGTACGTGTGATGAAACGTGCGATAAATGACGTTCATACTAGATGATACGTACGGAAGTATTGTTTGGACTTCTTTTTCTGGAAGCAGATATACGTGATGAGTACCCCCCCCTTCCCCCACCTGGTAGTTGAAAAGTCGTACTTTCGTGTTTTGGTTAGAAATGTTACTGCCGAATACGACATCCACTGCGCTTCGATGCGCTCCGTGTTCGATGTGGGCAGGCCCAGAAGAGCAACTGGACAAATACCATACATTAATATCGCATATTTCAAAGGTTTGGAGGGAGTCTGTGGGCAAGTGTGTGATTTATGTTGCGGGAAGGTCGTGAAGTGGACAGACAGGTATCTCGCCAGCTGGAGCTTTTTAGTAATTCGGCTACTTAGCGGGCGGGAGGTTATGTCTAGTGTTTCTGGTGGGTATTCGGAGGAGTAGTTTTCTCTTGCGATTGGATACACCTGTCGGTCGAAATACGTTTTTGATCGTACAAATGGAGATGCGCCTTTTTCGACCGGATTTGGATTCGTTCCGGATAAAGGAAAGTCGATACGTACGTGCCGTTTACGACGTGTTAGGGAATACTAAATTATATGGTAGCTATCGTTCTTTCCCGGTAAGTGCTCGATGATATATAGGATATGTATCGTTTATTACTGGTTACGGAGATCTGAATGATGTGCGTTATATTTTGTATCCCGGGAAAGTCGTGAATTGTACGAAGAAGGTATAGTATCGTCTACTGTAGGTTCGTCAAATGGAGATGTGTCATTTTCGACTGGGTGTGGATTCGTTCCGGTTAAGTCGTACCTGGTATATGATAAAAACCATTTGCGACGTGTTATGGATAAAATTATGTGGTAGTCATCATTCTTCCCGTCGGGTACGTGGTGGATGATATGTGGGATATGTATTGTTTACCACTGATGAGGGATCTCTGAATGTTACGGAATATATTTTTTATCCCGGGAAAGTCGCAAATGGTACGGAGGTATACTATCGTCTACTCGACGGTATACGTAGCCTTTTGTTTTGCCTGGAGTTTTGAAATAAATAAATTTTCATGTTCAAATCAAACAGTCTTTGTGGTACAGACAGGGACCAGAAGGTGACTGGTGGGACGGATATTTATTAGTTGACGGATTGGCGAATTAAGAGTACGTGGTGCACCTTGAGAGGTGTATTGCAGATGCAGCGGTATTGGTGGATGCTGATTTCATTGAGTTTGGCAGGGATTTGTCTTTGTACTGCGGTCTATTGGTTGCAGAACAAGGGAGGGTTGATGGGTTGTTCTACCACCAATACTGTATTTCCGAACTTGATGGGTGATTGAAATCTTGTTCGCGAGTGGGAAGATGAAATATATGATTATTCATGATTAAGGGTGATGAAAATCTCGGTTCACGAGTGGGAAGGTGAAGTATTTCAGGGAACAAGGATAGCTATTAATAGTGAACTGAACCAGAAACAGGGAGTGTTTTTCTTTTTGGTTCTGACACAAAACGGATATTGTTTCCGGAATATTAAGCGCCGCGCAAACTCTATAGGGAAATATATTTGGTATCTCGCGTTAGCTACGATCTCAGAATTTGTGGCGGGAGTAGGGGGCACAGGGAGACGTGTGTCTCGGGGAATGGGGTTCCTCGCGAGTTCTATCATTTAGCTATATCTATGATTGTTTTGTTTTTACGGCATTGAGCTGTTGCAAAGGAGATCTGCAATAGTTTCATACGGGAGGAAGAGGTTTTTGCTTGTAAGGTACAGGTTTCCTCTTGAAATATTTTAGTTGGTTTTTGATCATGGAGATGAGTTTTGTTCTGTTATCTTGAATTGTCATTGCTGTTTTGCTGAAAAAGCAGGTGGTGTGTTCGAATGTGCTTGTTCAGTATTTGACGGTTTCATGACTATTCGGTATATTGGCTTATGCGTCCCCGGTGGCTTGGTAGGTGGTCCGCGTGCCTGTCAAGATCAATTTCGTGGGTTCAAGTCCCACCGAGTGCACATGCTCATAGGGACTTTTTCTTGCATAAAAAATTGATAAGCGGAAAGCGCGAAAGCGTGAGTTGGCTACATTCGATGAAAATCGACGAGCAGTGGGAATGCTGAACCCTATGCGCGACAAAAATAAAAGGCACGTACCGGGGGGGAGAAGGGACGACACCTGTGACCACGGCTTGTCCAGAAGATCGTCGAGGGTAAAACCTCCTACGAGTGGACTGGAAAGTAAAAGTGATGGATAAAAAAAAAAAAAAAAAAAAAAAAATATTGGCTTATTATGAGATTATTTGGTGGTTACTTCTGTGCGTGTACGTGATACTAGCAGCTAGAGCCTGGTATCAGTATAGGGCTACCCGATATATACCCCCTATACGATACCAGGTATGATATTTCCATAGTACTTAGTCATGTTTTTTTTTCGCCGGAACGTGCGATATATATCATATCGTATTACATCGCTATATATAGGGGCTTTCAGCACCATATGACTAAAAGGTGATATGATATTTGGTATATGATATATACGTCCGCTATGAAGGGATATATCGACCTATATAAGGTGGTATAAGATGATATATCGGCCTATATGAGGTGAAACACGTGATATAGCTATCCGATATGTGGCATAATATGACGATTTGCTGTCTTGATATGTCTTGCATCTTTCGGGCGTACTTTTTGGGCGGACTATAGGTGCAGTATATACCTGGTACGTATGTACGAGTAAAAAGAGTACGAAGCGTGACGCACACACAAGGGGAGACGTACCAGGGGTCTGTGCCCGCTGCCGTCTTCCTGTCGTGCGGGTTTAATCCGCGATGAGCGAGTCGAACGCGCCATCGCCTGCGGCCACAAGCGAGCCACACAGCTACAGCAGTCGCCTTCGACATCGTCAAGCGCCGCCACACATCTACATGCAATATATATTATATATATATCCTCGGGGAGAAGGGGTTGCTGTATAATCATTCATTTCATGCATTTGGTGTACCCGGTAGTACGTGGCGGGCACAGATCGCCAAGTACCGATCCAGTGCTTTACCGTCACAGTGTGGCACAGGCCCCAACCACGAGGAATTACCGATGTGACACGGCGGTGATGTTTTTTTTCGTTACTTTTACTTTCCAGCCCACTCGTAGGAGGTTTTACCCTCGACGATCTTCTGGACAAGCCGTGGTCACAGGTGTCGTCCCTTCTCCCCCCCGGTACGTGCCTTTAGTTTTTATCGCGCATAGGGTTCAGCATTCCCACTGCTCGTCGACTTTCATCGAATGTACAGCTAACTCACGCTCTCGCGCTTTCCGCTAATCAATTTTATGCAAGAAAAAGTCCCTACGAGCATGATGTACATATATAGATAGATACCTGGTAGGTGATAATAGCACACGAAAGCACGATATATAGGGCAGATATGAAGTGTGACATATCACAATGATATAACATTATATATATATATGATTTTGCACAATACATATGATATATCACACGATATATGACATGGTATCATCATATACCCTGCATATATCACATATCATAGCGATATATCGGAAAATGCCCGTGATATGGACATGACTAAGAAGTACCAACTTTTATGACGTAGTCATGTTTTTTGGGGGGGTATATATAGATATCATATATCCCCCCGATTTTTAGGTGACACCAGGCTCTACGCGATACCCCCCAGGGCCAGTTCCATCTGTATCTACTCTGCCGGGAGAATAATACTATTAATAAAACCTGAAACATAATCTTTCTTCGCCTGGGACTTATCAACACTGAGGTCGTGCCTCATTTCCAAATTACGGCTCAAGTTACAGCAGATAGATATTTGTTTGTCTTCGGGTGTTATTGACACTCAGACGCACACAAGAGTCGAGTACGTACAAGGATAGTACCGGCTGGTAGGATAGAACACGAGCAGACACAAATCTGGCACGCGTTGCTCACGCCAGGTTGTGGCAGCCCTGTCACCTGCATCCTGTATCCTGCTTGCACCTTCCCCCTTGCACCTGCACTGCTGTAGCACCTGCTGCCACGCTGCACCACAACATGATTTATCGCAGCTGTAATCGAAAAAAATATCTCAGAAATTACTACTATTAATACTGCTGTCTGCTGGTGGCCGATTCCCCATGGTTGCCCACTGCGTCAGTGCGTACCGACGACGAAGAACATCAGTTGAGAGGTCAGACCAGGCCGGCGGAATGGCCGCACAGTAGTACGTTACTATTAACAGTTAATAACGGCGGAAGGCGGATGTTTCCAAGTTCCCGCTAAAAAACACCCACAGATGTTTTTGTCGGTGGTGCTTGAAGAACGTGGGCACTCCAACAAAGCTGCGCAACATGTATCACATACGGCAGTAGTAGTGCTGCCACGACAGCTTGGCGTGGTGGTGAGCAAAGGAACAGAGGAGCAGAGGGCAGAGGAGATATTTTTATTTACGTTTTGCTGTTCCATACCGGTATCAGGTACTCTCCCCCAACTCTCCCCTGCTGCTTTTACTCAGCTGTCAGTACTGCGAGAACGCGAGGGCTCGTCGCGTCCGTTTCACGGGAAGGCGGGGAAATACGAATGAATCACTCCTTCACTCGCATGCCAACTGTTTCAGGACTGCTGCCTGCTCTATACATTGTAGTATTTAGTCGGCAACATAGCTACGAGTAGCTGCGCAATGGCTGCACAGCTTCCAGACGACTGCTCCACTCGCAAAGAGCGCACACAAAGCAAGCACCTGCTGGCGACGACATGGGTTCGTCCACGAGTCTCGTTGATGGAATAGAAAAACACTCCAAACTAACCTGCAGATAACCGATCTTGGTTTTGTTGGAGGTAGATCTCACTGTTCCTCTCACGCTATAGCCTCGGTCAAGTAGGGTCTTCACCACGTGGGCCCCGACGTACCCCGAAGCTCCGCTCACCAGCACTGTTGTCCCTGCTAGCCCGGTCATCATGCAAATTGCTGCTGCTGCTGCTGTGTTTATGGGTTGTGGGCACGACCAGCTGCGACATCGCATCGGTGCTGAAAAATAAAAATGCGGAACGTCTGCTGGTTGACCAATCACATCTCAGCAAGCGGATTGTCTGTTGATTGGTCAGTTGGTCAGTTGAGTCAGTGGTCGTTGCCTTTTTGTGAAACCGAAATATTGAATTTTGCGGAACGTCGCCGTCGTGTTCGTCGTACTTCGGCCTATCGTATTTTATTATACGAAGACTCGACGAAGATATGACTGCTGCGTACTGCCCGCTGCAAGCACGATTGACGTACGTACCCGATATACTATATCGTATGCGACACGACATTCCTGCCTCGAGTACAAGGTTTCTTGGAGCATGCCTCAAGAGGAAACTAGGGCGTAGAATAGAAGGCAGCGAGCGAAAAGCTGGAGTGCTACTGCGGTATTGAAGTGATGGTCAACAGCGGCGGCGGTGGCAATGAAGGGACGGAAAGTCGGTACGAGCCTTCCCTTGGGGAAGCGGCGGCCACTCGATTGCGGAAGCTGCAGCGGCTGTGCTCGAGAACTAACGGCAATGACTGTGAGCATATCGAAAATATGAGCTCAACTCCTTATTTTTCTCCCACCAAAAGGCTAAAAACAACAACTACAACAACGAAAACACCACCACCAACAACAACCTACCGCTGCATTGTGAAATTGGATATCTACAAAGTATTAACAGTATACATGGACGTGTTCGGCTTGCACTCGTCAACTACAAGTACTTCAAGTTTAGAGCCAACGCAAAATACACTTCCTATGAGGCAATGCGTTTGGCGTATGCTTGCGTTGCACCGGTACTTGATGCAAGTCGGTAAAGTACGCGGAGCAAGAACTCAGTTTGCTCGAAAACATTCGGTGTATTCGTACGAGTACATCGAATATGATGCGCGCAAAATGATGCAGCTCAAGCCGAAACAATGCCATCGCGTGCTTTACTCCGAGCATAGACCGATCAACAGAGAACGCATTATCAGCTGCTTGTACTCGTTCGTGCGGAAATATAGCATCAAATATCCAGTGCAGATATATCACTGAAGTCATCAGCGTGTGTTTGTCGTCGTGCCCACGTACTCTTCATGCTCCTCTCAGTACTACCTGAGGCGTTGCTCTTCGTCGGCGGAGTGGATGGGAAGTTCAACGGCTACAGCCAAGCTGTTATCAAATACCTCTTCCTGGGAACGACAGGAACGTACTTGTGTTGTTATCTCGCGCTTGGCTTGTCTTGTATTTCTTTTTTTACAAATTTTGAAATACGTCAGCTGTGAGTTCGACTGATTAAATAGTTGATACTCAACTTTGCAAACTGCGTAATACGCCTCGTCTATATTCCATTTTTACCGAATTTTACAAGTATTGTGATAAACCGGGCGCGCGTATTCTATATGTGATTCCTTGTCAAAGATATAGGCCAGCGGCTCCCCTGGATGCTGCCCGGGTCAACAGGACAATTTTAAATAATCATTCTGCGCACTGATACTATATAACCCGAACAAGGGATATTGATATGATGTTGCAACATGTTGAAACCTTTGCATTTCACAAATATTTATAAAAAAAATACTTGGTTTGGGTACTGCCTGTAGGCGATTGGCTAACCTTTTACCAGTGGCCCAATAGACTTGTAGTACAACCTTAACATATGACGTCCACAGCCGGACACAAACCTGCGAGTTTAATCACAAAGAGGTTCCAACCCACATTATGTTTTCGCGCGTAGGCCCAACAAACTACAATAATATAATACCTCAACACTTGCTTGAGTTCCTTGCTACTCGCCTTGTTGCTGGTGTATGGCGCATTTTTTTATGCAGCTAACTTGAGTTGGAGTTGAAGTTGACATTTAGCTTTTGAGGACGTAACATGTGCTAAAGACTTTCTGCTGTTGCAAATTGCCGATGTCTTTGTCTTCGTATCCCCATCTGGTAGTGTATTCGTTGCGGACAATCGGCTGAAACGCTACATCTTCAGTGACTTCACTTTACCTACAGCAAGGGTGCTCGACAAAAAGAGAAAACGATCTACACTCCTTCCTAGCTTCACAATTGAAGAACAATCCAGTGCGCTAGAATTTCTGCACGACATTACGAAAATCAAGCTTTTTAGCATATCCGCGTTTTACTTGGTTTTATCATCCCCTTGTATATATGGGTCTCGAAACGGGTAGTGGGGGTTGTTGTTGTTGTTGTTGTTGCTGTGGTTGTTAGGCATTTAGTTTTTCGTGGACCCCTGCCTACAATTGTAGGTGGATGTCGTTTTGCTTCCTTCATCATACAATGTTCTCCCTTGGCGTTGTGGGTGCAGTTTTTCCTTGTGCGTGCAAGTTCACGGCAGTGTGCTCCTTTGCGTGGGGGTAAATATTAATATTTTCGTTGCGTACGGGCGTCTCTTCTTTGTTCAGGTCGCGACCTCCGAAACACAGAGATCAACCTGGAGCACGAAGCCCTCGAAGATTGTGTCCTTGTCATCCGGCGGCACGATGTTCACGTGCTCTACAGGTCGGACACGATGGTTGCCCGCTTTTGCTATGTACTTTGCCCACTTTTTTTAGGGAGCACTACTTGGAATTAGTGGCGGACAGCGACAGAGGCGGGGCAGAAAAGACTAAACAGCCGATTTCCTGCGGAAAAAAAAAAAAAAAACAGCGTATAAGAAGAGCACCACTGCTGCAGCCCTCTGCGGGGGAAATTGAGGGATCACCCTCTGAACGATTATCGCAACAACGACAACAAACGTTTGACGACAACGGTCAATTTGCACAGCACACCGTCGCTCTTGCGCCGCGACGTGTGTTGTATTTATAACATTCATTTTCTGCAGATTTTACTCGTTTGCAAGGACAGGGCGTCCAACGAACGACGATGTCGCGGCTTAGAAAATTCTTATGATTGATATACAATACTGGTATCATACGACACAGGCACACATCAACGAGAGACTGTCGTAGCTTAACTCGTCTTCATCAATAATACCTTGCTCACTATGCCGAGGTGACAGTCAGGAGGCCGAGGCTACGGTCTTGCCGGTCATAGCACGGTGGCCGCGGTGTCAGGAGTATGTCCTGCCCGAGGAGGATGGTTGTGACAACGACATCTTCGAACTACACAAGGTACTAGAACGTCGAATACACCAATGGCATGTATAGTATGGGCCCACGAGCAATAGTTAACCCGGTGTGAAACTGAGGCTCTTTATTTCCGGACGCCAAGAAAATATTATTTAAGAAATAATCATACTCAGAGGCGGGCGCAGGACTATACCTGGTGTACAATGCACTCGAGCATATAGCAGCCTACATATGCTCAAGTTTGGTGCGACAATAAAATTTCTTGCTTAGACGCGGAGCAGAGAATACATTGTAGGTGCTTGTTGTTGGCGAGCCCCGCACATACTCCTGTACGCTTTAAATCAAGCCCAAATGCATTCTTGTAGGTTCTCTCCGCTCCCCCAGATATGACGGCGTACTCGTACATACTACCGCCCGGATGCCCCTCGTAGCCAGCGGTGATCACGACTTGGCCGAGCTGCGACGAAAATGGTTGCTTGTTCACACCAACTCCTCACTACATATTTCTTTTCTGAGAATTTGCCCACGCGGTCGGGGCTAGGGTCGAGGTTAGGGTTGGGGTTTAAAGTTATCTTTACTTTGACATTTTTGTCGAAGCTGGGTGAACGTCTATACAACCCTTCGCGTAGTCGACAGCACGCCTCGCAGGACCCGAACGTGGCAGTGACTCGAACTATAATATCACCAAGTTCAAGCACATTCCGCTCGTTTTCCGCGGTGAACCGGAACTAGGTTCGAGCGTTTCGTCGCATGGTCCTGACGGGAACGTCTGGGGGGGCGTCGCTCGGCATCCCGCTCCCCCGAGGCTGCGACGACTTCCGGGACATCGAGATGTGGCCTCTCGTGCAGTCGTTTGCCTTGGAATGCGGCGGTGAAGGGATTGGCCAAGGACAAGGCTGCAAGTTCCTTTCAATGCAATACAAAATAATTGGTATGAATGTATTATTTCCGGGAATGTATGTGAGCGATCAACGTTGAAGCTCATGCTACTGCACATTTCGGGTGGCAAACGCAATGACCACGCTACAATTCGATCAACGTTAACCCTTTCAGAACTTTTCGGCCCGTTTCGGGGACAGACCACCTAAAGCCTACGTAATCTGTCCCCAATTAGGACTGCAGTTTGTCCTAAAAGGGTCAAGCCGGAAGTAGGCACAGAAGGGAGTTGGACGTCGTGCATACGTAGGTTTCCTGGCTTGGTCTTTCCTCGACTTTCTTCTTTTTTCCGGGGAAGTTTATGAGCGATCGACATCAAAGCTACTGCTGTAGTCCAATAGATTACTGCTTTGTAGCCCAACTGTCTTCTGTAAGCCAATAGGTTTCCTTGTTGGATTCCCCTTGCTTTTGTTTCTTTCTGTTCCTGTGAAGGTTTGTGCCTGATCGACGCCGAAACAAATGGTGCACAGCAGTGTCGGATTGGCAAACACAGCAAAAATAATAACACTAGGAAAGCAATAGGCAGGCGCAAAATGCCAAGTTGACCTGTCACGCAAGTGCTCGGTCACGAACGTATGATGGCGGCGGTTGATGATCGCCATTGCAGGCAGTGGGTGTTGGATTACGCGAGTGGAATGTTGCACCATTTTTAGCGTTAATGTGACGCTGCCGATTGAAGTCGGGCGCTTTGCTGGTAAACTCTTCTACGGGCTTGTCGTAGGGCCTTTGGACGCAGTGGTGATAGACGGCACCTACTTATGACCGTATCCACGGCTTGTTCAGAGTTTAGAGTTTCGCCCGGCGTAAATTTAGCTCCTGCGAACTTGGGCTGGAAAATAGAATGATGTTTTGTATCTGTACTACTCGCTCCACGAAAGCGAGCACGACACCGGATAAGCTCGACGCTGGTCTGTTGTCGACTTTCCCGATCTCGCTTACTACCTGGTAGCTTTCTTGTTCGCCCGTTCGCTCTCTTTGCTCTCTGTGTTGCCGAACGTTAGTTTTGAGCCTTTTTACCGCTGTTACTGGCGCACGGAACCACATCGAATTGACGGCGAGGTTTCGAATCTTTGCACCCCTTTTTTTACCCTGCCCGGCAGACATATCAGACGGCCTGCTGAGGGTGTTCGGCAGCGTGGACGCTCTTGCGGTGGAGGCGTGCGTGCTTCGCGGTGCCACCAACCTTGCCAACCACCTTGCCGCCATGCGCAGGGTCCTGGACAAGGTGCAGAGCTCACAGAAAACTCTATGCGATGCCAAGTAGTCTACACAAGTAATCTAAACTTTGTTTTACGTTGAACGGAAATACGGTTTTGCTGGGCTGGCAGTATATGTTGGCGTGTTCGCGTCCAAACCAAGAGCTAAAAAGAAGCGGGGAGGAGGGGGGGGCTGAAGAATTTCGTCGTTTTTTCCAGGAGAAGATGTCAGGTAGAGCGAAATGGTTGTTGTTTACATTTGCGTCCAGATACCCGCGTTCGCACAGATGAAATGGCGCCGCTTTGCTCGCAGTACCCGCTAGGCCTTCTGCCGTATCTGTCGGTTTCAGTTCATACACCTTTTATTGTCGGAACGAGGGACAACAATAATAAGAGCAGAAGTGAGCCAGGCATACCGCCTTGCCAGCCTACTCACGCTTCTTTGGGCGTCTTGGGGAGCGCGGTGCAAAACGCCGGCCTTCGTTTTCCGCCCAAGTTTTTTGGGCCTTTACGCGGCTAACAACCGTGTATTTATTTTGCGTGACTCGCGTCGACTTGAAGGCCCGAAATGGGCCTGCGCGGTCATCCGTTAGCGAGGAAGACCTGGTTGCACCCCTGAAGCTGCTCCACGACTTCGGCGTGATGCAAGACGACGACGCAGGGCAAGCTGACCAGTCTGCTGATGCTTACGGCTCGAGTAGTTCCATGGCAGCCGCCAAACATCCAACAGATACGACGGTTACGAGGGTGCACCCCCGGGTGAGAGATTGACCGCCCCGGCCGGCAGCAACAAAAACAAAAGATGGTGGTACCTTCGATTTCAGAATTTCGAGGCATTAGCACTGCTTGTGGTCTTCGTCTCTGGCTGTCAGTCAGCCAGACCGTCGCTCGAAACACCTACGACTTTTCGGATGAATTCGTATCGTCGGTTGCGCTCAGGGATCACTCTGTACCGTTTTGCTTCAGGCGTGAGAGGAAGGCGTCCTGTGGATAGCGTGGTCACACTAGGCGCCGGCGTTTTCCCCCCGAGAAATTTGCGTCAGACTCTTACGAAAACCGTTTCAATACCGAATGTTCCCCACATCCGACAAATCAGAATGTAGATGATCCAGGACCTAACCTGCCGGAACGAGGTGTTGTGCAGGACCTGCACAGTACAGACAGACCCAACCCAGGAAACTTGTGCTAGAGGCGTTCTACGATAGGGGTATCACTTTCGGGCAAAAAAAACTTTCTGAGCCACAACGGCGTGCCCTTGCCCGGCGTCGGCAGTTGAAGGGATGAGTGTGTAACTTGTGCTTTACATTGTTGGGCATAATGCGTACGTACACGTGCGAGATGCGTATAACATCGCTCGTATTCATGTGGTTGTCCCCGTTGAGTTCCGCAGTATACCTTGGGGGGACCTAGTAGCCTCAGAAAATTTGGGGCGAACCTCCATCATTGTCAAGCGCCTCGCTGGATCATGCGGACTGTACGACTCTCACCCGTTAACATGAGCTAGAGCATATAGATCAGGAATATATTTGCCTTTGAAGGGTCTAGATAATGAACGTCGGAGGTGATCTATCTGATCTATCTGTCGGATGTGTCCAGCATTCGAAGAACGAGAGTCCCATCCCTGCGACAATATGCAGGTTTTTCTCGGCGCGAGGGCTTCGGTACTGCGGGATCGAAATGCACGGTCTTCTGCCAGTCACACGATCGAGAACACCGGCGTCGGGGATGTCGAGGGACCTCGACACGCCGAGCACTTCGTTGTGGAGGCGGAAGAGCCTTCCACAGGTGAACCATACGCAACAAAACGCGACCAATAACGAAGGGGCGACAGCTTTATCGCGAGGTTAATTATTTTGTACCGCAGCACACGATACTGAGTCGCGATGAAGGCGGGTGTCAGTACTGCTGTTTTATTGTATCGTTTTATTTCAAGTGTCCTGCAAATAAATGGCTTCACAAAGTGGGGACAAGAGACCCCGGCAGCATCATATTAGAAGCGGTCGAATGTTACACACACACTGATAGTTTTCGGCTGCTGGGCTTATAATCGGGGGCTCGTGAACCCCAAACAAACGAGTTGGCAGGTGCGCAATCATTGCCATGCAACACGTAGCCAGTTCGTTTTCGTACCGGGGTCGGGAATATACAGGCAGGGCTACATTTTTCTCAGGTTATATGGTACCTGGTACGGGATTACCTGGAGACATATTGAAGCTGGGATCACCAGCAAGACGTCAAAAGCATCTTCCGCCGTCCGATGCGTTGTTTCACCAGGCCTCTGCATCTGTCGCACCCATTTTCTGGCCACGCGTGGGGAGACCGTAGTCGCGCTTGTCAGGGCGTACCGCAGTCTTTGCACCGCTTTGCCTGCCGCCGCCACGGCTTGCTCAAGGTGCGCGATGTTTTGAATACCCTGTGCTCGCGCATGTACATCACTCGTTGTCCGCGCGCGGATTCGTGTCAGCCGACACATTGTGCTCGCCGCCCACCGACGTTTTACGCGCGCACGTAGCGCAGCAATCTTACGCCTCGGTTTCGCTGTTCCGCACCCATATGGTCGTGCGTAGAATATCGTAGAATATCGTCTCCTGGAAAACAAAAAGCAATGAATTAGTTCACACGACGGTAGCTACAGTCATTAGTGAACTATTTTCACCCCCCCCCTATCCTACGGTATACGTGGAAAGCAACTCCTGGGGACGTGGTCCAGGGCCAACAATAGTTGTACCTGAGTGATGTGATGGGGCCCTGCCCGCAACGATGATACCTTCGATTTCACGCAAAACAAGCGCGGCGTGCGGAAGACTGTTTCGAGGGCTCTGCCGTATGAGCACTACCCGTGAGTGTTAGGGCGCCGGCCGGCCGGCTCGTTGTTTTAGCATCGCGGACACAAAAAAAAAAAAAACCGTGGATGAGCGGCACGTGGCCTTGGTACCGCCTGTGCTGGTTTTATCCCGTAGGAAAAACACATCAAGAAAGTGCCAAAACTGTTTCTGTGTTGTAGCAAGACTGCATCAAGGATTGCTCGCTCCGCCTGAGATATTGACGTACCTGGTAGGTATCCATCAAACCGAAGTATCAACTTAAACCCTTTCTATAAATTGCCCACGTTATACGGGGACAAATTGCTTGAGATTAGCGTGAGGTCATTTTCGCAGTGATTGAAAGGGATAAAAACGATGCCCGAACGACGACGTGCGGTCTTTGCAGCCTGTGGGATAATACGGTGGAGCAGGCTGAAGACCAAGCCGTCACTGTTGCGAGGCCCACCGTCGCGTCCCTCAACAAAGCCGATCCGGCGGGATACTGGGAGCTGGAGGCATTCGTACGGGCTGTGGATACCTGCCGCGGCCCCGTACAGGGAGAGTCCGGTGGTCGCTCGACCGGAACCGGTGATGGAAGCTGCATTATGTACGTGAAACTCGTGTTGTGTGGGTCTCGAGGCGCTGTCGCGGTCGGGGATAGCTACGCAGTCCTACCCCCAGACAGGAGGGCGGAGGGTTGGGCGGGTGCGCCATCGTTGCCAGTGGGAAGGGCCGGGAGGCTCCTTCTGCTGACAGGTACGACGCGCAGCCATACATACGCTCGAACCAATCACCAGCGGTTTTGCGGAGGACCGAATAACGGTCTTGTCCACAATCCTTCGGCGTACTTCTTGAGAGAGAAGCCCTGATCGGTTAGATCTTACACTCTGTCCGGAACGGTAAGGATCATCTTGTTCTAGGTCATGTGAATACCCAAATAGTCCTCACGTTTCCGGACAGAGTGATACGAAGTATGTACGCACAGTACTTTGTATACCATCGCCCAACTGACGCATGCTACTCGTACGGTAGGGGTGCACCTGCGATTTTTCTGAGAATTTTCTGAGGCTTCCTCGCTTGAGGAGCTCTGTATGTCTCACGCGGAACAAACTGGCTTTAAGAACAAATGCACACTTAGTGACCCGCTATAGCAGTCAATTCCATGGCCAGATATGATGGAGAAAAATATTTGTAAAACCAAGCGAAGATGGGTCGTTATTAGTTCCTGAATTTGAGAAGCCCGATCAGTCATACTAGGTGATACCTGTTTTGGTCGAAAAGCGCTCACGAACCCCTATCGCAGAAACGTGCCAACTCCCAGCGATGAAACAAATCACCGCCGTCGTCGCTACGGTTATTTGTACAGCTTACCACCTACGATGCTGCCGCTGCCGCTGCCACTGAATGCCCACTGTCCGGCCGCCTTTCGCGCTCTCACGAAAAAGGTTCAGCCTGCTCTGCCTACGTCGCGGCGTGGGGCGCTGGCGACGATGAAGAAGACGAGGAAGTGACCGCGCTATTGCGTGCGTTGAAGGATAAGGCACAGCTGGCCGGCTGGATGGCATTGGGCACTCCTATTTGTCCAGGTCCTATAAATAAAACTAAATATTGCCAACCTGGGCGGAAAAGTGGGCACCTTTTGCTATTCACGTTAACCCCTGAACGTTTCTCATAATTACGCCCAGAGCGGTACTATATTGCTAGTCCCATTGGCTTGTGCACTCAGATTCTCAGATGCAGCATCGACTTCTTTTTTTTTTGCTATCGGAAGCATGCTCAAGAGACGCTGATATTTATCTCCTCATAATAATACTAGCAGCGTTTTTGCAGCAGAGCAAGTAACCGTGTTGATGTTTACAATGGACCTATGTGTGCGTACGTTCTCAAGCACTTGACAAGGGATACACGAGCGCGATACAATACACTCCGCCCATGCTGGGGATGGCGATAACAACCTCCCGAGCCCGCACGGGCTGCGATGTCCCCAAGACAGAAGGGAGGAATCGTTGAAAACAGCAAGTTCCCGCTTGTACTTATAGCGACAATTTTGTCTTGATTCTAGAATAGCGGCCATTTTTGTTTCTGTTATAGTATCACAACGAAAAAACATCAAAGAACGACTACTGCGGGGGAACATGGAAATCAGAACCATAAATGCTGCGTAAAACGTCCACCGTGGGCTCTGAGTACTATGGTTGAGCATAACCCCCCCGCAATCGTAACAGGGGGAAAGGGAGTGCTGTACGCGCACTGCTTTAGTACAAGTGTTTGTTTATCACGCATGCTGCGCGCGCGCTTGCCGTGTTGCTTACAGACAGCTCGTTGCGTTGCAGCTCGAACACACTCTCTGCTGCTGCTGCTGCTGCTGCTGCTGGTGTTGCTACTGCTGCTGGTGCTGCTACTTCGTGTATACCTGGTATAACCGATGCTATTTCGTCATGTAATGTTCGGCATTTTTTTCAGGGCTGTTCACGGGTCGGGTCAAACCTCGCTGGCAGGTCGGGTCGGGTCGGATCGGATCGGGTCGAGTAACGGGGGCCGGACGCGACCGGTAAATACCTGAAAATCTCCTGGACTCGACCCGATCCACGGGTTGGGGTCGGGTCATGACCCGTGAAGAGCCCTTTTCTTCCCCTCTCTGAAGCCCCAAACACCTTTTTAAAGCCCTTTTCAGAACGACATCCCACCTTGGTACATGGAGCTATTGTGGGATCAAATTGACAGCATATATATATATATATATTTGTAGTGAAAAAGGAGTTAACCGCGTCACTTTCTGTGGATCCGTTTTCGCAGGAGGAGGAGGAGGCGGTCCTTCTCGGGGAGAAGAGATGCTCGCTACGGCCATTTTCTCGGACCTCGCGTTCCCCGCCGTCAACGGAAAGCTGCGTCTTTTTTCGGAAGGCTTTACCTTCCGGGCGGCCGGGTGTGTGCCCGCGGTCGTGTCCATGAGACCGTCGTCAGCGGGGCCACCGCCGGTGGTGTCGGTGGGCCTGATTGAGATAAACGGGGACGACCGTGGACCGTTCCTGCTGCTGGTGAAGGTATGGTATGGGCTACAATATCAATAGTACTTCGAGGGTAGGGGGCGCGGAGTAGGCGCTCCGTTTCGAGAGGGATTTTCGGTAAACCCTCGCATGGACCTGACTTAGCTGAAACCGTACGTAGTCGGCCAGGCGAGTGCCATAAGTAGGGTGGCTGTGTCTACCGACGTGTACGATGGAGTTCTGCTTGTATTGCTGTTTCGACGCCCAATGGGAGCGGCGAAAGAATTTCAGTGTTTCACGAACATTCTCGTTAGTTCCGTTAAAAAACGTTGCCAGGTACCCACAAGAGAAGCGTGTAACCCCGCATGTGCGAAGCAGGAGCAGGAGGTAAACGGGGGGTCATGAATAGCCGCACGTGACCGCAGAGCGACTGCGTCTAGCCGTGTCTTGTTTGCTACTTCACGCGATCTTCTCCAGTGTCACGGCTCAAAACTAAAAACACTACCGTACTTCGAAGTATGATTGTTGTGTTTACTATTATTATTACTGTTACTGTTGTGGTTCATATAATTAGTAGAGTCATTGTTGTTATTATTTAGTGCGTTAGCCGTCCAACAATGTTGTTATTAATAGCACGAGCTTCAACGTTAATCACTACTGAAAACATTCCCTGAAATAAGAAAACCACTGCTGTATGCCACGCACCGCGATACCACCTCTGTTCTGCCACACGGGCAAATGCAAGCGTCCTGCTTCATGCCGAGAACACTCCCCACCGACCCTGCTTTTCTTGTTCGTTGTCACAAGTTCAACGCTGCAGGCAGTAGCAAGTCCCCGCTTGCCGCCGCCTTTCCTTTGCTGGAATCCACGGAGGCCTGCGCCTTTCCGCTCTTGCGCGATTCGTCTCGTCTGCAGGGGGTTTTGCAGGTGTGTCTGCTATGAATACGGTCCGGTGGCCGGTTGCTCTGCCTACCAGTAGGTTAGGCCGGACGTTCTCGCTAATTTGTTATGCACACATAAGCCGCGCACGCTGTTTTAGTCAGACAGTCGCACCGGCACGCTCTTGGTCGGTGGTAGGAGAAAGGAAACCTACTCTATAGTAAGGGTTGTTCGTTATGCCTGGGGTTCGATCGTCCGTATGCGTATATTTTTGGGGGCGGTGAACTGATTGATCAATTGTATAGGCTAGGATAATAGTTAATGAGATTTAGTTCCCATCTGCTATTCGGGAACGACAAGCGCTTGTTCCAATCATGACACATGCATACCGGTATGAAAAGGAAATCCAGAATTCAACGACTTTGGACACGGAAGATGCTACCGAATAAATCCTGAATATTTTGACGAGCATAGACCAAACGATGAATTGAAGGCCCCCTTATGATTGAGTAATTACGTGGACGCAGTTAACTATTATTTTTTTCGTAGGAGACGCTAATCTTTTTTATTTGCCCCCAAAAGAAACAAGGGAGAGGGGGGAGTGAACAACTAATTGTTTTCGAAGACGAAAATTGTTAAGTAATGAGCAACTGCTTCAAGAAACTGATCGGTTCCCACGTCCGAAGCACATGATATTTTGTGTCAGCCGAAGCCCACGATGCACTACCTCAAGCAAGAGCAAACGGAAATGGCTACAACAAACCACCAAAAGAAAAAAATCTTCTCGATCTTCCTTGCTCGCTCGATTGGCTGGCTCTACCCCGTTCTCCAGGCGCTCAACTCCTGGAAAGAAATCGGGGAGGGCGAAAAAATAAGACACCTTGGGGTTTCAGACGTCCCGTCCGCCATAATCACCGCGCTTCGTGCATCGTCCATAGTGAGCATGTTCGACAGCAGTGCAGTCGCGCGAGAGCGAGCGGCCCCGCGCCACCGCCGCCGATCTCTCCCAAGCGGCGGCGAACATCAGCACCGCTGAAGGATGGGCGGAGTATCGACCGGAAATAAAGCTTTACAGGGAAGACAACGGCGGTGTTGACAGCAGTCTCGAAGACAACCAACAGCGCGACGACGACCACGAAGGACCCTCGGCTGCCAGATGCGGCGCGGAACAAACGCTTCGAACGACGGTTTTGGTAGGGTTGCCCGGGAGCGGAGTGCTGTCCCTAGCCGCCGCGGTGCTACGCTTTTCTTCCGGAGGAGTGGACTGGACGCCCGTGATGTTCAGCCCCGCGGGCGAAGGGGGGTCGACGAGAAGGAGTTCGAAAGCGCCATCTCGTGAGATGAATTTTGGGGGGGCTGTGTTCGTGCCTAAGCCCCCGCGTGAAAACCGACAGCTTTGCTGAGACACGAGTGAAAATAATTCCGAGCTCGCGTGTGACGAGTGCACGAGGAAGTGAACCCGCGGTCGCGCCCGCCCCCAGCCGCGCTGTCGCCGCCCATGGAAGACGTCAAGATAGCTTTACCGCTCCAGCATTCTCCCCTCTCCCTAGCGTTGTTTCTACATTCGTGCAGCATAGGTTCACTGGGGACCGGGACCCCCCCCCCCCCCCCCTGCACAATGTGGGCGTAAAACAATCCTTCCTTGTGGAGACATTGATTAAACAATGTAGCGTGCCATCAGGTGCACACAACGAAGTGAGAAGTCTGTCGACACCTCGAGGGGTTTGCCACATTGTTCAATGTCTCCACAATGGCGTTTTTACGCCAGGGGAGGGGGGGGGAGGTCCCGGCCGCCTGTGTGGCCACCTTTAACGTTGACCGGAAATAGGATAGCAGGCAACCCTTCCCTAAAAAAGCTCATGTTTCGTGATTTTTCTCCCGAGCCCAATCGTATATTATTCCCGACAAACACGTGTTTCCTGCTTGCTTCGCCGCGCCCAATCGCATGTTCTTCCTGAGATGCGTGTTTCCTGCCTTGACGTTTCCCGCCAAAATCGCGTGGTTTTCTTCTTCCTGAAAATCGTTTTCCCTGTCTATTTTTCACCTTCGCGCCCAATCACATGTTTTTTCCCCTGAAATTCGTATCTCCTGCCTATTTTCAGACGCGCCGAATCGCATGTTTTTCTTTCCCGAAATGGTGTGGCAGGGTGGCTGTTGAGGGCGCCCGGTTCACGCCAAAGAGCCGCGTTATCGTCGCCGTTAGCGCCGAGGTCGGCGCGGCGGCAGTGTGTGCCATGATCGCGCGGTGGGGGAGCGCAGCGCGGCGCTTGAAAATCGAGGGCTGCACTGCTTGCGTACGGTTCGCCGATGCAACTCCAGGACAGGGTGGATGCGAAAGGTGGGTGCCGTCAACGGTCGAGTCGCAATGTTCTCCAGACGCGCGCCTTGTACACAACGTACATCACTTTTTCGGGCCTCACCAATTTGTGACTGAGATAGGGGGGTGGGGTGCTCCTGAAAAGGAGGAACTATACAGCCAACACTGCTAGAACCCAATTGATTCGTTGATGTTTTTTTTTTTGCGATACTTGCTTTCCGTTGTATACCTATACACATGTTCGGCCACGGGATTGTCCGTCATCTTGAGCTTTTGACGCTTTGTCTGTTTTTCGGGTGAGGTACATATGGAGCTCCTCAAGTGAGGGTGTTACTCCTACAAGGCAAAATCAGGCGCTACCCCTACAAGGCAAAATTGGTAGCTACCCTTGCAAGGCAAACCCCTAGCGTAGCATGCGTCCCCTTCTAACCTTGCCGCGGCCAAACATGACCCAGTTCCGAAGCCGCGACTTGTGATTTTCGGTGGTGGCAAGTGTGTGCCGTTCAAGCCGATCAAGCCGCACGCACGCATACCGGGGGTCGGAGGCTTGGATGCGGTAGGGATACGGGACGGGTCATTTCGCGACAAAAGGTGCAGACGACTGCTGTCGCTGGGCGGTGGACCCCTCCCTCTCCCCCCCTCCCCCAACCGTTGACGTCCTTATATGCTGCTGCTGCTTCTACTAAAACCTGGGGAAGTCGTTCAGAGCCATTGTCGAGAAGAACCCCGGGCCAACTTGCAGTACTTGTGCACGTATATTTGTACACGAAGCAGGAAAGCGCGCTTTGAATAGCCCTTCTTGGTCTACAATCGCTATGGCATCCTTTCGAAGAGGAACCTTGCACACCGCGGACAGACCATCGACAGATCACTCCCACATCACGATCTAGATGTTCCAGGGTAGATATTTGTGTGTTCTATCTATCACGGGGGACCATAGCAAAAAGGACCAAATATTGTTAGGAAAATTAGGGAAATATACAAGTTTTTGTGTCTACCTTGGTCCCATTTACTATGGTCCTCCGTAATAGTCCATGTTGTCGGGTGGGAGCCGGCGACAATCTGCATGTTTTGCAGGACATATATTTCCTGGGCCGGATCTGTACTATACAAGATAGACCCTTCACAACAACGTATCACAAAGGCAGGTTATATAGGACCTATGTTGTCTACAGGAGATTATCGTGATCTGTACCTGTCTGATATGTGGAACCTTGTATATATAAATATGCAGTTAAAAAATCGTATGTGTAGTTTGTGGAACACCGTGCCAAAGTGCTTGTAGCTTTCGGTCATTACTACTTGTACCGCAGAAAAAGGTTGTCGCAATCGCTATTACGGGGAACCATAGTAAATAGAACCAAACATTGTCGGTAAAAAAGGTAAATATATAGGTTTTTATGTATACGGTAGGTCCTGTTTACTCCGGGCGGAAGCGTGAGGACAGTTGACCGTTGACTCGTGTACCACGGTATGGGTTGGTTGCAATTAGGACCGTTGACGCGTGCTACGATAATAGCGGTTGGTTGCAATTAGGACCGTTGACGCGTGCTACGAAAGGGGTTGGATGCAATTAGGACCGTTGACGCGTGCTACGATAGCGGTTGGTTGCAATTAGAACCGTTGACGCGTGTACCACGGCAGGAGTTGGTTGAAACTAGGACCGTTGACGCGTGCTACGATTATAGCGGTTGATTGCAATTAGAACCGTTGACGCGTGTACCACGGCAGGGGTTGGTTGCAATTAGGACCGTTGACGCGTGCTACGATAATAGCGGGTGGTTGCAATTAGAACCGTTGACGCGTGTACCACGGTAGGGGTTGGTTGCAATTAGGACCGTTGACGCGTGGTACGATAGGACTTGGTTCCAATTACGACCGTTGACACGTGCTACGATAGGAGTTGGTTGCAATTAGAACCGTTGACGCGTGTACCACGGCAGGGATTGGTTGCAATTAGGACCGTTGACGCGTGCTACGACAGGGGTTGGTTGCTATTAGGACCGTTGACGCGTGCTACGATAGGAGTTGATTGCAATTAGGACCGTTGACGCGTACTACGATAGGACTTGGTTGCAATTAGGACCGTTGACGCGTGCTACGATAGGGGTTGGTTGCAATTAGGACCGTTGGCACGTGCTACGATAGGGGTTGCAATTAGGACCGTTGACGCGTGTACCACGGTAGGGGTTAAATTAGGGGGTAGTTGAGCACTTTTTCGGCGAGAATTATTTATGTCTGACGGGTCTCCCTCCTCAACCAAGCAAATTAGCTACTACTGGGTATTAACTAGTATCGTTGGAATTCCGTACGCAACCATCATTCGTTGTATGTGTACCTACTGCTGCAGTCCATCGCATTGGTCGTTGGGTTAAGCGCACATAACTCTCAACAACAGTTTTTTCGGGTGTGCTATATGGAGCTCCTTAAGCGAAAAAAATATGAAATTTCTCAGAACATTCAGGTGCTGCCCGACCGTAGCAAAAGCGTCAGCACAAGAAAAAAATACCGTTTGATTGTGTATCGGACTTATACAGCTTACAATATATTTCAATGCCACGTGAGGAAATAGGCGCGACCCCTGTGAGGCAAGCACGCGTCAACATATTATCACCAAAGCGACCCCTTACGTCTTTCGTCCAAGAGGGGTGACCAAGTGCTTTTCTTCCCGATTAAAACACCAACGGGGGCGTGTTCACGAAGCCAGCCGAAAGCGGCGCTTTGTGACCGAGAGCAAGCACAGCGTCGTGCAGATTTTTCTCCAATTTCGGGGGGGTGGTTTGAAAAAACTACTCCCTGGTCAATAACCCCCTCTTTACCACCCCCACCAGCCCCCCGCTTTCTGGGGGCAAAACGCTTGGAATTAGAGTAGGATAGTATTTTGAAGTTAGAAAAAGGGGTTGATTTGTTTAGGACTGCGGTCCCGTGTGGGAGAACAAATCACTCAAATTCCGAGTAGATTTGTCCCCAAAACGGGACTGCAGTACTATTACGGGGGGCCACGGTAAATAGGACCTACGGTACACACAAAAACCATATATTTCCCTACTTTTACTAACAGTATTTGGTCCTGTTTACTATAGTCCCCCGTAAAATAAAAAGGATTAATACCGCAATCTGTACGTGAACGCTTATACACGCTGGACAGATAGGTCACGGTCTACGCCGCCGTAAATCATCTGGGCCCTGTACATGAGCAGCCGTGATGAGATGCTGTGCAGGGTCTATGAAATGCGTCGCGTATCCAACCCAGGAAAAATGTACTACAAGATCATGCGGACTATACTACGGCTTACACCCGGCAGCGTGAAAGAGTCGGATCATACAGATCAGACACACCATACATACCACAAATATCATACAGATCAGACACACACATACATACCATCATACAGATCATACAGATCGTACATATCATACATACCCTACAGAGCATACGTTTCCGCCCTGAAACATCTTAGTATATCTGATGTTTCTGTCCCACGTGTGAAAGCACCTACTCCTCTGCAAAACCACCGGTATGTATCGTGCCATAAGAAATATCGGTTCTTTCTTTTTACTATTATCTGTTTTTGCAGATCAGAAAGAAAAAAACCTGGGCGTCATTTTTCACACACAGCAGTAGGACACATCGTAACATATACCAGGTATATATATATCCTGCATGATGAGGTCTCATCTAAGACCCGTACGTAGTACACGCGATCGAAATATTCATCACACACAGCTTGCAAAATGTGACTTTTCGACGAAAAACCTCGATCTCACAATTGACGCTTTTATTTTGTTTCATTTAATAAACATTCGCAGGTGGCGACCCTTCCTCGTGGACCAGTGCTCTCTCGGTTGGACGTCCAATGTCGTTCTCACGGGCGACTGCAGCAGCGGAAACGGCCCGACAGCGTGGGCGCACGCACACCGGCTGAGGCGGCGGCTTCACCTTGCCAACGCCGGTCTCTCCTTTATGGCCGATTGTTCGGCCCTCTGCGTCGGTCGGGAGGTGCTGGACAGCATCTTGAGAGGAGAAGACGCATTCGAGTCGAAACCCATGCTTGAGGTCGGTGGTGGCTGGTTACTCACCGCCTAACACTAATTTCGTACGTATCACCCCTATGAGTGGACAGCATTTTCAGAGGAGGAGACGCATGCTAATCGAAACCCATGTTCCAGGTCGGTGGCTGGTGGCTGGCTAGGTAACGCCCCCCCTGTAAAGCCAGGAGGGGTTGTAATATAGTTGAAAGAGTGTAAGTACAGATGAGCATGTAATGAGTAGGAAGGTGCCACAGCAAGAGCTTTTTTTTTTCTGTGGTTTGGGGGACCTGCGTTGACCAAGAAGGGTGTCCAACGAACTAAGATTGATTGCATTTCCTCATCATTTTTTTTGCGATGGCTAGCAACCCGCACTTTTCCGGTGCTCGCTCGCCGTCGACCAATGCATCGCCTGAGCGACAGACTCCGCTCGTTCTGGAGTACCTTGCTGCGTGCTTCTGCACCCATGGCGCGACTTCCCACCATAGCCCCCCCGGGTCTATGCAAGAAAGTCCGCCACACACGCGGTTCTTAGTAAGAAGATGCAGTTCACCCTTCACGCGACTCGCCGAACACCTCACGTTCCGCTTCGCGCTTGGTGCAAGCAATATCTGTCTGGTCGGTGAAAACCCGACGTGCTCCGTCCCGCCATTGTAGGGATGTTAGGGTCTACGGTCATCAAGACAACAGCCATGCATGGCGTGAGTACACCCACCCCCCTTTGACGGAATGCTGTGGGTCGTTTTTTCCAGCCTTTTTTGTGGAATAACTAAAGAAAAAGAAGAGAGTGGACAGATAGAATACAGTTTTTAGTAGACGTATATAGTCTCTCGCGCAGGTCGAGCGCTCAAAATCCTGTTGGTAAAATGTGGTGCAGCCTGGACCTGGTATATACGTATTAGAATAATCCCCCCGTTTTCCTTGCATTGCCAACACAGACAGACCGCTACTGCCGTAAACCTTTTGCACTTGGTACATTGCATTTTGTTGTTGTTGTTGTTGTTGTTGTTGTTGCCGGTGCTTCCTGTCTACGGCTGTCTT
Source organism: Macrocystis pyrifera (assembly GCA_031763025.1). Classification (NCBI taxonomy): domain Eukaryota; class Phaeophyceae; order Laminariales; family Laminariaceae; genus Macrocystis; species Macrocystis pyrifera. Next base: position 10,687,305 of record JASSKH010000007.1, on the reverse strand, counting down.
CGCGTACGTACTACCCGAAACTACGTGCTGATGCGCGAAAGCAGGCAGCAATATCTGACACCTCGCCCCCTGTTTTATCCTGCGCTCGCTCTGATACCTACGCCTCAGGCGAGGATCAACACGTTCGGGCCCTCGTGGGAATCCCTACGCTTCCCCGGCACGCGGAACTCGGAGAACGATGATGTAGGTCTGGTGGGCTGTTCGCTTAATTACCCGTTCATGTCCTCTTCGTCCAAAAACATCGGGTCGCTCCTACCGTCATTGCCACCTCCGCCACAGCCACACGCAGAAAAATCTCAGAATTTTCCTGGAGCACGACGTCCTCAAGAAGTCGACCAGGCCGGCAGCGGGCAAGCGGAAAGTCGCGCGTTTCCAAACCTCGGCGCCGTTGAAGCGTGGAGGCTTGTGGCGTGCCTGTCGACGCTGTTTCCGAAAGCGCGGGTCGAAAAGACGGGAGTCTTGGCTTCGGCACCGACGTTGACCGAAACTGGCGCCGGAAGCCCGAGTGATACTGCCAAAAACACACACGAAAAAGGCGCCGATAGTGGAATATCGGGTATCAGCAGGTGAGAAGTCAGATGGCTAGCCGCTTTACTCCTCTTGGTTTTCGTGGTGTACGCCTATAGCAACAGGGCTGTTCACGGGTAGGTTCGACCTCAGGGATCAGGTCGGGTCGGCTCGGGAGCGGGTGCCTCGACCTGACCCGTTAGAGTTTGAAGACCTCCTTACCCGACCCGACTCGACCCGACCCGTAAGATTTCAAACACTTCCTAACCCGACCCGGCGGATCGGGTCATGTCTCGTGGACAGCCCTGCATAATAGCATAACCAGCTAGGTTTGGGTGTGACAGCTATAGCTTAGCGAGCTTGGAGAAATCACACGTCGGATAGATCATCTACAGATAGATAATCTACAGACAGATCGTCTACAGATAGATCAACTACCAGGTAGACCCTAACCTGCCGTTGTGATATGTTGTACAGGATCTGCATAGTGCAGATTCAACACAGGATATGTCCTACTGTATAGATCATTCAGGCTGTACGGCTCCCACACCCAGAAAGACGAGCTAGATCAGGCAGATCAGGAATCTATCTGTCTCTGAAGAATATACTGTGGGAATGATCAGCAGATAAGCTATTACGGGGGGGCATAGTAAAATAGGTCCTACGGTAGACACAAAAATCTATATGTTTCGCTTTTTCTTGCTAACAACATTTGGTCCTCGTTACTATGGTCCCCCGTAATAGACCATACAGATCAGGACGCTGTCTGCCTTTGAGGGATCCAGATCACGCACTGTCCGAGGTGTGGAAGGTTTTCCCTTGAGGAGGCCAAAAAATGTTGTAGTGCACGGCTTTATGGAGCTAGTCATGCCTCCAACGACATAGTACTGAACTGTGTCCTGGCACTTTAATAAGCGGGGAGGGTGTGTGATGCCATAACAAATACCACTCCGGACAGTAAATTCAAGGACCTTTAGGTCTTCATGTTTGTGCCCCAACGGTTACATTTCCGTCCAAAAGCTGGCACCGCTTGCAAATTTTTAGGAGATGGTCATGCATCGTTAATCTCGCGGTAGGCGAGACAGTCGCCGGTCGCCGGCCTACCGAAAACGACCACTTTGGAACGACCCCGCACCTCGAGGTCGCCCTGTGGCTCGTGCTCGTCGCTTCTATACCAGAGTACACTCCCTCATTCACTCACGGCTTTCCCCACAATACTCTCCGCGGAATAGAAAGAAACGAAGAACATACGATGAACGCACTCCACTCCACTCCACTCCGCTCCACCCCGCTTGCAAATAATTCCGATCGTTTCTATTCATAGTTCGGGTGAGCTGGCGCGATCGAAGGTACTCGAGCAGCATCGACACGCGCAAGAGGTCGGGCACCTCGACTTGGCTCTAGGTAGATGGCTGAAAAGCAGAAGAGCCGCCCGTGACGGGTACGCGCTTGACGAGGGAGGCGGTTCTGGCACGAACTACTGCTGTGCGACGACCCCTTCCTCGGTAGTTGGTCTTGTGCGCATCAAGGAACCGAATTGTGGTGATGCCCGAGGCGGTGGGGAAATGGCGCTTTTGGAGGTGAGTTATCCACAGTTTTTTTTTCTTTTTTTTTTCAGCACGCGCTTTATATATGATATTGTAGGTTGAAGGGTTGGCGTCGGTTGGCAACGACACTGTAAATCATGCCGCTCCCTACATGAGTTAGACAACGAGGGTATCGTCTTGTTTTTTTCATTGGCGGTCGGTCACAGCTGGTGGTCGAGTTAGATCATTTGTGCGAAGTGGAGAATCTTTACTCCGCACGAAAGGGATGATCGTATCACGTAGTGTTCAAGGTAAGGCACCCAAGAGGCAGTTACATAGTACTCCCATTGCTGTCTCTCCCTGGAAGCGGCCACAGCGGAAATTAAATTAACTCGTTGAAGCCGTCATCCATTTACAAGTCCGCCTCACAAATAGTTCTTAGTAGGATGCAGCTCACCCTTCATGAGACTCGCCGGACACCTCACGGCGCTTCGCGCTTGGTGCAAGCAATGTCTGCCTGGTCGGTGAAAACCCGACATGCTCCGTCCCGGCATTGTAGTAGAGATGCGAGGGTCTATTGTCACACGCAGCCATGCATAATATCGAGTACAACCCCCCAACCCCCCCCCCCGCCCCCTATTCCTGCATTTTTTGTAGTCACTGCCGTTAGCAACATGATACGTAAGGTCTTCCCGCAAGCGCTAGTACACTGCAATGCAAACATATGCCACAGTATATAGGGGTATGTCCTTTTTTTTCTGAAGCTCTATACTAATAGTAAGTGACTATTGAGAAAAAAATGGACGCGTAACCTCGGCCTGTCGTATATAGGTATCACTCGAAATATTATAGTGTACAACAAAAACGGGATCAACGATATTGGGTGAGTCACTTCCTCAGTGCCCTTAAGGACCCCCCCCCCCCCCCCCTAGTCAGAAATGTTTTGGCCAAGAAAGGGTGCAGTACCCATACCATGGCACGCATGTACACCATTTTCCCCCCCGCGGACCTCCAAAGCGACCTTGATTTACTTTTGCCCTTCTGTAGGAAAACCAGTTTAATACATGGCCATCTTAACATTTCCCACTATTACGGGAGACCACAGTAAATAGGACCTACCGTCTACACAAAAACCTATATATTTTGCGTTTTTTACTAACAATATTTGGTCCTAGTTACTATGGCCCCCCGTGGCAGGCGGATGTTGAGTAATGTTATGTCAACGTGTGTGCTGCGCCTCTTCTCTCCCCGCAGGCCACGTCGCAATTGATTACCCTCTGCGGGTTTCCAGGCGGCATGTTCGATGAAATGGGGAAGGGGGTCGATGGCAAAGTAGTGGTGCGGGCGCGCAGCGGGGTGGAGGTTGATGCTATAGGAGATCTTCTAGCGGTGGCGTGTCGCTCTCTTTCCTCCGCTGGGCGACACCTCCGGAGAAGGTAGGAAATAAATGGCAGGGAGCGCACCAACGCATCCGTGCAACGCTACAAAACTATAGTACTCATGACGGAGACAAGGTGGTGTGAACCTGAGGACCGATCACTGTTGTTTAGGCTGTGGTTCCTTTCGGAAATGCGCCGAGCATTCACACACACATGCCTGGAGAAATGCGCTGGCCCTGCCCTTGTGTCTTTCGCACACAGACACGAGCAACACGCAACACATAGAGAAGAGGCCGGCCCCTGCGTCTTCTGAACACGCACGGGAGCAACAAGCAACCCTTATAGTCGTCCTCCTTTTGGTCATTCGCGCGAGCTTGGGGCCGCTTGCTTGCCTTCGCGATGTCTTTCTGGGCGCACACAGGGTAGAGATGCAGAAAACCTTCTTCGAGGAGGACAGCAGAAGCGCGGTACGGTGGGAGCAGCACCTACAGTAAATTGTGTGAGGCTCCTCGCGCGGAAAGCTCTACATCTCAAGTGCCTCAATACCTGCAGCAGCCCCCAACAACCGGCGTTGATAAACTATTGCACACGCCTCGGACAGGCAGATGATGATCTATCCGATCTGTCTACAGATAGATCATCTGATAGTTCCTCACCTGCCGTTGCGAGAGGGTTGTGCAGGATCTGCGTACAAGTACAGTGCAGATCTAACCCAGAAAAATGTGCACTACAATTGAGACATGAGCCTCAGCAGTAGATCATGCAAGATTGGGAGTGAATGTGTCTGCCTACGAGTAGAAGTATATAGATCGCTTGCGTAGCGTGCTTGCGTTTGCCGTCCGACAACGCGCAGCACGAGCTTCAACGCCGACCACTCATGAATCATTCTCATAAACATTCTCCATGAAAGAGGAAAAGAAAACCCAGGGCAACAAGAACAAGAAGGAACCCTGTGGACAGAGTCTTACTCCCTTCCGTACCTACTTCCTGCCCAAAACCGAAGCACTGTGAGCCATGCCCGATACGCGACTCCCACAGACTCGGTAGCTACTGTAGCGAAAAGCGACAGTGTATTCGCATTGAAAAATACCGTAGATAGCGTTGAGTTCGCACAACAGAGGGCGTGCGATCGTTTTTCAGCGCACTATTTTTTTTCCAGAACGGAAAGTTTGTTTGCCAAAACCGAACAGCATTAAGGTGTTTTCTGAAAGATCTGCTCAAGAGTCCTTCCGAAAATAGAACTTACCTGGTACGACTTTAGCACCCTTTTACTGTTCGTTGTCGAGAGAAAAACGACCGCTGAAAACGATTTCAACCCTGTGCGAGCTCAACGGTCTTTTACGGTATTGGATAGCGTTTCGGTCGCGAAGCCCCATCAATGACACATGTGTTGGGTGAGAAAAATTGCAACCCCATGGTAAGCACAGCTCGCTGAACGCCTCCATGAGGGGATGCCAATCAACTGCAAATAATATATGGGTTTCCAATGGCAGGTTCCGTGGCACCCCCTCGCGTCTCTGACGAAATGGCACTATGCAGGACCCACACAGAAAAGAGTCGTCGAAAACATTGGGTTGAAAAATAAATTACTTCGTCTAGAAGACTCCCACGCCCCCCCCCCCCCCCCCCCCCTCCCCGCCGCGCGCTGCCCCTTCGCTTGCTCTCCTTGGGTTTGTATTGACCTCGGCTCGTCACCTGTGGCGTATAGTATACCCTGGTACGAATCTAATACGGGGGACTATAGTAAATAGGTAAAATATGCCGTATATTTTTGTGTCTACTGTAGGTCCTATTTAATATAGTCCCCCGTAACAGAGCGCTGTACCATAACAGCGTGGGAAGCATATTCACGGGTCGCCGAAGAAGAACTCCAAGCTCACGGCCATACGCACTACATCGCATTCCACGGTTTCAACGAAATTTCAACCTTTCCTTTGCCAGGAGCGACTTGTCAGGGTCGGAACTGGAAGGGCTGGCGCAAACGCACAAGGACGAGCCCTTGCCCCAGGGTTGGTTCTTCGACGGGACGGTTTTTCGTCGACTACGAGGGGAACAGGAGGACGGAGCGGCCTGGTAAGCTGTAGTACGAGAGGCCGCACGTAACTTGCACACGCATCACTCATAATAATAGTGGAGGCACCGATAAGCTGTCGCATTGCTGACAACGGTTTTGCCTTGTGCTTCCTGTTCCATAGCAAGTAAATCGGCGAGAAAATTGTGGGTATTATCAACTTCGCGGTTGTTTTAGAGGAGCATACAGTATGTCCCTCGGAACTGCCACGGCCTAATCCCCCGACATTTTTAAGAGAGGAGGAGGCGCACTTTCTCGCGTTTTCTTTGTGCTCGACTGGTTGGGAGTTCGCTGGCGCACGCGGATGAGTATCGTCAGGTTTCCGGCTCGTCGTTTTCATCCACACTACAATATTTATCAGAAAACCTCGTCGCCAACGATGACCGAAAATGGTTCCGCTGTGCCTCCGCGTTTTTGTCGTTGTAGAGGGATGTATACGAGGACGTACGTACCTTGTTTTTCTTATTTCGGGCAATGTTTGTGAGTGATCAACGTTGAAGCTATTGTAGTCCAATAGGCTATTGTAGTCCAATAGTCTACTGTAGACCAATGCGTTTGTTTTCGTTATTGTCTCCCTTGGTTTTCTCCTTTCGGGTAATGTTCATGAGTGATCAACGTTGAAGCTATTGTAGTCCAACAGTCTACTGTAGGCCAATACGTTTGTTTTTTGTTATTGTTTCCCTTGGTTTTCTCCTTCCGGTCAATGATTATGAGTGATCAACGTTGAAGCTCATGCTTCACATTGTCGGGTGGCAAGCGCGATCATAACAACAATTGCCTCGCAGCTTGTTGCTACAAATGTAAGCCTTCTGGCCTCATTGTTCCTTACTCTTGCTGTTCCTCATTGTGAACATTGGCCCCGTCTCTCTCTCTCTCTCTCTCTCTCTCTCTCTCTCTCTCTCTCTCTCTCTCTCTCTCTCTCTCTCCGCCATCGACCGGTTCCCTCTTTCTTCTGAACAACCTACGTACTGCCAACCTCTACCCGTAGACATGCCGGAGATCATTGACAGGCACTTGGAGGCCTTGAACACTGAGCTGGTGTGAAGAACCCCTCACGAGGGATTTCCACTACTGTATGCACCCGGGACCAAGGCGGGATGACGGGGGTGTAATCATTGTCACGGCACGGCCGCAGTTGCATGGCCACAGACCTTCGCATCCCTACAATGCCGGGACGGAGCACGCCGGGTTTTTTTCACCGACCAGACAGACATTGCTTGCTTGCACCAAGCGTGAAGTGTCGGGGACTGTTCGCAGCTCGGAGTAGTGGTAGTAGCTGGAAAAATAGAAAGAAAATAAAGAGGACGAAACCATGCCAAAAAGTTCGGACGGTTGGCTTCCGCGCCACTTTCCATAGCACCGATCGAATAAAAAAACTTACAAGTTCGTCGCTGCAGGCTATCGAAGGAGGGGCGAGGGACAACAAAGAGTCAATGCGAACGTGTACACCATACGAAGGGATCAGTAGGAGGCTCGCTTTATGGACGCATTCGATGGCGAAGAGGGAGAGGCGTACACATATATAGACCCCACAAGAGAGTGCTCACACATGTGTGCTCGCATTTTTTGGGTGACACAGTTTCGTGTCTCCGCGGCTTTTCTTTTGTAGCATTCGTATGGAAAAGCGGCCGACGGCCAATCAGGAAGACACAACAGAGGCGATACCTTGATATGGTCTTGGCTGATTTCCACCAATCGCTGGGTTTACGGTAGACCGTGCGCCGGTTGAAAGCGACCGCACACTGTCTCTTACCAGTAATATTGTAGTTTTAGTGTCGATGTGGCAAACTAGCACCGGCAATCGAGTCGACTTCGTACGTAGCGGTGAGGTCGATGTCATCAACACGAGGTTTGAAGAGAATGTGGACGGAGAGAAGGCGTTCTTCGGGTACGCCGGACACCATGCGACAAGCTCTTTTTGGCGTTGGGGTTACTTTTGACAAGGTGTTTCTATCCCCGCTTATAATATGATGACCTCGTCACGAAGAAAAGAAAAAATAAACTATGAAGGAAAAATATCAGAATCCTGTTGAACGCGATTTTCGAACAGTAACAGTAGTGATCGGTGGCGCTTTGTTGCCTCGTGTTCGAGGCTTGTATTTTTGAGTCTACAACGACGACGATGATTCCGTTCGTACCTGGTGTACCTTAAAATGTCTTCCAAACGGAAAAATGAGCCCAAGACAGTGGGTCGGTTATGACTAGTTACGATGGTTGCGTATGTGCAACGGCAAGCAATGACGCTACCACTGTAGATGAAACAATCGAAGAACTAACCGCAAACAGCACAAATCGCACATATCTCATCATAGTCATATAACACGTCATAATTATCGAGATCTCGGCTTCATCAAGGCGAAAAGAGCACTGACTGGTCCTTCCACACTACACGGAGCTTCGCATGTAACTCTAACACAAGATAAACTCAGCTCTCCTCGGACGCTGCACGCGGCTGCCACAAAAAAAGTTGTGATCCTTTGAGATAAAACAATTGATGCTGACGCGGAGAGGATGAAGCCATCTATTCCTCGCGTCTGTACGCCAGCCAGAGCAGGCGTTCCTTTGTAGAAACAACTGCCGCGTTCATGCCGGTTTGCTCCTCCTCACCTCCGTTCGCTTCTCGCATGCCACACTACCCCACGCTCTTCCGGCGTACACCCTTTCTGGGTCACATGCAGGGCTACATACCCCCAAGCCACCTAGACCCCCACCCTCGACGTGAGCAGCGCGTCCACCCCCCTACGAACCAAAAAAGACGTTATGTACTCTTCCGCATGTCCATCCACCGTCGTACATATTCTTACCGCCGTATCTGGAGGTAAGGTTCACATTACCGCTCGCTTGCAAGTGTATAACTTGAATAGCACGTGCTTCACCTTTTCTCTCCAACGCGTCGCGCTCGATGTCGGTCGCCGTCGTAATTTTCCCGCCTGTGTATTATCTGTCAAAATCATTCGACAACGCTTCCCGCTCCTACGTACCAGGCACCGAGTACACCGGGTAGTATATCCTGTGCGAACGAACTGCGTTCAACAATCGTCGTTTGACAAAAAAAACTGAAAAAAAAAAAACTTTTTGCTGATTTTAGGTGGAGCTGGACTCCTACTCCGCTACCAACCTCGGCTCAGGCACCGCCACCTCAGTTCAATAACCTGTTGGTTTTTCATGGGCCCGTATAGAGCGAGCCGTTGGTGGAAGCTATTCAGTCGAACCACCTCAAGTCTGTTCCGTTCACCTCCTGCAATGCCTGCTTCAAATTCTGTATTATTCACTTTCTTCCTTCAATCCTTGCGTTTGGTACCCCGTCGAAGCATGGCGCAAGGCATCAAAACTGTGGCGATGACTACACTGCTATGTAATATATCATGTCCAGCCTATATCTATAGGCCTGTCCCTGAAAAAGGAAAAAAACACCAGTGCTGGAGGGCCTGTGTCCAGCCCCCATCTAGACCTGTCCCGCTAATGGAAAATCGTCGATGCATTGGTTTGTGTCCGGCCTTATTCAGACCCCTACCCGAAACGAAAAATCGTGACGGAAATGCATTGACTTGAGTGGTAGACCCGCTCAACGCATGAGTGTAACCCCCCCCCCCCCCCCCCCCCCCCCCGTCATAACCGAAAACACAAATAACTGATACCGACCAAGCACGATGAATACGCAACGCAAAAAAATAAAAAAGATAAAATGTGAAAAAAAAATAACAACCGTACCAACAAAAAAAGCTACAAAATACGTGCACCGTCTTCAAGAAACCACAAAACGAAAACGATACAAGAAAACGAAACGGTAGGCACGGTACAATTCGTACGTACGTAGTGCATTTTAATTCAAGCCTCCGGTTCTGCTTCCCAGAACGGAGCGCCAAGCCCAAATCAAAATTACAATATTTCCGCATCGGCGTGTCTTTCTAGAAATACACTGCAAGACGCAGGTGGTTCCAGACAAGACCGCGTCGACACATCCCGGCCCTAGATGGTTGAGGTGTGCCTGCTGAGAGCTGGCTTGCGATGCAAATACATACTCGCAGGATCGAGCTACCGTGCATAGACACCACGGAACGCGCCCGTCTAGGCATCCAAGCCCCGCCTCCAAGGTCTACTGTTGCTACTGCTTTTTCTTTGGGCGGGGGGGGGGGGGGGGGGAGGGGAGGGGGGGGGGGGCATACGCTACTGCCGTGGCGGGCCCGGTTTCCCCTTGACCAACAAGATGGTAGTGTCTCTCGACCAACCAGATGGTAGTAGCGTGGTCGTGGATCCCCTCCACTGGGGGCGCGGCGGGTGTCACGCTTACCCATTCCACCCCTACCCATTTTCTCTCCTGCTGTTCGCTTCAGCCCTTTGGCTCGTTGTTCCCCGTGGTCACCGGATCGGCGGGAGAATCACCCCCCCCCCCCCCCCCCCCGGTAGCCGCCATCGTTCCTTCCATTGTCTTGAAAAATCAAGGCGCCGCCAGCTCGTCTTTGGTGTTGTCGTCGGCTACCGAGAAGACAGCGAGGTGCCAGTTTCCGCCGCAGTTTTCCGCCGAGGACGAGCTCGTGCACGGCTGTTTTTCGCAGGGGGTGTGGGGCGAGCGGGAGAAGCGGGCGAAGCGGCAAGCAGCAAGCGGGCGTGGCCGGCAGGGGAGAGCGGGAGGGGCAGGTACCGGCGGTTGTCAGACCGTGAAATAAGTACATCCTCTTGACGACGAAGCCGTTATGGATGAGGGCGGGAGTTAGTTGCACACCTAGCAAGGACGGCGTTGGAGAGACCAAGAAAAAACACACAAAGCACACCCGCAAAAAACACAAAAATCATGCAGTTTTCATTTTCTTCTTTATAGCAAGGAGCATTCCCCGTCTGGGTGTTTTGGTTGACGCCAAGAAATCCACATGACAACAAAAATACACACAAGCACACAGTTTTTTTTTTTTTTTTTTTTTCTCACCACCGAGCACTCTTCGTCTGGCGCTTTCGTCGACGCCTCCGGCAGCTGGTTGCCGCACGAGCACCCAAACCCGAACTCGAGCGCGTAGTAGGCGTACTCCGCGGCGTCGCAGTGCTGCTTGCAGGTTTCGTGGCTCGTGTCGGTGTAGTCGTCCATCGGCATGTTTGCCAGATCAAGCCTGAACCAGGTGTCTCGGAAGCACCCTTCGTAGCTGTGGCCGAGGGAGGGCGAGCGTCGCGCGGGGAAAAACACCCGTGCGCGATGGGTGGGTAGATCGAGAAAACAAAGAAAAGGGCGAGGATTTTAGGCGTTGCACGATAACACTGGCAAACTCATGACATGCCTGAAAGGTGCTGAATTGTTGCCTACCTGGTCGATGACACGGGGGACGCTCGTGAACAACTTGAAGGAGCTCAACTCATGATCACCCCTCGGGGCTTTCCCTAGTTGTAGTATAGCGAGAGCACATAATCGAAACAAAAAAAAAATGACGCTTTATAGCGTCGGCCCTATGTACAGCGCAAACCCAGGCTGCTGGGGCATAGGGTACCATGCATGGGAGTGGTCTCGAGCTTCGACGCAAGGAGTTGCGCGGCACGGCGCGCTTCACGACATATTGTATTACTCGCACAGCGCACTCGCACCCATGCCTATTCATCACGACACCACACTTCTGTCCTTTTTGGGGTTTTCGTTTCTCTATACCTGGGTCCTCCCACGGCGGCTGTTTTCGTACCTACGCTGGGGATAGGAGGCCAAGGGTTGGTGTTACCTCCCTACATACCCCGCCTATACGTCAATGTTTGACATCTGAGCTGAGGGTTAACAGGACACCATGCTTCTGCTGTACGGCGCGCTTACCCCTTGAGAGCGGAAGCACCCGCCTCAGCAGACTGTTCCCCCTGCTGGGTGTTCGCATTTTGGCTCGCGGGCACTGGTGTCGCGCCAGCGGCGGGGGTGGCTGGAGATGGCGACGTGGCATCGAACGTGGTTTGGGATGCTTGACCGGTTTGCGATCCTTGATCAGTGGTAGTGGCGATAGCAGTCCGGAAGTTTGCCACGGTTGACTTGAGGGTGGTCCCGTGCGAGAACAACGGGTAGAAACAAAAAAAACACCCCCCCCCCGGCGGTGATGAAGCGGATGAGAGGCAAGGGGGGAACGGCAGGGAGGGGAAAGGAAGGGGAGGCAAGAAGGGAGGGGGGTTAGGACAGGGGGCCGACGCTGTGATGATAAGGGCGGCCGGCGACCGCCCATATTGAGTGAGAACGTCGTGAAAAGCCTTGAACCACCCGTGGTGATGTAAATAGATATGGTGAGCCGACGCCGCGATAAGGCCTTCCAGCGACAGCCAAAATCGAGTGAGAAAACGTCGTCAGGAGCCTTGAACTACGCGTGGTGCCGACGTATAAACGGCATGGAAAAAAACAAACAAACAATGATACACACATATATGGAGATTTCCCAACTGATGAGACGCCAGTGAAATGTTGCCGTGTTCGCGAGATTTTTTCCTGCAGTACAGTGATCGCTCTTGTAATAGCTGCGAAAATATGTGTATTATGCAGCGCGCGGTTATAGCGTTTCTTCAACCGTTATATCCTAGTGTTGTTAGGTTATCTCGACGGCCGTAATGCGGCAATTAGAAAGACGGGCAACCGTGCACGAAAAACACTATTACGGGGGACCATAGTAAATAGAACCAAATATTGTTAGTAAAAATAGGTAAATATATAGGTTTTTTATGTATACCATAGGTCCTATTAACTATGGACCCCCGTAATAGCTTTCGTGGCCACCTATGACAATAGGACGTGCAAAAACGAGAGCTGTATTTTAAGAAAAAACAAATGTTCCGGGTGTGTGTATCGCGTCTCTACGAAACGAATAAGTCACTCACTACACCATACGATTGCCCCTGCCAGCAGGTCGACATCGTGGCCTTTATGTGAGACTTCGCCCCGCGTGGCCATACCAAGCGCGGTAACCTTATCTTCCCGTGCCAACACCCCACATAAGGGAACTAAAATAGTACCGCTCTGGGCTCAAATATAAGTACCGCTTGGTATTCATAATATTGACTAAACGTTCATTATATTTACGACCAGAGTGATATTTTTTAGCTTCCGAGTCGTGCCACAGTGGGCCCAAACATTCCACATGTAGGATAGATATATCATCTACAGATAGATCAGATAGATCATCTAGATCCTAAACTACCCCGTTATGACATGTTGTGCAGGATCTGCACATTACATATCCCAGCCTGAGAAACCTGTCCTACTTAAGCAGATCATGGAGATTTATATACGGCTTCCACCCGGCGGCAACATGAGCTTCTTTGCATCATATATATAGATGTTGAAGCGGAAACCGATGATCTGCATACCTCGGACTTATCATCTACAGATAGATCATGATCTATCTATCTGATCTGTCTACAGTAGATCATCTAGTTCTTCACCTGCCGTTGTGAGAGGTTGTGCAAGATCTGCCTTATAGGGCAGATCATGCAACCCAGGGGAACATGGTCTAGATCATGCAGACTACACGGCTCCCACCCGGCAACATGAGCTAGATCATACAAGGTCGGGACTATAGATGATCTATCTGCTTCGAAATATCTAGATCCATCAGGTGGGAATCGATTGATCTGTCCGATGATCTGTGAAACATTCTTAATGACGGTGTCACCGCTATACATGTCCCGGCGAGCTCCTTCCCACCCAGGACCCTTCTTACCACGCTCTCTTGGATAACTCGGGCGTTGTTGGCCGTGGCCGTGCCTTGACTCTTTCCTGCGTACTCCATGTCGGGGTTCGAGAACACGTTAATCCGCGGCGCCGCCGCGCATCCCGACTCGTACGCCATGATGGTCCGGTACCTTGTTTGTTCCCGATGACATTTTTTGGGCAAGAGAAGAAGAATAACAGGAACAAGAAGAAGAAGAGCGAGAAGAAGAAGCGGAACGCGGAGGGGGGGGGGGGGGGATGGAGAAAGTCGGTGGGGACCAACTAAAAAGTGTTCATTCTTAATATTGCGGTTTCGTTCCGCGCGTTAATCACTTGGTATTCCCACAAGCGCGGTCAGCCTAAACAATGCCAGTTTGCTGCTGTCAAAGTTAGCTACAGCACATACTATTACTACGTACTCAGCCGAGGCATATGCACCACAACGCCGAATTCTCTCTACGACAACAAACTGCAGGTTTTCGTCGTGTCGGTTCCCGGATCCCAGATAACATTTTCCTATTTTTTGTTGCGGTTTTCTTGACGTGGCGCGTGTGTGTGCTCTTCACGTTTAAACCGTTCGATGTGCCAAAACTCCGGAACATGGTGATCAGAACCAAACACGACGTGTAAAACACAGTGGCATACAACTCTGTCCCGAAGTATAAGAAACAATTACTTATGAAAATAAAATAAAACGGTCTCTGTATATCGGGGCAGAATGGTACACGGTTTTTGGGGTCCATCGTGGGCTCTGATCACTCTGCATGGCCCCGCGTAAATAATCGGCATGTCCCGGGAATTTACTTCCACCCATCGACATGTCGAAAAAAAAAACAAAAAGCTGGGAATTGAGTTGATACACGTTTTGTTCAGGATGATTTCAAACAACAGAGTCAACAACGCTATTCGTATACCTTGGTACACGGGATTATCTTTTTCTTTCTTGCTTTCTAGTCTGGGTTGCAGGCGGAGGCGATGCTTCAACGGATCGATCGGCCGGGTCCATGCTTTTTCGCCTCTTCAGCCTTGGCGACGACTGGATGGCATCACGGTGCACTTCCTTTTTTCCCAAGGTCAGGTGTTGGGTGGGATACACATGGACCTCCTCACGCTCGGAGCCTCAGGAAGTAGTAGGGGCACGCACCCACCCCCCTATCGAAGTACGTAGGTATGTATGCATCGAACAGAACGAAAAAAAGCTGTTGATTGTGTGCTTGCAATGGATACTGGCGCGACGACGGTTGGAGAGATTGTAGAGTTCCATACAGTGGGATGTTTGGTGGCGGGATATTGGGATATCGGAATTCGCATGATGATGCCGATGCCCCCGATGTTCTATGCACTATACACACTATTTTTTACGCTGCGAGTATGGAGCGACGATAATAGTATACCAGGTACATGGTTTTATGTCTACATCAAGGAGAGCTGCTGCACCTCGACCTCGACGCTGTCCGTCTGCGTAAGTCCTGTCATGCGCCCTCTGATAAGTCTCAACAACAACTCACGGTGAATCCCCGTCGCAATAGCGCTGCGCGAAGGCGTACTCGTGGGGAGAGTTGGAGTTCTCTTTGTTGTGGTTGGCCCCCATGTTGTGGCCGATCTCGTGGATGTGGGAGAAGTTGTTGATGCAGTTCACGTGCACGATGGAGTAGCCGAAGATCTCGAACCTCGCGTCAGGGCTCGTCATCACGTATCTTGCGGTTGGGAGTCGACGAGGGGGGGATAGAGAGAGAGAGAGAGAGAGAGAGAGAGAGAGAGAGAGAGAGAGAGAGAGAGAGAGAGAGAGAGAGAGAGAGAGAGAGAGAGAGAGAGAGAGAGAGAGAGAGAGAGAGAGAGAGAGAGAGAGAGAGAGAGAGAGAGAGAGAGAGAGAGAGAGAGAGAGAGAGAGAGAGAGAGAGAGAGAGAGAGAGGCGTATATGTACAAGGTTGAAACTAACTGCGTGCGGTGATGGTGTATATTTTTGGTTAACGTTTCCCTCCCTACTCTTTCCTCGCATGGGTTTGGAATTTGATTTTTCAGGTGTTCGGCCCCCCCGAGCAGGCACAGATTACACCAGGTCGTGATCTACCTCTTTCAAAGAAGACACATTCTTGGTATGTATGATCTAGCTCATGCTTCCGGGTAGAAGATGTAGTATAGTCTGCACGCACGATCTAAGGGCATGTTTTCTGGGTTGAATCTGTTACTGTACAGATCCTGCCCAACAACTCAAAACGGCAGGGTAAGATGTAGATGATCTATCTGCAGATGATGTATCTACAGATGATCTATCTGTAGATGACGTACCTGTAGATGATCTATATGTAGATGATGTACCTGTAGATGATCTATCAGTAGATCTATCTGTAGGTGATCTATCTGTAGAAGATATGTCTGTACGTAGATGATCTATCTGTAGATGATCTGTTCTGATGTGTGAACTCGTGCACGTCAATCAAGGCACCGATCGACTCAGGATTCTGCCCACTACTTGTAGTAACATAGGTTAATCTTGGGCAGTGCAGGACAGAACGGAGCGAAAAACACAAAACTCGAAAATGTGCGTACCCGAGACCGCAGGAGCTGTCGTAGTTGCCGTGCATCTGAACCAGGTCTGCGCCGTACTCTTCGCGCAGTTCGTTTGCGAGCTTGTTGTCTCCGGCTCCTTGGAAGAGGTTGGAAAGATCAGATCAGCGGCCATGTCACCGCCTTCCGTGGTGTCGATCTGTGATCGTTTGCATCGACGGCGTTACATCAAGAGGGGGCATTTAGGCAACGCGAGGTGCGGGTACGCTTATTTATCTACGAAGTAGCCTGAAGTAGCACATGTACGTCACCCATGGAGGTGTGATGTATCAGCTTCACCGATCAAGAGGTGAAATTCAGGTAACGCGACCTGCGGATATATTGCTTGTTTCTATCTTTATAGCACGGTGTATATCGTCGATGAACGGTCATGTTTTCTCGACTTATCGATCCATGGCCAGGGTAACAGGCTGGACGGTGTCGGGGCTGTCGTACAAACCTCGTGCATGTTTTCTAGAAAAAATACAGCGCATTGCCGTTGCAAGAACTTTGAGTGTAAGTCGAACATTGGCCATCTCACATTTGACGCTCAAGTGTTGGAACTTAAACAGTCTATTATCTAAACAGAACACGTAACTACCGGAATCAAAATCAGAGGCGATACAGGGGGTTGGGGAGCATCAGCATCTCAACATCGCAAGGTTTGTTGCAGCCACCACCACGGTTCGGGCGGAGACGTAGCTCCTCGTGACAACAGCAAACAAAATGTGGGAGTTGCGCAATGATCGTCACATCCTGAACGTCGGTCTCTTCCCCCCGCGCGACGTTCCCGCGTGTTTTCATTTTTACATTTACCACGGTGGTATCAGTCCTTCTTCAGAAACAACTTTAGGACAACCCTTGCTGCATCAGGCGAAGCTACCAGGTGTGCCTGACCTGAAAAACGGGGATGAATTCGTAGCTATATACTAGTTCGTGCGGAGGGTCTAGAGAATGAATGGGGCACAAGCGGCCGGACGCTCCCCGCTACCTTCTGCGTAGAGAGGAGAGAGAATGGCAACCAGCCGTTACTCCGGGTTTCCAAGATATGAGGCCGTCGAAGTAACTCACTTGGGCCATGTGGACAACGTTCAGAGTAGCATCGATGCCGGAGTCGACCAGGGCCTGGTTGGCCAACTCGTAAGAAGTGATGATGTTCGTTTCCATCTGGTCCGCGTCTACGCTGGTTGCCGCCATCGAGGCTTTCGTGTAGAGCACCAATACATCGATCTGAGCAGAGCAAGGCAACAGGGATTTAGTTGTGTGGATTGTCAGGACAAAACTCGGCCAAACCGTTTTTTTTTGTGCTACCGCGGCGTTTACGATCGATGAGCTACTGGTATGTTGGAGTAGGTGAAGCTGCCTGCTGATATTGGCGTGGGTTTGTGACGGTTTCGCACTCCAGACAGAACATCGATTCCCACCTCAGGTTCTAGATCTTTTTAAGGCAGAGATATTCCCATACCTTGTAAGATCTAGCTCATGTTGCCGGGTGGGACCCGTACAATCTGCGTGATCTAGAACGTCTTTTTGAGTTGGATCTGTGCTTATGCAGATCATGCTCAACGTCTCATGACGGCAGGTGAGGATCTAGATGATCTAAGTAGATACATCGTGATCTGTCCGAGACGTAGACTATTAAGGGGGAACATAATAAATAGGATCTACGGTACATACAAAAACCAATATATTTCCCTAGTTTTACTGGAAATATTTGGTTCTATTTACTATGGTCCCCCGTAATATTAGAAAAAAGCGGCGCGACTTTGTCCTCACAGTGGTTGAAGCGGTGAGGATTCTCCCGCTCGGCATTTGCACGTCCTCGGCACCGAGGCGACGAAGGCCTCTCTCGTGGAACGCTTTCTTTTCGTGGTCAGAGGCGGCCAGGTATTCCTGTGTACACGGATAAGCAATCGGCATGACGTAATTCGAGAGGGTTAGATATCTCTGTACACGCACGCATGTATAAGCAATCAGGACTATGTGATCGAGATAAATTAGGCATTCCAGTAAAAACGCATTGCGATCAGCACGTGGTCGAAGAAAAGGTCAACGTCCCCAAAAAACTGAACGAACGATGCCAACATGCACCCGCCTATTTTTGCATGATGGCGGCAGATAAAAAAAAAGGGCGCAGCAGTAGTGTACAAAAGTACGCGTAGCAGTGCCAGTGGAAGAAAAAACTACCTTGGGGATTTGAGCAAACTATTTTATAACTCTTGAGAAGAAAGGCTGAATGCCGAAAAAAAATGCAAGCTTGCGGAGGGGGGGGGGGGGTGTACTCGATAGGAGAGATGTACTCGATCTCATGCATGGCCGTAGTCGTATGACCATAGACCCTCGCATCCCTACAATGCCGGGACGGAGCATGTCGGGTTTTCACCGACCAGGCAGACATTGCTTGCACCAAGCGCGAAGCGCCGTGAGGTGTCCGGCGAGTCGCATGAAGGGTGAGCTGCATCCTACTAAGAACAGCTTGTGAGGCGGACTTGCATATGGATGACAGCCTTAATGAGTTAGTTTAATTTCCGGTGTAGCCACTTCCAGAGACAGCAACGGGAGTACTATGTAACTGCCTCTTGGGTGCCTTACCTTGAACACTACGCGATACGATCAATTCCCTTGTGCAGAGTAAAGGGTCTTTACTTCGCACAAATGATCTCACTCGACAACCAGCTGTGGGCGACCGCCAAAAAAAATAAATAAATAAACGGTACCCTGGTTGTCTAGCTCACGTAGTGAGCGGCATGTTTTACAGTGTCGTTGCCAACCGACGCCAACCCAACCGGGGGGGGGTGGAGAAAGGACTAGAAATGGCCTGGGCACAGCGTGGCGACGCAGAACGCCTACTTGTAATACCCCAGTTAGCATGATGAAGAATAAAAACGGCACATCTGGTGCTCCCCGCCGAACAAACGCCTTGCCGTTCGTATCTACCCGACGAATGACCACCTCAACAAACGGTCGTAACTTCGAATGGCACTATAACCGCTCTTTCGTTTTTTGTTTGTGGGAGGGGGAGGGACTGGGACTGTGCGCAGTCACGAGTGACATCCATCGTATTTTGAGTGCGACCGGTTGATTGATTCTCTACAGGGTGGTGAATGAAACCGACAGCATGCTGTTGTTGCTGGTGCTGCTGGTGCTACTGCTGTATACAACACTCGAACGCTTGCACCGCAGGCAAACAAACCCCCTTTTTTGTTTTTTAAATGTATTATTCTGCCTGATTTTTTGGCGTCCCGAGACTATTACTACGTAGCGCTCACGTTGAGGAGGCGGACGTCTTCACCCTTCGCGCGGATGTCCGGGTCACGGTCGTACGCAGCGGCCATCCCCGCAGACACTTCTAGAGCAAGGCGCCGGTGGGCCTCGTCGTTCTTGCGCGCGCCGCTTCGGGCCTTGCTGGCCTCTTCTTCGCGGGTGGCGGTGGCACGGAGCATCCGCTTGTTGCCGTAGAAAGTTTCTTCTTGCTCCTCCCCTTCCTCCTCGGGTTGGCGCAGAAGCTGAGGAATTGAACAGTAGCAGCCGCGCGAAAGCAGGGCGGCGGCGGGGGTGGGGGTGGGGTGAAGGGGAGGGAGAAGGGGAAAGTGAGGGGGGGGGGGGGGGGGGGTGGTGTTTTTCTGTTCTTGCGAAGATGCAACACGATGACGGCGACGAGGTAGTACGCTCGAGTTGTTTCAACTTCGATAGGTCGTGGAAGTGGACTCCAACGACAACCTCAGTTTGCTTTTACTGCCTACTTTTGAAGTTTTTTTTGTTTTTCTCAAAATGATGCTACTCGGTACAGTAGTTTGAACCAAGTCGAGCGGTTGCTGATCCGAAAATACCAGGGTGCTTCCCTGTCGAGTCTGCCCCGATGTTTTAACCGACCAATGCAAAACCCAGATTTTGGTGCCTTATCCGTTTTACAACCAACCGCGTTATTGGGAGACAAACTGCTTCGGACTAGAGTGGGATGCGGGATGCAGCAGTATAATGGGTTGTACTGAGGACGTTTCACCAACACATTGTGCACGAATCACACAATTTTCATTTTCCGAGGCAGACCGGCATAGGTAGTGCAACGCCTAGCTGTTCAGAATCTTTGAGATCAGGGGTGCGCACAAACGCAAAATGATTCGCGCGAGCCGCTTGTGCATGCTGCTATCACACACCACGCCGGCTGTTCAGCTTCCGATATCGCATTTTACGTGGGACTTCTTGAGGCGGTTCCTTTTCTATCCTTTTTCTTTCGTTCCTTTCATTTCTTTCATTTCTTTCATTCTTTTTCTTTTTCTTTCTTTTCGTCTGTTTCTTTCTTTTCTTTTCTTCTCCTTGCTTTTTTTTTTTCTTTCCTTCTCCTTCTCCTTCTCTCTTGCAATTGTTTCTGATTCGCGGGCTTGCGCTCTGCTTTTTCGTATCCAGTACGTTTGTCATTGCATTGTCTACTCTTCTTACTACCAGGTACACGTTACGTACGTCGTATTACCTCTGTCTCACAGTTTGTGACCACATGAGCTTGTATTCCTCTCGGGCGAAATAATCAGCACGGATACTGGATTTGCCCGATGATGATGGATGGGAAGAACGACTTGATGCGAAGAACACACGAACACACAAACCTGCAAAAGGCAGACTTCGTTCTCGTCCGACTCTTCCATGCAAGGAATGGTCACGGTCGATTTCGTGGTCCCGTCGAAGGCGGGAGTGAGAACCTTCAGCATGAAAAGCTGTTTTAGTCGGAAGCAGCCAGACAGGCAGACAGATACGCAGTCAGGGAGGCGAGCAGCGGCCGCAGAACACGAGGGACTAGGTGGACAACAATCACAATTGTTTCACTATGTTTTGCCATCCGACAATGAATTAATGACAAAAGAGTTAGCGTGAACTACTGACTTGCGTTCGTGTATGCGTAATCCATTGTATTTGTTTAGGAGAGAATTAAGTAGAGTAGCATGAGCTGCGACATTGATCACCCATGAAAAATAAAATGGTGTGATCTACGTACAGTATATCTCTTCGACCGTTTTCGGCACCTTAAGAGCGGACAAAGCACAACGGGGCAAAAAACAACTACAGCGGTACGCTATCGACCACTGCTCGGATTGGCTGACGAAAAACGGCTACTAGCCGAACTGCTGCGAACCAGCGCAAGGACCTGTGCGACGCCGCGGGCAAACGTGGCGTTTCGCTTTCGCCGTCCCTTTAACAGCCACCGCGGTCAAAGAGTACCTCTACCTAGCTATCGGTTACCGATTTCCATGCGGATGCTTTTATTCCCCACCCCGCTACCAAGTTAGGGGCGCGAAATGTCTTCGGTGGGCCGCACGACTCACATCGGGATCGCAGCCGCCCCATGTCATGGTGATCGACCGTGGGATGCCCTTGTTTTCTTTGCCTTTTCCGGCGATCACTCCCGTCCAGATCTTAGCCGAACAAACGGCGGGGAGGGGGGGGGGGGGGGAAGCGGAAAAAAAAAACGCGTTTTGGTGCAACAAAGGGGGGGGGACGA
Organism: Macrocystis pyrifera; assembly: GCA_031763025.1. Taxonomy (NCBI): domain Eukaryota; class Phaeophyceae; order Laminariales; family Laminariaceae; genus Macrocystis; species Macrocystis pyrifera. Next base: position 10,666,126 of record JASSKH010000007.1, on the reverse strand, counting down.
ACTCATTTGTTGCTTGTCTTAAGTCATTTTACCTTTGACCACGTCGCCCCTTTCTAGACGGAGCACCGTTCCTACCCCTTATTGAGACACGTCCGACATGTGGGCGCTCAACACGTTTTTCTCCCTCATATAATCCATATATATATTTAAGGGGGGGGGGGGGGGGGGTGTTGTTTCAGGATTGTGTTTCTAAGAGCCTGCACGTGGTTGTGTCCGCTGTTCCGGCATTGCGGGAAACCACGGCTCCACGCTTGCGTCGTTTGATGTTTCAGCAGGTTGCACACCACCGTGCCACCAAGCCAACCATGGGAGGACCGCGGCGTTAGGAAATTACCGGCGGACACATATGCGCAACACCTCTTTGGTTGTTTAGGTGGTTGTCGGATAGGCGACCGAGAGAGATCGATGGGGTGTATCTAAGGGAACATGCCACACCGATAACACTGCGTGTAACATGCAACAAACGACGTGCAACGCACCAGTACTGTCTTGGTAACATGCTAAAAATTGCTTTGGAATATGGAGCAGAAAAACGCTACCTGGTATATGCGAATACTGCGGACATGCAAAAACACCCCGAAGTACGTACGGAGGACGTGTTCACGCATCGATCGAAGAGATTTCATCGAAACTGCTGTCTCAGCTTAGCAAAACAAGATTCCAAGCGCGCCTGCGGTGCGCTGTACACAACAACTTATAGTACGGTGATCTGATTTTAAAAAGTGGGGTCGATTTTCCCGAGGAATCCCATCCTGAAACTATTTACCGAACTCGATTGTCTCTTGTGAAAACCTTGAACAGCGACGGTGCGGGACACTGCGTCTACCGACCGTCTCGAGTGTAGTCGATCCCGTGCCTAGCCGGCCTCTACAGCGGCAGCTCTGTACGATTAATCTCAACGGCAGCACAATGACAAACTCTGCATTTCTTTCATCTGGTACCACGTTTTTTTTTCCGTGATTGTGCGAGAGCGCACATGCGGTCTTTCTTAGCAAGTGAGAGGGCAAAGTAAACACTTAAAATGTATACATATGTGTGTGTTCTCGTTTTACCTTGCGTTCGATCTTGTCGCTGAAGGCGCGGGCGGGAGTGACCGTGTAGTGCTTCAGCACGGCTTCCACCGCCTGGTGGGATTGCGGAAGAGGGGGTAAGAGGTTCGTGGATAAAACGTACAACGCACTAGGGCACCACTACAACAGTAATAAACATTCACGCCGGAGGAACACTAGCTTCATGCCCGTGCCAGAGAGCACGACTAAAATGCTCAAAAATAGTAGCCCAGCATCGTGGGTTCTGTCACGCAACGCAGTGGCTCTTGTGCAGTGCTGCCCCTGTGACTAGACCCCCAGTCATCGGAGATACGGGCGTGTCATGGGCAACTGTATCGATAATCGATACCCGGCGGTGCCCACTTGGGCATAATTCACGGGATATTTCCCAGTCGCCCCCTTCCCTCAAGCATCACGACAAAAACAAACAAAACAAAAGCTTAACTTACCAATACGTCAGCTGCGAAGCCTCCCGGGGTTGACACGAAGCTATCACAAAAACAAATCTAAATTCGCGTGATACCCCTCCGTCTCGCCCAGAGTAAGTGAACACTTAGATATATTAATATCTGATCGAAACGTCACTTGTATCCCGAATAGAAGGACATGTCGTATACTAATATTCAATCAAAAAGACACTTATATTTCGAGACAGAGGAGTGCTACAGCAGCAACACTAGTCGCGCGTTCTCTGCACCCCTCTTTATCAAGAGTGGGAGAGGTACATAGGCCCGTGATCCCGCTGGGTGCTGCTACACAGGTCAACAGGGCGATACGTATACTACTACGAGTTGTGAGCTGTAATTCGAAGGGCAGCATGCCGCGGGGCAAAACACACCAGCATGCGAGACAAGTCTTACCCGTGGTACCTAGCGTATACACGCGTTCTACGATAGCAGCGTACTAGCACATTTCGGCCAAAAAACTAAATCTGACTGACGGGGTGGTTCCTTAAGGTCATTGAGGAACCATATGCCCAATATCGTTGTTTTTGTTTTTACAACATAAATCCGAGCAATACCCACGATAGGCCGGGGTTTAAGGGCCCATCTTATCGAGGACTTTTGGTTCGTTCAATTTGATTGTTTTTTTTTTTCTAATTTAACTTGCATCTGATTGGCCGAAGTGAATGACCAGGCAGGATTCGTATGGGCAACTTAGAAAAAATCACTTTGAGTGAAAAGTCTTTTGGGACTTTTTTCGTGTGATTTTTTTAATTTCAATTTCCAATAAGGGAGTTGACCAGCCTTGATGTAGCATGTTCATGGTGGGTCAACACCCTCGTTGGAGTCTGGGATGATTCTTGGCCGCTTCGGTGACCACGGTCGAGGCGATCAAACCCGAACCTCAACGACAGGCGACCGGAGCAATAGCTGCGCCCACGGCCGCAGACCATAGCACATTGTACCCCGGCGGTGGCGCCTCGAAATATATCATGGCGGCCCCAAGTCCAATTTTTCGGCCTGCTCGATCGACCAACCATCACGAAAACCGAGCAAACGAACAAAAAAACAGAGGATACGCTCGAGACCTCGATAGCTGCACCACCGTTGCTGTTCCACACGTGGCGCTTGAGGGCTCCCTCCGCCCACCCAAGACACCTCGAGAGTGGTAGCTTCCTATCCTGCGCCACCAAAAGAAAAAAATGCTGGCGGCGGCGCGCACGCGACAACGCAAACCTTCGCTCTCGTCTACCCTCTTCGCTGTTTGTCGGCTGGGCGTTGTGTGACGCGCTGCGTTACTCCAGGTTGTTTCGATTTTCTTTTTGTTTGACAATGAATGCGCCGTTTCCCGATAGGATACACACATTTTTTTTTTCGAAATCAACTTAAAATTCATTGGAATTGAAATTTTATTCCTCAATAACGAAATTTAGCGTTCCCCGTTAAGACGGGCTCTAAACGCCCATTTGTTTGTTCTCAAAATCAGATTTTTGGGGGGTTTTACTATTACGGGGATCCATAGTTAACAGGACTTATGGCATACATAAACACCTATATATTTAGGTATTTCGACTAACAATATTTGGTCCTGTTTACTATGGTCCCCCGTAATACTGTAGTAATAGTATGCTCCCTCAAGTGAAGTGCTCCAGAAATAAAAAGGTGGCATTGCTGTATCCCTATCGTATTCCATGTCTATCGTATATACAGTAGTTCTTCACCAGGTATATCATAATCAGACTGTGGGCCCTAACAAGATAGGAAAGGTTTAATTCAAGTATATACGTACTGTGATGGGTCGGGACAATAAACGAACTGACAGCGACGAAACGCCTCACTAAAATACGTGCGTACTGTAGTTTCGAAGAATCCTACCAATCTGTCACAGAAACGTAAGGATAGTTAGCGTATTAAATATAAATACAAAAATTTCTTATATTTCCGGACATAATGGTACTGACTATATCTACTGTAAATATCCTATGGCATGTACTACTAACATTAATAACCCTCAACGGATTATGTTTCAGTGACAAATAGCAATTTCCTCCTGTGTGCTGCCTGCAGCTGCACTTGTGCAACCCAGCGATAACAGAGAAGTGGATTATTTGAAGCCTCGGTTGCTTCGTTCCCTCAGCAGTCCTCGTTATTAAACGTTGCGCCCGGGAGTGACACCCAATAACGACGGTGGCCCTTCGGCGAAACCTGATCGCACCCAAAAACCCGAATCAGCTACGTACCCCCCCCCCGCGCGCACGGGTATATACCGATTGCGCTCTTTCAACGACGCAACCAGACCCCCTGCATCGAGCAGGAGCATCAGTGGTGTGATCGCGAACCGTCAATACCGACAATTTTTCGTACACACCTCTGAGGTGGAGAGCTGGAACTGCAGCTTCTTCGCGTCCTCGGCCAGATCGAGGGATTTGCAGTCCAGTGACCCGATTTCGAAGTCCATAACTTGGGGATCGTGGGGGAGAAGATGGGGTAAAAAGCCGAGGCACGGGCGAGCGACAAAATACGAAGAAAAATAAAACTTACAGTTACATGTACACATACGTATCGGCGTTGGTAACGGTTACGACCTTGAGGTAAGCGCTCATCAAAGACGGACCGACCGCTCGCTGCAGCTTATACATCGCGGCGTCACGCGATGAACTGAGTAGTACCGGTGGAAGGTGGTTGGATGTATCATAAGGGAACTATCTTTGGCGTCGCGACGAAGGGAGTTGGCTATTCTCAGGGGTGCACAAGGAATCATACAACGCCACTTCGAGAATCCCGCACATCATTGCCAACTGATGCACCAACGTCCACAACGCGTACTGTGAACCAGGGAATATCGTATAGGTTAGGGTTCCCGGGGATACCAATTTTCGATTTGGACACGTTCAACGACCCGAAAAAAAAAAAAAACGAACCAAACTAATCCGAACCACTGATGACGACCGTTGACTGAGCGACATATGCATGCTTCCTTCGCTCTTCACGATTGCCGAATGTTGTAGATGCTCACGCATGCGTTCCGCAGCGCAGCAGTTTTATTTGCACGCCGCGGAGCACGAAATTTAGCGACGATACCTCTCGCATGTGAGCCATTCGTACGAGCCAAGACACATGAAACCATAAATTCTGCTCGCGAAGATTTCTCTACAGTACCTGTACCTGCTCACGGGCCATCTGCTTCTCGGATGTAACTCTACTCGTACCAGGTACCTGCATCGAATACGGCGGCTTGCTCTTTCGTCCTTATGGTCTGTCTACATACCCGCACATGCCCGCTGGCAACGCTGCGAGAAGCCGCGCGGTTAAACACGGATGCGCCGCATCGACCTGACCGAGGGGGGTGGATGCACATATATACATGGCGTCTTGGTCATCGTCATGATCATTTTTTAAAACATTTTTCGTCGTCATGTTGCGCTCTATCCACCTGCCCGCGCTTACGGTTGGATGTGGACACGCCGGCCGTCCCTCCGCACACGTACTTACAGTATACCATCCTCCGTTGTTGCAGGGCTCACATGGTATGTGAATGTCCGCGACTTTTCGTCGGCGTTACATGTTCGATCTCCCTCTGTACGAGTTTCCCCGGGCGGTCCTCCTTTCCCCGAACTCAAACAGCATTTGATTATCTTATTGAGAAGCACACACAGCAGCGATTAATTCATACGTGTCATACAACAATTCCTGCAAGCCTGCTCTCATGCGCTTCTTGCAAGAACTAGTCAAGACGGCAGGAAGCAACACAACGGGGGCCCGATTATCACAGCTCACCAGTTACGTACGGGTCGGAGTCGACCGCCTCCAGCATCTTCAGCTTCTTCATGCAGCCCTCCTCGGTGGCATCGGAGCACGCGGCTCGAAGGTTCGTGATGCCCACGAACGGAGCTTCTTCATCGGGATTAGTCGATGCCGAAGGGGGAGCGGGGCGCACATGTTCCCAGTCGCTGTTCTGACCGCGAGCGGTGGCGAAGCATAAGCAGGCGATGCCGACGAAGAATGAACGCGCCATCGTGTAAGTAAGCTTCTTCTACGCGTTCGATTGTACACTGTTATTGCTCGGACTGAATGAACGCACTTGGCGAGTGCGAACGCTACGAGTACCTACGCGGGGCAACTACTCAACAAGAAATAAAACGCTTGAGGGGCCTGGCCGTTACTGCACCGGTCGGTTGAATATGTGCCGGTTCACACATTACAGAGACCCGGCGGTTTCATCGTACAGGACTATTCTCCAGCTTTCATTCTAGATGCAGGGTAGATGCGACACGCCTAGGTTGTAGCCCAACCGCCACCAGTAGTCCGGGGAATCGCTCCCATTACGCCATATAGGAAGGGAGGTTACGCAGGGTCCCCTTTGAGCGCCAGTTTACAGAACCAAAAGGAACAACGAACCAACCAACACAAGCGCAGGCAGCTCTCTGCCTTTATGCTGTTTATGCTGTTTTCTTCCGCCCTATTGCATAAAGCTTCCCAAGACTTATGAAACCCTTTTTTCACCAACAGCATGTGTTTTTGTTTACAGAATGCTTGCCGCAACCCGCAACCAGGCCAGCCGAATGCGCAAGTACTGTGCGGCCGGGACGTTACTGTCCTTCGTCAGCTGCATGTCTAAGACGTGAGAAGCTGACAACTTAAATGCTCTTTGCAAACCTGAGATCAGATGCAGCACCAATGCAGTCTCATGTGTGAAAAGTGTAAGGTTGCACTGCCCTGCAGGAACATCCTTAGACTCAGACGCAAGCCCATGATACCGCGCCACTCAAACACGGACGATGCAAACATTGGCGCAATTCCAGTCAACTTGCCCTCGTCCACCCTTCCGCCGCACACACGAATCTCCTCAAGTTTGACGCCCCCCCCCCCTCTGCATGCCGCCTGCGCCGCAAACATACATATCTACCAGGTCCGGCTTTTCCCTGCTGCAACTCTCCCAGCGGGCAGCAGCAGCAGTAGCGACCAGGACCGCTCGGCCGACCACACCCTACGCCGGGTCTCACTCTCCCTGCTGCTTCCTATCGGGCACATCACTACTACAGCAGCAACCCCGTTGCGGTGGCAACAAGCTAGACACTGCCACCGCCGCTGCCACCGCTGTCCCAATTTCATCATGCGGTGAACGCCGCACCATCGTCTCTCCGTGGGTCCGTCGCTCTTCTCGGGGTGCCACCACTGCAATCCTTACTGCGGCTCTACTGTCGTCGTCCCCTCGAGGCACATCCGCAGGGGCAGGGGCAGGGGCATCGGCAGGGTCGTCCTCGTCGTCGGGGCCGCCTGGGTGGAGCGGGAGGCGCGCTCGGTCTTACCACGCGCCGTCGGTAACGGCTTCAGGTACTGCTGCTGCTGCCGCCGCTGGCGGTGGAGTTGGCGGTGTTGCTCCTTCTGTGGAGGGAGGGCTGTCGCCAGTGGTGGAGCCTCGACAGGGCGGGAAGTCCCCGGTCATCTTTGTCCTCGGAGGGCCAGGCTCAGGGAAAGGGACGCAGTGCGACAGGCTCGCGAAGGAGTATGGGTGAGGCCCCGGCTTGGGTTGTGTTTGTTTGTTGTGTCTGTTGTGTTGTGTGTGGTGTGGATGCGTGTTTGACGACGTCACTTGTTCGCCCTGCATCGTTTTTTCGGGAGATTCTTGCTTTTACCCTCTTTTGGTCCTCTTTTCATCCCCGTTTCAGGGCGTGTCTTAAGCCCCTCCGAAAGGCATGGGGAACGAGCGGAATGAAACGACGCTGTTCGTGAGTCGTTCGTTCCGTTCTTATGTAAAAAAATGCGGAATCCTGGGCCTCGCCAACCGAATCAGTACTGACGGTACACCCTTCCTTTTGCACATGTCACGACACAACACTCGTGTTTATGCACAATTGGTGTCCACGTCCATCTTCGATGGTGTCCATCCACATCTACCGGATATTTTATTTGTACCCGTTCGGTCGGGCCGTTCGGTTCTCCTGAAAAATAAGAAGGGCTTCAACGGTCCAACTTCATGTTCTTCCTGTTCCTGGATAACTGTTTTTGTCGGGCTGCGCTGAAGCTATTCGCTTTCCATAACCAATCAGCACCAGTTCATTCGTCAACCAATATTCCATTCGGTTCGGTTCAATGCTCTTTCGGGGGGGGGTTAAGGCACGTCCTCGGCCTTTTTTCACCCTACGAAACATTCATGAATATCTAATTTTCCTGGCCTGAATATTCCTGGAATAGCGGAATGTTCATGACCTTCAACCTACTACTACTGTTTCATAGCAGGTATTACTGCTGTAGTACTAACCCTGTAATACGAGCAACGCTAACCGAACCTCAGTCCAGACTGTAACCCTGACCTGCAATCCCAACCCAGACTACCCCTACCCTAATTGCCCAGTGTGTAGTGTTCGGTACTCTGTATTGACGAATCGATTGGCGTGCAGCAAGAAAGGGGTGAAGCCTCGATCACGACTACGGACTGTGCGTCTGCTTCCACCTCAAGGGAGGGGGGGGGGGGTACTCTTTTGTTTCTTGCCTTAGTAATTTGAGGGGGGGTCAAGCGTCTTCGGTCGGAGCCGCAGCAGCTTTTGACGGGTCGGCGCGACAGGCGCGGGGGGCACGGCAATATTGATATTGATACTCACGTGCCAGGTCGTTTGAGGCCAACCCGTCTAGTAATGCGTAGGAAGCCTCTAACGTCTGGACCAATCATAGGCCTTCGAGAATTTTCGAATAGTTTTATTCAGGCAATTTAGCAATCTGCGGTGCTCCTCTCTACCGTGGCAAAGTGCTGCCACAGCTCCAACGTAGGGGCCACCGCACGGCATCGACCCCTTACACCCCCGTCGCGTTCATGGCAAGCACCGCGAGAAAAGCAATAACAAACAGACACGCCTCCGAGCCCCCCCCCCCCCCCCCCCTCCCCCCCCTCCTCTCCTCACCCTCCCGGCCCATCCCCCCCGTCCCCCATCCCCTCTCGCTCCTCTCTCCACCCCTCCTCTCCCAACAATATTTCGGTTTGATTTTTTGATTTTTTGCCTCGAAAAACACCACGAAACGGAACAGCTATGTTCACTTGTCGGCGGGAGAGCTGCTTCGGGAGGAGCGCGAGAGCGGTTCCAGCAACGGCCGGCTAATCGACGAGTACATCCGCGACGGTCGCATTGTCCCGGTGGCGATCAGCCTCGGCTTGTTGAGGACGGCAATGGAAGCTTGCGGCCCTTTCTCGAGGTTCCTTGTCGACGGCTTCCCGCGTAACACCGATAACGTCCAGGCGAGATGAAAAGAACGAAAAATAAATAAAAGGGGCAGGGAAAGGGAAAGGGAAAGGGAAAAGGAAAGAAAGGGAAAGGGAAAGGGAAAGGGGAAGGCGAAAGCGAAAGTGAAAGTGAACCGCGAACGCCAAAGTGAAAGCGAAGAACCGAAAGCGGAGGCGAAACGATTTTTTTTTTTTGCATCAAATTCATGTCGTAGATAACCAAAACACAAGAGCCAAACATTGCCGTCACGCTCTTGAAATGCTGCTGCTGCTGCTGGTTCAGGGATGGGACTCCATCATGGCAGACGTCGCGGACGTGCGGCGCGTTTTGTTCTTGGACTGCCCCGCAGACGTGCTTAGGGAGCGGCTGCTGTCGAGGGGGTTGAGCAGCGGGCGAACAGACGACAACTTGGAAACCGCGAACAGGCGTTTGGAGACGTTCGTGGAAACGACTCTTCCGGTGAGCCATCCTCCTTGTTTACTACAGTTTTTGTCAGTTTTGCTTTTTTGTGTGTGTGTATTTAGTTTCGTTTTCTTTGTTGTTGGTGTTGTTGTTTTTTTCGTTTCTTCACACAAAATCCATCACTTTTTTACTCTCCAGCTCCAACTCGTGTTTTTTTTTTTTTCAACGTTTTTTTTTCACCCTCAGCAACCTTTCTGGGCAAGCTATGGTCGCAGCTGTGGTCGGGTCGGCCCTCTCTCTCTCTCTCCCCCGCTATTTTTACCTCCCTTTAGTTGACAGGGGCGAATGCGTGCTATGCTTCGCGCGTTGTGCTTCCCCGAGAGAAGGTGGTTGGTGGCGCTTCCTTGCGAGATTGTCCTCGCGGCTCAGGCTACCCATTTTTTTTTTCTTGTTTGTTGATGTTGGCACACCAGTTGCTGGTTCCCCATAGGTGTGATACGCCGCTGCACGAATTCTGGCTTTCTCTCCCACGGCGGTACTCTTCGTCTGCGTCGACGCGGTCACTCAAAGCGCCTTGTGATGGTTGTATATTTTTTTTTTTTGCGAATGCGTTGCGACAGCTCCTAACCCCCTTTTTTTTCTCGGTTGGGACAATCTAGAGAACGAAACGCTTTCCATTGCCAGCCTCAACTGCGTACATGCTTGGAAATATAAATGCAAGGCACGATGTTATTGTAGTAGTCTGTTTTTGGGTGTGTCGGGCTGTTCGTTGTCATTTTGATGTCGACCCACACATGCTACGATAGAGGGGTGCCACCTACTGTAACATTTTCCGAGGCTCCTTCCTCACTTACGCCTTTTAGGGAAAACTGCAGTCTCATTTTTGGCGACAAACCACTCAAAGTATAAGTAGGTTGTCTCCAAAACGGGACAGCGCAGTCCTAAAAGGGTCATGGAGCTCATTTAGCCTTAAGGCAGCACCCAAAACCTTGCCCTTGATGTAGAAGGAAAAAAAATGCAACCCGATCGACAACCAACCCCATGGCCTTGGCATATAGCACAGCACACAAAATCATTGTGTATTCCAGCGATAATGGGTACCAGGGTATATTAATAGTTACAGTAGTTCCTCTGTTGGGGAATCTAGTCATAAGAAAATATTTTCGGTGTGAAAAAAAATGCTACCCCTGTCGCACGTAAACAATCCGAAGAATATTCGGGGAAGCTTTCGGAAAATCCTGCGCCTACGGTCACACATATCATAGGTCTATGGTATCAGGTACAAGTATCAATTTCAACCTATTGGAATCATGTACCAGTACCAGGTACTTCGTATGCGGTGCCTGTATCAACTCATCAATTTATACCTAAGGGGCCCCTTCGGCCAATCCACAAAAAGAACACTCGTCAAGAAAAAAGAACTACTTTTTTTTTAGAGCAGCGATGCTATTTCTGGCAAAATAACGCCAACTCATGACTTCTCGCCGAACACGGCATGGACCCAGTTCTAATGCTCAGACCATCTCCCGACCAACGTATAGCTTGTTCGTTGTGATCTCTGAGAGGTGCTGGGGCCCTGGGGTCTTCAGGAGAGGGCAGGCATTGCTGTGTTTGCATCACGAAACGAAATTTCTCAGCAGCAATAGCTTTGATCGTTCCGGAGCTCCTGTTTGGTAGTCTCTCTGATGTGACGCGTAGGACGCTGTGGACGGTCGAACTAGAGGCCCAGGTTGGTTTTCCTCCTAATGCTCGGCGTTGTCGTCGAAAATTCGAATTTAAAACAGTGTCAGCAGCCTAAGAAAGTCCCATTTTTCGAATGCGTCTATGCGTCGCAGGGGTATGGGGAGTCGTGTATCAGTAAAAGGCACGTTTCGTGATGAAAAAGGCGTCGGACCGATCTGGCGCCTGGCACAAAAAAGTTGTCTTATGACTTACGCTCTCTTGAACCGCCGCGAGGGAGATGGCCTGAGCATTGGAATTGGAGAAAGGTCGTTTTCGGCAGGGAGTCATGAAAGGTCGAAATCATAGCAGAAATGGTATTGCGACTGAAAAAAAGGCAGATTTGTTGATACAGTAGACAAAAAAACGGATTTAAAAAAAAAAAGACTGCAGTGCTCTTTCATTTTTTTCCCGAAAGGGTCCCTGAAAAGAGCACTATGAAGCCCTCGTGCATCTACCAGGTAAATAGGTATTGCTTATGGGGGACTGCGCAATTAGACGCGAGTCGACGAGGGCAGAAAGGGCCGACGTCTTCTCGCGATAAAAATGCAAGGCACGAGCCGTACGTAGTGGGGAGGGGAGGGAGAAGAGCTCTGCTCACTTGCTGACCCCGGATCTGGGCGAAGATAGTGAATGGGATGGAAAAATAAAATAAAATGAAGGGTTAAGACACATGCCGCGATAAAATTTTTATGAGGCTCCTGACTTGACCATAGTATAGGAGCCCTATACCCCACCCAAACACTGATTTTGAGAAAATATGAGAGTTCAACCCGATGGCCTAGGTAGTATACAACGTATAACATGTAAAAACTATGGTTGGGCACTGGCACAGTATGGACTGGCAGCAGGAATCTACTGGTAGTAGTAATCTACTGATTAACCTGGCCAGTATGTTCGCCAGTAGTTTGTTATATTCCGTACGCCCATGCAACACGCCATTCTACAGTACAGAAACCCACTAGATGTGTTTCGGGAGGAGCCATTACAGAGGAGAGACAGTAAAGTAAAAATACTGCTGTCAATCCAGTGTACTGATTGGTTTTGACAATGTTGGTGTAATCACTTCCGACTGAGTCAGCCAGTGCCCAGCCCTGGTGAAAAATCAAATGGTGTTGCAACGATTTCGGGTACAGTTCCTCGGTTAAGAACCCCCCAGTCACTTTTTTCTTTTTGGGCAAAAACAAAAACTACCTCTATCGTAGCGTGCGTCCACACCCCGTAATATACACCGCGGCCGTTTTTCTGAAAGGCGCTTGGTTCATTTATTTCGTTGGTCTCTTTGTCGTTCTTCTTGCCGCGAAAACAATCAGGTGGTCGATGCGTTCGAGCGCGAGGGCATGGTGGCCCGCGTCGACGGCAACCAAGACGTGAGGTCTGTCTTCCAGGACGTGGTGTCGGGGCTCAGGCCGGCGCACGAGAAGGAGGTGCTGGACGCGCACCGTCTGGCGGCGGAGGCAGTATTTGCCGGGGACGAGGCGGCGTACGCGGAGGTGGGCGGGCGTCCGTTGGTCGATTTGGTTGGTTGGTTGGTTGGTTTGTTGTTATTTTGTTGGTTGGTTGGTTGGTTCGTTGGTTGGTTTTGCTTGTTTATTTGTTGGTTGGTTGATTTTTTTTTTGACTGATTTGTTGGTTGGCTGGCTGATTTGATTGGTTGGTTACTGTGATCGATTGGTATTTTTTTGGTCGGTTAGGTGATTGGTTGGTTGATTGATGGTCAGGTGGCTTGTGGTTTGTATGATAGTTGGCGGGTTGTTCGGTTGTTCGGTTGTTTTGTTGGTTGGTTGGTTGATGTTCATTCGTTTTATTGTTTGATTGATCGTCCGGCTGGTTGGTGGGTTGGTTGGCTGATCAGCTGCTCGATCCCTCCGATCCTGACGATGCAGAAGTGTTTGCCGTCTTCCCGGCGGTGGTGGGCTGGAAAAGTCTCCAGCCGATGCATATATATTCCGCTCAAGATCAAGTCTTCCTCTGTGATTTCGGTCCGTCGACTAAGCTAGTCCAACGCGGTCGTCTCGTCTCCTCGCTGTCCGGACCGCCGCTCTGCTCTCACCCTTCAACGCATGTGCTCTTCTCGCCCATCCTCGCGCGTCTCTGCCTTTTTTACGGCCGGCAGCTTTGCGTGTCGGACATGACCGACATTCTCGAGGTGGAGCTGACCGCCTCCTCGACCGACGGAAATGCCCCACCCCCCCGCCACCACCGCCACCTCCACTACCGGCACCACTACCACCACGACCACGACAGCCAGCGAAAACAGCAGCAATAAAACCCCGCCTTCTTCAGCTGGAACTCCTTCTGGCGGCGTATCCATTTGGCGACCAAGCGTGCGCATGCTGAACGGCGGGGCGGCGGTGTCCTCGTGCGAGCGATCGCGGAGCAGCGGGAGCGGAACGGTGCAGGAGACAAGGGTGTGGGAGATGCGGGAAGGGGGGTGGAAGTGCGTCCACTGCCACACCTCGCCGTCGCGGCGGTGACGCTTGGGGGCGACCGTCGACACAGGCGCTTTAGTCCTTTGCCATTTTTTTTTTTTTCTTTGTCACCATGGATGAGAGCCTTATGCACGCGTCTGATGAGGGCGTTTTTACGTTGCACTTGGAGTGGGTGGGGGTGAGGATGGGCGTGGGAGTGGGGGCAGGCGTCGGGGGATACGTATAATGGGGGGACGAACGTGGTCTCGAGATATCTAGTTATGTTTTTCATTTACGCGTGCAGACTTTTTCTTTGCCGAAGGGTGAAGGCGCTGACAGGGGCCTTGTTAGGGTAGAAGAGAGATGGGGAGATACTTACGTTAGATAAAGTAGCGAGCGTGATCGGCTTTTCGTATTTGCGCGATTTTCGTTGCAGGCAGTGTAGCTTTAGAAATGGGGTTGGTTTTAGAGTCGGCCCTCCTTGGGAGCACTTTCGAGTGCTCGTAAAAAGTTTCAAAACGGTTTCAATCTTGCGTGAACCTGGAAGGAAGATCCATGCTCCGCCCCCCCCCCCCCCCCCCCCCCCCCCTTCTTCGTGAAATTTGTAAAAAAAAACGTCAAGTTAGCTGTGAGATCGAAAGATTCGTTAGGCCTAAGGTTTTGGAGCTGCCTTTGCTACTTCGATCAAAGCGTGCTTCGTACGGGGGTTACCAGTACACGCTTCGTGCTTACCGCAGTAGATACCGCGGACAGATGATCTACAGACAGATCAACCGCAGTGTACAGATAGATCATCCGCAGCAGTTCCTTACCTTTGCTGTTGTGAGAGGTTGTGCGAGATCTGTGTAGTCCATATCCAAAACCCAGGAAACATGTGCCACTGCTATCAATAATAGGTAAATGCGGATTACACGGGTCCCACCCGACGACGTGGCGAGCTACTGTGCAGTAGAACACACACAAGATGCTGGTAGCGAGTATGTCTGCCTTGAAAGGTGTACCAACTCTGTGGCCTAAAGAATAGAATTGTTTTGTACACGAACGAGAAGTTCTACGATAGAGATTCACCTTCATTTTTCTTAGGCTCGCGTACTGCGTATGTCCCCCCGAGGGAGAATGCGGAGTTCAACGGGGACAAGCATATACGAACACGACTGATGCTTGGGATATGTGGGGCGTGCACCCTCAATACTTAGACACAGATACCTCCAAGAGCTTTGGTGCTGCTGTGCCTCCTTCAACCGGCGCCCGGTAAGAAAGGACGCCGTGGTGGCCCAGAACGTTTTTTTTTTCTTCTCAAAGGTGATACACTACTTACCTCTATTCGTAGAAGGCCTCTATTAATAACAATATTCAAACAAAACGGATGCTATATTTAGGGACAGATGTGCGGAGGACAGGTTTTGGGAAAGGTTCGTAGAACCGGTCATCGCGCATGTACCCGCAAGGGAAGATACATCAGGGGAGTGGTATCGACATCTGAGAATCTTTCCGAGAACGGGGAGAGCTCGGCTTGATAAAACCCGAGCCCCCTTGAAGTCGAGACGGGCCTTGTTCGCCCGTCCGAACCTCGCTCGACCCCTCTCTTCTCCACGCTGCTAACCCAACGTGGAGGGCTCTCTCCTTGCCCTAAATATATAAGAAAGTAAAAGTGCAGCCTTCGGTAGCAGGTCGAAGCTACCACATCACTGGGGACCTTTGGAACTCTACGACAGGTCAAAGCTACCACATCACTGGGGACCTTTGGCACTCTACGAAAGTAGGGAGTCCAGTAGTTCATAGAGCGAGAACCGAGTACCTGTTCGACCGAGGTGTGTGGCAGTAGTGCGTGAGCATAGGGAAGCAAAAAAAACTGCTGCTGTGGTGCAGAGCGGGACGGGACGGGACGGGACGGGGGGGGGGCGGGCACCGGTCGCAGTTGTGTGCCCCTTAAGGCTTGGTGTTGGGTATCGAACGGCGATTTAGTGTGATACGTACGATACTGATACTGTTGTAGTAGGGGTCAAACCCCCATGAGGCGAGGTCTGAGTAAGGCGGTCTATCCCGATATAAAGGCGGTGGGAATCGCTTGGCGCAACTCGAGAAATCGCACTCATAAACCTGGGATGAAGAACGCGGCCTACCCCAACAAGGCCGTCATATTTTTCCCTCGCACACCGCTGCCTTACTGAGGGACCCCTGCTGTGGACAAACAAACGTATTCGATACGATCTTCGACATTTATTTGATACATCGAAGGCTTCGTTCAGTGTCAGCTTACAAATCACGGGGAGGCCCTGGGGATGGAGGGAGGAGAAAAAAACACTTTTCTTTGACACGATAGATCGAAAGTTTTAGATATTTCGATGTACCGAAACTTTTGATTATTTACGACATCCCAACACTGGTGCCCCTCGCGGAGGGCAGGATCGCCGTGCGGCCATGTGTTTTGAGGTGAAGCCTCCGCGTTGAGGCTGTGTCTGTTGCGTTGAGGCGTCGAGGCCGGTGGTCGGGAAAATATACAAAACGGTTTTATATTACGGGGGTCCATAGTTAACGGGACCAAATTTTGTTAGTAAAAATAGGCAAATATATAGGTTTTTATGTGCACCATAGGTCCTGTTAACTATGGACCCCCGTAATAGTATATACCCGGTGTATACTATTATGACGATGGTTAGTGGTGGTTCCTGATGGTTGCTACTGATTCTTGATGTTGAATTATGTTTACGTTGTTGGACGGCATGCCATTCATCGTATCGTGCAAAAAAAAAATGGTGATGGGTGTGATGATGGTTGTTGATGCTTGATGGTTGGTGAATTATGTTATTATCACATTGGATGGCATATGACATCAGGTATTCTCATAAAGAACGGTGTGAGAGAGTTTTTTTTCCGTGATAAAGAAGCGGGAAGCGGGCTCAACGTCTTCGCCGCGAGAAATTGAACTTCTACTGCTGTATACTGTACTCGTACATGTTTTCTTCGTATATGATAATATACTATCTGGTACGAGTACGCTTTAATGAGGAATAGGATATACTATACCGGTAGCTAAAATGATATGACGTGGGGAATAGAAATTGGGAAACGACTGTGGCAGAGAAGCGCATGAGGGATACTACTGATTTACGGAAGGATGTTCGGTTTAAAATTATATAGGAACGGCATCTTC
The DNA here is from genome assembly GCA_031763025.1 of Macrocystis pyrifera. Taxonomy (NCBI): domain Eukaryota; class Phaeophyceae; order Laminariales; family Laminariaceae; genus Macrocystis; species Macrocystis pyrifera. Next base: position 10,649,731 of record JASSKH010000007.1, on the reverse strand, counting down.
TATCTACGCTATATTGTCGGAAGGCACAAGCATAATAAATAGCAATAATAATAATACTATGTCCAAGGAAACGATGTCCTGTATCACTTGGGCTACCAAGAATAGTATTAATAGTGTTGAAAACTCACCATTAAGCAGTAACAAGACATGCTCATAATTTGTACCAGGTATACAAATCCGCGGTCGTACCTTTTATGACGAGCGGGCAGCGGAAAAAAAACCAACATTAACTCGTCGTGCTGTAGTGTTATACAGCACTACAGAGTGATGGTCCGTCTGGTAGTGCCAGCATGCGCCAACCATCAATACCGGCACTATATGTAGCGGGAACCGGCACTATAGTATATATAGCGGTAACCGGCATTACAGTATATATAGCGCAAACCGGCACTATATGCGGCGGAAACCGGCACTATATGTAGCGGCAGCCGGCATTACAGTATACATAGCGCAAACTGGCACTATATGCAGCGGAAACCGGCACTATATGTAGCGGAAACCGGCACTATATACTCCGCACACTATATACCGCGCTGGTTGATCCCGTCCGCACTAAGGGATTTCGCAGGCGCTACTTGTAGCGGGCACAGCCGGCACTGCTCAACCGGCACTATCGAGGGACTGGACCACGTACAACTACGGGGGACTATGATAATCAGGACCCATCATACACACAAAAAACTACACATTCCAATATTTTTACGATTACGGGGGACCATAGTTAACAGGACCTACGATACACACAAAAAACTACATATTTACCTATTTTTACTATCAATATTTGGTCCTGTTTACTATGGACCCCCGTAATAAGCATATTTGGTCCTGATTATTACGGGGGTCCATAGTTAACAGGACCAAATATTGTTAGTAAAAATACCTAAATATATAGGTTTTTATGTGCGCGATAGGTCCTGTTAACTATAGACTACCGTAATAGTAGGTTTCCCCGTGTACTACTGCTGTATGTAGTGCCTTTTCTCGTCGATCGACGGCCGAACAAAGAACAAGATAAAGTATTCGTTTGATGCATGTAAGAGAAACAGCACTACTAATAATAACAACGCCGTGAAACAATACCGTTGGGCGACAGAAGCCTCTACTGCTGTCTACCGCTATAATCCTCCTTTATTTGTTATATAGATAGGATCGGGGTGATTTTTGTGCGCGATCTGTACTTGGCGACGAATGTGCTTCTACCGACTCTTTTGCGCAACGAGCGATTGTTGTACGTACGGGAAGGGAGGGGTACGGGGGGTGTTCGGGTGGGTCGTCTATATAGCTCAAGGCACAGTGCACCGGAGAAAACGGAGCGTTGGCGCAGCAGACCGCTTGTATGTGTGTCGGTTGTCGAAATTCCGCTGCGCGCGGTATGGGCGTCAGCCGTTTAGAACCGCTTGGAAAAACAAATGCGGACGAGGTTGTGAGCTTCTGAATTTGGGGGGGTCAGGTCAGACGAACAGACGGACGGACAAGCAAATATTAACCAGAGCTTTTCTTATAGAAGCCCTCATTAAACTGGGGAATAAAGTACACACCCCGCCGGACAGATCATGTACAGATAGATCATGATCTAGATCATCCACAGACCACAGACAGATACTGATCTAGATGAGTAGTCTAGATTATCTACAGATAGATCATGCGCAGTTCCTCACCTACCTGTCGTTGTGAGAGGTTGTGCAGGATCTATCTATCTGCGTAGTAGTACAGATTCAACCTACTCTAGCAAACATGTGCTACATACAGTAGATCATGCAGATTGTACGGGTCGCAACCGACAACATGAGTTCGATAACACGAAACCGGGGAATATACCTTCAAGCAGATTTGCCCCGTAAAGTCTACAACGGTAGATCATGAAGGGGGAATCCATAATCTTTCCGAGTTGTGGAACAGCGCCGAATGATGCTGTAAACGGCACGCCACGCGAAAAAAAAAAAAAATGCACGTGTGTACGTTGGAGACGAGCACATTCAGACACAGTGCTCCGACCTGCAACTATTTACGACTTTTGGCAATCATTTTGATATTAAATAGCTGGTTAGTTGTATCACTGTGTGTCCGGCATTGTACGATCATGCGTCACACCCGTCCCCCATCAAATCATTCAAAGCAGCGGTGCAAAATACGAATATTAACGCTGTTGTGTAGCTTCGCGCTACGTGCACCAATCAGACCAGCACGTCCTCTCGGTTTTATTCCTCACACATACTATCATACTTGCTGTGGAGACAAGCACATTCAGACACCGCGCTCCGATCTGCAACTAAATAAAAAATCACACCCTGGACAATTCCTTCTTCAATAGACTATTGGTTATACAATAGGTTGGGGGCAATGCCAATTAATTGGAATTGTCTGGGCAATTGCTTTGGGGCAAAGCCAATTAATTGGAATTGCCCGGGTCATTGCTTTGGGGCGAAGTCGATTCATTGGAATTGCCCGGGCGATTGGTTTGGAGCAATGCTAATTAATTTGACGTATTTCAAAATTTATAAAAAAAATTGCCCGGGCAATTGGTTTGGGGCTATGCCAATCAATTGGAATTGCCCGGGCAACTTTGGGGCGAAGTCTATTAATTGGAATTGCATAGGCAATTGGTTTGGGGCTATATGCCAATCAATTGGAATTGCCCGGGCAACTGCTTTGGGGCAAAGTCGATTAATTGGAGTTGCATTGGCGATTGCTTTGGGGCTATACGCCAATCAATTGGAATTGCCCGGGCAACTGCTTTGGGACTAAGTCGATTAATTGGAAATGCATTGGCAATTGCTTTGGGGCAATTGCCATTTAATTTAATTGGAAGTGCCCGGGCAACTGCTTATGGGCGAAGTCAATCGATTTGATTGGAATCGCCGGGCAACTGCTTTGGGGCTAAGTCGATTAATTGGAATTGCATTGGCAATTGCTTTGGGGCTATGCCAATTAATTTAATTGGAATTTCCCGGGCAACTGCTTATGGGCGAAGTCAAGTGATTTAATTGGAATTGCCGGGCAACTGCTTTGGGGCTTCGTAAGTCGATTATTTGGAATTGCCTGGGCACTTGCTTTGGGGATTATTTTGGGGCAAAGTCTATTGAATGGCATTGTCCAGGCAATTGGAATCGTATGATGTCAGTTAATTGCAAAATGTCCGTGCATACGAATTCGGCCCAAGCCAATTCATGGGAAATGACGCCGATCACAGTAGTGACAAACATAGCTGTATATACAGAGAGACCAAAATACACTGCACAGGTAAATCAAACCACAACCACAAATAAATGTTCCTATCGTATGCCTGCGTCCATTTGTTACCCACTTTACCTTCCACGCCCATTGCCCTTGCTACTCGAGTGTCTCGTTAGAAGTATCGCTTAATTCATCGCCTGCTCCGCCTTTTCTCGCCGAACCTTCTCAAATCTTTCAGCGAGAACAAGTACGTATATACCGTATATAACGTAAATAACTATCGCTCTTCTCTTGGATGCACCCCACCATAAGCAAAAACGCCGCGGCTGTATTAGCCTACAGACACCGCGTCTGCAATCCAGAACCTACGCGACTCCCACAAATGCGCTCCCAGCCGTAGTCCTTGGCGCCCACCCCCATCCCACAGAAAGCATGTTGCCATCGCGCCCTGGGCGGCGGTGAATGCCACTAATCGCGTCATGATTCTTGACTTCGAAGCATTCCGGGGCTGCACAGAGCCCGGCTTCACCGCTAACTAACGCAGCGACTGCGTTATAGTCTACCTACACCGTGTTTGCAACTCCAGAACCTACCACACCCTGGAAATAGACAACACTCTAATTGTCTATTAATAGATTCCTATTGCAATAGACCGCCTGTTGTGGTCTCTAATTCCAATTAATTTGAATGCCTCGTGTTCTATTGTCTGGACAATTTCAATTAACAGGCACCCACCTAGTCCTATTGTCCAGGCAACTTATATTGATGTACACCCACCTGAATCAATTATCGAATCAATTTCTATTAATAGTTACCCACGAAACTGTGTTGTTGAAACAATAGTCTATTGGAATTTACTACCTCAACCTATTGTGCAGGTAGTAGCGCATTGCAGTGTGTTGGCCGCGCCAATTGTCTATCCAATTCCAATTGATGGACGGCATACCAAATCTATTGTCGGCACAATTCCATTTAATAGACAGCATACCAAATCTATTGTCGGCACAATTCCATTTAATAGATAGCATTCCAAATCTATTGTCGGCACAATTCCATTTGATAGATAGCACTCCAAATCTATTGTCGGTACAATCCCATTTAATAGGTAGCACCTCAAATCTATTGCCGGGACAATTCCTTTTAATAGGCAGCCCCTCAAATCTATTGCCGGGACAATTCCATTTAATAGGCAGCACCTCAAATCTATTGCCGGGACAATTCCGTTTAATAGATAGCAAAGTCTATTGTCGGCACAATTCTTGTCGGCACAATTCCATGCAATAGACAACACTCCAAATCTATTGTCGGCACAATTCCATTCAACACACAGCACCCCAAATCTATTGTCGGCATAATTCCAATCGATAGCCAGCATCCCAAATCTATTGTCATGACAATTCCAATTGATAGGTAGCATCCCAAACCTATCGTCCGGACAACAGTTCCAATTAACAGCGGATCTCTGAAATTAATAGCTAACATTACATTCAGACGGCACAGTTTTTGTTGTAAGCGGGACAAATTAAGAAGTAGATTCGTTCTAGAACCATGCCCACCAGTGTGGGCCCAATGGGGCTTAAGTTCTGGCCGAGATATTTGTATGTATAAAATGTATTGTAAATATTTCACTTTTCGATGACGAACCACAACGAACGCCACACGTCGCGGTGTTTTTTCAGTGGATGTAGTCGATATGATACGATGTGATACGTTGTATTAAACCTATTGTCCTGCTGCTGCTTTTTTGCTGCTGGAGAAGCTTTGCTGTGGATGGCACCTGCCGCCACGAGAAGCTCTTTCTGTAGGACTAAACATGCCAGGTGCATATTTTTTTCTCTTCAAACGAACTTCCGACCTCGTTCTGGAGGGCATCATCCTGAAATTTCCTCAAACTATGTCCGTTTTGGCTCGAACGCCTGGAAACCAAGGCCCGAGAACGTCGGGGCTGGTGTTGTGGTTCGCCTGCTGGCGGGTCTGTGCGGCTGTGCTGCCGTGCTAGCTGTCGGTTGGATGCTGTGTACGGCAGTCCTGATGTGATATTTTGACGGGGCTGCGCTGATGACAAAAAAAAAAATCTCGAGGCTACCAGGTATATCGTAGCGGAACGCCGCAAGTAGGAGCAGCGTTACTATTAATAGTAGTAAGTGGTTGGTTGTAATGAGGCGCGACCTCAATAATATCTGCAGTAGTTACATCTGCGATGCATCATGCTGGGCGTATACTGATTATTCTGTATTGTGCTGAACCAACACGAACGAACATCTACGTACAGTACGTACGTACGTACGTACGCACGCAGTCGTATGTATCCGTGACGTTTGGGCTTAGGGCGTGTCCAAACAGAATCGAAAATCGAAATGATATATTTTTTTTTATTATTAGCCTTCTGACAATGTGCAGGGCGTTATTCATTCAAGATGAAAAAACTAGCATAATTCGTCGAACACCCTCAATTTTATCCAACCTTTTCTCCTTCCTTGCGTTTACTCAATTGAATACGCACTACCTTTTACCGATATATTTTCACCGACTATGTATCTATACGCCCTGCGTCCTACTCCGTATCTACATTCCATCCCCACGCCATTGGAAGTAGTCCTCCCTCCTCCTCTCTTCTCCCCCTGGCGGCCTGTCGGTCTCGAAGGGCGAGCTTATATCGGTGCACCCGGCGCGAGATCGCGACCTGGGTGGTCACCGATATGATCTGGAAAAGATGCTCCTTACAAACCCCTTTTCTTGCTAGAGATCCCCCGTCCGTTCCTCCGATGATGCTCGTTGCCAGCTGGTCAATGAAATCGCTGCCTTCCTTCCCGAGGCGTCCAAAGCTTTCCACCGCGAGGGTGACAAGTTTATGGCTGCGCTCGTCGAAGGACACTTGTCCTGCACGAGCGTAGTGGTTGCGCTTTCGCGCCTCGGAAGTGGAGGCAGCTGATCCGTCTCGATCAGCGCTGCCAGCCCGAATGTGGACTCTCGCTTGGGGGTCTGCGTGCGTGATGTCGAGGAGTATCGCCTTGTTACGGTACTCTGACGACGTAGCGTCTCGGAGGCCTCCCCTCTCGATCACTATATCCATGCGGAGGTTTCTGTCGGCGTTGAAGGGCGCTCCGCTTTCCGTTTGATGGCGGATGGACAACCGCTTGAAGGTGCGGGACAGCGCGTGGACTAGCGGCTGATGCTGGTTTACCTGCGCGCCTGCTCGGTGGCATGTGCGCGCGTGACGCGTGGTGACATCCGTCGCTTCGCAGCAGGGGCACCTCGTCGCTATGGGCTCCTCCATTCCCAGAAAGCGCCGTCCCATAGACACGAACTCCGAAGCCGGTATGATTCGTGCCGTGTCCACAGGCCTTGCCCTCAAACAGGCGACAGCGCCTGGTCCCGATAGGCTCCGTTGCCGAGCCTTGGCAAGATCTCTGGTTTCGATTCCCCCGAACACGTCGTTCCGACTCGACGGGCCTGCTGCCTCGGGGAGCTGGTCCAGAGACGCAACGTACCGTTGGTACCGTACCCGGTTTACCTGCTGCCCCAGCTTGTGCTGCGCTTTGTGGGAGCTGATCGTTTGGGCTTCATGTGCTGGCAATGCCTCCATATCAGACTGCTCTGAGACTCCTCCCTCGTTCGCGCGAAACGCCCTGTTCCGCCAGCTTTCCGGGACCACGTTCGCCATTGCCTCCTCCGATACCCCATGGATGTCACGGAGGTCCCTGACGCTATTCCATATGCGGCGAACGAGGTCCGAATTGGGCAACTCCCTTCGGACTTTTCCCCCCAACGGGCCGGAGAGGTCAGCAAGGACCTCTGGCACCGTCGCCACTAAGCTCCCGATGGACGCTGACATTCTCCTTGATTCAGCCGATGACAGTCGAAACCCCCCGGCCCCTGTGGAGAGGCTCGCCTGCGCTTTCTGGTGGGGCTGTAGCGTCAACCGGTTCGCCGGGCATCCGTCCGCAAAGAACGGCGATTCGTCCGCTATCCCTGGAAGCTCGAGAAGGCGCACGAGCATCCATATTGCGCTATTGTCTGCCCGCTGACACGCGGGTAGTGACAGCTCCGGGTCCATTACCCGCTCAATGTAGGAGGTCCGCTTCACCATTGAACTGGTGGCGATGAGGTTCGCCGACTGTTTGTCCGGCATACGCGGCAGGATGCGCGCGAGTTGCTCTGCTCCCCCATCTCGGACTCTCTCGACGGCGCTGTTCACCGCGAACGCATCAGTGCCTATGGGCACGCCAACCACCTTTACCCCACCCCCTACCGCAATGCGGACACCTATGCCCCCCAGAAGTGCTATCTCTTCCGACGTAGGCACATGCCCTTTTGGAGGCAAAGCAACCGTCTTGCTGGGGTTAATTGCAACGCCTATTTCGCACAGCTCGTGCTGGAGAAAGGGCACTACTCTCACCGTGTCCGGTGTAATCTCTGATATACCGATGCTGATGTCATCGAGGTAGGCAAAGGCTTCAACACCCCGGGGTTCAAACTCCTCACGGACCCGTTTGAGTATTGGCAGCAGTGGCATGCAGAACAGCGCCGGGCCCATGGCATCCCCTTGCTGCACTCCACTGGAGCAGTCAATTTTACGCCGCTCCCCCGAGTCCATCTGGAAGAACGTAGGGGCGGGCCTCTCGCCGTAGCATTTAGCAATGAACGGCGTGAGCGCGGGCACGCAAGTGGCCGCCTCGGCAAGTACTGCCGTCCGCTTTACAGTGTTGAAGGCGTTGGAACAGTCGGTTAGAAATGATATTAAAACCGGCACTGATTGGTCCTTGGCCCAAACATGTTCCCGTTTGTTTGTACCTAGAAAACGAACGATTAAAAACTTACCCAATGCCAAAATCGAAAGAAAGGTTGACGGCTGGAAATCGAAAGGAAATCGAAAAACACGAACAGCAACAATTCAGCGCGTCCTACTCGCCCCAGCCAATCTGCCCGAGACATTTATATGCATGTGTATACTACGTATTTTATAATTTTTTTGTAAATATTTCCACATATACGAGGCGTATTACGCAGCTTGCAAAGTTGAGTATCAACTATTTAATCAGTCGAACTCACATCTGACGTATTTCAAAATTTACAAAATATTTCACATTTCGCTCCCGGCGACGAACCCGCCGTGCGACCAGCCGCACACCACATACTGCTCTGCGCTGTGCGGTGATTTTTTTTGTGGATATATATAGTACGATATAATACGAAGTGATACGTCTCGTATTAAACCTGTTAGTTGTCCAGACAATTCCTGTTAACAGCCGACCTCTGAAATCAATCGGTAATAATATTATATTCATACGACACATCAGTTAGTTGTTTAGTTGTGCGCGGGACAAACTAAGAAGTAGATTCGTTCTAGAGACATGTCCACCATTGCCACATTGTGGGTCCTCTGCCATCTGCCCGATATATTTTTATGTATACCAGGTAATATGTTTTGTAAATATTTCACATTTCACTCCCGGCGACGAACCCGCCGTGCGACCAGGCGCACAACACACCGACTGCTGTGCGGTGATTTTTTTGTGGATATATAGTACGAAATAATACAAACGAAGTGATACGTTGTGTTCAACCTCTGTTGTCCGGACAAGTCCTATCAACAGCCGACCTCTGAAATCAATCGGTAATATTATTATATTCATACGACCCAGCAGTATAGTAGATTCGTTCCAGAGACAGACATGTCCACCATTCATTGTGGGTCCCCTGCCATCTGCCCGAGATATTTATATGTATAATATGTATTGTAAATATTTCACATTTCATTCCCGGCGACGAACCCGCCGTGCGACCATCCGGACGACACGTTGCTGTGCGGTGATTTTTTTTGGATATAGTACGATATTATTTAATACCAACCAAACAACACATACATATGGCGCGGTGCTTTCGTGGATACAATATGATACAATACGATCTGCGACACAAAGAGACAAGCGATACCAAGAAGAATTTGGAGTATTTCAACCGAAAGCAGAAGGCCTTGCCGCAGCAGCGCGTCCCCCTGTCTCCCACAATCACAAACAACAACTAACTGACATGAGTTCTAGCTTTGGTACTCAAAGCGAGGGTAGCGGGTCGACACCTGCTGCCCCAGCCGAGCACAGCGAGGACGCGCAGGAGACCGAGAGGCGCTTAGGTTGCTTCAATATATCCGCTCGACAATGCGTCATGAACGGCCTTCTGAGAAGGGTCAGAAGCGGCAATACCCGGACGACGTACCCGAGGCGGTGAAACGATCAATCGACGAGTTCAAAGCCCCTGTCGGATTCGAGTTGTGCCCCTGCCCATCGGGCCTCCAGAGGTCGATCGTTTTCAACTGGGGCGTGCGTATATGGTGAGGAAGGGCGTCGTCGCCGACAAGGCAAGGGGGGGCACACCAAACAGGAGTGGTGGGTCTGTATGGCAAGCGAGACTTATTATTGTCGACAGGCCAGGAAGCGACTGGCGATAACATCGGCGCAGACGTCGAACGCGACACAGCAGCATTTGAGCCAAGTGCACAAGCTAAAGAGCTCCAAACATAGCGAAGGTCATGCAGATAACGTGAGTACAACAACTACGGAGGTGTGCTTATACGTGAAACGTGTGCTCGATAGTATACTGTGTCGCGTTCGAGGTTTGCGCAGACGTGATCTCCAGTCGCCAGGACTGTCGACATGTTTCGGTTGCTATGCAGACCCATCCATTCCTGTTTGATGTAGCCCCCCTTGTCGGCGACGGCGCCCTAGTATAGCACCCAGGGTGGTGTCATAAATATAAGTATAATAGCACCACGTGGACCAACGCCTGAATCACACGCGCTAACCATTCACCCGCCGCGCCACGCCCCGCCATGCGCGTTGTTTTTGGTTCGGCAAAACTCCTTTCACTAAATCGCAGGAAGGACCGTGCAGAGGTCAAGGCGTTGAAGAGCACATTGTACCAAGACGACCCGGATCGGTTCACAAAGGTGGAGTTTGTGAAAACCATCCACATCGTCGCCATGATTCCCTTCACGTTCCCAGAGCATCCCATGGTGCGGCGCCTGCTATCTGTGCTCAACCCCGCGTTCGACACGCGAGGTCTTCACCACAAGGCGGTGAGAAAAATGTAACGAACCGTTCCGTTCGACTCTTCACAAAATTCCAAACCGTGAAAAAGCCGGGGGGTCTTTAAAAGCAAGTAATTTTGTGTGGCGCAGGTACGGTGCGGTGCGGGTTTGACGGGTTTCAACCGAACCGCACCCCGACGTACGATTGGTTGCAAACCGCGACGACCCGCGCTGTACGATTCTTGAAACATACAAACCACACAGAGCCGTATTCCCGAAAACTATAAACCGCACGGAACCGTGCAGTGTGATTTTGAAATAGTAAAAAACGCACCGCGGTTATGTTCCACACACACACGTGAAACACCCTTTTGGAAAAAATGGAATAATTGTAATTGCCCCGATAAATGATTCCGGAGGCCGCCATTAATAGGAATCGCCAGGTTCACCGATCCCGCAGGCTGTTTGTGTTCCACACACACACGTGAAACACCCTTTTGGAAAAAATGGAATAATTGTAATTGCCCCGATAAATGATTCCGGAGGCCGCCATTAATAGGAATCGCCAGGTTCACCGATCCCGCAGGCTGTTTGTGTCAATAGGAATTGCCACGCCGATTGATGGAATGGAATTGCCAGACCAAGTGATTCATGAGTGTCTATTAATTGGAATTGCGCCGACAGATGCTCTGGAGGATGTCAACTATAGTTGAAACATGTCGGGCAATAGACTTGGCGTCGATTAATCTATAGAACGTTGTTGTGGCAGCAGTGCATGATTACACACGGCCGTACTGCCATAAAAGGTATACACGATTGTTGTTTATACCTTGGACAATAGACATCGCAATAGACTGTGTTGGTCCTATAATAGACACCACGAAAAGTCTACCAATTGGAATTGTCCGGACAATTCATTCGTAACATGTTATTGCAATTAGAATTGCAACATCAACACTATTCGGAGGGTTGCTATCAATTGGATTTGGCCGGACAAACTATTCGAAAGACTGTCAATTAATCGGAATTGTCTGTGGCAACTTGTTTGCACTATTAAGGATGATACTTGTCAGTAGCCATCATAGTCGTTACTCGATAACACTTGCGTCATCTGGTATACATTTACGCATTTCTAAGTACCGCGGACAGTTTTCCAGTCTGTGAGTAGTATTACTGTGGCAGTATACAGCAGCAGCAGTCTTACAATAATATCTACTGCTGTGCACTCGTGCATATTGCATAACAATAGGTCTCAATAACAAGCAGCGCATCGTGGATCTACTGTATTACGTACGTACAGAATCTACAGCCAGCAGCACACATGTACAGCAGTACCTGGTGCGTGCGCACTGGTAAATAATGGACAGGGTATCTTCAGTATCCCGTCGGGACCAGTAGCATAGTTTAGTTGTGGTTGAAGTAACAACATAGGCTACAAGAGGGTCATGAGTACGTACCCCAAGTTTTATTGTTTTTAGCAGTAGAATTGCGGGTCTCCGTGTCGTTTTATATTGAACTGAATGCAAGGGTATTTTTCCCTATTTTTGTTTTTGAACGAATTTGTAGGGGTCGTCCTTTGTTTCGAGCAGTGAGCGCACACGCGCATCGCTCCCCTTTGAGCTCACTCTACTTTTGCTCACCATCATCAGCTTCCAGCTGAGCAAATGAACCAACACTGTGGCTTGGGGTCACCACATCTTCTTCTCTTCTATTGAAGCTTCTCGTACAAGTCACCTAACAGTGGCTATACGTTTGCCTCGAACATTTATTTTGACCGTGTATTGACCGGCCATCGGCAATCGAGTCTAGGCGTACACACCAGCTACGAGCTGGTATACACGCCAATCGCCATACCTAATATGCACAGCATACTCCAATGCTCTATTACTTCTACAATAGAATCGGGGACCTGCCCACAATAGACCACTGTTTTCACAATAGTTATTTCGGGTATCTATTAAAAGAAATTGGTCGAGCAATTGATCTCGTAATGCGTCCAACAAATATAATGTTCTTCGCAACAGATTATTGGTCTGTCCTTCCAATAGGAATTGTTCAGGCAATACGTTTCTGCCGTGACCCACCAGTAGAAATTGTTTGAGCAATATATAATTGGTCTGTTCTAATAGGAATTGTACGGGCAGTAGGTTTCTGTTTTTGATATATCAATAGAAATTGTTGGAGCAATGGAATATTGGTCTGTTATTCCAATAGGAATTGTGCAGGCAAAAGGTTTCTGCCCTGATTTACCAATAGAAATGGTTCAGGCAATAGATTATTTGTCTGATTTCCAATTGTCTGATATTCCAATAGGAACAGTGCAGGCAGCAGGTTTCTGCCGTGATCTACCAATAGAAATTGTTCGGGCAATATATTAGTGATCTGTTCTAATAGGAATTGTGCAGACAACAGGTTTCCGCTTTACCCAACTCACACCAATTGCAAGCAATGAATGTATTTGGCTTGATTAATCATGAAGTGTTATTGTCCAAGAGGTTCCTGCTCCACAGCGATAGACTTAGTTTCCGCTCCGCTTTACTCAACCAAACCAATATATATATATATAAATTATATATGGGTTAGGGTTAGGGTATACCTGGTATATATATATATACATATTTGATCTTTTGTCAGAAAAGGCAAGCATAAAAATAATCATAATTAGCATCCAATAGGTTCCTGCTCCACAATAGACTCAATTTTTTTCCACAACAGATACTCTGATGGATGCCTCCAACAGGAACTTTTCGGTCAATACGTAGTACCTGGTAAATTTCTGCCGTGATTGAAACAAACCAATTATTATGCTTGCCTTCCGACAACATAGCGTAGATGCCGTTCCGGTATAAACGGAATATCCTAGCGTAAATCAGCATTTTTTTTTTTTTGTGTTGTTAGGAAAAAACGTTTTTTTGTTTAACCAAGAGGAAATGCAACGGCAACATATTTCTAGCATTATCAAAACTGTTGTCCGTTCGATAGGTTCCTGCTCCGGTGTACTGAGGGGGGCTTTCTCTACCATTTGCACACTCGTCCGTTAACGAAGAATGTGCAGACGATTTGTTAACCATCTTGCGGACAGGTTTTTCTAATTCCGCGGTAGATGCGCACCAGACAGGGATTTACTATTCGACAGATGACGATAATACTACTGTAGAAGGCAACCAAAATATTGCTACTAGGCTTACATTTGTTATTTTAGACGATACAAATGTATCGAGGGTATTTTCGGTAGGGCGGCGAAGTCCCGCTTGTATTTTATTGTGATTTACCAACCGACATTTTTGTCCTGTGTACATTATATAATGTGTACTTATAGACGCATACATTATATATAACCGTATATTGGCAAAAAAATGCGGACCTGATATCGTATACCCATGGTACCATGTACCTGAAAATATTTAACCTCGGTATCCTTTTAGAACCTGTTCGCAGGTGAGGACGGTTTTAACCGAGATTTATGCCGCTACATGTCAAGATTTCTCGGCTTCAATGCCGGAGACGATCCGCGCCGCAACGATCCCGACCGCTCACGCCAACGTCGATCTTTGGACAAGCAAGGTGTCTGGAGAGAAGTACATAGGTGAGTGTTAAATAATGGAATACAATGACGTTAGGGTTTTTACCATTGACGAGGAGTAGGATGAAACGAGCGTCTGCCAAGGCATGAAGTTGTAAGGGTCAAGGTGGAGACTCAAGGAAGGGGAAGAGGGCTACACGTTGTCTGTCTCAACTAACGTGAGGGGCTTTCGTGGAACTAGAGACATCTTCGATTTATATCGGACTGAACTGTGTACGATACATTGTCGGAGGGAAGAATAAATAATAATAATTTCACGCTATGACCCGCAGGCAACAACACATTCTTATACAACCGCAAACGGCAGTTTACGATGCCAAGGGCCCGTTGCTATATGGGAATGATCCCTGACGCCATGAATAATCGCAAAGTGTTGCTGACGACGACGGATGTACAGGGACAATCAGGAGCCATCCCCGTATTTCAGGAAATGCATTGTCGGTTGGAGCGAGGGCTGAGTTCGGTGCAAAATAGCCCTCACGCTAACCGGGAACTCAATTTCTGAAATCCGGGCATGGCTCCTAGTCGTTAAGGTCAACATTACGGCCAGTTGCAGGTTTTTTGGTCTATGAGCTGCAGCGACGGAATGTGACGATATTTGCGCCGAACTCAGCTGAACTAGGGTTGTAGGGGGTATTCTCCAGGAGAGACGCTGCTGCAAAGTTTCGCTGTCGTTGCACGCCGGTCTAGAACAGGAAAACAGCTTTTTACACCAAAGAGCGATACATGGTGATGTACTGTGTGGACAGTGCGGGGGCCACACTGAGGCCGTGGGTGTGACCAGCAAGATTTGCAGGGCCGAAGGGTGTTGTACACGTTGCCTTGATTGTAGGCTGATAATCGTTTGGCAGGTTTAAAGTAAAAGACGACTTTGCTCAGTATCACCTCCACGTGGTTGAATCACTATTTCGGACTTAGGCTTGGGCGGTGTCAGCAGCAAGGTCACGCGACAGTGCATCATGATATCATCCGATCGTTCCTCCGGTTGACGTCGCTTGAGAAGCTGCGGTCTCTTCTCACTCTGGTCGCGTCGCAGACATTTTTTTTTAGCGTGTTGTTCTTTGGCCCCATAAAAGCACATAACTCACACACCAAACCAGTGCTAGATGCTGCGTTGGTTCTTTGGCCCGATAAAACCGCAAAACTCACTCTCGAGCCACACAGCTCCTCCAGTTCACTAGCCGATAGGGGTATGCTCAATGAACACGTGTGCAAATTTCAGTGTCTGAAAAAAACTCGGGCGTGAATGTTAAATCCTCTAATAAACTTGGGGTGGTATGCCCGAACCAACCCATATACCTGGTCCGTTTACACTCAAAAACAGGGATACATATGTACTCAAATCAAGTAAATCACACACCACACCAATTAATATTTCTTTTCAATAAGAAACCATTGCCTATTTTCGGTCTAAAAAACGGAACACGAAAAAGGGTCATTTTTATCGGAGAGGTTTTTCCCCTAGTTTTTATGTTTTGTTCGCGCAATTTTTCAATCTTGCAGGTTTTCATGATTTTTTTTTTCCAATATATAAACTTCCAACATGATTTTTTGTTCTGGAGAATTTGACGAACAGTGACAACGCCTCCGTATATTGATACATATCTTCAATTTTTTCCAAACTTTGGAAATTTTGGAATAAAAGCTCTCCGATAAGAATGAACCTAACCTGACTCGTAAAAGTTTTAAAAAGAGACGGGGGGGTGGGCGGTCAGACGCAGTACTTAAAACGGTACCCTCTACGCAAGTGGTTTTTGGTCAACGCAGTGCTCATTGCGGGATTTTTTACTTGGGTCTGAGGCTGTACTCGTTGTTGGCTTTTACTCCCAAGTCCAACAAGTGTGGACCTGTTTTCAGTTGTTGCCCAATAACTATATATATACATCGGTCAACACCCGTAGGTGTCCACGATATTTGACGGCTTGATATGGGCCACTTGTCCGGAAAATGTTTGACGGGACAGGCCGGGCCGCCCGACATTTCGAAATTTTGATGGACCGGGCCGGGGCAACCGCCCATGTCGCCAAAACTCAAGGGCCGGGCCGAGCCGTGGCCCAACAAGTGGCAATTTTTTTTAAAATTTTTTTTAATCACTTTTACTTTCCAGCCCACTCGTAGGAGGTTTTACCCTCGACGATCTTCTGGACAAGCCGTGGTCACAGGTGTCGTCCCTTCTCCCCCCCGGTACGTGCCTTTAGTTTTTTTATCGCGCATAGGGTTCAGCATTCCCACTGCTCGTCGATTTTCATCGAATGTACAGCTAACTCACGCTCTCGCGCTTTCCGCTAATCAATTTTATGCAAGAAAAAGTCCCTATGGGCATGCACTCGGTGAGACTCGAACTCACGAAATTGATCTTGATAGGCTCGCGGACCACCTACCAAGCCACCGGGGACGCCGGTCAGGTTTAGATGGGCCGGGCTGGCCCACCAGTGCCGGCCAAGGCTTTGGTGTTGAACTGGTCCAGGCCAGGACGATTTGAAAATCGTCTCTTAGAGGAAATCAATAAATTGATTTACACTAACTGAAGCAACTAAATATTCTTATCCCCCCCCCCCCCCCCCCCGCCCGCGCGCTCAGCAAACGTAGTTTCTTTTCATTTTGGGAATGCTTACAAGTGATGAACGTTGAAGCTCATGCTGACATTATTATATCGCTGGCAGGAGTGCGCACTTTCTACCTGGACGAGAAGATGAGCGCCAAGTCGCATCTACTCGCCGTGAAGCTTTTCAAACCGCCGCCCTCAATCGCAAAGGTCACGGGCGAGGTGGTTTTAAAGTGGCTGAGGCAAGTCTTGGGCCAGTTCGGCCTGACGATGGACGACCTTGCTAGCGCGGTGACGGACGCTGGATCGGATGTGAAGAGCGGGGTTGGATCCGCTGGCAAATGGGAGTGGTGCATCCCCCACCTGCTCAACCGCGTGACGACGGACGGGGCCGGGACGTCACAGGCGGCGAACCAGTCGAAGAACCCTCTGTTTCCGCAGCCTGATATTATAGACGCATGCAAGAAAATGGTGGAGCACCACAACAAGTCCCCTGCAGCCAAGGTATTGCTTTGTTTTGATGGTATTTGGTCAGTCACTTCGCTTGAGCGCAAAAACTCGAGCACCCCAAGATTCAAGGGCACCCGGACATATGACACTTGAACTACCACGGCCTTCCCTCTGTCTGGGGTGTCGACCCGATTATACTTTTTGTCCCGTTATTTAGGGGGTTATTCTACCTATTCAAGGCGCCTCTGCCTAAGAGCATCCACACGTCAGCTGTAGTTGGCCGTGTGGCTGTGCCTCGCCGCCTCCCCTTCGTTTGGCGCGACGGCCCTGTCTTTAGCTATTTTTTGGTCTTTTTTTTTCCATTTTTCCCCTGTAGTGTTTACACGGACGAGGTCCTTGCTCCAAGAAGCCGCATTATTTTCTACGTCTGAAAAACCAACGTTTGGCGACATTAGAAGTGGTTTTATTTTTAACGGCCATGATATGTTAACAAATAAACGCATTTGATACATCGTAGTCTGGGTGAGTTGGCGCTGTATACGGTACCCGTGACGTATTTACACTTAACGTTGTAACCCATGTAGGACTGCAATCCCAACTGATGGTAAAGGAGTTGAGGCGTCGAGAAAAAGCACGTAGACGTGTACACGCCTCCAGTTAGGTGTCCATGCTAAATCCTTTGTCCTGATATTCCGCAATACAAAATTCGGCGTCCTCTTCGCTAGACTTATGTAGTGGACTGACATTAAAACGTTGCGATAGGCCTTGCTCGCATGAAAATTTTACATCTCACACCGAACAAGCCACTGCAGGCCGGCCAAAATGAATTTGGGGTTACGTACGTCCGTCTCCTCGTCAAACTTTTTCCGGTACCGGTACATTTTATTTTGTATTTGCTTGCCGCACATGTTGTTGTTGTACTTCCCATCCGGCAGCGTTATTAGGCATGAGCTTCGACGTCATGACTCAATACCGTTTCCGAAAGAAAACCGCTAAAAGAACAAGAAACTTTTGCACAAATTATACCGCAACGCGCGGCCGCGTCCACATGCTTTCTTTCGTAGATTGTCATTGAGGGCATGCGCCAAGAGGTGTCCGACGGCAAGGCGTCGAAGGTAAAGCTGCCCCCAGCCGTGCACTAGCGCTGGGTTAGTCTTGTGAGGATGCTGTATGGCGTACTTTCCCCACTTCCGAGATCCTCGAGATGTTCTACCTCCAAAGAACGCAAGAGTGCGTTTCCTCTGGCAGGCAGGAAGGACGAGGTACGATAACATAAGAGAGAGGTGTCGTTTAGTTCTGGCACTTGGAAGCAATGGAAAAAAAATTGTCGGCAGTAAACGGCCCTAGTATTTATGAACCAAGGTGCAAGGTGTTCTGAGGCCGAGTCTATCTATCTCTGCCGACGGAGACTCGTCTATTCTATTCGACCCTCCAATTTATCAGCCAATGCTCCGCTGCGAGGGCTCCCAGCGTAAAGTTAGGCCCAATATTTTTGTGATACGATTTAGGCCTAACCGCATTTCAGGTATAATACGAATACGCTGTGCGTTAGTGAGATGATGCTGAAATGAAATATCAATATGAGTTTCGACGAAATCCTCGGATCCCGAAGCTGACATTTATTCACTTTGTAAATATCGGTACGCATTATACGCAGAGGGCCGCAGTACAACAGTATGACGACAGCAAACAGGGTACGCGCTCGTACATTGCTTTTGTTGCCCTTGGGAGGCAAGCATATTTTTTTAAGAATAGGGGCTTCGCACCGGTTCCCTGAGGTCTATTTTTCTCGAAACGATGCAGATATTCTGGTACCCGTTATCTTGACGGTTAGCAGGGTAGCGCGATGAGAAACGTTGCAGCGTTAACTTAGGGTAAAGAGTGTTCACAATGACGCGACGCTAAGTGCCAAGATCGAGACCGTACTTTTTTCATGACTGCTGCAAAGGCAGAAATTTATGCTGGCGGCTATATTAGAAGGGTTTTAGCCCAAACCACGTACGTACGTCTACATCGCCACTTCGGTGATAAATCAGGTACACATTAAAACCAAGTACAAATCGCACGCCAGGGAACCTCCGATCAGCCAACCTCACATCGTACATGTATTTGGCTGGAAAAGGCTGCCTAGTTACATCTGGTTTTGTCTAGATTCGAGATTTTAGCTGGTTTTGTGGGATTCTCAGCAAGTAGATCAGGTGCGCTTTACATTGTCCCCCCCATAGGTGCTTTCTGCACTTTTCGGAGTTGTGCTATACAAGTGCTATACAAACTGCGAACGCCGACCGTGGGTAAACATACATTACTTTTCGCGTTGTTTGCCGTTCGTAAGGGTGTACGAGCGATTAACGAAACGATCGGTGTTCGGGGAAGAGGAATGGGGGTAAGGGCTAATCGGGGGGGAAATAATGACGGGATGGGCTTGTCTCGAAGGCAATATGTCGCGATTTAATTTGCCCACCGCAGACGAGCACGGGACGCAGCCAGCCAAGAAAGCCACCAAGCGGTGCAGGCGTGTCCAGGAAGCGGGAGATAAGTACATCAGACCCTGGTTCGTAACGAGTATGCAGACGGGGGATGTAGCAGGACTTGTTGTAGTATGTGTACCTGCTTTTGCCCGGAATGGAACATGTATCTATGATTTTGACGTTTGCCCTTATTATAACTTGGCTACGATATAAATATATATCAAGGTAGCTCGTACTATGCCATTTATCGTATTAATATCATGTGTCATTCAGCATGGACAACTTTACTGGAACCTCACGCCGATTCCTGTGTTTCATGTGCGCTACTTATAGTCGATGAAAGCGTTTGCTTGTCTTGTGTTTGCCTACAAAGTGTGGTGTCTTGTGTACTATCTATCCCTCGATTCTCAACCACCACCATTCCGCTTCCGGCTGACGAGACAGGTGGAAGAGGTTTACAGCGTCTTGTACCAGGTCAAGACTGTCATCGAGGCCTGCCAGACGACTGGCCAGCCCACAGGGCCGGACGGCATGCAACGCCTAGTCGTCTTGATGACAGACACCTTGGAAACGTCGTCTCCTTTGACGGTTGAGCATGTGCCACCAGTCGGGACGAAGAAGGAAGACCGCACGCCTTCGGAGAAACGACGGCCAGACGACCTGACCGCGACCGGCAGAGCTACCCGTTGGGCCTTCCACACGGCCATCGCTCAACGTGTCGTGGATAAGCGCTACGGAAGCGGGCTCTACAAGCACAGTCACCTATTCGACATCGCCATGCTCTTGAATCCGGTAGGCCGGTCCCTCAAGTACCTAGATCGTATCAAGATTTCCACCATCGGCAAGACCAGAAACTTTATCGCGGACGCGTCGGTTGTGAAAGCAAGGGTCGTAGAACAGTTTACCGACCTGGTCACTCAACCGGGCCTCTTCCACGCTTGTGGTGTAGCCCGTTGTATTAATAGCGTGATAAATAAATATGTTTTAAACATCCCAGTCTTGTCTCATTTGAACAACGAAACAGCGAAGTTGTGCAAGCAATAGTAGCTTGCCCACTTTTAGACTATCGCATCTTTTGGCCATTCGTCGCCTCATTCCACTGGTTCATCGCTCGATCGGTGATTTTCTCACACAGATTCCCAAAGAATTTCGGGCGGAGCCGAGCGCCATCAACACGTGTGCGTACTGGCGTCAGCATGGAAACTCGGGAGCCGAGCGCCATCAACACATGTGCGTACTGGCGTCAGCATGGAAGCTCCCTGTCACCTGCCCTGCGAAGCGTCGCGCAATCCGTGCTGGGTGCTCCTGCCTCGGCAGCAGTGCTTGAGTGTGACTTCTGCGTCGCCGGCCAAGTCGTTTCAAGACACGGCGGTTCTTTAGACCCGGCGTTTGTTGAAATGTTGCTCTTTTTGCGAGCTGCCATCGACTTCATTCCGCGCGAAGTCCCGAAGCTTACTGACGAGGAAGCGGAAGCCGCATTTTTCCTGACAGGTTACGGGACGCGGCCAGCGTAAATGAGGTACGACTTTTATATGTTTACCCAGACGACGAGGATGACCCCACGGACGTGTCGGAATCGGACGAAGAATGTAATGAGTCGGGAGCTACGTCCAACCCGATTTTGACCAACGCTCCGAAAGCCAGAGGCGGGTCGGGTAGTGGACGTGATGGTAACGGTCCCTCCCTTAATGTATATGACGGTGGTGGACCCGTGGGTAATGCAGGCGACGATGATACAGTCTCGAACAGTGCAGGCGGCGGGACAACGGCTTCGGGTAGTGTAGGCGGAGATAACGGTGGTAAAAAACCCTGTGTACATCCAAAATGCCAGCACAAATCGGGACTCATCAATGGCAGTCACAGGTGCCCAGGATGTGGTGGCGACATGCATGCCTTTTGCGGGTGGGGGGTGGGGGCCGAGGGCTACGGCCAGAAGCACATCTGCGGGAGTTGCACAGGTTCTGGAGTTTCAAACGCGGTGTCTGTAGACTAATGCAATAGCAGCGTTAGCGGTGGTGGTGCCAGGGTTGTGTAGACCCGGAATGCTTTGTAGTCAAAATTCATACCCGATTTGTGGCAGTCACAGGTGTGTAGGGTGCGATAGCCATATGCATGCCTTTTGCGGGGCGGGGTGAGAGCCGAGGGCTACGGCCGTGAGCGAAATGCTTTCTCACGGCCGTAGCCCTCGGCTCTCACCCCGCCCCGCAAAAGGCATGCATATGGCTGTCGCACCCTGCACACATGTGACTGCCACAAATCGGGTATGAATTTTGACTACAAAGCATTCCGGGTCTACACAACCCTGGCACCACCACCGCTAACGCTGCCATTGCATTAGTCTACAGACACCGCGTTTGAAACTCCAGAACCTGCGCAACTCCCGCAGATGTGCTTCTGGCCGTAGCCCTCGGCCCCCACCCCCAATCCGCAAAAGGCATGCATGTCGCCACCACATCCTGGGCACCTGTGACTGCCATTGATGAGTCCCGATTTGTGCTGGCATTTTGGATGTACACAGGGTTTTTTACCACCGTTATCTCCGCCTACACTACCCGAAGCCGTTGTCCCGCCGCCTGCACTGTTCGAGACTGTATCATCGTCGCCTGCATTACCCACGGGTCCACCACCGTCATATACATTAAGGGAGGGACCGCTACCATCACGTCCACTACCCGACCCGCCTCTGGCTTTCGGAGCGTTGGTCAAAATCGGGTTGGACGTAGCTCCCGACTCATTACATTCTTCGTCCGATTCCGACACGTCCGTGGGGTCATCCTCGTCGTCTGGGTAAACATATAAAAGTCGTACCTCATTTACGCTGGCCGCGTCCCGTAACCTGTCAGGAATAGCGGCTTCCGCTTCCTCGTCAGTAAGTTTCGGGACTTCGCGCGGAATGAAGTCGATGGCAGCTCGCAAAAAGAGCAACATTTCAACAAACGCCGGGTCTAAAGAACCGCCGTGTCTTGAAACGACTTGGCCGGCGACGCAGAAGTCACACTCAAGCACTGCTGCTGAGGCAGGAGCACCCAGCACGGATTGCGCGACGCTTCGCAGGGCAGGTGACAGGGAGCTTCCATGCTGACGCCAGTAGGCACACGTGTTGATGGCGCTCGGCTCCGCCCGAAATTCTTTGAGAATCTGTGTGAGAACAAAATCACCGATCGAGCGATGAACCAGTGGAATGAGGCGACGAATGGCCAAAAGATGCGAGTCTAAAAGTGGGCACGCTACTAGTGCTTGCACAACTTCGCTGTTTCGTTGTTCAAATGAGACAAGACTGGGATGTTTAAAACATATTTATTTATCACACTATTAATACAACGGGCAACACAAACGTGGTGGAAGAGACCCTCAGACCAAGTTATCTCTCCCAAAGATTTGAACTTCTGTGCTGCGGTGTTTTACCCAACCTTTTTCGCCCCTTCCTGTAGTTTTCTCCAAACTAGCAACCCCCCCGGACCCTAGTGCCTCGCGCACAAGAACTAGGTGTTGGTACGTTAAAACAACTGACGGCCCGATCGACGGTCGGTCCTCCAGCTTATTCGAGGCTACTGATTAATGCACCAGGCACCAAATACAAGTCAAGTACCAGGGTATCAAGCATGCTGTCAACATGTCCTACTTGCTGCATGGAGCGGATGGCGGGTGTCTAATCTCTCATCTGGGGGTTGAAGATTAACAATAAACCGTACAGGGCAATTGTTTTAGTCGTTTCGTCGATTCTTTCATACACTGGGTTTTTGACCTCACAAAAATATCATGTTTCATTTTTTTCACGGCGGCGGACGGACATTCGGTAAGAGTGTGAAAACCAACCATTGCAGACGCGTGGTGACTACTACACTAGTTTCTGAAAGCCACAGGCGTTGACGACCGTTACTGGTTGAAACCACATTAAGCATGTACCGGCAGAAGTGTACCAGATATATCTTCTACATCGTGCGCTTATATACCATCGTCCCCGGTGGCTTGGTAGGTGGTCCGCGTGCCTGTCAAGATCAATTTCGTGGGTTCAAGTCTCACCGAGTGCATGCTCATAGGGACTTTTTCTTGCATAAAATTGTTAAGCGGATAGCGCGAGAGCGTGAGTTAGCTACATTCGATGAAAATCGACGAGCAGTGGGAATGCTGAACCCTATGCGTACCGGGGGGGAGAAGGGACGACACCTGTGACCACGGCTTGTCCAGAAGATCGTCGAGGGTAAAACCTCCTACGAGTGGGCTGGGAAGTAAAAGTGATGGATAAAAAAATAAATAAAAAAATACCGTGCGAAACCATGCCCTTCGTCGGTTTCCCCCCAAAACCTGGTTTAGCCATGGAACAAGTACATTTACATATTTGTTTACGGCCGAACCAAGTATCTGTTCTCACCTTGACCTCAAACCATTTCGTCACGAGGTCTTTAGCCTCTTCGCGCGGGGAAAGTTGAGTAGAAGAGGTGCAGTCGTCGCTGTCAAACATTCGGCATTCCTCAACTGTCCCATCTGGAGAGGCTTTGTCGAGTCGCCGCCTTTGGACCCCCTTGCCCGCTTTGCCCTCGACGCTTCGTCATCCGCACCCTTCGCCTCCTCTTGGGACCTCCTTGCCTGAACCGCTTGAGTGACCAGGTGGGTAAACTGTTCTACGACCCTTGCTTTCACAACCGACGCGTCCGCGATAAAGTTTCCGGTCTTGCCGATGGTGGAAATCTTGATATGATCTAGGTACTTGAGGGACCGGCCTACCGGATTCAAGAGCATGGCGATGTCGAATAGGTGACTGTGCTTGTAGAGCCCGCTTCCGTAGCGCTTATCCACTACACGTTGAGCGATGGCCGTGTGGAAGGCCCAACGGGTAGCTCTGCCGGTCGCGGTCAGGTCGTCTGGCCGTCGTTTCTCCGACGGCGTGCGGTCTTCCTTCTTCGTCCCGACTGGTGGCACATGCTCAACCGTCAAAGGAGACGACGTTTCCAAGGTGTCTGTCATCAAGACGACTAGGCGTTGCATGCCGTCCGGCCCTGTGGGCTGGCCAGTCGTCTGGCAGGCCTCGATGACAGTCTTGACCTGGTACAAGACGCTGTAAACCTCTTCCACCTGTCTCGTCAGCCGGAAGCGGAATGGTGGTGGTTCGACTATAAGTAGCGCACATGAAACACAGGAATCGGCGTGAGGTTCCAGTAAAGGTGTCCATGCTCAATAACACATGCTATTAATACGATAAATGGCATGGTACGAGCTACCTTGATATATATTTATATCGTAGCCAAGTTATAATAAGGGCAAACGCCAAAATTATGTATGCATGTTCCATTCCGGGCAAAAACAGGTACACATACTACAAGTCCTGCTACATCCCCCGTCTGCATACTCGTTACGAACCAGGGTCTGATGTACTTATCTCCTGCTTCCTGGACACGCCTGCACCGCTTGGTGGCTTTCTTGGCTGGCTGCGTCCCGTGCTCGTCTGCGGTGGGCAAATTAAATCGCGACATATTGCCTTCGAGACAGCCCATCCCGTCATTATTTCCCCCCCGATTAGCCCTTACCCCTATTCCTCTTCACCAAACACCGATCGTTTCGTTAATCGCTCGTACACCCGTACGAACGACAAACAACGCGAAAAGTAATGTATGTTTACGCACGGTCGGCGTTCGTAGTTTGTATAGCACTTGTATAGCACAACTCTGAAAAGTGCAGAAAGCACCTATGGGGGGGGTGACCGCCCACCCCCCCGTCTCCTTTTAAAACTTTTACGAGTCAGGTTAGGTTCATTCTTATCGGAGAGCTTTGATTCCAAAATTTCCAAAATTTGGAAAAAATTGAAGATATGTGTCAATATACGGAGGCGTTGTCACTGTTGGTCAAATTCTCCAGAACAAAAAATCATGTTGGAAGTTTATATATTGGAAAAAAAAATCAGGAAAACCTGCAAGATTGAAAAATTGCGCGAACAAAACATAAAAACTAGGGGAGAAACCTCTCCGATAAAAATGACCCTTATTCGTGTTCCGTTTTTTTTCGACCGAAAATATGCAATGGTTTCTTATTGAAAAGAAATATTGATTGGTGTGGTGTGTGATTTACTTGATTTGAGTACATATGTATCCCTGTTTTTGAGTGTAAACGGACCAGGTATACAGGCTGGTTCGGGCATACCACCCCAAGTTTATTAGAGGATTTACATTCACGCCGAGTTTTTTTCAGACACTGAAATTTGCACACGTGTTCATTGAGCATACCCCTATCGGCTAGTGAACTGGAGGAGCTGTGTGGCTCGAGAGTGAGTTTTGCGGTTTTATCGGGCCAAAGAACCAACGCAGCATCTAGCGTTTTGTGCTTTTATGGGGCCAAAGAACAACACGCTAAAAAAAAGTGTCTGCGACGCGACCAAAGTGACAAGAGACCGCAGCTTCTCAAGCGACGTCAACCGGAGGAACGATCGGATGATATCATGATGCACTGTCGCGTGACCTTGCTGCTAACACCGCCCAAGCCTAAGCCCGAAATAGTGATTCAACCACGTGGAGGTGATACTGAGCAAAGTCGTCTTTTACTTTAAACCCGCCAAAACGATTATCAGCCTACAATCAAGGCAACTTGTACAACACCCTTCGGCCCTGCAAATCTTGCTGGTCACACCCACGGCCTCAGTGTGGCCCCCGCACTGTCCACACAGTACATCACTATGTATCGCTCTTTGGTGTAAAAAGCTGTTTTCCTGTTCTAGACCAGCGTGCAACGACAGCGAAACCTTGCAGCAGCGTCTCTCCTGGAGAATACCCCCTACAACCCTAGTTCAGCTGAGTTCGGCGCAAATATCGTCACATTCCGTCGCTGCAGCTCATAGACCAAAAAACCTGCAACTGGCCCTAATGTTGACCTTAACGACTAGGAGCCATGCCCGGATTTCAGAAATTGAGTTCCCGGTTAGCGTGAGGGCTATTTTGCCCCGAACTCAGCCCTCGCTCCAACCGACAATGCATTTCCTGAAATACAGGGATGGCTCCTGATTGTCCCTGTACATCCGTCGTCGTCAGCAACACTTTGCGATTATTCATGGCGTCAGGGATCATTCCCATATAGCAACGGGCCCTTGGCATCGTAAACTGCCGTTTGCGGTTGTATAGGAATGTGTTGTTGCCTGCGGGTCATAGCGTGAAATTATTATTATTTATTCTTCCTCCGACAATGTATCGTACACAGTTCAGTCCGATATAAATCGAAGATGTCTCTAGTTCCGCGAAAGCCCCTCACGTTAGTTGAGACAGACAACGTGTAGCCCTCTTCCCCTTCCTCGAGTCTCCACCTTGACCCTTACAACTTCCTGCCTTGGCAGACGCTCGTTTCATCCTACTCCTCGTCAATGGTAAAAACCCTGACGTCATTGTATTCCATTATTTAACACTCACCTATGTACTTCTCTCCAGACACCTTGCTTGTCCAAAGATCGACGTTGGCGTGAGCGGTCGGGATCGTTGCGGTGCGGATCGTCTTCGGCATTGAAGCCGAGAAATCTTGACATGTAGCGGCATAAATCTCGGTTAAAACCTTCCTGACCGGCGAACAGGTTCTAAAAGGATACTGAGGTTAAATATTTTCAGGTACATGGTACCATGAGTATACGATATCAGGTCCGCATTTTTTTGCCAGTATGCGGTTATATATAATGTATGCGTCTATACGTACACATTATATAATGTACACAGGACAAAAATGTCGGTTGGTAAATCACAATAAAATACAAGCGGGACTTCGCCGCCCTACCGAAAATACCCTCAATACATTTGTATCGTCTAAAATAACAAATGTAAGCCTAGTAGCAATATTTTGGTTGCCTTCTACAGTAGTATTATCGTCATCTGTCGAATAGTAAATCCCTGTCTGGCGCGCATCTGCCGCGGAATCAGAAACCTGTCCGCACGATGGTTAACAAATCGTCTGCACATTCTTCGTTAACGGACGAGTGTGCAAATGGTAGAGAAAGCCCCCCTCAGTACACCGGAGCAGGAACCTATCGAACGGACAACAGTTTTGATAATGCTAGAAATATGTTGCCGTTGCATTTCCTCTTGGTTAAACAAAAAAAAAAACGTTTTTTCCTAACAACACTAAAAAATAAAATGCTGATTTACGCTAGGATATTCCGTTTATACCGGAACGGCATCTACGCTATGTTGTCGGAAGGCAAGCATAATAATTGGTTTGTTTCAATCACGGCAGAAATTTACCAGGTACTACTTATTGACCGAAAAGTTCCTGTTGGAGGCATCCGTCAGAGTATCTGTTGTGAACAAAAATTGAGTCTATTGTGGAGCAGGAACCTATTGGATGCTAATTATGAATATTATTATGCTTGCCTTCTGTGATGCGGAGACCGCTCTAGGGTAGTGGTAAGGGTAGTGGTAAGGGACGCAGGTTGTTCTGGCAGCTGGAAAGCAGTGCTTCGCTTCTTCTGATTTAGATCTTCTTATTGATGGCGAGAGCTGAGGAGGTGCTCTGGTAGAGAAGTGAGAGGTAGGGGGGCGGGACTCGACGCCCAGATATACTCGTCCCACCCCACGCCACAAGCTCTCCTAAATTCCTCTTATCTGATGTACTCCAACAGAACTTTCCTATGGCTACCGATCGTTCTTCTGCTAATATAAGAACTTCTCACTTCGTGGTCCTATCTGCGCTAAGGAACATTACTCTCGTCTAAGGGGTTTTCTGCCCTAGGGAACATTCCTAAGAGAACGTTACTCTCAACTAACGGAATATCCGCCGGGTTAATCCATTCTTTGGATTATTCTCGTATTCGTGAGACTACAAGACTGCAACGTATTATCTATATCTATAGCCCATGAGTGCTCTACTCATATCACACTTCTGACAAAAGATCAAAATATATATATATATACCCTAACCCTAACCCATATATATTAATATATATATTGGTTTGGTTGAGTAAAGCGGAAAACTAAGTCTACCGCTGTGGAGCAGGAACCTCTTGGACAATAACACTTCATGATTAATCAAACCAAATATATGCGTTGCTTGCAATTGGTGTGAGTTGGGTAAAGCGGAAACCTTTTGTCTGCACAATACCTGTTAGAACACATCACTAATCTATTGCCCGAACAATTTCTATTGGTAGATCACGGCAGAAACCTGCTGCCTGCACTATTCCTATTGGAATATCAGACAATTGGAAATCAGACAAATAATCTATTGCCTGAACAATTTCTATTGGTAAATCAGGGCAGAAACCTTTTGCCTGCACAATTCCTATTGGAATAACAGACCAATATTCCATTGCTCCAACAATTTCTATTGATAGATCAAAAACAGAAACCTATTGCCCGTACAATTCCTGTTAGAATAACAGACCAATAATATATTGCTCAAACAATTTCTATTGGTGGGTTATGGCAGAAACGTATTGCCTGAACAATTCCTATTGGAAGGACAGACCAATAATCTGTTGCGAAGAACATTATATTTGTTGGACGCATTACGAGATCAATTGCTCGACCAATTTCATTTAATAGATACCCGAAATAACTATTGTGAAAACAGTCAGTAGTCTATTGTGGGCAGGTCCCCGATTCTATTGTAGAAGTAATAGAGCATTGGAGTATGCTGTGCAAACAAGTTGCCACAGACAATTCCGATTAATTGGCAGTCTTTCGAATAGTTTGTCCGACCAAATCCAATTGATAGCAACCCTCCGAATAGTGTTGATGTTGCAATTCTAATTGCAATAACATGTTACGAATGAATTGTCCGGACAATTCCAATTGTTAGACTTTTCGTGGTGTCTATTATAGGACCAACACAGTCTATTGCGATGTCTATTGTCCAAGGTATAAACAACAATCGTGTATACCTTTTATGGCAGTACGGCCGTGTGTAATCATGCACTGCTGCGACAACAACGTTCTGTAGAGTAATCGACGCCAAGTCTATTGCCCGACATGTTTCAACTACTAGTTGACATCCTCCAGAGCAATTTGTCGGCGCAATCCCAATTAATAGACACTCATGAATCACTTGGTCTGACAATTCCACTCCGATTGTCGAACAGCCTGCGGAATCAATCGGCGTGGCAATTCCTATTGACACAAACAGCCTGCGGGATCGGTGAACCTGGCGATTCCTATTAATGACGGCCTCCGGAATCATTTATCGGGGCAATTACAATTATTCCATTTTTTCCAAAAGGGTGTTTCACGTGTGTGTGTGGAACATAACCGCGGTGCGTTTTTTACAACTTCAAAATTACACTGCACGGTTCTGTGCGGTTTATAGTTTTCGGGAATACGGCTCTGTGTGGTTTGTATGTTTCAAGAATCGTACAGCGCGGGTCGTCGCGGTTTGCAACCAATCGTACGTCGGGGTGCGGTTCGGTTGAAACCCGTCAAACCCGCACCGCACCGTACCTGCGCCACACAAAGTTACTTGCTTTTAAACACCCCCCGGCTTTTTCACGGTTTGGAATTTTGTGGGAGTTGAACGGTACGGTTCGTTACATTTCTCTCACCGCCTTGTGGTGAAGACCTCGCGTGTCGAACGCGGGGTTGAGCACAGATAGCAGGCGCCGCACCACGGGATGCTCTGGGAACGTGAAGGGAATCATGGCGACGATATGGATGGTTTTCACAAACTCCACCTTTGTGAACCGATCCGGGTCGTCTTGGTACAAAATGTGCTCTTCAACGCCTTGACCTCTGCACGGTCCTTCCTGCGATTTAGTGAAATGAGTTTTGCCGAACAAAAAACAACGCGCATGGCGGGGCGTGGCGCGGCGGGTGAATGGTTAGCGCGTGTGATTCAGGCGTTGGTCCACACGTATCTGGTACCTCACCACGTACCACACGTGGTGCTATTATACTTATATTTATGACACCACCCTGGGTGCTATACTAGGGCGTCGTCGCCGACAAGGGGGGCTACATCAAACAGGAATGAATGGGTCTGCATAGCAACCGAAACATGTCGACAGTCCTGGCGACTGGAGATCACGTCTGCGCAAACCTCGAACGCGACACAGTATACTATCGAGCACACGTTTCACGTATAAGCACACCTCCGTAGTTGTTGTACTCACGTTATCTGCATGGCCTTCGCTTTGGAGATGGTGGACATGTCTTTAGAACGAATCAACTTCTTAGTTTGTCCCGCGCACAACTAGAACAACTGATAAATGTAAAATATTTACAATACATTTTATACATATATAAATATCTCGGGCAGAAGCCCCATTGGACCCACACTGGTGGGCATGGTTCTAGAACGAATCTACTTCTTAATTTGTCCCGCTTACAACAAAAACTGTGCCGTCTGAATATAATGTTAGCTAATAATTTCAGAGATCCGCTGTTAATTGGAACTGTCCGGACGATAGGTTTGGGATGCTACCTATCAGTTGGAATTGTCATGACAATATATTTGGGATGCTGGCTATCGATTGGAATTGTCCCGGCAATAGATTTGAGGTGCTGCCTATTAAATTGAATTGTGCCGACAATAGATTTGGGATGCTGTCTATTAAATGGAATTGTCCCGGCAATAGATTTGAGGTGCTGCCTATTAAATGGAATTGTGCCGACAATAGATTTGGGGTGCTGTCTATTAAATGGAATTGTCCCGGCAATAGACTTGAGGTGCTGCCTATTAAATGGAATTGTGCCGACAATAGATTTGGGGTGCTATCTATGAAATGAAATTGTACTGGCAATAGATTTGGTATGCCGTCATCAATTGGAATTGGATAGACGATTGGCGCGCCCAACACACTGCAATACGCTATTACCTGCACAATAGGTTGAGGTAGTAAATTCCAATAGACTATTGTTTCAACAACATAGTTTCGTGGGTACCTATTAATAGAAATTGATTAGCTAATTGTAGGGCAGAGCAAGGGTTGCCCCGCTGTTCCCTAGGGTTTTACCATAAAACAAAGGGTAATGCTATTTGCGACACCGGTGTCGTAATTTCTTATTTGCGACACGGTGTCGCAAATAAGCGGCATATTTGCGACACCGCGTCACGTTCGCGGCACATACCTCAGATTGGCTCCGCACCGCCAGAGATGTGTTGACATGGTGCAGGGCCATCATTGAAGCTATCGCATGGCCGAAACAGGCCAGGACTCGAGGAGATATCTGGCCTCTTGGAGCACCCGCAAAACGTTCAGATCGGTGTCGCAAATAAGCCTTATTTGCGACACGCGTGTCGCAAATACCGTATTTGCGACACCGCGACGTGGTTGCCGCACGCGCTCCGGATCAGCGACGTACTACCAGTAGAGTCTCAGTATGTGGTGTAAAGCTACCGTTGAAGCTATCGTGTAGCCAAAACGGGCCAGTACTCGAGGAGATATGGGGTATCCTAGTACACCTAGGCTGATGTCGCTAGCAATATTTTGCGTGTATCCAGCCAGAACTAGCCCATTACAGTAGTAGATACTGCTGTGTGTTGTATCCTGGTCATCCTGGTGCACTGTCAGCGTAGTCAGACTGATGTCGTAAAGCCGCATTATTTGACGACATCGCACGACGTGCGTCGCGCGCGCCCCGTTTAGAGCTCGGACTATACCACTGTACAGCATATTTCCACGAGTACATCGATCGTTAGCCACGTCATCGTGAATCGATGGATTTGAAATCAACTTGGTTATATTGCCGCGCCGTGTTCTAATAAGTCGTACGTACTATAATTGAGAGCGCTGGTATCATTCAAGGCGCCGGGTGCTCTGTGTACGCGTCTATTAACATGGGCACAAATGAAGGGCACATAAGTTTGTGCATGCTGCACTCTGTATATGGTTTTTGTACTTGTCTGTGGATGCTATCGAAGTAGGAGGGTGTATGTCATCTACAGCAGTATCGTAGTATCGCAGTAAAATCGGCGTTCATTCCGTGCAACCATCATCACCCACCAATGTGGTTGTTTAATTGCCCTTGAACAGCCGTGTAAAAGCGCCTATCCCTCAGGCGTTTACCGACGCCTATCGTTCTGCCAGAACTGAACAAACTTTCGAAACGCTGTGGACAGTTTTTGTAGGATTAGTTAATTAAGGTAACAAACACACCCCATAGATGCACAGAGGGCGGCCATACTGCAGCTTGCCTAGCTATGCGTCATGTTCGTTGTACGCGTTCCTTCCGGCACATTATCCTAATTGTTGTTGCACCAACAGCAGTCCACAGTATCCGCACTGCTGTAGTATTGACACATACTACTACTAATAATAATAATAATTGTCTAACTTAGGGCACATGCGTAGCACGTAGTTTGTAAACGGATTCCCGATGCTTATCTCCAACGGTTGTGAAACATACAATAATAGAAACCCACAGCAGACTGCGTGAGTTCAATGTAAGCCGCAGAGGGGTTAGCCGCCTTGTTTATGGTGCCGAAGAAATCGGTATGTGTAACGCGTGTAGGAGGTCGTGGAGTTCGTAGGCTGCTTGGAAGGTGTCCTTCGATGGCCTGCAGTATTGTGTAGAGTTCCCACCGTGCTGTTGTATGCTGTACACACTGGTGCGCGGGTTGAATGGTTTTCCATAAGTTCAGGCAGAATGTTTGCGGAGAGAAGCCCAACCATTATGGAAGATTCACCAACATCCCGCAGCTCCAGCAGGTTGTGCGCACTGACCTGCCCCACTCAAATCATGCGTAGTCTCCTCGTCCAGCTACGCAGTCAATTCGCGATTATTTTGGATGCCCTGGTCGGCGAGGCAGTCTGATGGGTTATGTATAGTTTTCGCACTCCTAGCCTATCGTGTTTGTGTGTTTACTATGTTGTATGTAGCACAGCAGCAGTAGTAGAAAAGCCACGTTGAATATTCTGACCGTGTACTAGGATAACCCATATCTCCTCGAGTACTGGCCCGTTTTGGCTACACGATAGCTTCAATGGTAGTCCTACACCATGCAGAGACTCTAATGGTAGTGCGTTGCCGACCCGGAGCGTGTGCGGCAACTACAACGCGGCGTCGCAAATACGATATTTGCGACACGCGTGTCGCAAACAAGGCTTATTTGCGACACTAGCCAGAAGATTCTGCGGGTTGTACCAGGATACCCCATATCTCCTCGAGTACTGGCCTTTTTGGCTACACTATGGCTTCAATGGTAGCCTTACACCATGCTGAGACTCTACTGGTGGTGCTTTGCCGATCCAGAGCGTGCAGCAACCACGGCGCGGTGTTGCAAATACGGTATTTGCGCCACGCGTGTCGCGAATAAGGCTTTTTTTATTTGCGACAGGAGCCAGAAGATTCTGAGGGATGTACCAGGATACCCCATATCTCCTCGAGTACTGGCCCGTTTTGGCTGCAGGATGGCTTCAATGGTAGCCCTACACCATGCTGAGACTCTACTGGTAGTGCTTTGCCGATCCGGAGCGTGTGCGGCAACCACGTCGCGATGTCGAAAATACGGTATTTGCGACACGCGTGTCGCAAATAAGGCTTATTTGCGACACCGATCTGAACGTTTGGCGGGTGCTCCAAGAGGCCAGATATCTCCTCGAGTCCTGGCCCGTTTCGGCCATGCGATAGCTTCAATGATGGCCCTGCACCATGCCAACACATCTCTAGCGGTACGGAGCCAATTTGAAGTATGTGCCGCGAACGTGACGCGGTGTCGCAAATATGCCGCTTATTTGCGACACCGTGTCGCAAATAAGAAATTACGACACCGGTGTCGCAAATAGCATTATTACCCTAAAACAAAAGGTTGGCCGGCGGTATGACAATTCTCTCACGACGTCGATATTAGCCACGTAGAATATTACTTGTTTGCGGATGCTGATGTTGCCGCTATTTCGAAGCAAATACATAAACAAAACGTCACAGTCGAGCGTCGCGCAGATTGCGATGACCTCGACGTGTCGCGAACACACCCACACCAAATAAAACGCTGCCGTGAAGTCAAATATGACAAAAGGCATACAAGTAGACTTTTCGCCGATGATCGTCACGTACACGCACCCCGTAAACAACACTCTGTCGACCGAACAGTTAATATAAATGTAGCCGCGCAGAACTCGAAAGGCTGGACGCGCCGTTCAACATTTCTACAAAATTCGTTCCAGCAAAAAGAGGGAAACAAGAAGGCAGGCAGTCCTAATCGAGAAGCAATATCACATCAAAAATCTAAACGTTTCAACACACATGTGAAGAACACGGGAGACGCTCAAGGCGGCGGTACGTCGGAGTCGAGTCGGCAAGGCACAGCTGCGCTCCCCTCGTCGTAGTGGCCAGGACTTCGGTAAGGCGGAGGCATGATGGGTCCTTGTCTAGTCGCCTCGGTTATCTTCGCGCGTTCTTGGCTTGCGCGCTCATGGTAGCTAGCACTACGGTATGGTGTCGTTTGTGCCTGGAGAACAGGCAAGGTCATAGACTTTCGAAGGTAGACATACATATGCTGGAAACCATGACACCAGTCATAGTCGAAATCGTCGCAAGACGTGGTACTCCCCCCGAGTATGCAATCGTACTTCAACCACCGCCCTCTCGAACGCAACTGGGTCACGAAATGGTTCGGAAGGGAGTAGATGACAGCTACGAGGCAGTACTATCATCAAAATGGGTGACGGTGCTGGCGGCTCTCCGGCGTCCTCGTAGATGTCTACACGTGCAGACGCGAAGAAAACGCGATCTGGGGCGTTGTCCGCACTCCCAGGAAGAATCGACCATGTGGATGTGCTGATGTGCCGGGCGCAGCTCTCGTCGCAGGGGGGGTACGGAGCAGGTCCAGGAAATGGGAAGTCGGAGGCGGCTCCGGTTAGGAACAAGGCATCGACTGCATCATGGAGTGACTGGGGCGGTCCATGCGGAATCAAGACTGGTGCGGGATCTCGCCATCGTGCACATTGGGATGCGGCTATCTCGATATGGTCATGGTCTTGGATATGGCAATCGGTAGTGTAGTGCCAGTTGAATCCGAGAGCCGTCCGAGCGTACATGATACGAGCATGCCGTTCCACGACGTCACCTGGCCACCCGCTGTTGGGGTGGAGTTGATCATCAGGTCGAAGGGCGATCGCTTCGCATATGGAGCCTGGCGTTCCCATTGCGGATCCTGCGCCCGGTAGGCCGCTACTACCAAGGATCTTGTCACGTGCTTGAGCCAAAGAATCCTGCATTCCGCCAAAGAATGCGACGCATACCGAACGAAATGATACAATACGTTTAGAAGACACATGAAAGCACAACGTAGTATTTATGTATATATGGGTACTTGCGGGCGCCCGTAAGTATTGGAGGGTATTATTACGACGAGATGTGGATAGCAGAACAAACAAGAACTTACCAAGAGGGGGCGTTGGAGAGGCTTGCCGTCGAACATGCAGGCACGCACAGCCGCAAGAGTGGAGAAGAAGATGGCTCCAGCTGGTGTTGCCATGGTTGGGTTGGGGAGAGGGTGTCCTTCCCAAGCAGTTATGGCGGAGGCGATGGCGGTGTTGAAGAAGCAATTGTTATTCTCATTGGGCGGCAGAAAAGGTGAAGGGCGGATGGAGCCGGTGTCTGTTTGTCCGTCGTTGGTGTGGGATGTATAACTAGCCGGAGGACTTGTCGTGGCCGGTCGGAATGAAGAGGGATCATCC
Source organism: Macrocystis pyrifera (assembly GCA_031763025.1). Classification (NCBI taxonomy): domain Eukaryota; class Phaeophyceae; order Laminariales; family Laminariaceae; genus Macrocystis; species Macrocystis pyrifera. The sequence continues at coordinate 10,613,908 of JASSKH010000007.1, read as the reverse complement.
AAGAACAAGGCTAGTGTAGCCTTGTCGAGGCGTTCGAGGTAGTCAATCATAGCCGCTACATCGTCGTCCTGTGGATGGGTCAGATCGTCGAGAGTAACCGGCGACAGCAAGAAGAGCTTGCTGGCATCGGTCGCTCGGGACAGAGCGACGTAGACAGCCGCGCTGTCCATATAGCCGTCTACTGGCTTACGAATGTCGAGCACCAAGTTTAGGGATGGTTTCGCCTTGTGCTCGATAGACTGAGGAAATAATACCAAGAGACAAGAGGCACCTGCATTCTGTTGGTGAATTTCCGCTTGCTTTTACCAACGATGGAGAACTTCCTGTAAACCGGACAGCAGCCGATGACACCTCGAGAGAGCCCGTCCAGCTTTATTTAGCCCAGCTCTGTCGGCGGCGTCGATGTTTGGAGGGCTTAAGCTATAGGTGGTACTACATCTGCACATGTTTTGAAGGCTTGAGCTACAGAAGATAGCTCATCTACACACATTTTCCCAGGCTGAGCTATAGGAGCTACATGAGTTACAGTAGCTCATCTGCGCCCGAGATGAGCTATAGGAGCTACATGAGCTACACATGTTTCCCCCGGCTTGAGCTATAGGCGGTAGCTCATCTGCACATGTTTTCGAAGCGTGAGCTATGCACAATAGATGAGCTAGCTCATGAGCTGTCGAGGGTGTGCAGAAAGTTGAGTATCGACCGATCGGTTGAACTCACAGCTGACGTACAGATCCGACTAACCAAACAGGGAGACATTCGACACTCAAGGAAAAAAACTGCTGTGAATCAACAGCCAAACCCTCTGGTCAAGAGTCACGAGCGACAGCGATAGATACAACGGTAGGTCGGTCTACAGCAGTCTACACCATCTGCACATCTGCACCCACCTCTTTTTTGAAGGCGTGCTTCAACCTGGACTGCTGTGTTGTTATTGTTAGGCTTCTCGCTGCTCGTGCCGAGGTAGCTGCTCGAATCTAGCGCTTTAGACTAGGCCACAAAAGGACAAAGGCTACTGCGAGCGATTTTGCTTTCGTATCTTGCTCAGCCGCGGTTCGTGGCCGCGTCGGTCTCAGCCTTGGCATGTGTTCGGTACGTCAGATCGCCTGACTTGCTGACCGGAGTATCAAACGGTTTGTATGTTTGTATGGGGTTGGACGACGCGGGTACAAAGGAATAGTTACTTATCGTCCCCTGAGTTGATTTTTTAAACGTGACTCACGCGTTGCGTTTACCGCTTGCCCGTTCCACCGGTCAAAAAAAAAAAAAAAAAACGAACAGCAGAGCTTCCCTCTTAGCCTTGTACGCCGCCCGCCCGTCTCGCGACCACCTCATCATCGATTGGGTCCGGATAAAGTTTTTCCTCCCTCTCTGCCACAGTGAGCGTCGTCGCCCGCCTCGCGTCAAGCCCGGTGCTCACCGTGGCCCTGCTTCGCCACTTCGATAAAGTTGGTGCTCAAACTGCATTGAAGTCTCTTTGACGTTTAGTTTGGTCGCAAAAACAAACACCGCTTGAATACTATTTCGCATATCAAAACGACCATTATATCTCGTATATGGTGAACGCGGAGCCTCACAAGGAGGCCAGACAGATACCATTTGTGCTTCCTGCGTGTCTCGAGACACACGCGACGCCTAGCCATGCAAACGGCGAAGGCGCTACTGCAACACCCCCTCTGCCTGCTGGCACCCGCTGACACCCGCGGCAGCGCCGGGCTCGCCCGCGGTACCGTGTTCTGACTACACGCACGCGCACGAAACGAAATAAAATGGCTTCAGATTATGTGAGCAACGCTTGACTCGTACGTGGTATGTTCGTATGAATATGAGTACGAGAAGGCGCTTCTATTGACCCACGCAGCGTTTGTTCGAAAATATAAGCTGTACCGGGACATTGTTTGCCAGAAAACGGTATACCTTGACAGAAAATGTCATATGACTTGGGTTTGGTGTGCCCTGATCACCTCGTTTTACTTTTCGTACCGTAAACTGGCAAAAATAAGGTGGTGTACCGTTTTTTGGCATTTTTGCAAGTGAGACGGACGGTCATGGATGTTTCGCCAAAAAACGGTATATACCTTGACAGAAAATGTCATCTTACTTGGGTTTGGTGTACCCTGATGGCCTGGTTAGAGTTTTTCGTACCGTAAAATGGCAAAAAAGCGCTAGTGTACCGTTTTTTGTCATTTTGTTTGTTAGGACAGGAAATTAATTTTGCTTCTAGATTACCCTAGGGTAAACCCTAGGGAGTTGATTCAGGTGGGTGTGCATCAATAGAAGTTGCCTGGACAATAGGACTAGGTGGGTGCCTGTTAATGGAAATTATCCAGACAATAGAACACGAGGCATTCAAATTAATTGGAATTAGAGACCACAATAGGCGGTCTATTGCCATAGGAATCTATTAATAGACAATTAGAGTGTTGTCTATTGTCCAGGGTGTTTCTATTTACGAGTTTTGGCGATCATTTTGATATTAAATAGCTGGTTTGTTGTATCACTGTGTGTCCTGCATTGTACGATCATGCGTCACACCCGTCCCCCATCAAATCATTCAAAGCAGCGGCGCAAAATACGAATATTAACGCTGTTATATAGCTTCGCGCTACGTGCACCAATCGGACCAGCACGTCCTCTCGGTTTTATTCCTCACACATACCAGTACCATCATACTTGCTGCGAAAACACATTTAGCTTATCTACAGGACTTTCACACCCAACCCAAAACAACAAAAAACAGAACACCACAGCACTTATTCGTCATCTCGCAATCGTTTCGCGCTTGCTCGCGCCGTCTTACCCTAGCAGCAAAGGTCGTGAAGCGACCTCTGGCATTCGCTCGGCGCGATTCGCGACGGCAATCGCAGCTGAAAAACGCCTCGGTGCTACCATTTTCTACCACTCATGAGGCTGGCCAAAGCTAGACTTTAAAATACAAAAAAAGGGATTGCTGTCTCTTGCGTTTTGCAAACACACCGATCGGCGATCCCCGTCCACCAGGCACGTATCTCGTCGAGGAAATCGGCACCCCACGATGATTATTATAGCCATCACCAACACCATCAACGCCCTGATCAGCATCATCATCTCACAATAATCAGCAACCACAGCATCGCTGTCATCGTCATCAGCATCATCACCACGACCATCCTCCTCCCGGTTCTCCTTACAACCACCAGCCCTCCCCCCCCGAACCCCATCATCGTCAACATCCGTGCACGCATGGGCGAAATGCAGGCAAACAGCGACTTCAAAAAAACAATGCCAGCCACGGACACCCCTGCTTCCACCCCAAAAGGACAGTAATATCGTTGCTCGTTCTGGAAATACGTCAGTTTACACCCGTGCGGCTGGACCCACGGAAATCCCGGCGTACAAGCACTCTCTCCTATCCCCTCTTCCCCTTCGGCAAAAACGCCTTCTATACAACAAAATCACGGAGCTCAGCGGCCAAAGACGTACGCGGAGCGGCCAAAGACGTACCACCGCCTTGAGCTATGAACAAGAGCAACAAAAGCAACAACAACAACAAAAACACGGAGCTTTGCGGCATATATATCACACCACCCTCCTGAGCGAAAGCGGACAAAAGACAACAAAAGCAACAACACCCCCTGCACACACCAGAGTATCCAGCCAACCCTACAACCGCCACAGCAGACAGCGGGACTTCACACGGCCGCGGAACGCAATCCCATTTACACTCCCGGCATCCACGGTGCTTCGCTCTTGGCAATGTCTGCTTGGTCGGTGGAAACCCGACGCGCTCCGTCCCGGCACTGTAGCGATGCGAGGGTCTATACTCGTAGTCATACGACTACGGCCATACATAACATGAGTACACCCCCATACCAGCATCTGCCTCGTCTCGCAAGGGATGCGCGGTCAATGGTCAAGGGACTAAGGCAAGCAAAAAATGAGTACGCTGCCCTGCGCCCCCCCGCCATCACAATATTTGCTGTTACCTGACCACTTCCATTTTCATGTTTGATCATATTTTCGTGTAATAAATAAATACCCTCACGCGACCCAAGAAATCGGGGGAAAATGCGAAGCAGCCCACCCTCCCCCGGCTCCCCTCCCGTCCCTACCCGTCCCCCCTCTTCGCTCAGCCCGACGGCCCTTTTCCACCCCCTCCCCCCTCTGCCGCCCCCTTCAGCCACCTGACCGCCGCGCCGCTGGCGCGCCTGCCCATCTCCCCGAACCCCTGGCCGGTAGACTGGGCCTCCGCAAACCTTCGTCGCATCTGCTCCCACTTGCTGATGCGGCCGTCAGTGCCCACGGTGAAGGGGTTGTTACCGCCGCCTGCAGACGCGGTCCCGAGCCCGGCACGTTCCCCTCGGCGTTCCACCTGTGTGTGTGGGCGGATGGGGGGGGTGGGGTCGGAGGTAAGGGTTAGGGAGAGTGGGTGGTGTGGGGGTTTGGTGGGGGGGGGGTGCGGGAGGGGAGGGGGAGGTCTGGTGCAACAGGAAGGGGCCTTTGCAGGCGCCAACAACAATGTCAACGATGACGACGACAACGACTGCAATAAGAACAACAACAGGAGCAAGAGCAAAATCTGCACCAACAACCACAACAGCAATAGCACCACCACCAACAACAACAACACTACCCATGCCACTATCACGATCATTAACAACAGCAGCAGCAAGCAGAGGACGATTGGATCGGGCCAGCACAGCAGTCCCTACACAGAGATCAACAAAAAAATACAGAAACACAAACGTGCGCATGCCACCACCTACGACAGTATTACTGCCAGCCTGAGAAAAGTCTTCTTCTATCGCTCCCCCCCACCTTTCCGTTCAACTGGTAGAAACGCGACGTTCATCTAAAACCGCGTGGAAGCAAAAACAACAGCAACAGCAACAGCAACAGCAACAGCACAACAATAACACCACCAAAACCAACAACAGCACCATCAACAACACCAACACACCACCACCACTACTCATCAACCTTCCCTTCCCCCTCTGCCCCCCCCCCGCCCCCTCCAACTCTCGCCTGAATCGGTTGAAGCTTCCCGTCCGACCGACGCCCCAAGCCCTGTCCCTCCGTCCAGCCCATCCGCCTCAAGAGCATACTTCCCTTCGACACGTGCTCGAAATCATTTCGGTTCTGCGCCACAATCGCATCACCACTACCACCGCCACCACCACCACCACCACCATCTTCCGCCATTGCCCCGCTGCCAAGGTGTGCCTGTTGCCTCGCCACCGCCGCCGCCGTTGCCGACGGAAATGCCGATGGAACCACGGAACCGCCCTCGCCGGGAGCCGCCCCCCGAGGGTCGGCTGGAGCCGGCCGTCGCCCGGAGGAAGAAGCCGATGCAACGATGGTGGCTCCGGTACGAGCCCTTGAGGTACAGGAGACAGGAGGGAAGGAGTGGGGAGGGTAGGCGCAGAGAGGGGAGGGGGGGGGTACTCATGTCATGCATGGCCGTAGTCGTATGACCGCGCAGAGGGGGGGGGGGGGGGGGGTACTCATTATCATGCATGGCCGTAGTCGTATGACCATAGACCCTCGCATCCGCGTACTCACTAGTTGCTTGCCTTAGTCTTTTGACCATTGACCACGCATCCCTTTCGAGACGGAACACCGTTCCTACTCCTAATAGAGACACTCCACAACATTCGGGCGCTCAATACGGGTTTTCCAGGCGCAGGGGGGGGGGGGGGGGGGAAGGGGGGGTTAGGGCAGGGGGCAGGCAGGGTCAGGGGCACAACATAGTTGGCGTGCGGATATACTGCGCGTGGAACATACCGGTATATGGTACAAGGTTCCCCTTCGGGAGGTGCCTAGGGGAATGGCGCAAGAACGAAAAAATACTCGTGTGAATAACCGGCACACCTACCTGTTTAGTTATCTCAATGACTGCATCCATCCATCATTAATGTAAATGAAGAGCACACACATATTTTTGAGGATAGACTATAACTGCTCTTTGTGGAAATAGTGTGGGATCATTACTGCTACAATAATACAAAAGAGGGTATACCCGTGAGTGGATATTGATCCTGAATAGATGACTCGCGGCGATCAATTCCGTGCTTGCGGCGTAGACGTAAGCAAGTTGCGTGAGGTCGAGGTTGCGACATAATACTTTGTGATCGGATCCAGCACATACAAAATATCTTGCCGCACAATAAATGTTTCTTGGCGCTCAGGGTAAAATAAAGGTTTCACAGATGCAGTAGTAGATGCTCGAGAACAATTCGTAGTCCGAATACTGAGAGTGTTGGAGTACTGGCAGCCAAAATATTGCGAGTACTGAGAAGGCCCAACTACTGAGAGTACTGAGAGTATGAGCAGTACGGAACGGAACCCCGAGAGAACAGGCAAAGATGTACCCGCAGTATCGAAACGGAGCGCAGGCAATATCCGCAGTACAGAACCTTGAGATACTGACAGTGCTCGCAGCACATATTCCCCGCAGTACATATTCCCAAAAATACTGCCAGTGCTCTAAGTACTCGAGTTGTCCAAAGTATTTCGCTCCAACTCCCACTTGTGGTACCATCTGTGAGTGTTTTGAGCCGAACAATGAGCCTGAGAATTGTCGACACGGTGCGCAGACGGTCGAAGTACACGTCATACTCCAAGTAAATATACTGGGCGTAATATTTATTGAGAGTATTTCGGTACTGCGAGTACTACTCGCAGTACGGACACTACCAACGGACGAAATGCATATAGTACTTGCAGTTCCCGCAGTACAGAACCCCGAGATACTTGAAGCACAACAGGGAGCATCCACAGAAGCAGCAGTAGCGAATCCTGAATTAGTGCGAGGCCGAAAGTATCCGCGGAGTAGTATCCGCACTACTAGTAGTAGTACAAAATCTCGACAGACTGCGAGTACTCGCAGTATCTGCTGCAATAAACCCGAAATGCTGCGAGTGCACTAAGTACCTACAGTACTTTCTCGAACATACTTTGCTTTAGTCCCAAGTATTGGGAGCAACTGTGAAAGGTTGAGGTATGAACGCACGCCACACGTAAGCGCGCCTAAAAATCGTGGCCTTCCGTAAAAACACACAACTTGTGTTGTATCATACGTGTGAATAGTTTATAGTTGGTCAGAAAATGAAGGTGGATGTACTGGTAAAAAATAAGTCAAAAGTTGAAAACAAAAAAGCGAGGATCGTGCGAGTCGGAAATGCTGTCGAGGGCAGTTTGTCATCTACGCTGCAGAAGTACTCATACAACTTGCACATTTGTGTTTCTTACGCAATCTAAAACACAATGCAGGTTCTCCTACAGTAGAGTAGCCTGTACAGGTACGACTGCATGTACTGTACTGCTGTAAAATGCCATGCGATATGATACGGCAGCAGAAGATACGCGTACTGCGACAAAGGAACGTGTAGAGTAGCTTGTACAGATACAACTGCATGTTTTTTTTTTTTTTCGTTTTTTTTTTCATCACTTTTACTTTCCAGCCCACTCGTAGGAGGTTTTACCCTCGACGATCTTCTGGACAAGCCGTGGTCACAGGTGTCGTCCCTTCTCCCCCCCAGTACGTGCCTTTAGTTTTTATCGCGCATAGGGTTCAGCATCCCCACTGCTCGTCGACTTTCATCGAATGTACAGCTAACTCACGCTCTCGCGCTTTCCGTACAGCAGCAGTACTACTGCTGTAAAATGCCATGTGACATGGTACGACAGCAGAATATACGCGTTCTACGACAGGAAGGTGTACTGCTGCCTTTTCAGCTGGCTCTAGGATCTATCGGTCAGCAGTGGAGGACACACAGCAGTCAGTAAGTATAAGTATACTTTTGGGTACATTATGCTTGCACGAACGATTTGCTGGACTCACGGACGTACACGATCCGGGGATGATCGGGACGGTGCAAAAAATGCCGGTCACACACTGCAGCAGGTACGTACATTTTTTTTATTTTTTATTTTTATCCATCACTTTTACTTCCCAGCCCACTCGTAGGAGGTTTTACCCTCGACGATCTTCTGGACAAGCCGTGGTCACAGGTGTCGTCCCTTCTCCCCCCCGGTACGTGCCTTTAGTTTTTATCGCGCATAGGGTTCAGCATTCCCACGGCTCGTCGATTTTCATCGAATGTAGCCAACGCACGCTCTCGCGCTTTCCGCTTATCAATTTTTTATGCAAGAAAAAGTCCCTATGAGCATGCACTCGGTGGGACTTGAACCCACGAAATTGATCTTGACAGGCACGCGGACCACCTACCAAGCCACCGGGGACGCCGGTCAATGCCGATGACAACAACAAACACTACTAAGTACCGAGAGTACAGCGCGGACCTGCTACATGCGCTGCCTGCTGCTGCTGTTGGCGCACTGTGCTGAGCACAGCTGGAGCAGTGGCAATGTTGGATCACACATAGCAATACGCAGAAGAAGCAGCAGGGAGAGAGACGGTGATGATACAGGTACCGCATCAGCCTGGGTACGTACGTATGAAAATAATTCTGGCACCTGGTAAGGCAGACCGTGGAATACGGACGGCAGGCTCCGATAAACACACCCAACCACAGCAATACTGCGCATATGGTCGTGTCGCACACGCACGGCGTATGGGCGGCAGCGTTGTAACGGTGGATCTGTGCATGTCATCTGTTGTGTACCTGGCATAAGTCCGGGCAGTGTGCTGACAGTTCACGAGAGCCTAATAAATAGGGGAAAAAAGATGACAACATTAGTACACCGGTACGTACGTACTGGTACGAAGTAAGGCCTCTCGTACTGCAACCAGAGAAATCCTTTCCTCCACTCCCGCCGAAAAAAGAGTTTAAGCGCCCGCCACGCGCTCGAGAGCGCACGGATCGCGCCCGGACCTCGACCAATGTGTCCGGCCGGGCTTCCCGTGTCGACTAATACTTGGCGTTTTTATCCCAAAAGCGTTTGTACGAAGAGATATGCTCGGAAAAGTACGAAAAATTCACAGTTTTACCTATTAATATGCGGGGTACATACATTCAACGGTGCTGCTTTTTCTTCCACAGGGCGAAGGAGGGTTTATTTCTCTGGTATCTACTCGACCCCTCTTTTGAAAGGTAGAAACGCACCCACGTTCCTTGTTGGGACAGAGTCCTTGGGAGTTCGTGCGGGACAGCTTCCGCACTAAAATATAACCAGGGGCAGACGAAAAAAGAGAAAACGGAGCCACACTCGACCACCATGTAAGGCCGTTTCCTATGCGGTTCGATTTTTGACCTTCAGATTTTGACCCGATCGCATTCTTAGATGTGAACTTGGCAAATCGAAACAGTCGTCCCATGCGGAAAAATCAGATTTATTACGCGTGCTGAAAATCGAGAAAACGCCAAGACCAACTGCTTTTGTTGTGGCCTGGCGCCGCGAAGAGACGCGCTGGGTGTGCTGCCCTGCGCGTAGGACCCAAGCGTCCGAGCCAAGCTGACCGCCTATGGTCTGGCGGCGAAGAGACGTGGTGCGTGCGCTAGAGTCAAGCTGCCTTGGTATTTGCGTTCCAAAATGTGTCTGACTGCTGCTGCTGCTCTTGCTGCTGCTGCTGTACAGCAGTGTAGTCTACGAGTACGTATCCATGGAGAAGTGCGCGCCGAGTGCGCTTGTCGTGGCCTCTAGGCCCGAGCCCGCGCCAACCGACTGTAGTCTGGCCACGGAGGGACGCGCCGCCCGCCGACCGCGCGTCGGGCGCGAAGCAACGTCGCAATACAGCTGTGTCACCATCTAACTCATCGATCGTTCTGCTGTTGTTTGCTGTCGTGGATAACATCTTCAATTTAGAGAGCATGCCATTTTTCGATTTGAAAATCTGATGACCCAAGTCGTCGGATTTTGGGCCAAAATCCGAGGGCCAAAATCCGACGACTTGGCTCATCGGAATATCAAATCGAAAAATTTCCGGTCGGATTTTGCATATTTGGACTGTACAAGCAGGGTCATTCATTTTTGAGATTGAAAAATATAAATCTGAAGCTCGAAATCGAACTGCAAAACGGCCTAACAACCTATTAACACGATCGTACGTAGCGGGTTGGGATTTTCGTCAGAAAAATATGTTTTTTTTCTTCAGTTTTTTATAACTTAATTTTACTATGCCCCTCCTGTCTGGGACCTAAAAAAAAGAGAGAGGGGTGTCCATTTTTTCCCCCCTCGTGTGCCCTTGTGGCATCAGCAAAAAACGGGATCTAAACTCTGAAGGCCAACACCAAGAGTCGTTAACGATACGCAACTTCTTGCTACTCCCGGGTGCGCATGCGTCCCCCCCCCATTATCGCCTATTTGGACGCATGCTATGTACTTACATACCGTAGACTATTAAGCCCAGTGGGACTTACTTGGGAGGGGAAAGTTGAAGACGACAAAAAGTGGCGATTGCAGCAACAACACGGAAGGCCGCTGTGTTTTCGGGGGGGGGGGGGGGGGGGGCGGACATAAAGGCAGCATGATATCTATCTACCCGTAACTGCTGGGCTGGTTCGTGGGCGGTTGATAAAACACCAAAGCTGCTGTGTTTTTCTGGTATGTAGCTATCTCGAGGCCGACCGCACAGGGGTTTATACGGAGATGGGCACATGGCACTGTTTCGGCCGAAAAAATTGAAAGTTTGTCACTGGGACTGGTGGGGCTCCCCAACCGAGGAACTACCAGATGAAGCATGCGGCTTATACCCAATAAGGCATGCCTTGTGCCCAGTAAGGCATGCCTTGTGTCCAGTAAGGCATGCCTTGAGTCCAGGACGGCATGCCTTGTGTCCAGGACGGCATGCCTTGTGTCCAGTAAGGCATGCCTTGTGCCCAGTAAGGCATGCCTTGTGCCCAAGAAGGCATGCCTTGTGTCCAGTAAGGCATGCTTTGTGTCCAGTAAGGCATGCCTTGTGTCCAGTAAGGTATGCCTTGTGTCCAGTAAGCCATGCCTTGTGTGCAGTAAGGCTTGCCTTGTGTCCAGTAAGCCATGCCTTGTGTCTCGTAAGGCATGCCTTGTGCCCAATAAGGGTTAATAAGGCATGCCTTATCGTTGTAATCTCATCCGCGTTTTACAATACAATTCGTGAAATATCTACGTAGGCCATATCTGGTACGGCGTGCGCTATGTGCAGCTGCATCCCGCACAAAACTTTGTGCAGGACCTGTGTCGTCAATTTCAACTTTGCACGTGGACCTAGACCAACCCGACCCCAGGCCTGACCCTAACCCGAACCCGAACCCAAACTCCCAACTCTTTGGGGGGCACGAGGTCGGCAGGGGCAGTCACGCGTGTTTTGGTGGCGTCTAAAAAAAAAAAAACGCTGGGCGGCCGAAATACCCTCCTTGACCAATAAGACCCGCATCCTGCACAGTTTTTTGCGCAGGATGCAGGTGCACATTTAAGTCTGAGTCATCTGGTGCGGGATTTGCTCACGAGGATAAAGAAGCGTGCCATTTTTACCACACAAAAAAAAAACTTTCTGTGTGAACAACACGTGAATAGCCTCAGAACATTTCGTACCTGGAACAAATCACGACCTATCTACAGATCATGTAGACCCTAACCTGCCGTTCTGAGGTGCTGTGCAGGATGTGTACAAGTACAGGTCCAACCCAGGAAACATGTCCTATTACGGGGGACCACAGTTAATAGGACCTACGGTGCACACAAACACCCATATATTTCCATATTTTTACTAACAATATTTGGCCCTATTTACTATGGCCCCCCGTAATAGACCAGGCAGATTATAAGGCTCCAGCACCCGGCAACATGAACTACATCATACAGGTCATGCAGATCAGGGATCTATCTAATCAATCTATCCACCTGGCCTGAAAGATCTAGGTCATCAAGAGGGAATTATCTGTGGATGATCTGTCGAATGCGTGGAGCATTTAGATGCACTCCTGCCGTAGCCTTCGTCGTTTGAGGAAACGCCGCAGGGAACTCCCAGGATTTCGTTCGAAAGTTACCGGCCCGTCCGCTAGCAAAACCAGCAAAAAGAACGACAGTGGAAAACGCCTCATCGTGCGCGATTGAAAGCCCCCCTCCCCCCTCCCCCCTCCCCCCTTAACTCATCGAAGCTGTCATCCATGTACGGAAGTCTGCCTCACAAGCGGTTCTCAGTAGGATGCAGCTTACCTTTCATGCGACTCGCCGGACACCTCACGGCGCTTCGCTCTTGGTGCAAGCAATGTTTGCCTGGTCGGTGAAATCCGACATGCTTCGTCCCGGCATTGTAGGGATGCGAGGGTCTATTGCCATAGGACTGCGGTCGCCCAAGAGATCGAGTACATCTCTCCTATTGAGTACATCCGCTCCCCCCCCACCTACAGCGCCCCTCTCGCTCTCGCCCAGCATCGGATCCGACGTCATTAAAGCGGCCTTGTTTCTGTTTCTGCTCATGTTTGGGTTTGTGTTTTGTTTCTGCGTTGCAGTAAAAATAAAACAACACTTTTAAACGTAAACACAGAAAACCGAACCAAACCAAACCAGATAAAAAGACGCAATTCAATGAACCTAAACGAAAATAAAAGTAAACGGATTAGTTTAGTTTATCGAGTATAGTTTAGTTCAGTTTTAGTTCACTGTTTACTTCGTTTAGTTCAGTTTACGCTATCATAGAAATATAGCTCCGTTCTTTCTTAGTTTTAGTTTTGCTTCACTCGACTCCAGTTTAGTTTCGCATACTGCTCTTTTTTTTTCTCTCGCGCACCTTTTCCTGCCTACTAGGTACTCCGTCGCCGCAGCCGCCGCCGCCTTCGACGCCGCCGCCGACCGCTTCCGCTCCCTTTCCAACTCCTCGGCCGACCGAATGGCGTCCATCTCATGGGGGGCGGCACCCATCACCGTCGCGGGGAGAAGGGGGGAGGGAAGGTGGGGAGAGGGGAGGGGAGGGGAGGGGAGAGAGGAGGGGGACGGGAGGGGAGGGGAGCGGGGGCGCGATTAACCCAACGACAGGGGGGATAGCGTGCGACGGCTTAGGTACGCAGTATCAAGAGCGTTCGACTCGCGACCGCGAGGCCTCTGGTTCGGTCTTATTGTAGCTGCTGGTAGGTTCGGTCGTGGTTTGGTCTGCGCTGTGGACGTCTTTGTCGTTGCCTTCGCTATTGCTGCTGCTTTTGGTGGCGGTGATAGTGGGGGCAAGGCACGAGGCGGAAAAAAAAAAAACCCACGTGCCTTCCCGGCCTCTCGGAAGGCGCCGAACCGACTACTCGCGGGCACACATGGAATGCCATCAAGAAAGGGTAGTTTTTTTTTTTTCCCCCGCTGCCAACGCCCGGCCCGTGCGAGGGTCGAGCCGACGAAATGAACCTCCTAACAATCTCGCATCAAGCTTCCAAGAAGCGGCGGCAAAAACGGAGGCCACACGCCACGCGCGCACGTCATGCACGACCCATGCTCGATGAAGAGACATACACGCAACAAAAAACAGCTTCCCCCCCCGATGCAGAGGCACAGTTTTACCCGCCCACCCACCCACCCACCTTGCTTCCTCGGTGACAACAACAGCTCACCAGATTCGGATTGGCAGTGAACCCCTTCGAGATGACGGCAGGAGTCTTCTTCACTCGCGCGGGCCTCGATCCCGCCGCCCCCGCCCCCACCTCCACCCCCTCCGCCCCCTCCGCCGCCGCCGCTTCCGCCGCTGCAACGGCCGCCGCCTCCGCCTCCGCTGCTGCCGCCGCTGCCGCTTCCGCCGCTGCCGCCGCCGCTATCGCTCCTGCCCTCGACCCCGCCGCCGAGACCGGTCTCCGACGCCTCTGATCGGTCGGCTCGGGCCCCCCTTCCCGCTCCAGCACGAAGACCGTCTTGCCGAGGGAAATACGGTCGCCGTGAGCACCCGCGACCCACTCCGGTTCTCGAGGGATGGGGATCGGGAAGAACTTTTGTTTCGGTGGCGGCGGGGGCGTCGTCGGTCGAGCCGGTGCGGCGGCCGCTGAGGCGGCGCCTCCAGCGTTGACCGTAATCGGCGGGTCCTTCCCCCCCAGCCCCGCAGGCCTAGTCCGCACCCCCACCCCACCCCCCCTCCTCCTTCTCCCCCAGCCCCCTCACCCCCGCCACATCCCCTTCTCCCAGTCCCCACTTCTCCTCCTCCTCCTCTTGCAACCCCCCTCCCCCCGCCGCCGCCGCCGCCGCCGCCGCGGCTACCGTGCCTCCAGTTCCCGTGAGGGGTTTCCCCCTAGCGGCGGTAGCGGTGGCCGAAGTGCTGGTTGGGGCAGGCTTGGTGATCACGGCCCCGTGCTTGCTTCCGAGGTCACTCACGCGGAAGCCCGACTCCACGGAATTCACGATCCGCAGGTGGGACTTGCTGACCTGTGCTCAAAGAAGATGGAGGTAGCCCGCGGAATGGGGGGGAGGGTGAGGGGGGGTGGGAGGGATTCGGGAGGTGGGGTCGGGGGAGGGGGGGGGGGGGGGAGGGAAGTGTTGGTGGTTGTAGGGAGTCGCTGTTCGGATAGCGCGCGATCGTAACAGTACATGCAGCGTAGAAAAAAACGCGCGGTGTGATACCGTACCACCACACAACGGACACCAGAAGGCAGCCCCATAATCCACACTCAACGTCACCCCCTCCTGCTCCCGCGTTCGCTCGCCCCACCCCACCCCACCCTTCCTATTCTTCGCCGTGGCCCCCGCCCCGGCTGTTGCGAGTATGATACGTAATGTAGTGTCCTGGTACGTTTAAAAAAACGGAGTTCTCGGCGACTTTAGTTACTGGGTTCTGTCAAGGAAATCTTCCAAACGACCAAAATCCCGTGCTCTTTGGAGTCCCCGGCGACTTTTCGTTGCTAAAGTAGGGTCTGTCTGGGGAACTAATCCAAACTGTCCCGACCCCCTTCATTTTTAACTCTTTTTTCAGGTCTAATTAATCATCTCGGTCCGGGGTCTGGCCCCGGCGCCCGGAATCGAGAACGCCTCACCATCTCATCTTTCACCACGATCCCGGCGAGGTGCTGGCTCCGTCCGATCACCACGTTGCTCCCACAGCCGATCTCGAACCGTCTGCCCGCCGCTAGGGCCTTGCTCTGCTTCACTACGAGCGCGTACGTGCTGCCTTCGCCACCCGACGCGCCCCCCCCCCCCCCCCCCGCGGCCGCCCGCCTCCTCCCGCTCGGCTGCCGCCGCCGCCGCCGCCGCCGTCGTCGCCGCTGCCGCTGCCACCTGTGCTGCCGCCGACGCTCTCGCCGCCGCGTTCGCATCGCCGCGTCTACCGTTAACGTGGCTTTCAATTTTTGCTCTCGCTTCGGTGACGGCGGCTGCTGCTGCTGCTACTGCTACCGTGGCTGGCCTCAGCTTCCGGTTACCGGTGGAGGGGGGCGCATGCCGGTCGCGCCACCTGCGTAGGCTGTGTGGTGCCATTCGTTCGTTTGTTCGTTTGTTCGTTTGTTCGGGAGAGCGCGCGTGCAGCAGGAACGAATTGATGAAGGGAGGGAGGGAGGGAAGGAGGGAGGGAGGGAGGAATGGATCGGCATTTCGTCAAGCCACAAACGGCACAGTGCGGAGGGCATGGCGCGGCCAGGTGGGATGGGAAGGGTTCAGCCAGTGATATTTTTCGCCAGGCCTGCTCCGGGACAGTGGGTCTACAGGAGAGTTCACTGTTGTTCGTCTGTCTGTAGAACGATTCTCACCTGCGCCTCGGCACGGGCAGAACGAGAAGGATACTTGTTTTGCGCTAGCTCTTTTCTGTTTTTTTTTCGGTTTATGTTTTCGCTTTTCGTTATTGTGTTCGTTTTCATTTTCGGTCTCGTTTCGGTGGTGCTTGTCGGTGTTGCTGCTTTTGAGTTTGCTTCCTTTTTTCCCCCGCCGGTGTCTTCGATCTTCGTCGGCTCCGATCGACCTGACGTTTGCGAAATCCGCAGCAACGCAGTCGCCCGTGTCTTCGGGTAGGAGAGCTATTACGGGGGTCCATAGTTAATAGGACCTATGGTATACATAAAAACCTATATATTTCCCTATTTTTACTGAGAATATTTGGTCTTATTTACTATGGATCCCCGTCACGACTATTAATAGCAGCTCCTACCGGGGCAATCGGGCACGAAACGACCACAACACTTGATCCGGAAAACGTTATAAACAAATACACCCAAACGTACTCGTAGACAGCGACAATCCCATAAACAGCCAGCCAGACAAGACAGTCAGGCATGCAGGCAGACAGGCAGGCAGGAAGACAGATAGACAGGCAAGCAGACAGGCAGATAGGCAGTCAGACAGACAGACAGAAAGACAAACAAACAGAGAGGCATATAGACAGACAGACAAAACAGACAAAAAAGACACAACAGACAAGACAAACAGACAGACAAGACAGGTATACAAAGAAGACAACACGGACAGACAAACAAGACAGACAGACAAGACAGGTATACAGAGAAGACAGAAGACAGACAGACAGACAGCCAGACCGACCTACATTCATACAGAGAGACAGGGGGAGAAAGAGAGAAAGAGAGACAGAGAGGCAGGCAGGCAGACAGACAGACAGACAGGCAGACAGACACACAGAGAAAACAAGACAAACAGACATGCATACAGACCTACAGACTTACATACAGACATACACCCATGCATATAGACGTACATATGCACATATAAAGACGGACAAACGTCTTCCATCGGCGGTGGCGCCCAAGCCCACAGCAGTCCCTCACCTCGCGTGGTACACCCGGACGTAATACTCCAGCCAGACGCTGGCGGCACCCCTACCGCCATCCTCCTCTCCTCCTTCGCCTTCTTCCTCCTCCTCCTCCATCTCCTGCCCCCCTCCTTCTCCATGAAACGGGTCTTCTCCGCTGTCGATCGACCACAGCGCATACGCCTCCATCGGCGTTCCAGAGCAAGGGTTGGTCGCGTGAAGCCGAGCGCCTCGCCGCGCGCCTAGCCCGACCTCCGCCCGCTGCCGTCCCGACGCCCACTCCGAGTCCCCTGCCGTGCTGTATTCTGGCCCCGATGCGGCGCCGCTTGCGGCCAAGGCAGAACACCGCGTTAGCGCGGCAGACCTCGGGAGCTGCGGCCCCGACTGCGCCGAGCCGCACACCTCCCCCCCCTGCTCCTCCCAGTCCCTCTGCTCCCCCTACTCCAACCCCCCCCCTCCCTCCTCCTTTCTCCTCCTCCTGCTCCTCCCCCCCCCCCCACTCTTATCTCCTCTTCCTCTTCCTCCTCCCTCTCCTCGCCCACCCTTACCCCCTTTTCCATTTCCTCTTTTCGCTCCTCCTCGGCCCCCCCCCTCCCCCCTTCTCCTCGCCCTCTTCCTCCCCCCTCTTCTACATCCATTCCTGTCGCTTCCCCTTCTTGAGGCTGACCGTCGTCGGCCCTACCGCTCTGCGTCTCCGGCTCGAACGTCGGCCTCCGCAAAAAGTCGCGCACCAGCTCGGCGCACTCCGTCTTCCCGTTGGCCAGAGCAGCCTGGAGCGCGGTCTCTCCCTCCCGGTTCCGCAGGCGGGGGTCGGCCCCGCGGACGAGAAGCTCCAACGCGGCTCCTGTCGACAAAGCGACCGAACACAGCGACGGCAGCAGGTGACGGCGATACGTGAAGACCATAGGTGATAAAGGCAGTTGATGAGCGCGTCGGGGGGGGGAGGAGGGGAGTAGCGGGGTGTGGTGTGGGCTGGTGTGTTGTGGGGTGGGATGGGATGGGGTGGGGTGGGGGTAAGGGGGGGCATGGTGTACGAACGCACGATGCGACGGAATGCACACGTCCGTTCTGGGACGCGACGCGACCCGAAGGTCCACGAGATGAAATGTGACAAGACGATATTTCATACCTGATAGATGATAAGTACCGCGTACGTAGTGATAACGAAGTTTCAGATCAACAAACTATAGATATGAGGAGACAAGTCACAGGCGGTCGAAGGGATGCCCCGCAACCGCAACGGGAAAATCACCTCTCCTTCACTTGAAAACAATAAAACAACACACGGAAAAAACACGAAAACATCAAGAGGAGCTCAAGCTTTCTGAAGAGTGCCATCACACAGACAACCCCGCCGCAGCTTTCCACCCCTGCCCCTCCGAAAAAAACACGCCGACAACAACATCATCACCGGCAGCCCCTTCGTAGCAGGCGTAATGCAGTGCCGAATATCTCCCTCTCTCATTCCCCGCGTTTAACCCCCCCCTGCCCCCCCCCCTGCGGCGCGAGCTGCGTCGGCGAGAGCCGCACAGCAAGCCGTCCGACCCTGCTTCGCGGCCTCCATCAACGGTGTGCGCCCACCAATCGACGACCGCCCCAGCCCTAGCCACCTCGATACGTCTACTCCGTCGCTCTCAGCTTCCGCCAGAAGCGTCAGTAACGCCTCCGGCGAGTCCCCCTCTCGGAGGAGGCCGGTGACACGGTGGACCAGGGCGGCTTCGCGGCGGGCGGTGACGGCGGCGGAGGGAGGGGGGCGGTCGCCGGCGGTCCCGGGCGGAGGTGGCTCGCGATGAGTTTCCTGTCGACGCAGGGAAAGAGGACGAGGAGGGGAGCGAGGAGGAGGAGGAGGATAATGGTGAGGATAAAATATATGTATACGGACAAGGACAATACAAAAGGATGCGCATACGGATGAGGATAATGAGGAGGACGAGGAGAACGATAAGGATAATGATGTAATCATAAAAATAATGGCCATGCTAAAAGACAAGCATAAGGACAAGGGCAAGGACAAGGGCAAGGATAAGGATAAGGACAGTTGTAAGGATAAGGATAAGGATAAGGAAGAGGACGATGATAAGGACAAGGGTAAGGAGAGAGACAAAAGATGAGCACGAGGAATTTAGTAGGAAAAAAATACACGGATAATGACATGAGGAGAACTACATAAATGTAACGACAAGCACGGAGAAGGAGGGGGAGGATACAGGAAACTGATGAGGAATACCTGTATATCATCAGAGGATAATGGCATAAAGACAAGACAAGGATAAGGAGAAGTAGGAGAAGGAGGAGCAGGAGGCTTCTGCGTTGGCCGCTCAAGTGTCAAGCAAGCAACAGGAGAGACGAGACGGGTTCAACGGGGTTGCGCCACAGGAAATGACTGTGAAACTACGCATGGAGTGGGGGGGGGGGGGGGGGGGTACTCATTTGTTGCTTGCCTTAGTCATTTGACCATTGACCACGCATCCCTTTCGAGACGGAGCACCGTTCCTACTCCTAATAGAGACACCTCCAACAATTGGGCGCTCATTACGTTGTTTCCATAAATTACACAGAAACTTTTTGCTAATCTTATCCCCTTCCTGTTTGGCCTCCTGTGGCCACCATCTATCTCCCAGGATAGCGATCGTTTTCTCGCTGCTATTCATTGTATCAAACTCCTCCATGTCACATTCGTCTATTTTCCTCATCTCCTCTTCCAACACACCCCGTTCCTCCTTGTATATTTCACAATCTCCTACTATGTGAGTTCTACTCTCTATTGCTTTGCCACACGGGCACATCTGTGCGTCTACTTCCTCCTCTTCCCGGCTACTGGTGTACTTCTTTCTTCTTTCTGGCAGGTCCAGGTCCCCTACACGAAAGCGCAGTTTCAGCGTTTTCGCGAAGTCCATTGGGCCATGTAAATACGTTTTCATTCCTATTCCTTCCCTCAATCCCCCGTATATCTCCAAGTGTTTTTCCGATTCCACCTTGTTTCTTAGCGCTAGCCTTTACATTCTTTCTATCCTTTCTTCTACTTCTGCCTTGTACCTCCCAAACTTCCCGGCGGACATCATCTCTACTTGGTTTCCCCCGAGATCCTTCCATACTTTCTCAACTACGCCATCCCACCTTATTCCAGCTCGTCCTTTTGATACTTTCTCCCATACAGCTCTATCAACTATGGCTGGCAACCTCTTTTTGGCATGTTCCTTACTTTATATTGCCAGTTCAACTTTCTCATGTCTCTATTTGTCTTGAGTGGGCGCATTCCCAGTTCTGCTCTTAATACTGTATTGCTAGTCGTACTTGAGCATCTTAGGATTTTTTTAGCTGCTGTCATTTGTACTGTTTCCAACTGTTTTACGAGTTTCGCGTTCCCTTCCCATACTTCTGCATATTCTAGCTTTGGTACTATCACATTCATCAAGATACATCTCTTAATCCTAGTGTCAAGGTTCGGGTCTGTTAGGATCGCATCCATCTTGCCTACTTGTGCCTTACCCTTTCCTATTACTTTTGCTATATGTGGATCCCAAGAGCAGTCTTTTGAGATCTCTACGCCAAGGTATGTATACTGGTCTACGATCGGCAATTCATCTTCTCCCCACTTCCAACTGAAATTTACGGGTTTACCTTATCTTCGTTGCAAACAACTACTGCGCATTTCTTGACGTTCGCCGTCACCCTCCATTTCCTGGTGTATTCTAGCGCCTTCTCTATTTGTTTCTGCAATCCTTCGGGGTGTTTCTGATATCCCCACGAAGTCATCCGCAAACATCAATCCCGACACCGTATTTTCCCCTACCGTGACTCCCTGCCTTGCTCCCTCGACTGCTACTATCAGGTCCTTAATATATATCTTGAATAAGTTAGGTGACAACGTACATCCCTGTGCAACACCTTGTAAAATATCAACATACTTCGATATTTCCCCGTCCAGCATCACAGCACTTCTCGCACATTCCGTCATCTTTTTCATCATTCTCCACATCTTTCCTCTGATTCCTATTTCCCACAGTTTTTTTTCCACAGTCCATTTCTCCATACTGTGTCGTAGGCTTTCTGCACATCTAGAAAGAAACAGCACGTTGTTAGTCCCGCGTCTTTCCTACCTTGAATAATCTTACCTAAGGTGTACACATGGTCTACGCAGCTACGGTTTGGCCTAAACCCTGCTTGTCCTTCGCTTATTTTGTCTTCCTTCTCCATCATCGTTCCCATTCTATCGTTCAAAATCTTACAAAATGTTTTGCCTACTGTGCTTAGTAGCGTTATCCCTGCAATAGTTCCCCGGGTCAGCCTTATCTCCTTTCTTGAATATGGGGGGGGGGGGGGGGGGGAGGGTTTGCACACAACGACGCTATGCTACTGCTGCTTGCGCTCTTGTTTCGGGAGAAGAAAACACTTACAGCAACTAACTGTGGTCGGCATACAACCGTCGTGAGTCAACCAAACCAGCCAAACACAAATAACGGGCGTACCGAGCACCACCTCCGACAGAAACGACTGCTGCTCTTGCAGTGTACGTTGAAGGCATCCTTCCCTACACCGGTACCGGGTGCACCTACACTAGTAGTAGTACTTGCCGATGCGACGACTATCCATGACTTCTCTCATCATACTGGTGACCCACGGGGTGGTGTCCTGTATTCTGTAAAATAGCACATTCCCTGGGCTGAGAGCTCAAAATGAAACCATTAATATTAATACGGGTTTAACAACAGCAGCAGTAACCCCCGTCTGCCCACGCTGTACCACCTGTGTACCCTAGACTGCAACCGGCACATAAATCGTGTACCGGTACTCCAGTATAATATCGTTCAAACACGTTTTGTTGCCACACACGTACCGAGTGCTGTTTGTATACTTGTACAACCTCGGGCATTTTTATATCTGGTGCTTCTCGAACTAAGTTGCACTCGTACGTCTCATGGACTACGCACGATTGACTTTTATGTATACGCACTATTATAGGAGGCATGTCGAGGCTATTGCTGTGGTTCCAGATATCACCCGCTGCTGCTGCACTGCTGTAGCACCGCCAGACAGTCAGACAGACAGACAGTCTTAACTTTCCACTCACCGATTGACGGCCTTCAGGCTGCTGCTGCTCGATGTCCACATCCCTCGTAGCCGCCGCATCGACGGCCGTCACCTGTCCCGCGCCGAGGATCACGGCTTCCACCCAGGACATGCCCGCCCCGTCTCCGTGTGCGCCCGCTAGGGCCTTCCTGTTTTCCATCTCTACTTCACCCAGGAAGCCATCGTTTATTTCTCCGTCCTCCATGCTCACCGTATACCTACAGTCGTAGAGCAGAAGCTATTGCTGCTGCTGCTACTGCTGCTGTAGTGCTTCTACTGCTGTACTCTGTGGAGCAACCCAGAACCGGAAAAGCTTCGTTGTTGCTGTTACAAAGTAATGCAGTGCACTTGTCGCAAGTACCTGCAGCAGGTTGCAGCAGAGATCGCTATTTGGAAAAGGCTATGTAACGTATCGTAGCGCAGTAGCGTTCTAGATGGAAGCGGCTGGTCTGCGCAGCGGTTATTCTTTTGCGCCACACCGGATGTCCTTCCCTCAGAAACTCTGTTTACTCAAACGTCAAGTCCCGAAAATAACCAACACAGCGGCAGCGCACACACGTCGAAGCTGGTGGATTCCTGAGAGACGTTTTCTTCAAAGGGTTTGCTAGAGAGTATACATGGTACATGTTTTTCAGGTCGGGGGCACGGGGCATGACGAGAAGAGCCTACACCGGCGCGGCACAGACAGCAGATGCTTCTCAGATATCCCCGCTCACGCTCGTGGTGCTGCATCATAGCAGCCGCTGCTGCGTTCTTCCCTGGCTGCTTGTTTGCGTTCATCCCACAGTGCGATGGGCCGCGATTGAAACCGCAGCCTGTCCCAGACCTCACCAAGCCAGCAATATTTTCCAGTGTTCATGCCGCCCATACTCGAAGGAAACGTAGGAGCAACGTGCTCGGTGTGAGCGTGAGCTCTGCTCTAACCGAAGAATGGAAGAGCGCCGTTTTACCATTCGCTTCCCCCGAGATATACAGATGTTCATCTCCGGCGGAGTCGCTGGAGAGAGGAGATTGGTTCAAGCTTATTTGCGGCGCATCGTTTGAGGTACGTACCACGTACACACCAAGTCGACCTGCCATTCGGGACTGTCAGTTTTTTCATTTTTTTTTTTTTCTTCTCGAACGGAAATGTGGAACGTGGTATGTGACGTACCAAAGGTACCAGGTAGCCAGGTACCACATGGTTATACTGGGATGAAGACCTGGTACGTACTTCAGTACCTCGTATGCGCTGCCACACTGCCCCTTCGTACTACTGCTGTTGTTGCTACTAATCCTACTGCTGTACTAGAATTATCCAATCTGAATTCTGTCGTGTGTTTTCAACAGTCCCACTCTCACGTACTGTAAACGTCACCACTGCTGTTTCTTTGTTGATGTCAACGTATTTTCTATTAATAATTGGAAATTCCCAGGGCTCTTCGCGGGTCAGGTCAAATCTCACGGGTCGGGTCGGGTCGGGTCGGGTTTCAAAACCTCCTGACCCGACCCGACCCGACCCGCCACCTTCCGATTGACCCGTGAGACACGGGTTTCATGCGGGTCGGGTCACCTTGACCCGCGATACTATTTTTCTTGACCCGCAGGTCCGACCTGCGGATCCGGCCCGTGGGTCGACACTTACTTCAAAAACAATTTAATATTCATTTTTGTGCCCAGAAGCGATATGTGGCCTGGTTGTAGTGGGTATAAATGGATGCGGGCATGCGTATATGGATTTGGCAGTGTTTTAATGTTGGAATAAGATACCAAAGGAGTATTATTGAGTAAATCCTTTAAGTAAGAGAGCGGGAAGTGTTTTGAGTGTCGGATCCGCGGGCCAGATGCGTGGGTCCGACCAGCGGGTCAGCAGAAAAGAACTCGCGGGTCACGCTGGCCCGACCCGCGAGTGACCCGTTTCTCGCGGGTCATGACCTGACCCGACCCGTGAGCTTTTCACACCACCTCTTGACCCGACCCGACCCGTGAGATTTGAAAACCTCTTGACCCGATCCGACCCGACCCATGAGATTTTGAACACTTCCTGACCCGACCCGACCCGACCCGTGACATTTTGAACAGCCCGTGACCCGACCCGCGGGTCGGGTCATGATCCGCGAAAAGCCCTGGAAATTCCGCCCAACCATCAGGTCCCCATATTACGGGGGACCATAGTAAATAGGACCTACGGTACACACAAAAACCTATATATTCACCTATTGTTGCTAACAATATCTGGTCCTATTTACTGTGGTCCCCCGCAATAGTACTGCATGGGTCATGGCCTCATTTAGTACAACGTGTGCGTATACTACTAAACAGACAATCTGCGCTCTCCCATTCTCTGAAGTTATCCCCCTTTCTCCTCCCGTCTGAGTGTTCAATCATACTCTGCTGGTTGAGATCGAAGGTGTACGGTGAAATCCTCCCCGTTTCCTTTCTGGTATTTCTGTTAACCCATTGTAGAAGCTGCCTCACATCTCAACATATGCTGCCATACCTTGCGTTGGATGAAAGAGGATGGGCTCCCAGTGTCCAGCAGTACGGTGCAAGTCTGTGTACGCGTAGCTTTGGATCCCCCCAAAATCTGAGCTCGTGCCGTATGACGTCTCTTATCCAGCGTCACCTCTCCTCCCACGGCACGCGTAAATTCTGGCAGGAAGTCTGCTCGTTCACCACTCTCGATCTCCTCCTGACACAGTGGGAAAATATTGGGTAGCGTTTAATTGCTCAGGTTGTCCGTGGGTTCGAGTGCTAAATGCTGTCTGGCATACCCGACTTACTCGAAAACTCTCCGCCCTGAACGTTGCCACTTCTATAAAATGCTCGATGTATTTAAAGTCATGCTGGATACATCAACACTTTCTCCCGGTCGCTTTGCTGTCTCTCGCTCAAAAATGGTTGGCATTATCTCTACTTTTTCGCTCGTAAGCGTCGTGCACTCCTTTCTGTGTTTCCACCTATGACGTTACCGATTAATGGCTTATTTTTCATTTACCGGCGGGGAAAACTCGCGGGCTTTGCTGGGTAGACAAGGCTTCGCTCCCTCCCCTATTCTCAACTCACCGGGCTCTAAAACTATTGCCCGTGGGGAGTATCCCTCCCTTCAACTGTACATTTGAAGCAGGCGTGCCCTTCGCCCTGTTGACAGCAGACAGTGACTCATATTTGGTATGACTCTGAATCAACACGCTCAACGATTTTACGTTGCTTCGAACTTGCTTTTTTCTTGGTAGCTTACACCGTATCCTTACGCCGTCCGGACGGCCAAGCCCGCCCGCCACCCTGCTACTAAGAGTGGCGGAGCTGGTACAAAGCGGTGGTACTAGGGTGGAAGCGTACAATCGGACGTCGGGGTAACTACTTCCGCTCTCTCCAGAATTACGACAACCAAACACGCTTCCATTCTTACCGTTAAGAGCTAGATTGCATCCTATCCCTCGACTTGGATTCACGTTGTGCACCGCGGCTCCCGTCGTAACCTTCCTCGCATCTGATGATGCTGGGAGGCCCCCCCCCCTCCCCCTCCGGACTCCCTCCTCCCGGGCGCTCCTTGATCTGCGTGTGGAAAAGAAACAAGAAACGGGGGCCGCGATGCTACCGGCAAGTCGACCTCCTTACCGCCCCAACTTCAGTGTTCACCTCTTTCGCGGGCCTCTTTGCGGTTGGCGTGCCATTGGCACAACCGCTGCTGCCACGTTCGCCAACGTGTCCTTACCTCTCCCGGTGTACCTTCTCCAATTTCGGGGTTGATAATTTTGCGAACGATTCATGTATGCGGCGGGACAGTCTCTCGCAAAGTCTGTATCTCCGCACAATTTAAACACCTCGGACCAAATCTCTGCGTGCAGCATCTTTGGCCTCCCGTGATTCGTATCTTATATAAAATGCAGGTTCTTTGTTATTTTTACCAAAGCCCCCCCGGCTCTGTACTATCACATAAACCTTCTCAAATTCCATATGTCCTGGTCCTTATAATCCGCCTCCCTTTGATCCAGTGCCATGACTCCCCCAAAACCCCTGACTATGGAAGGCTTTTGCATACGTTTTTGACCAGGTCATCATTGGCGTACCCCCTCCATTCATCCTAGATGACTGACTCGCAACCGACTGATTTAATAGAAAGTCATCCAAAGCTCTCATGGTTTCATCCACGTCATCAAAGGGCACCGTGCTCAGCTCATGTTTCCACCCGCAAACATCCGTGCTCTAAGGGGTGCGTACTGATCAACCATGGTCGTTTTAATTGCTGTTTGCAAAGTACCATCCTCCGGGGCTGCCGGACCCACACACCTTGCGTTCGCTAACAAAAGCCTCAACTCGGCGCTGTGCTCTGAAAAGGGCGTCCCAGGCGCCACCGCGAAATTCTGTAACGTTTGCATTACTGCAGCTGGGGATGCCTTTCTCAATCCCCTACACCATATCCTGAGGATTACGTCAAATGCTTCCTTCCCACTGGTGCCACCGTCCAGTAGTTGGCCACTACTACGGGGGACCATAGTAAATAGGACCTACGGTACACACAAAAAAACATATGTTTCCCTATTTTTGCTAACAATATTTAGTCTTGTTTACTATGGTCCCCGGTAATAACGTCTTCATCACCGGTGCCTGCGGGGATGCCGAGCGCACCGAACGGAGATTATGCCTTCCTAAGACGCGATCCCAACCTCTAGTCCACTCTACGTTATGAGCGTTATCACAGGCTACGCGTACGCTCTCAACAGCATTTCGCAGTGCAGATGTAAAATGAACTAAGTCTGACACGTCGTGGTTCGACCAAAACGGGATGGGCAGAACAGCGATCAACAACCCGGTGTCTAATCTCGCCATCGCGCGTTGGATACTCTTGTGTTTGTATCGTACCGCTTTGACCACCTCCCCCATCTCCAACCGCGTTACTACTTTGCCTAACATTTTGTGTTTTAGATCTCCTGTTGCGTAGTGAGGCCTGATTCTAGTTTCTATTAATAGCAGCATCTACCATCGCCTGATTTACGACAACTTTTTTCATTGAAGCCGGTCGGGGAAATCAGATCCGTCGTCTGATTCAGACTCATACTTGTTATTAGACCTCGGGCTCTGACTATTTCCGCCTCCCACGGCCCCTGCGAGTTTTTTTTCCACGTCCTTGATGGTTGTGGTTGTCGCAGTGTCCTCCACCTCTTCCACCGTTTCCATCTCCCCCACTCCAGCCGCCATCACCACCACGGTCGCCACCACCCCAACCACCACCACCACCACCTTTACCACCACCATTTCGGTCACCACCGCTCCAACCACCGCCATCCCCACGGTCGCTAACGTCACCACCACTCCATCCACCACCTTCGCAACCACGGTTACCGCCCCCGTCTCCAGCACTCCAACTACCGCCGTCACCACCGCGGCTACCACCGTAAGCCGTAAACACCATTCATGCTACCTCCACCACCAGGTTCACCCCCATACCCATCATGCCAGCCTCCGTAACCACCACTCCAGCCTCTCCCGCCACGATCAGCACCTCGACCACCCCTCGGTTCCGGCTCCTCCCGCTGCCGGCACTGCTCCCCCTACTCTCTCCTTCCTGAATGGTGATGATTTTGTCTTTACTGCCTCATAGAAGGTGCTCCTCCCGCGTTGGTATCGCGGGCTGTTTCCATTCGCGCTACTTTTAGTTCCTTCTGGTTGCGGCGGATTATATTGCTCCCTTTGGAACGCTTACAGAGATTCAGCAGATAAATGAGGGTATTTCGTGGTCATTCCCGCAAAAATCCTCAGGCTTTCTGTCGTCCACCGTTTTCTCCGCTGTGGTGATGTCCTCGGTCGGCGTGGGTACCGCGACCTTTTTTAGGGATCATGCCCGTGCGGTCTACCGCCCGCTGATTGACGGCTTTTAGTGTCCGGTTTTCCGGGTCGTGTGGCGGTGACGGGTTCCGCTCCAGCGGAGTTCGCGTGGCTCCCTTTAACTCCTTCAGTACTGCGGTCCCGATTTGGGGACGAATCACTCTAATTCCAAGTGGTTTGTCCCCAAAACGAGACTGCAGTACTCAAAGTGTTGAGAGATCCTCCCCCAATTTCTCTCTTGAAGCCCTAGTTACGTTCATTTCTTTATTCTACTCCATCGGCCACGAAACTTTCTTGGCCCCAAGAAAGTGTGGTGGCCGATGGAGTAGCAGAAGAAATGAACGTAACTAGGGCATTAAGAGAGAAATTGGGGAAGGATCTCTTAAAGGGAGTCACGCGAAATCCGCTGGAGCGGAACCCGCCACCGCAACACGACCCGGAATACCGGGCACTAAAAGCTGTCAATCAGCGAGCGGTGGGCCGGACGGGCATGATCCCTAAAAAGAGAAATGCCCCCCGTTTCCTTTCTGGTATTTCTATTAAGCCATTTCTGGAAGCTGGCCGACATCTCAACATATGCTGCTGCTATGCCCTTGGGTGATGGACTGTGCGCGCAAGGAGGCAGTGCACTTGGGAGAGAAGGTGACGCTTGGGTTATTTTGTGCCTGCTGCTGCACAGCAGTTCAGTCGCTGACAGCAGCAACAACTGTCAGTCTTGTATCAAACAGGTAGCGCATGGAGTATTATGTTTAGTCGTATTAATAGTACACCCGTCCTACATTCCGATCAGCACAGTACTACTCCTGTACTACCGGACATCGCAGCTCTTGCGGTACTCGTGGTATGACTTACCGCTCTGGGCGGAAATATAAGGACCGCTTATCATTAAACACGAAGACCCAAAGGTCCATATATTTCCGACCAGAGTTGTGCTACAGTAGCACTGGAGCTCGTCGCTATGTTGGCAATTATATCAGACAACGAACAAATGCCACCTCTACGGTAGGAGATGGGCAAGACCCCCCCCGCCCCCCCCCGCCCCCCCCCCCCCCCCCACCACCACCCACCGCCGCCGTGTAAAATGGATGTGATGTGCCTCAACGCTCGAGCAGGACCTTCCCGCGGTTCGCAACTTGGCGCTCGTCTACACCTTGGCAGGTGTCGACTGCATCGACGTCGCGGCGGAAGAAGCGGTCATCGAGGCCGCCAGGTGCGTTCTTTGCCGGGACGGTTAGCCCTCGCACTAGCTGCACATACCTGGTATTTGCGAACGATAACATCCTGCAGTAAACCCAACTATGTGTTGTCCCCGAAAACATGGGGTGTTGTTATAGAAATCAACTTTTTTCCAGAACGCAGCCACGCGGGAGTGCAGACAGGCGAGCAGGCACGCACGCACGCACGCAGGCAGGCATTGTTCACTGTTCACGAGATGAGCGCCTGCTCTCGGTACTGGTCCCACCCGCCCTGTAGGAAGCATTAGGGGACGTACTGCTGTGCCCTCTGCGGGTTGGCGCCGCGGCATACGTACGTCTTTGTAGTTGTCGCACAGGGATAGCTTACAGTGCGTGACCACGTGATTTCCGAGAAACGGCACTGGCGGCAAACGCGCGATTCACGGCGCCCGACGCTCTTCCGTGCTGCGTTCGTTGGTGCCGTTCACCCTTCCCCTCTTGTTGGTTAAGGCTTTGCTGCTCCTGTCGCGCCGCCACTAACCACACACCCGTTTGTGTGTGTGTGTGTGTGTTTTTTTTTTGCCTCGGTCCGGTTGGGCGACGTGCGGTGTGCATTGTGATGTGTGCGTTGTGCGGCGTGCGGGGTACGTTTATGGTGGGTCGGCCTTTTCGCCGTTCTTTTCCTGTCAGGGACGGCGTCCTTGCCGCTAGAGTTGTTGGAGAGGCGATAGGGGCGCCGGTGCGGGCACCATGGTTGATGATGAGCGTCAACGACGACGAGGAAGACCCTCACTTCCGGAAGGCTGTGTTCGACCCCTCCCTCTGCCCTAGCGGTGAGAGGCGCGAGACGGGCGGTGGCTGTAGCGGCGCCGGTGGCGGCAGTGGTAGCGTTGGCAGCGATGTCGGTGTTGGCACGCGAGAGGATGGTCCCTCCGCCAGCGTTTTGTGGTAGACGGTTCCTTTTCTTGTTATGGGTGGACGGGGGGAGGGGAGGGAAAGGGTTTGGCGGCCAATATGTGGTTTCTGTCGGCCATTGATATACGAGGAGACCGGTCTATGAAGAGAACGATCGAACAATCTGTATGTGGTACAGCTGCACAACCATGCCGTGTCACGGAGATATGTTTCATCCGTGTTTTGGGGTGACCGCAGGATGGCAAACCTAAACACACACACGCACAGGACGCACACACACACAACAACAACCAAAGTTGATAATAAATACCTGGTATGTATTTTGCCGACGGTTTCGTGCCAAAACAAGCTGCAGCCGACGCCCTTATCCAGTCGCTAAACCCCGGTGTCTATCGACCCACCCGTCCCCCGTCCGTGGTTCTTCTTCGCTCGTCGTAGACTGTCCACGACCGTGCGAAATGGTCTGCCCCGCCGACGCGGTGGTGTTTCCGGACTCGGCCCCACCCCCTGCACAGAGGGCTATCATGGTGGCGGAACTCCTGGGCGCCAGCGCTGGGTACTTGTTTTGTCTGTGTTTTTCTCGGGAGGTGATGATCGGGGGAGATAAGTGGGGGGTGGGATTTTGCTGAAGCTGCTGTTGTTTTACGTCCGTCTTTTTTTTTTTTCGGAACGATATGAGACACGATTTCCTTTTGCGTCGGGAAGGCCAAATTTTGTCTCGGCTGCTTTTGTTTTTGTACTTTCTGTTGATAGCAACGTTTTTTCGATGAGGTGTTGGAAAGGCCGGGCGGCCGCTTGTTCACGATGTCCTGCATACCGTTGCCTTCACGCCTATGCCCCGTCAAGACCCGTGGACGCGGGCTCTTTCGATAGACGCATGCGAACAATTCCCATGTTTCGGGTCTTCTCTCCCCAACCCCTTCGGTTGCATGCATGGTTATGCCTCGTGCAACTCTACACGTACATGAGCGGCATTGCCCACTTTCGTCTGTAACCGTTTTTTTTAAGACCGAAATGCGTGCATTAAGGTTTTAGCACTAGTAATACGAGTACTGTAAGTGCAGATTTTTTCCTCGCCACTTCGTGTTCCACTTTTTCAGAAGCAAACCCCTTTGTGATTATTTTTTGCTCAATTTTTCTGCAGCGGAGGCGTGTTGGGGCCAAGGTGCTACGGGTGTGGAAGGTGCATCACCGTGTGTCCTCCAGGCATCATTAGGGCCGAGAAGTACATGCGATCCCCGGAAGTGATCCGGGAGTTGCTGGAGAAGGTGGACGCCGTCGAAATACACACTAAGGTGACTCCCTACCCCCCTCCCTGCCCCCTACCCTCCCCCTCTAACCACCCTTCGCCCTACCACCCCCCCCCCCCCTCCACCGTCCCCCCCTCCCGAGAAAAGCGAAACGTGGTGACGGCTTCTACACTGTGGGCGTGGGAGGGGGGGGGGGGGGGGGGGTGACACAAGGAATTAGTGGCAACAAATTGGACGCCTTACTTATCGGACTCGGGATATCGTGATAGGTATCAGTTTGGGATCGGTGATAACCAAACACCGGGCGGCGTCGTGTTGACCTACGGCTGCTCACCCCTCATCGCTCTCGACAGGCGCTGCGGTCGTTCACGCGAGAGAAAGCGGCGTGTTGGAGGCGGGGGCAGCTGTCCTGTAATCTGCCTGCACGTTGGGCGGTGGACGCTTTTTGTTTTGCTCCCGGGTGGCGGCCAGTCCCCCTTTCCGGCGCCGAATCGCTTTTTGAATATCGAAATGAACCGTAGCAAGAGGGGGTGCGACACCACGATGTTGAATATTATCGTCCAAAGGAGAGTGTACGCCTTGTTATTGACGTCATTCCGCTTTCTGCCCCTGCTGCTGCACCGCCGCCGCCACCGCCGATACTGTCGCCGCTGCTACTGGTGATGACCATCCATGACGGGCGCAATTATTTTCGACGCTACCGGGGTGGCGTGCTCTTTGTTTTCTCTCGCGATGACAGGGAGACCTGGCGCGCTTCCGCGACCTGTGGGAGGAGTCAGTAGCTGACGCCGCGGCTCGGTCCCTCAAGTTAGTGGCGGTCAGTTTTCCGGATCTGGGGGCGCCGACACGGGCCTCGCTGTCGCGGCCATGAACGCCGTCATGAGCTCACCGGTAAGCGGGACGGCTAAGGCGGAGACGGAGGCCGTGGAGGACGGAAGGATCCAATTGCAAGGCGCGACGGGTGACGGCGCGGTTGATGCGACTCTGGCGCGTCCGGCTCTCAACGTGTGGCAGGTGCAGTTTTTTTTAACGACAAGGGTTGGCTGACTGGCCGTGTTTTCTGATGAATTGATCAGGGTAGAGCTTTCCGAGACATATTGATTGGGTTGGGGGGGGCGGGGGGGCGCGCCAGCTACGCTCCTGTACGATAGCTGGCGCACGACGGTATTGTCCGCTTGGCAATGGTTCTTGGAATATGGCTGGTGCCAATATGTATGCAACACGGCGACAAGCGCATTGTCGCATCGTCTGTTCCTTCTTCGCCAATTGCTTATTGTGCCTCAACGTCTTCTTGCGCACTCGTGGCGTTTAACGCGTGCCCACTACGCCGACGAATCCCTCCCCGCCTCTCCCCGCCCCTCCCTCCCTCCCTCTTCCCGTCCCTTTTACGCCGCGACGCCCCGATCAACACTCCCCGCCCTCCCTACGCTCCGATTTCCTGCCTTGCCATCAGGGCATACTAGACCAGACCAGACCAGACTGACGCCACGCGCTCTCTCGCCCCCCCTTTTCCCGCCCTTGCCCGGCTGGTCTGATAGACGGACGGGCGCCCGATGAGCGGCGACACTGGCAGGGGGGCCACAACGGCTTGCGTGCGCCTGGCGCAGAAGGTCCTGGCCACGAAAGGTAAAACGCGGCTGGTCATCCAAATTGAAATGTACCCTGGTAGTCGGTTTCGTGTGGGTTTGCCGTGGCCTCAACCGGTGGTTTTTGGGGAGTGAGAGTGGGGGGAGGAAGGGGAACCAGCATTGGCGCTCAATGCGGCGTCGTATGGTGCTTGTTTTTTGTTTTATTGTGCTAACGTCCGAGCGCGGGCATGACATATGCGCTCGGAGGCCGGCGCCGAAGTTTCCTGTGTGCCCCCGTGCGCCGACTGACGCCTTGGGCAAGGACGCGTTTGTTTTTTTTTCCTGTGTGTTGCTTCAGGGTTAGGTTTGCACGACCGGCCCCCCCGTGACCCCCGCTCGTGCTAGCTACTTGCCTCTGCCCCCGGAAAAATAAAAGTGTGAGTGCACTGTTGGTGCCGTGCATGGCTTGCTCGATTGATGGTGTGTTTGTTGGTTCATTTGTCCCTCCTTGGGGCAGGTTCGACTTCACGCTGTTGACACCTTCACGTCCGCGGACGGTTTTTGTGTTTTTGTTTCCGTACACGAGTAGTCTCACGTTGGTGCTCCCGCTACTGCTGCTGCTGCTGCAGTTTCCCCTCCTTAGGTTTCTGTTTGTTTTCCTTTTTTGCGACGAATAGGTTTTTGACGACCGTGTTTTTCCGCTACATGCCGCCGCCTTATTGTTCAAGTATGTACATATCGTAGTTGAATATGTTGCGTTTCGCTTTTTTTCTTTCTAGTTTGTTTTCCCCGTTCACCCCCTTTTCTTCTCTCCCCCCCCATTCCCTTTTTTTTTTTTTTTCTTCTTCTATTGTTCGCCTCTTGATCGCTTTTCATCGTTATCTTCGTGGCACCTATATGCTTGTCGCCCTCGTAGCTGTGCCCTTCGGAGACGGACAACACTTCGTACAGCTAGCCGGGGGCACAAACGACCGCACCGCCCCCAAGCTATTGGAGCTCGGACTAATCGGGAACCGTCAGCAGGCGAGCAGCGTTTATCGCTCCTGCCTATTATTACTTCAAATTCACCAATGGCAGCATGTTTTTCCAGACGAGTCGTGCACCACGTCCATAACTACACACCTGTCCGTGGAGCTTTTAGACCTTAGACTTACTCTGATTCTTCGGGAATAGCTTACAAGGTGATGAGCGGTACCGCATGTGTGTGTCAGAACAGCACCACCGCGGCAACCGCCACCACCACCGTTGCCCCTGTCGCGCGTTAACTTTCTCGCGAAGTTTTCCGCCCATGAACCCACCCGAATGTCGATCTGGTAGTCAGTGCCTTTACAATACGATAAGCAAAACTGAAGCCAGCTCTGTCTGATACTTGCTGGAGCACTCGGGTGCAGACCCACCCGGCATTCGCAACGAGACCTCTACTGAGTATCGCCTCACGCACGCAACCCCACACTGTCCACTTTTTATTGTTCTGTGTGTGGTTGTGGCCCTGACCCCCATGTGCCAGGAGCGGCAGCAACAGCAGCAGGAACCACGAGGGCAACATCAGCAGCATGAGCAGCAGGAGGAAGAGAACCCATGTAACGGCGACATAATTGGAGTAGGCGGTGTCGCGTACGGCGGATACGCGCGCAAGGTTGTGGGTCGCGCGCTGGATCGCTTGCCCGGCGATGGAACCGGGCGCGTGGAAGACCATCCCGAGGTTCTGTCCGCCGCTCTTCGGGACGCGCTTCAGCTCGTGGAGGGGCTCAAGCGCCGTTGCTAAAAGTCCTCGATTTTTTGCCCCGTTTGCTTGTTACGCCGACGGTGTGGTTTTTGTCACACACAGCTGCGGGCTGCGGGTAGCGGGTTTGAGCTTTCCCGGCGCGTTGATGTCGTGGTGTTCGCCGTGAAACCGTTGTAAAGGCGTCCTGCGTGAAAGGCGCACCGCACTTGTGAGATTGTGAAAAAAAAAATGAACTCTTTTACGTTTTGGTTGTCGGGGATATCGCCTGATGCAAATGTTCGTAGCATACACTGTTTGGGGGGCGGCGGTCTACGTAACGCCTATTTGGATATGAATAAGAGACAAAGGCGACGACTAAGCCTGTGCATGGGATGCCGCGAATAAAATCGCCTGCATGCTTCGTCGCCATCATTGCCATTGTTGCCATCACGGTTGTCCTCGTCATCAACACCATCGTCATCGTCGTTGCCGTGATCATCATGGTGATTATGATCACGTGCATCTTCACCATCCTTATGGTCGTGGCTTTGCACCTTCGCCGTCGTGCGTGTTGCAGCATCCATCGGTCCACCGGCTATGATAAATGTCCCAATGCGTTTTCAGATTCCTTGCGCTTACTAGCACTTTCGCGATGTTTAGCAATAACCGCTGCGCTTCATTCACGTGCACGCGGCAGTCATCCTTACTAGCACGGCAATAACGTACGTCACGACCGTTTGGCTATACAACACCTACCAGGTATATCAAAGCGCTCCACCTGGAAAACACGCCGAAGCGATCCGGCAACGAACCCGTGCGGCGCACCCCCAGCAGGGTCTACGCCTCGTCACGGCGTGGCGATGCCAAGCAAGACACGAGCACACACACGTGCAAATCGCCCCCCACAACCTTTGCCCCTTTCCGTTATACGATACCTCCATCAAGCCGGCCCACCTCCTGCACGATGGACAGTAGCCGCCGCTGCCGCCCGCAGCAGCAGTAGCCTACACTACGGCAGCGGTCTGTCGTCATAGCCCCCCCCGGCCAGTGTTTGTGGTATTTCTACTGCTGGTTATTGCAACAAAAGGAGCGAACGTTGGGCGCGCGCGCGCGGAAGGGGGGGGCGGTCGCAATTTTCCGCAGAGGTTCTCTCTGCGTGCGCGCGTGTCTCGACCTTGTTACTTACGTCCGTTCCCGTGAGCACGAAAAACGGACACGATTATCCAATACGTTGTACTTTAAACTTTGTGAAAAAATGTGTGTCGTTCTCTAGAAAGACTGCACCTCAAAAGTCGGTGCGTATCAAACCACGGAGGGCATGTGATACCGCAAGCTGTCAAGTCAGAGGATATCAAAGCAGGCGTGGGAACTCGCGTGTCACTCCACGTGCGCACGAGTCATGCCGCCTGATATACAAGAAACAACACACATGCCTATCATACCACCGATCAATTATCGACAGGACACCTCCCGGATACTGGGGAGTCACATCAAGCGCGTGAACTGCAACAATACAGCCCTTAAATACAAAACGAAGAAATACATGCTGATAGCCCCCTTACAGCAGGCGGAAAAAACTGCCTGTGGCCTGCAATGGCTGCCCGCTCCACACAATCTACGTATCCACGGTGTTACAGCATCGTCGTGATCGAAAAATCACATACATGCTCAAAATACGCGACCGCCACGACCAACACTCCCCTTGTTAAAAACGCCTCGTTTGAAACCTTTTCAGCTCTTCGGCATACACACTTTGCACACACGGCGCGGAAGAAACCGCGACTGTGTAGCAAAGGCGATTGAACGCGTGCTTAAACGCCTTCGATACTAAGGTCTCCCCCCCCCCTCCTCCTCCCTCCCTCTCCGCCCCAACTCCTCTCCATAAACCCTTATTGCTCAAGGCGGTTTGCGTATTATGCGCACCGCCTGCTCAATACATATACTGCATCCGGTCAATCAGACAAGGTACACAGCGTTCGAGTACACACATGCTTACCGTGCGCCCGTATGGTCGACAGAGCACGCGCACACAACCTTAATCTTGTCCCTGGAGACAAAACTTGAAACTTCGAAATTCTCTTGCCATGACCACATCTAGCGCTCTTGGCCGTGCACCAGCAGAACAACAAGTACCCACCCATCGGTCGCCGCCCAAAGCAACCACTCCATGCGCGTAGCGCCGCCCACGGCCAAAGCGGAAGGGACAAAAATTACTGTAGATTTCCGTCTGCCCTTACCACTCGATGCCAATTGCTCCAAAGAGGAAGGGCGGGGGGTAGGAGGAAGGGAGGCAGGAACGGGTGGGGTGGGAGGGAGGGTGGGAGGGGTGGGTGGGGGGGGGGCGCTGGAATGCGTCATCATACCCAAGTGGGCATGTCATCGAGCGGGGTCGACGTCGAATTCTCCGTCATCGTCCGTCAAGATCATGACCCGCGGGATCATGATCCAGTCGATCAGCCCGTACCCGAGCGTGCAGATCATCGCGACAGACGCGGCGGACATGGGCAGGCCCGACGCCACGAAATCTCGCACCACCAAGTACTTGCGGTTGTAGTCGTCCGTCACCAGCAGCGACGTCACGTTGGGGAACGACGAAAACGGCAGCGCGCACCCGGAAGAGACAGCCAGCGCCGCCCCCATCCCCAGCAGAACGGGGTTTCCACATTTGACGCCAACCTGTGATGTTGGGAACCACCCAAGTCGCGGGGGTCGTGGAACATCAAGTTGGGAAGGGGACGGGATGGTTGAAGAAAAACGTCACTCGGCGCTTAATTGGGAGGGAGGGGAGGCGGGGGGTCTTCCACGCAACGCTCCGAGCGTATCGTTTGTTGGCGCTTATTTGGGAAGGAGAAGCGGGGTGGGGGGGGAGGGGAGAGAAGGGGAAGGGTCTCTACTTGGGGTTCTGAGCGCTGCTGCTTGTCGGCGCCTTTTCGCTCTCTTCCATTGCCTTCGTTCGACACGCGACGCGGGCAATGTTGTGTAACTTTGCGGCTCTACCCTGAGAAAAAGGGGTAATTGAGATGGTGTCTAGCCCCTTTATGGCGGTACTCACGTATCCACAGTCGGGAACCAACTGGTTCAAAAAGTAACGTAGAGTTGGATAGCTACTGCAGTATAAAAAAAAGGGTTGCTTCACAAGATTTAACTCTTTTCAAGAGTCGCCTCGTACTGCCACCAAAAAAGAGTTTTGGCATGACGCCCGCAAAAACGTTTCGCCGACGGTCATGGCGGCTGTCTCGGGCTCGCGCGTACCAAAATCTCGCGCGGTTCCCAAACATGACATCGATTTTCGCCGGATGGTATGATATAACTCTCTCACCCCTGCTCCGTTCCGGCATTTGAGGGATGCAAGGGTCTATGGACATACAACTACGGCCATGCATAACACGAGCACCCCCCTCCCCCCCCGTCCCTGCCATCCCCTGCCTCCCGAGGTAGGCCCGTGTATCTCGCCTCGACTATGATGGGCATGAGGATGAGGGCCGCCACAGTGTGGCTGACAAACGTCGAGATGCACATCGTCACCGATACCACCTCCACCAGAAGAAGGAAACGGTTGTCCTGGGCGCGAAAACAAGCCGTTGAAGGGGTTGGGGCGGGGCCGGGGGCCGGGGGTGTGGGTGGGGGCGAGGCGAGTCGAATCGCAGTATAATATACGATTTTTTCCGGCGGGTCCACCGTCAACATTCTACCGGGGCCGTCAATAAGGCGACCGATGCGGGGGGGGAGAGTAAGGCAAAGGGTGGGGGAACCCTTCACGACCGGGCCGTCAGTGTCAGTAAGATTTCGCCGCACCCAAGCTCACCAGATAAAAATCCGCGCTCGCGCGCTACATCGGGTCTTAGCGCCTGGTCAGACGATGGCGCATTAACCTCTCGCGGGGACACCACCATTCCCTCTCCAGTCGCAACGCCAAAACGCCACGTCACTGCCGCCATATCTACAAGACAGCCAGCCATATTTACAAGGCGTAATTGCCGCAAAGGGCCGGGGGGGGGGGGGGGGGGGGGGGGGGGGAGGAGGGGGCATGCGTACAATGTACATGCCATACCTCGGGCAAGAGAGGTACGATGCAGTGCGCCAGGTAGTCCAGCAGCTGGCTGGAGGCGATCGCCTTGCCGAGGACGTTGCCCCCGCCTAGAAGGAACAGGGTGTGCCACGAGAACGAGTTGAAGTCTACCTGAGGGACAGGAAATACGAAGCCAAAGCGACACAGAAAAACGTTAGTGGCACGAGGGGTGAGGGAGCGGCGGGAGTCGGGGGGCAGAAATAGACACCCACCAGCGTCTCGGACACGTCCCGAAGAATACGCTAGGCGACACGGAGGACAACGGAGCCACGGACGACACAAGCAAGCCGCTATCCGGCCCACGATCGAACCGCGCTTCCCAAACGCTCATCGAAAAGCCGGCGGCCGCCCGCCCGACAGGACTCTCTCCCCTCGTGGATCGGGTGACAAAGAATGGTTCCCGCTCGCGGCGGGCTGAGATCTTTCCTTCCATCATCCCGCCGAGTCAGCAGTCTCGTGATGGCATGATCTATCCGTCCTGTCATCTATTGTTCCACGACGTGCCGTACACCTCCCGCTCTCCGGTCTCTCTCTCTCCCTCTCTCTCTGTAAAAAAGGCAACGGCTCAATGAGGCACCTTCACCAGACCCCGCGAAGGCTACCGGGGGCAGCTCTTAGAATAGCCCCGTTACCCCAAAGTATGCGGTGCGCCAATGGGTCGCACTTTTTATTGGTCGGAACAGACGGGTGCCGTTGTTTCGGTGCGGAAAAAAGACACAAGAAAGAAGCGCCGTGCAGAACAGCCGTTCAGCACAGCTCTGCACGGAACAGCAGCCCGAAAAAATCCTCGGGGGAGAGCACAACAACAAATACCACAGGACTGCAAAACGAAACGAAATCACACGGAACGAATCAAGCCGAAACCGAACCGAAACGAACCTAAACAAAACCAAGCGAAGTCAAAGGAAACCAACACCAAAACCAAAACCAACACCGAAAACCAAAACCGAAAACCTAAACCAAAAACCAACATCATATCCGAAAACGAACCCCAAACACAAACACCAAAACTCGAAACATAAAAGGCTTTGCCTCGCTGAGAATGCCCGAGCCGAAGGCGATGACGATGAACAGGAGGGCGATGATGCCTAGGTCCCCGAAGAAGTCCTCCGTCGCCCCAATCGTGCTCCACCCGAAAATCGTCAGCAGCGTCAGCGACACGATGAAGACGTTCTTACGCGACAGGACGTCGCCCCTAGAGTACACGATCATCGGGATGTGGTCGACGTCCGTCGGGCGCACGATGATGCACAGCAAGCACCACGCCACGAGCACGCCGAGCAGGCAGAACGGGAGACCCACCGCTATCCAGATGCCGAAGCTTATCGTCAGTCCAGCGTTCTGCAAGCCGGGGGAGGTGGTGGGTTGGGATAGGGGGGAGGATGGCGGCGGGGGAGGGGGCGGGAGTGGGGGTGGGGGTCGGGTCGAGTGGGGTGGGGGGGGATAGGGTTGAGTGGGGGGGCTCAGCCGCATTTTTCGGATCACGAAGGCAGGTGCCCCTGTCGTGAAAAGAGCTCGCGAAGATTTCGACCACTCGGGGGGGTAGAGCTCTAGGGGAAGACGGTAAAAGACAGTGCAATACCGACGGGAGCGATACAACAGCAAAAACAAACGTTTCCCTGCTCCTTCTCTTCCTCCCTCCCAGCCGGGTCACGCGTTGCTCTCGCCTCGAGTGCCTGCCGGGCAACCACGTTCTGCATTGACGAGATCGGCGTCACCATGCCCCCGAAGTTACAGGCGAACGCTAGCCCCAGCAGCAGAGTCTTGGCAAACCTGCACCACCGCCACCGCGTCAGAACAGAAACAAATGCGTCGCGCGTACAATGACGTGGGGCAAAAGCGAGTTGGTGAGAGTTGACCCGTCCGTGCTGAGGTGCCTACCCACGGTCCGGTCACGAAAGCAGAGACAGGTGCTCGATCAATTGGGGGTCAGCGCTCCGCCGACACGCACGACAACAACGATGGAATCATCACGATTGCGGCCGGCAATGACCGCTATAACTTCTCTGGTCAGTTGGGGATCTATACCCTTTTGCAATCGACGCAGGTCCCGACGACTACGACGAGACGCCGAATGATTCGCCGTGATACACACCCTGACCCCCGCCCGCCCCGCTCCACCATGATGTAAAGGAAACTCGCTATTATAGTGTGAGAACATCATCATCATGATGATCATAATAATCATGAACGCGATGGTGTCAGCTGCCCCGCCCCCCGGTCCTCCCATCCCGCACCTGCTCTCGACGCCGAAGTCTCTGATGATGGGCATCAGGATCGAGACGCACAGTACCGGGGCCGTGTGATTACTGATCAGGGTGGACAACAGCAGGCCTGGGTTTGCGCAAGTTTTAACCGCCCGCAGGAAGCAGGGTCAAGAAAAGGCGCATCGAGAAGGAAGAGGCGGAAAACGCGAGCACACACGGAGGAGAGGCTGCGGGTGTGAGGTCAAGCGCAGAGATAAAACCGGCAGGTGGAAACAAACCATTGAGAAGATAGAAGGGGGGAGAGGGGGGGGGCACGGAGGCTTGCCTGGACATGAACAGGATGGTGTGCAACGCGGCACCATAAACAGCGCAGCATTTACGCGGTCGAGAAACATGATCGCGGCCCGAGCAAAACATCTATCCGAAGCCCGTGCCAGGGACAACAGCGGAATGTTGCGCGGAGTGGAAATCTACCGCTACCGCTGCAGGTCATAGCTGCAGTTACGCAGCACACGCGTATGCTTGAATACACCAGAATCATGGTCGAACGAAGTTGGCCACTGTCGTTTTCATCGTAGCGTTCACCCTGGCAGAAATAGACCACTTCGGGCAGACAGCGAAGACGGGGTGATACACGGCAAGCGATGGCGTGGGGGGTTACGCATACGCTCCCGCACCACAAACAAATCATTCTATAGACGGCGCATCGGCCAGGAAAAAAAATCTCCTTCCCTGCCCCCCCCCCCCCCCCCCCCCCCTCCTCCACTTCCACCTCGGCCCACATCTCCACAGCACTCCGCCAAAAATATGTGACTCTTTTCGAGCAACACTTACTTATGGTACATATATAGGTACTGGCAACCCGGTGAGGCCTACCCCCGACAATCGCAGAGCACGCCGCACAAGTAGCGCCTGACCGTGCGCGCCGAGCCACACGCAGAGAGCACCACGCCGCTCACCGAGGTACATGATCCCGAGAATGAAAAGCCGGGGCCTGTGCCCGAGGTGTTTCTGCAGGAGGGATGCTATCCTGAGCTCGATCTCGCATCTGCCAGTCCGCCAAAATCCCCCCATCGTGCGTGTACGGTCCGCATGCATGCATCGTGCGCGGCGCAGGGAAACATGTAGGAGCGAGCGGCGGG
Source organism: Macrocystis pyrifera (assembly GCA_031763025.1). Classification (NCBI taxonomy): domain Eukaryota; class Phaeophyceae; order Laminariales; family Laminariaceae; genus Macrocystis; species Macrocystis pyrifera. The sequence continues at coordinate 10,572,429 of JASSKH010000007.1, read as the reverse complement.
GGGGGGGGGTCGGGGGGCGGGAGCAGGAACGCATTCCACGTGAGTTTAAGGCTAAAAAAACAACTGGGATACGGCTGCTCAGTGCTGTTCGCTCTTCTATGCATGAGCATTCCTGATAGCGATACTGCAAAAGGCTCACGACTCTGAATTCATCTACTTCGTTATCGAAATGTGGGTACTGCATATACTATGCTCGAAAAACAAAACAAAACACACCAGCTGTGAGATGCCTGGCACATTTTCCCCCTCGAAACTAGACATGCTATTGCAACAGGGATACAGAAGAAGTTGAAGGCTCGTATACGGCAACGGTCCGTGAAAATCGACTGCCCGGAGGGCGACGTTACCTCCAAACGGCCTTGACTACGGGAAAACTTCTCGGAATGACATTTTTCGGTACCCCGATTCGGGGAAAAGCGTCTTTTCTGGCGGGCGCCATCGCAGTCTCACAGCGTGCTATGATACCTAGCTCACACTGCCGTGGATCCCGTGTTCAAACATGGGATAGCTCGGCCATGAACAGCCAGCCCCCAGTGTAGCAGGATCCAGGAAAAAAAAGCGACGAAACAAAAGTGACACACATCGGACAGATCATCTACAGATAGACTATCTAGATCCTAACGTGCCGTTCTGAGGTGCTGTGCAAGGTCTGTACCGTACAGATCCCTCTCAGGAAACATGTCCTATACCATGCAGACTACGCGGCTTCCACCCGGTAGCGTGAGCTAGATCATACAGATGAGAGATCGATCCGTCTATCTATCTGCCCTGAAAGACCTAGATCGTGAACTGTGAGAATAGGATGATCTGTGGATGATCTGTTTGAGGTGTGAAATTGTTTTTTTAATGAGTGCGGTATCATCTACCGTGTGCTGCGAGCGCGCAGTCAGTACGAGCAGCATCATGCTGCGCGACACCTTGCCTTGTAGATGAAGAGCTCGGCGAGTAAAACCAAAAACTTGCACCGTAACCCCCAGACGCCCGCTCTACAATCACCAGCTTCTTGGTCGACATTCTCCCCGTCTGGAGGCCCAAGAGGGGTAGTTAAACTGTTTACTGCATACAACGAGCACGCTACAAACGTACACAATCGTACAGGGGGGGGGGGGGGGGGGGGGGGGGGGGGCGACATCGCGGCAAAAATAGCGCAACGCCATCCACGGTGGTGCAAGAAAAAAGCGACAGCTCCCCCTCACCTCGAGAAGGCCGCGCTGATGCTGTAACCGCCCATGATGAGGATGGTCGTGTGATCCACTATGTGAGACAGCACCAGGTGGGCGGACTTCGACCGAGACTTATCCTCTGTAAAAAAAAATAAAACCGAAGCGACGCGGCGTGCGGTTACAAACGGCTTCATTTTTTCGTGAGGACAAGGACGAGTAGGGGGATAACATGGAAGAGGAGGCGGAGCCGGCTGGGGGGCGGGGGGTGTGTGTGTGTGGCTCGCCCCCTCAAACTACCAGAATACGATACGAACGGTACATTACTCTTGGCACGCAGACCAAGCACATTGCCATAAAAAAAGCGATGTCGCCACGCCACCGCTTGCTCACCTTGCGCGTAACCAAACGGGAGGGGGGGGGGGGGGGGGGGGAGCGTACCCATTTGTTGCTTGCCTTAGTCATTTGACCATTGACCACGCATCCCTTTCGAGACGGAGTACCGTTCCTACTCCTAATAGAGACACCGCCAACAATTGGGCTCTCATTACGTTGTTTCCATGAATTACATAGAAACCTTTTGCTAATATTATCCCCTTCCTGTTTGGCCTCCTGTGGCCACCATCTATGTCCTAGGATAGCGATCGTTTTCTCGCTGCTATTCATTGTATCAAACTCCTCCATGTTACATTCGTCTATTTTCCTCATCTCTTCTAACACATCCCGTTCCTAAGCTATATAATAGCGCGACTCGTACGACGCCTCCGCCCCCCCGCCCCACCAATACACTCCTTTCCGCAAAATAAACACCAAGACGCGGTTCTCTACCCTGCCCTTGGCACGCAAAAGCGGTGGCTGCTACCTGCGGCAAGACTTACAGCAAAGTCCGAAAGTTGGACACGTCGGACCCTTACCGACCCCCACTTCGTGAGATAATAGATCTTTCAGGGCATATCTGTTCCCGATATTGTACTGGCATGATATATCTCTACTAATAGTTGCCGGGTGGGGAGCCGTGCATAACCTGCATGGTCTGGCGCATGCTTCCTGGGTTGGACCCGTACTACACAGATCCTGCGCACCATATCATAACGGCAGGTTAGGATCTACAGATGATCTATGTACTATAGATCGTGATCTGTTCCGATGTATCGACGATTGGGACAGGAGCTGGGAGGAACATTCACCGCTGGTTTCGATTTTCCCGCAGGTTCTCATTCCAGCGCTTCCCTGGCTTATCATCCCGTCATCAGCAACGACAGCAGTACTGCACTGTTATGTTTATCAGTAAAACTCGGTCGGACGCGATACGTATTTTCACACAGTACCACTGACTCTACTCTTTCACCAACTAGCTATCAGCACGGTTCCCACCAGCTCGCCTTCCTGGGCAACACGTTGCTGCAGGGGGTCGATCGGCCTCCGCTCGGGAAACTCTCAACACGCCATCCTTCGCCTACGGGGCGGGGGGGGGGGGGGTCAGTGTCACGGCAGGAGCAGAAACTATATATAGCCATTATTTTTTTGGCCGTCTGTTATATCCATTCATATTTTGTCTGCTGCTGTACGTTTCCCGTCTTTTCGTATCGAGTTTGATGGTGCAACACCAATGCGTTTTCCCCCTTTCCTTGATGTCGCCGGCTAGATCTTTATTGTTGCTACGATTTTTTTTTTTTCTTCCATTTTCCGGCTCCCTGTCACGCCCTCCTGCCCCTCCTCCTCCACCTCACAGCGCACACACTCAACCGGCCGAGAGATCTCGCGAGCTCCGCCACCCGCCCGGAAAAGCCAAACCTCCGACAATCCTGGAACCGCACGTGCCGCTCGTTGCAAGCACGATGACAACGACGAAATATGACAACTCCGCCCGGAAAAGCCAACCCTTCGAAAATCCTGGAACCGAAAATACTGCTGCAAGCACGACGACGACGATAATGACGCCAAGGGCGCCCAAGGTCACGATCGCGCTTCCACCTGCAGGTGAGCCCCGCCGCTCCCCCACCCTTTTACCACCCCCCCCCCCCCCAATACTTCATCTCCTCACCTCCATCGGTGTTCTCCATTATGTCCATCAGCACTACCAGCACGGGGATGAGTAGCGCGGTCACGAAGTAAGGAATGGCTTCGGTCACCCAGAGACAGGTCACGAAGACCAGCATCGTCAAGCACCTGCCACGCACCATAAACACGAGCGCAACGCGCGCACAACACACGCGTGCACACCTCGTCGATGATGGTAGAAAAAAAACATAGATAGGCCGCTCGCGCTCCTCCCCTCTCCTCCCACCACCCACCCTGTCCCTCGGAGAAAGCAAAACAGTTGCCATTCACTAGGAACTGTCGAAAATTCCAAGGCTGAAAAATATGGAGCGGGGGGGGGGGGGGGATGGGGGTATTCATTGAAATGCATGGCCGCAGCCGATAACATCATAGACTCCTGCATCCCTGCAACAACGGGGCGGAGCAATTCGGGTTTTCACCGACCAGGCAGGCATTGCTTTGCACCAAGCGCGAAGCGCCGCAGGGTGTTCGGCGTGTCGCGAGGAGGATGAGCTGCATTCTACTAAGAACCGCTCGCGAGGCGGACGCCGGCACCGTCTGGGTACTTTCTTGCATGCGGATGGCAGCATCGAATTATTATATTTGTTTTCCGGTGTGGGGGGAAAAAAGGACCACTGCCGAGCAGCGAAGAGTCGGCCAAACCAAGAAAATCAACGAGGAATCGCCACCCCAGCCAACTTCCAACCGTCGGCACCTCAACGGCTCCCTCAACGGTCACCTCAACCGTCAACCAACTCGTCACCTCCGCCGTCATCTCAATCGTCACCTGGAGGCGTGGTGGTTGCCGTCCAGATCCGGTGGATACAGCCACATCAAGAGTAACAGCTGCACAAAAAACAAGAGCAACAGCAAGAGCAACAGCAACATCGAGTGCATGATCAATATCGCAATGTCAGTGAACAGCAGCACGGCAGCAACGGTAACAACAACGGCTACATCAACAACGAAAGCAACAATGACGACAACAACAACAACAACAACAACAACAACAACAACAACAGCAACAACAAACAGCCGAGGCGTTTCGCAAGGCATGGGCAACGGGGAAGAGAAGCGACGAGAAGCGGCGGCACCACGGGGTGCGCTATAACGCGGAGAAAAAGAAGCGGCCGCGGGACAGGGGTGTGTCGTCGCCGGCAACTTGACCGGGGACTCCAGCGTTAGCAGCGGTGGCAGGAGCATTGCCTGACTCCGCAGAAACCCGCAGTGCGAAACGACAACACCTGCAGCGAGAGTTAACGTGGACAAAAAAAAAAACAGCACATTTTTTTTTTTTGTGCACAGTTTATTCTTCGCTGTCTCCCGGCCAAAACAAGAGCGGAACACACCAACAAAAGTTGGAGGTGCTCTTGTTCCGCTTCCCCGCTCTCCCCTATCTTCAGGTCTTCATCATTCCCTTGCGGATTTCCGGCGCCTCGGCACGTTTGCGGCGCGTGCTTCGCTCGCTGCTTGCGCCACCGCATTCATACCCATCCACCCACCCCAAAAACGAAAACCACCGTTCAGCAGAGACTCTCCATACGCGTTTTCATACGCAAACCTTGCGCCTCTTCATACACAAATGCGCGTGGCAGAAAATCAATCTCTGTCAGGGAAATAGCTACCAAACTCGACTTAATACGACCCCCCCCCCTCGTATCACGCAGTGTGTATATGGTGAGGCACCCACGAGGCAGCTACATAGTAAACCCATTGCTGTCGCTGGAAGTGGCCACACCAGAAATTGAGTCAATTCATCGATGCTGCCATCCATATGCAAGAAAATCCGCCTCTAAAGCGGTTCTTAGTAGGATGCAGCTCACCCTTCATGCGACTCGCCCAACACATCACGGCGCTTCGCGCTTGGTGCAAGCAATGTCTGCCTGGTCGGTGAAAACCCGACGTGCTCCGTCCCGGCATTGTAGGGATGCGAAGGTCTATGGTCATACGACTACGGCCATGCATGATAATGAGTACACCCCCGCCCCCCCGCCCCCCCCTCCCCCCCCCCCTCCCCCCTCCTCCTCTACACGGACTACTGCAGACCCACCAGCAGCGAAACGAAGAGCGGGGTGAACTTGATGGCTGGGAAGATGGACTTGTCTGAGCTGTCCATGTGCGCCAGCTGAGCGTGTCGCTTCATGTCTAACAGCTTGTCGCGGGAGACTAGGCCTGACACACACGCGTGCAGCAAGACATTGCGGGAGCGAGAGGTAAGGTGGCTTATTATGGAGGGGGATGAAGAACGCAACGACCCTCTAGGGCAGAAAAAGGGCGGGGAGGGGGCGGGGGGGGGTACAAGGCAGCGGTTCTAGCAACAGCGGCGTAGCGACCGTGGAGCCAGAGATAGTGGTGTAACAACCTCAACTATGACACCAGGAGGTTTCGTAGGTAAGAGGGGAGGTCTTGGGAAGGGTAGGATCCAGCAAGACGCTAGCAAGGATCGAGGATAGGTCATGTGCTACTCTGACGGATCGAGGATAGGCTATTCATCACCATGATAGAGGGAAACAGAGGCGGATAAATATAGAGGAAGGGATGAACGGAGACACACTGAAAGAAAAGGCCTACGGAGGGAGACGGACCAACAGTAAAAACAGAGCGATAAAAAGAGTTAAAACGCAAAAGTCAAACCACACAACCACCAAAAACCTCGTAAACGCGCAAAAGTCGACCCTGACCTGGAAGCGAAACACACGCACACACGCGGACACACACGTAAACATCGCCACCACAACCCCCCCGCACGAACGCACAGTGCCTGCTCCTCACCCTGGACCCTCTCCAACAGCAAATCCGCGGCCTTCGATTGGTAAAACTTGTGCCCCTGAAGTTTTACCAAGAAGCTGTTTCACGGCCAGTCGGTAGGTAGGCAGGTGTCGCGGGCGGTGGGGTAGCAAGGTGGGAGTACGCGCAATGAGGTGGACGGTAAAGCGTATAATACGTGTGGGACGGGGAGACGAGAGCACCGAGAGGGAGACGGAAGGGGATGGGGGGGGGGGGGTAGTGGGGCAACTCTTCCCGTGCCCCACCACAAAAATAGATGAATCAGTGGGAGGAAACACGTCAAGGACAGCCACCCGCCATCCGGAGAACACCGGGCGCGATCGCGATGCACAATGCATGGCTCGTTCACGCAGAGCTAGGTCAGAGAGAGAAAGCGCTGAAAGAAGGCGCGGGGCCTCCAGACCAAACGAAACGCCCGAGCGAAAGCAATGCTCTGGCGTCAAGAGCGGCCTATTTCAACCCGTGCGGTGCGCCGCCGACAACCCGACAACTCTAGCGGCAGCGGCAGTGGTAGCGACAAGGGGCAGCAGCAGCAGCAGCATCTACTCCGGGAATACTAATCCTGATGCTGGTGACTCCATCGCAAGCGCGGCAATAAGAGGGACCTCTGCAGCAGTAGTAGGACTCCCGTTTCTGGCGCCACCGTTCGGCACACCGACGAAATATCGTACCAGGTATGTAACAACGCGGTTACCGGTCAGATCTTCAATCGGCCGCCGACGGAAGTGAGTCAACGGAATGTATCTGCGGAAACCAGTAAGATAGGACCAGACGCTACTGCTGTAGTCTAGAAGACGGCCAAGAGACACGCTGCGTAGGACCTAACGAGCTTCGGGGCATGCGCAAAAAACAATGTCTCCTCCCCGGCGTATTTTCTTCTCAAGGCGCCCTCAAAACCCATCGCAGAGCGATCGGCGGCGGTCACAGAGACGCGATTGTGCCCCCTCCCCGAGGGAGTTTGTTGGAGACAAGTATGGGCAAACCGCCTTTCCTGAAACGCGTGGCTGGAGTGCCGCTCCCCTCGCCCTCCTCCACCACTACAAGAACAACAAGAAATACAAAAACATGGACAACACTGAAGGACACGAAAAAACAACAACAGCAGTGACTGTACTCCAACGGGACGCGAAAATGCTACCTGGTGTAAAAAAAATAATCAGCAATCTACCCAATCTCTCCGTCCCTTAAGCCGCGTGTCACAGCATCGCCACAAAACTGCGCAGCAAAAAACAAGAAACGAATACACCCTGCCACCAAACAAAATGTACTCGAACACACAACATTTGCATGGCCCATCCAGAGAAGAACCCATCGAGATCTTGCCCTCTCCCCCCTCCCTCTCTCCCTCTTCACAACAAAAAAACCCGACCCCCACCGCCGGCCTGATCCCCTCCCTCCCCGCCCCCCGCCCCCCGCCCCCCGCCCTCCCTCCTCGCCTGCCAAGAAAGTCAGTTCCCATGACCTTGTCGTACTTCTTGACGATCTTGCGGAAACCCTCTCCGTTCATCTCCACGAACTTTCCCAGCGCCGTTATCTCCGTGTACGCCTCGAACAGCGGCGTCAGCGTGTTGCCAGACGGCACCGCCCAGGAGTTCAGCATGTGCCCTCTGGCGATTTTTCCGAAACAAGAAATATGGGGAAACGAAAGTCCACCCGAGCCCATACGGGGACCCCGAAGCCGAGCCGATCCGAGGTAGGCCCGTACAGAGGAGGGGGGCACGAAAGAAAAAAACATAGCCGATCAAGGGGGAACAAAGCAGCAGGTCAGGGGAGAGTTTATCGGGAGACAGGGATGGATGGAGGGAGGAAGGGAGGGTGGGGGGTTACGTTCGAGCGAGAGGGCAGCGGCGCGCGAGGCGAACGTGGAATCGGTGACGTGTGTCGTTCATCCCGCTTTGATTCATGCGGCTCGGCTAGAGGCAGCGACACAGACACACCTGGAGGGAGGGAGGGAGGGAGGGAGGGAGGGAGGGAGGGGGGGAAGGATAGGGGGCACGTCTCGTCTCGTTCTAAAGCGCGCCGAACCGTACCGGGTCTCAGCGTGAGCGCTAAAATACGTTTTCCACCAGACAACTGTACTGCACGGCAGCGCGAGACTGCGGGGAGAGGGGACATGGCAGCACGGACTGCTGTGCGCGCGCAGCAAACATCAACAAACGCCGGTAGCAACGGAGGCACGTCAAGCAAGCTAACGCAGCCAGAGGTAAAAGCGGGGAGGGGGGGTAGGGTACGAAAGCTAAAGAGTGGTGGCAGTGGCGGTGGCGGTGACCTGATCGGTTCCACGCCAAGCCAACAGCAGCCACCCACCTCTCCTCAAAACCTCCAAGGATTTGATCGAGCTCGGCATTCTTCCCTTTATAGAACTGCTCCACCTGCCACAGAAAAAGCGCGGGGGGCGGAGGGAGTCGACATAGGATGGGGCGCAAAGAGACGACGACGATGGTGATGAAAGTTAAGATGATAGCGATGGTTTTATTGCTGATGAGGAAGATTCTGACACCGACAACGATGGCAGCCAATGGTGATGGCGGTGAGGACCACGACGATGACGACGAGGAAGACGAAGATGGCCGTGTTAAACGGTAACGCGCCGCACCGCACCGCAACTCGGTCTAAGAAAATCTCAGGGCGTGCGATACCGGCACAAGACACCTTTCCGGTTCTCATCAAGATCACCCTTCCGTGTGTGATCAGTATCACGAAACGCCTCGTTTGCCCCCCCCCCCCCCCGCCCCCCTCATCCAGTGACCCCCCCCTCCCCCCCATCCCCTACCGCCTGAGATCACCTTATGCAACTCCTCGTCCACCGTGCCAAAAAATTCGACGGCCGCGAATGTTCCGACCTCGGCGCTCTCTTGTCGCTTCAGCCGGACAAACTGCGGGGGCAAACCAACACGATAAATACGGACATGGTGAAAGCGCGCGAGGGGGTGCGGAGTGTATCACTATATATCCGGATAGAAAACGACCTCGTCGATTGCGGGTGCTTGATGCTGCTGGGGAGATAGCGGAGGAAGCTCCGGGCGGAGCATAGATGCTACAGGAAGAGCATAGCAACAACAGCGAAAACGGCAACGTCAGCAACCACAACAGCAACAGCAGTGAACGACGGCGGCAACAACGACAAAAAAACAACGATATGTTGCATCAGCGTTTGCAACATTAGCATCAGCAGTAGCTTAAACAGCGACAACAGCGATGACATAAATACCACCACTACCACCACCACCACCACCACCACCATCACCGCCACCAACACCAACAAGCCCGAGACAGACCCGCGAGTGAAGGCTGCCAACACGCGATCGTCAGCGTCGTCACCAGGCCCAAAGGGCAAGCGCAGCAGCCAAGGAGGTAGAGCAAGAGTAACAGGCCGAGCAAACGTACGCAAAGAGTCCCCCCCTCCTGCGTCAACCCTCCTTTGATAGCAAGGTTACGCAGCGACGTCGACCTCCGTTCATGCCAAAATCCTTCACGGCCACCAATGAGCTCTCTCATTCATCGAGCGCAACCTCGGCCCCCTTTTCCACCCACCGTGCGGAATAGCGCAAGCGTTTGCCTTCTCCCCCCCCCCCCCCCCCCCCCCCCCCTCCCCCCAATATCTTACGTATAGGTTGGGTTGGCGTCGGTTGGCAACGACACTCTAAAACATGCCGCTCGAGCTAGACAACCAGGTTACCGTTTTTTTTTTTGGAGGTCGGTCACAGCTGGTGATCATTTGTGCGCGGTGGAGAACCTATACTCCGCACGAGAGGAATGACCGTATCACGTATGTTTATGGTAAGGCACCCAAGAGGCGGTTACATAGTCCTTCCATTGCTGTCTCTGGAAGTGGTCACACTGGACATTAAATAAGCCCATTGAAGCCGTCATTCATATTCAAGTCCGCCTCACAAGCGGTTCTTAGTAGCGTGCAGCTCACACTTCATGCGACTCGCCGGACACCTCACGGCGCTTCGCGCTTGGTGCAAGCAATGTCTGCTTGGTCGTTGGAAACCCGACGTGCTGCATTGGAGGTATGCGAGGGCCTATGGTCGTACGACTACGGCCATGCATGATATCGAGAACCCCCTTCCCCTCCCCCTCAGCCCCCCCTCGCCCCCCTCCGTCCCTCCACAAACACGTCCCCCCCCCCCCCCCCTCCCTCCCCGCACCGGCATATCGTCGTAGCCTCACCTCGGCGTGCTCGTCTGCTATCTGCACGGTGGGCGAGGTCAAGCCACCCACAGGAGACCCGCCATCTTCGGACGAATCCGACCCCGCTCCCGTACCCGCCATCAGGGTTACGGGCGGCGACGTCCCCTGCTGCTGCTTCGCGTTTAGCGGCGTCCTTTCAGTCTCCGGCGAGGGCAAAAAAGCTTCTGCAGCCAACGCGGCTGAGGGGCAATAAAAACAGCAGCCGAGGAAAAGAGCACGTAGAGAACGTGTGCAACAAAAAAACACGCACACACGAAAAAAAAAACGCACGATCAGCCCGACGGAGACAACAAGCGTGCGTGTGTTCGTATACAGGGTAGAGCGGGGGTGGGAGGGGGGATGGGGTGGTGGTAGTGGTGGTGGTGGGATTAGGGGTGGAGGTGCGAGTGGGGCTGGGGTTGGGGTCGGGGTTGAGGGTGGGGTGAGGGTGCGGATGGGGTTGGTGGTGGTGGTTGCGGTGGTGATGGTGGGGAAGGAGGTGGGATTTTGGGGTTGGGGGTCGGGCTAGGGGTGGGGGGAGGGGTGTAGCAGAATGACAGCGGGAGCCTCTCTGTAGCGCGAATGGAGGGAAACCAACAGTAAAAACACGAGAAATATTAAAACATGGAGGAAACATTCGGTGCGTCGCTCTTCGTTATGAACCGATCGCCTCTAAACGTTAGCTGCCGAACCTTTTTTGCCCCCGTAATCCTGCGAATGCGCGGTGGGGACAGGCAGGAGGAGCAAAGCCGACAGCGGCGCGTCCATAAACCTGCCGGTCGGGTGTCAATAGCGTCTAGTGGGGGGGGGGGGGGTAGGCGTTGCCGCGCATTGGTCTGCACTGCCGCCATGGCACTCTGCATTCTCTGTTTTCTCGAACAGCCCTTTAGGTCGTCGTGGCGACGATTGCTAAGTGCGCGCGATTGCCCCACAAGGACGTGAGAGGCCCAACACTACTCGGGCATCGCAAAAAAAAAAACTATTGCTGCTGCAGTTTTCCACGTACGCATGGCGTTGCTGCTGTGGTGGATTTTTCTCGACCGATGGGTTGGATGCACTCGCGACCTAAAGTTCACTCAACATGCCTTCTTTTCTCGCATACTGGATCTCCGCCTCCTCCTCTCCCTGCACTCGCTGCATCTTGACGAAATCATAGCGCTTCAGCATTCTCTTGATCTTGCCGTACGCCTGCAAGGGAAAACAAGGGAGGGGGGAGAGGGGGGGGGGGGGGGGGTGTACTCGATAGGAGCCATGTACTCGATCTCATGCATGGCCGTAGTCGTACGACGATAGACCCTCGCATCCCTACAATGCCGGGACGGAGCATGTCGGGTTTTCACCGACCAGGCAGACATTGCTTGCACCAAGCGCGAAGCGCCGTGAGGTGTCCGGCGAGTCGCATGAAGGGTGAGCTGCATCCTACTAAGAACCGCTTTAGAGGCGGATTTTCTTGCATATGGATGACAGCTTCAGTGAATTAAAGTAATTTCCGGTGCACCTGGTAACCACTTCCAGAGACAGCAATGGGTTCACTATGCAACTGCCTCGTGGGTGCCTCACGATAAACTCCACGTGATACGATCATTCCCCTTGTGCGGACTAAAGGTTCTTCACCACGCACAAATGATCTAACTCGACCACCAGCTGTGAACGACCGCCAAAAAAGAAAAAAGAGAAAAAAAGAAAGCGGTACCCTGGCTGTCTAGCTCACGCAGTGAGAGGCGTGTTTTAAAGCGCCGTCGCCAAACGACGCCAACCCAACCCAACCTATATATACCAGGTACCCCTGGTATATAACATAGGGGCGTACTCATTTGTTGCTTGCCCTAGTCATTTGACCATTGGCCACGCATCCCTTTCGAGACGGAGCACCGTTCCTACCCCTGGTATATAACATAGGGGCGTACTCATTTGTTGCTTGCCCTGGTCATTTGACCATTGACCACGCATCCCTTTCGAGACGGAGCACCGTTCCTACTCGTAATAGAGACACCTCCAACAATTGGGCTCTCATTACGTTGTTTGCATATATTACATATTAATAGAACATTTTTACTAATCTTATCCCCTTCCTGGAGGGGGGGAGGGGGGGGGGTACTCGATAGGAGAGATGTACTCGATCTCATGCATGGCCGTAGTCGTATGACCGTAGACCCTCGCATACCTACAATGCCGGGACGGAGCATGTCGGGTTTTCACCGACCAGGCAGACATTGCGTGCACCAAGCGCGAAGCGCCGTGAGGTGTCCGGCGAGTCGCATGAAGGGTGAGCTGCATCCTACTAAGAACCGCTTGTGAGGCGGACTTGCATATGGATGACAGCTTCAGTGAATTAATGTAATTTCCGGTGTAGCCACTTCCAGAGACAGCAATGGGAGTACTATGTAACTGCCTCTTGGATGCCTTACCTTGAACACTACGTGATACGATCAATTCCCTTGTGCAGAGTAAAGGTTCTTTACCTCGCACAAATGATCCAACTCGACGACCAGCTGTGGGCGACCGCCAAAAAAAAGAAAATAAACGAAAAAAAACGGTACCCTCGATGTCTAGCTCACGTAGTGAGCGGCATATATTACGGTGTCCTGTTTGGAGGGGGGAGGTTACACTAAAATAAGGACGATACCAGGAAAGCCGGCAACCACACTTCGGATGGGAAAATATACCTACTCGTGTTGCTCCACACGATCAGGTGGTTCCCCGTGGAGGGTTCCCGCTGCTGATCTGAGCACGAGTTCCCATAGATACCGCGACATCCCGCGAGATCCCATGGGATACCGCGGCATCCCGTGGCATCCCGCGAGATCCCACCTGGGACGTCGTGCGGCCATTGGCATTTCAAGTGGCATACCATGGCGATGGGATTTCCAAAAGGAACCCGCCCAAAACCCCCAATAATGACGTGGGACTGAAGCGGACGATCATGGAAAAGAAGCACAACATACAACAACCAGCCGCCGATTCTGCCAACCATTTGCGCAACCTCTTGAAACTTCTTGTAGTCGTACGTAATAACAATACAATACTCGTAGAATATGCATAACGAAGGCCCGAAGGGTATGTGTCTAGATGCGCTATGCATGATGCTACGACCGAAGGGTCTGCACAGGCAGTCACAGGCAAACGCCGGCGTCCCCGGTGGCTTGGTAGGAGGTCCGCGTGCCTACTATGAATATTTAAGTAAGATCAACTTCGTGGGTTCGAGTCTCACCGAGCGCATACTCGTCGGGAGTCTTTCTTGCCTAAAATTGACTATTATGGGGGACCATAGTAAATAGAACCTACGGTACACACAAAAAACCTATCTACTTCCCTTTTTTTACCAACAATATTTGGTTCTATTTACTATGCCCCCCCGTAACAGCGGAAAGCGCGAGAGCGTGAGTTAGCTGTACATTCGATGAAAATCGACGAAAAGTGGGAATGCTGAACCCTATGCGCGATAAAAATGAAGGCACGTGTACATCGGGGGGGAAAAGGGACGACACCTGTGACCACGGCTTGTCCAGAAGATTCGCTGAGGGTAAAACCTCCTACGAGTGAAGCTAGGGAGGGTACGTATCTGAGAGGATTAAGAAAACAAGCAGGAAAAAAGAAGTGCGGTCATGCATACCACTCTGTCCCAGAATATAAGGATCTCTTGCATAAAAATGAATCCACAGCAGTATCCTTACATTGCGGGACAGAGTGGTACTTGGTACCTGGTACATCATAGGTCACCTGGTAGGTGAGAACCACACGCTCGTTCACGTCCGTCCTTGCCCGAGACCGTTATTTCACGCAGATACTACTATTAATACGAGTACTAATGCTGCTGTAGATGTGCGCAAGATACGGGTATGATACAGTATCACGGGGGGCCATAGTCAGTAGGTACCAAATATTGTCCGTAAAAATGTAAAAAAAGGTAAATATCTAGGTTTCTCTGTGTGTACCGTATATAGGTCCTACTGACTATGGCCCTCCGTAATATTATATTACGGGGGTCTATAGTTAACAGGACCGGCGTCCCCGGTGGCTTGGTAGGTGGTCCGCGAGCCTATCAAGATCAATTTCGTGAGTTCGAGTCTCAACGAGTGCATGCTCGTAGGGACTTTTTCTTGCATAAAATTGATTAGCGGAAAGCGCGAGGGCGTGAGTTAGCTGTACATTCGATGAAAATCGACGAGCAGTGGGAATGCTGAACCCTATGCGCGATAAAAACTAAAGGCACGTACCGGGGGGGAGAAGGGACGACACCTGTGACTACGGCTTGTCCAGAAGCTCGTCGAGGGTAAAACCTCCTACGAGTGGGCTGGAAAGTAAAAAAAATGATGAAAAAAAAAAAAAAAAAAAAATGGCATACATAAAAACCTATATATTTAGGTATTTTTACCAACAATATTTGGTCCTGTTTACTATGGTCCCCCGTAAATAGTACATTTTGGTACAAATAACCAGGATCGCGGAAGATATTTGAGTACGTATTCACACATACACTTGATGCACGCTACGAGCACGAATGCATGTACACACACATACCAGTACTATACACACGGAAGCAGAGTCAGTGGACAGTGGTCGTATGCATTACGGGCGAATGAAATCTCCGAACGTCTAACCAGCATCGTACACCTAGTGGTGCGTACGAGAGTCGCAGTCTAAATCGAACATATTCATGTGGGGGACATGAAAGGGCATCATGCAGATGTGGTTGAATGTCGGCAAAACAACATCGAACAACGTGGGGGGGTCCAGGGGAAAAGGGCGGGAAGCACACGCCATTCAATCGGAACACAGCAGGGCACAAGCTACTACGACTACAGCAGTCCGTACTATAAATACTAATGTACTCTTAGTTGTTGTACTCGCAAGCTCCCTGTGGCTAGAATTTCAAACGGAAGGTCGGATAACCCGAGCATCTGTGAGCTTTGAGAGGAGAATCATCGATGGTACTGCTTGCCATATAATAATGAGGTGAAAATGGTGTTATTATTACGATCGCATCGTCAGTGTCTCTCAGTGTGTTCTTTCGCGCAGCTACTGCAGTCTTGTAGTGTGTGCGTGCCCTCTTGCACACCCTAGACGGCGAGTGCGGATGAAATCCGACTGACTGGTGTATGGCAGTAGGGGGTAGCAGCAGTATCCAGTCAACATCGTGGCAGCAGCAGCAGCAGCAGCAGCAGCAGCAGCAGCAACAACAGAGGCGGCCTACGTCCAACGTTTGCCAGCGGTGCGTATAACAGTACATACCAGGTAGTTGTACAAGGTGCTGCGTTGTGGGCGATGATTCAAACCATAGAGACCTCGAAGTGGGCGTCTCGTTGAACTCCTAAACACAACACGGTGATTCTCTGTTCGTGTCGCGAAGATGATGCAGTCGCATCGTTCACCACGCGTAGAGCACAGGAGTACTGCTGTGTACCAGGTATCCTTCTATCAAGCACGCTCGAGGCTAAAATGTTCCATCACAGCATCTGGCCGACCCGACAGTCACAGCAGACATCGTCGCGAGAACAAAGCGACCCTCATCGTCGCATGCCTCCACCCCTAGTCCCCAAGGCCAAGCGCGCCGCGACGGGCCCCAAGCTCACCAGATATTTATCCGTCCATGGAGCGTACGCGTTGGTCTGGAGCTGCTTTCCATACTTCATGATCCTTCGTTTGCCTCGATGACTGTACGACTGACCACTCTCAGTGAAAGGCAGCTGGGCAGAGGTCAAGTGTGCCTCGGAAAAGTCAGCTTTCGTTCTTTCGGTTGCTGCTATTGCTGCGATTGGACCGCACTTCGACGCTCGGCACCCAGCCTTATTGCGAGAGTAGCAGCCAGCGGCCGCGGATGCCAGGGACGAGAGAGGAGACGACGATGCCCCGCGGCAGCGGCCTCGGCTCTGTTCTGCTACTACGCCAGCTGCTTTGCTCGCTGCTGCTGTGCGTAGGCTGTATGTAGCTGTGCGAGCGCAACCCGCTTTCTCCTGAAAGAGTTCTCAAGTTCGAACGGACTGTCAATCAAATACAAGTACTCGTACAAAGTACAAAGTGCCTGGTTCAAAACGTTGGTATATTATTAATCAGATGAATGAAATGTTCCATTCATAAAGAATCTATAATACATAATAAAAACTTAATACGAGATGTATGTTATTTAGACAGCAGTACCCGCCCCTAAAAAATATTGCGTTTGTTTGCAAATCAGAGGGCTTTCCCCGGGATTAATCCTGCGGACCGTGGAATCGCGGGTGAATCAACCTTTTGACACGTTCAACGCATTGACGAACGAGGAGTAAACAACTCGTACACAAACCACCATCGGAAAGACAAAAAAATCACGGCAAATTGAATAACTGCTGTCGTGTTGTCGTTTTTAAGCGAGTAGTGTATCACGACGGGATTTTTACCGCTCGACGGAACCGCGATTCCACGGTCCGCGGTATTAATCCCGGGGAAGGCCCTCCCTGTAGAAAAGGATAATATATTACAATTCGAAAAAAAAATCGGTAAAAATGGAATATAGACGACACGTATTACGCAGCTTGCAAAGTTGAGTATCAACTATTTAATTAATCAGTCGAACTCACAGCTGACGTATTTCAAAATTTATAAAATTTATTTGTTGTATATCCTTCGAATTGTCATGTTGCTATTAGGCTTGCCATCCGACAATGTGCAGCATGAGCTTCACCGTTGATCAAGCAAAACATTCCTGAAAGAAGAAATACCTGGATACAAAGGAAACCTATGCACAAGGTCTATCTATGATCTTCTATGTCTACGTCCTTTTATGCTTTATCTACGATATTCTACGTGTTGTCTTTACTCCTTCCTACATCTTACTATGTACTCGTTACTTTCGATTCTTAAGTCCTAAGCCGCATCCAAGCTCCATCCCCACGCCATCGGTGTGGGTCTGTCATCTCCCCCCCCTCGGCTCCTTCTCGACTCCTGACGACCCCTAAGCTAGAGTCTAAATCGCGATACCCCCCTCTACATGGCGACCTGTGTAGTCACCAAGACGACTTGGAGTAGGCGTTCCTTCACCACAATCCTTTCCTTCGCATCGACCCACCCCCCTCACGACACTAGCTGCCAGCTGGTCGGTGAACTTACTGCCCTCTACCCCGAGACGCCCAAAGCTTTCCACTGCTAAAGTGGTAAGTTTGTGACTCCATTCGTTAAAGGATACATGTCCCAGACGAGCGTAGTGTTGGCGCTTGCGCGCCTCGGAGGTAGAGGCAGCTGATCCATTGTGATCGGCACTACCTCCCTTGCAGGTGTATCTGCGCTTGGGGGTCAGCATGGGTGACGTCCAGCAGGATGGACTTCTCCCTGTACTCCCTATTAGGAGCATTCCGTAGAACTCCTCTCCTGACGACAATGTCCATCTGCAGATTTCGGTCTGCGGTGAACGGTTCGCCGCTTTCCACTTGGTGTGGAATTCCCAGCCGCTTCAAAGTACGGAACATCGCGTGGACGAGCGGTTGGTGTTAGTTTACTTGCGCCCTTGCTCTGAGACAGATGCGCGCGTGGCGAGTGTCCACGTCAACTGCATCGCAGCAGGGGCACCTCACTGCCACGTGTTTCTCTATCCCAATGAATGGCCCACAAACTCTTCTGCGGGTATGACCCGAAGTGAGTCCGTTATAGTCTCGCCCGAAGGCATGCCGTAGCTCCTGTCCCCTGTAGGCTCCTATTGTCGAGGGCTTTGGTTTCGGTTCCCCCCATCGGGTCGCCCGGTCCGGGGGGGCGTGCTGTCTCCGGGAGCTCCTCCAACGAGGCAGCACGGGCTCCGTGCCGACGTTGGTTTACCAGCTTGCCCAACTTCTGTTGGACTTTGCGTAAGTTCGTGGTTATGGCGTCGTGTGCAGCCAGCATGTCAGCCTCTGAGGTCCTGGGGCCAGGTCCCCCTCTGCGCCTAATTCTAACCAAGATTCGGGGACGATGCCCGCCATCGCATCCTGTGACACCCCCCATGTATTCCTAATCTCCCGCAAGCTGTCTCCCAGCTGAGCAATGATGCTCGATTCTGGGAGCCCCCTCCTCAACTTATCGCCCAACGGGCCTGTGAGGTCTGCTGGGACCTCCGGCAAGGTCCCCACCCTGCTTCCGATGGATGCCGACGTTCTCCTTGCTTCTGTCGACAGCAGCCCTAACCCTCCCGCTCCCGTAGAAAGGCGTGCTTGAGTTTGCTGGTAAGGTTTGAGAGTCAGCCGACTATCCCGGCACCCCTCCTGGAAAAAAAACGGTTGTGCCTCTGCTGCTCCCGGTAGTTCGAGGATTTTCTCGTACGCCCACTGCGCTCCGTTGTCTGCTCTTCTACATGCTTCGAGGGACAACCCCGAGTCCAGAGCCCTTTCGAGGTAACTCGTCCGTTGCCCGAGAGATTCGACGGTGATGAGGGCCGCCGCTTGTTTGTCGGGCATGTTAGCGAGGCAGTGCGCAAGGTGGTCCGCGCCCCCATCCCTCACTAGCTCCATTGCTCGCCCCCGCACGTATTCTTCCGTGCCGATCGGGACACCCACCACCGTCACCCCCCCCTTCGTCTACGATGCGGACCTCAACGCTCTCAAGGAGCGAAATGTCCTCCATCGTCGGGGCGTGCCCTTTTGGTGTAGTGCCACTGTTTTGGCGGCGTTGACCACAATGCCGATGTCATCTAGCTCTCGTCGGAGGAAGGCGAATGCTCTAATTGTGTTGGCCGAGATCCCTGTAAGGCAAAGAGAGACATCGTCCATGTACGCGAAGACTCCCACTCCTTCTCTCTGGAATTCCTGCCGGAATCGCTTCAGCTCCGGTCGCAACGCGAGGCAGAACATTGCTGGTCCCATGGGGTCCCTTTGCTGGACACCGCTGGAGCAAGCGATCGTCCTGGTCTCTCCTGAGTCCATCCGGAAAAAAAACACGTCGGCTGGTCTTGTGCCGTAGCTCTTGGCTACTAAAGGCGTGAGCGCTGGCACGCATTTTGCCACCTCTTCTAGCACCGCCGTCCTTTTCACGGTGTTGAAGGCGTTGGAGCAGTCCGTGACAACAAGCCAGTTGCCCGTCTCGTGTAGCATCCTAGCCCTCAATCCCCCCTGCTCCACTCCCCCGGGCACGGCGACCCCAAACTGCCTCACCTCTCGGTTTACCTCCTCCAGCCGCGGTCGCCACTGTCGCATAGCCCCTGCGGTGATGAGCCTCCTCCATGTCATACCCACGCAAACCGGCCGGCACTTTTCCCCCAACGCAGTGAGGCTCGACTGCAGGAAGAGCTGCCAGAACTCTGGCGGGAACGCGTCCGGCTCGTCGACGATTCTGCGCCAGAAGGCTGTCATACCACCTCCGAACTCCTCTCTGCCGATATCGGTTTGAATGATAGATTGTAGATGAGCAAATCGTTGACCGTCGTTTCCGGGGCCTGAGAGGGCCCTCCGGGAGTTGATGACGTCGAAGAGCATCTCGGAGGCATCCCCATCGTCAGGGCGCCACGGGGGGGCGTTTCCATCTTCCACCTCGGTGGCGCTCGCCAGCACTGCGGCCGCCGCCGCCGCGGACGCGGCGGCGTGGTCTTCGGGGAAGAACTTGGCTACCGGTGTGTTGCACGTTTCCTGGTTCCCCGCTGATCGTGGTTCTGTTGCGTGCTACTACTCTGACCCCGCCCGCGTGGCGACACGCCGACGACGCTCGTTCAAGCTTCGTCTCTTCCGAAGCTTCCTGGGCGGTATCTCGTTGTCTTAAGCCCTCTCTCTGGTGTACGCTATCAGCCATGGGAGCAGGAGCACTGTCGCCGCTCTCCACCAGCGCGAACCTCTGTCGCCTCTTTATCCGGCCGTCTGGTGAGTGGAGCAGGGTTGGCATGAGGTACCATAACTTTATCGCCCGCAGGAGCGAGTTCGGTGTCGCCGAGTCCCGGTTCGGCCGGTGCTCTCCCATAGCGTGGTTTAGGATACCAAGGGCGTGAACGCTCAAGCGCGCATGTGCTCCTGCCAGCTGCGGCTGTACCGTCTTCCCGGTTGCGACTTGTTGCCCCAGGTCCTCCAAGGAAACGGCATCGAGTGGTGGCCCTATGCCCAGGCTGTTTTGGTCCCATCCGTACCAAAGCCCCCGGCTGCGTAGGTCCTCGTCACCTATGGTTCCCTCTCCCATCCGCGTCGTCCGATTGCGAGGACCCGGGTCGGCTTGGACCGCTGGCTCCAGTGCGTCCCGTCTGGGATGCCGGGTTCCGCAGTCGGCGACTAGACAGCGGAGTGGTGTCGGTGCCGTGCCTCTCGCTAGGACCTCAACCACACAACGGGCGTGGAGCACGTGGCGCCCTTGCCCACATGGAAAACGTACCGCCCGGTGCCCTAGCTGAAGTGTTACACCGCAGACTCCGCATGCCACTCCACCTGTGGTGTCGCCAACGAAGGCCCGGGTGTGCGTCCTGTTCCCTGTTCTCCTTCCCTGCGTCCTGGGAGATCCTCCTGCCGGAACTCGCCGTTTGGTGTCGGATGCCCCCTGTCGTTCTCTGCTCCTCTCTCTCCACTTCTTTGGCTCGCTCCTCTCCCTACGCTTCCCTCTCCACCACTAGTTTGCGTTCCTCCGGTTTCCGCTTCTCCTCCACCTTCCCTATATCT
The DNA here is from genome assembly GCA_031763025.1 of Macrocystis pyrifera. Taxonomy (NCBI): domain Eukaryota; class Phaeophyceae; order Laminariales; family Laminariaceae; genus Macrocystis; species Macrocystis pyrifera. The sequence goes on along the minus strand of JASSKH010000007.1, from coordinate 10,551,695 downwards.
CCCCCCCTCTCCGCTAGCTTCGCTCATTGTACGCGCCCCCGCCCCTCCCGTCCTCTCCATCCCTCCCGATCCCTCGGTCCGCTTTGCTCTCTCCGCTCCCTGCTCTCTCCACAGTCCCCCCGCTCCCCTTGTTCTCTCAGCTACTTGCACACCTCCCGCTCCCCCCTCTCCCGCCGTTCCCCCTGCTTCTCTTGCCCCCCCCATCCTCCCTGTCCCCCTCTCCCTCCCCCGACCAGCTAGCGAGGGCGCGGCCCTATCTCCTCCCGTCGTTTCCCCCGCTCCAGCCGCCCCCTCCACTCCCTCCGCTCCCCCCGCCCTTCCCACTCTCCTTGGCCCCCCTGTTCCACTTGCTCCCCCCGTTCCCCTGGCTCCCCCCGCCCCCTCCCCTCTCCCCGTTCCCCTTGCTCCTTCCGTCATCCTTTCTTCCCCCCCCCCCCCCCGCCCCCTTCCTGGCCAGCCAACAAGAGTGCTGCACTATCCCTTCTCCCCGCTACCCCCTTTCTCGTCGCGCCCCCCCCTCTCCCTCTGCCCCTCCCGCTCCCCTCACCTCCCCCGTTCCCTCCACTCCCCCCGTTCCACCTGCCCCCCCTTCTCCCCCCACATGTTATTATTATTCTCTGCGACGTCGGGAGGGGGGATCCACTGGCGTGGTACCACTGGCGTGGTACAAGAGCCGCGACACCGGCCGCTGACTCTCGTTGCCTATCGTACTGCCAGTACCCGGGAGTTTCCCCCCCCCAGCCAACTGGCCGGGGCTAGAGCCCATGACTATGAATAATTAATTCCGTCGGTTGTGAACGAAACAGGCATCTCACGTGAACTTAGAGATACTACGCGTATTTAGAAGTATTTATTTATTAATACTTGGTACATTTAAACTGTTTAGTTTAGGGACAGAGGATTCCTATTATTAATATTACTAAATAGTACCTATTTGTGGTACACATGTTGTAGTATGATACTTGATTACTAGAAGTTGATGTCTGGCGAGAACATCAACACACTTCGCAACAACACCAGACAGCAGCAGCCCGGAGCAGAATCAGAATACGACGACTGAGAGGACAACAAAAAATAATTGGGACAATCCAAACACTTATGAGGTGTTGTAGTTGGAGCGGCGTCTTTATTCAAGTTTCAACCTATTAATAGACCATCCCATAAACATCCAGTTTGTTTGCTAGATTTTTATAAATAAAGAACTATAAAAAAATGCACGTCTGTCAACTTCATATTTTGATACATACTTTTTTATTATTGTGATTGCCTTCCGACAACATGGCGTAGATGCCGTTCCGATATAAACCGAATATCCGTACATGTTGACGAGGAGTTAGTTGATGCCTGGCGAGAACAACATCAACACAATACCAACACCAGACAGCAGCAGCTGGGAGCAGAATCAGACGAGTGAGCGAGAGGAAGACAAACAATGGTAGAACGCAAACAATTATCATTATAACGTGGTGGTAGTGGTTGGCGACGGAGCCCACACAGGCACTCGCCCTCGTTAAGATCATGCAGGCGGGGCACTTTGTATCCCTGGACAGGTTTGCCTATTAAGTCGGTACTCGTTGGTACTCGTGTTTTGATAGCTTACATGTAGAAGAAACACAGCTGTATTCCTTTCGTGCATGCGGAGGCTGAGACCAAGCTCGTGCCCCTCTGGAAAACCCCTGGTTTTCCACCTAAGATACGCCTTCCAAGTAATACAAGTACGACCCCAATGCCTGAAGCCAGGTAATTACCGGGCTTTCAACCTCATTGAAGGCAGTATCATAACACTGGTCAACTCTGATGAGCCGTATATGCAGAGTTATGGGAAACTCATGGAAACCCTGATTCCACGAACTAGAACGAGGAATCTGCATGGAAAAGCAAAAAGTGAATACAAAAACGAGAAGAAAAACAACACGGAAGACAGCAAGAACCACCTATCCCCAGCCCACAACTCTGGAAACGCGTCCTGGTTCACAAATGAGTGGCCCGATTACCTAGATCAGTCCCGACATTGAGCGGAGGGGGGTAGGCAGGATAAAATACGCAAAAACCATCCCCAACCCGGCCCAAGAAAAAAAAAAACACAAACCAGAAACACACCGAGCAGAAAATCCCCGAGCCGAAAACTCGGAAAACGTTAAGAAGTAGAAAAAAAAAAAACACCCCCACAAATCCAGGAAAACGACAAGAAAACCCCCCGTGCAAACGCGTTAGCCAAGTGAATTCGCAGACACCAAGCACCTCGTACAGCTCTCGTCGAAGTCGTGTAGAGTGCCGAAGAAAGAGGAAGCTTGATCGGTCCCGGGTCGTCCAAAGATCAAACCAAATATACTCCATCCGTTGGCGTAGTTGCGCTGATTTTCCCGAGCCGCCACAGACCGTCGTCGCCCTTGTACCAAACGTGGGCCCCATTGGGAAGCACAGTGTTGCTGTATCGGCGAAGCCAATCGGCGTGCGATACGCGGTCATAGCCGGGTGCTAAAAACCGCTCGCCGATACTCCGAGAAAGTTCCCGTTGTGCCGCGCCAATTCTCATTCGGCGGTATAGGCAGTTGGTTTGGCGGTGTTGGTTCGGGGTGCCGGCCCAGTAGCGCAAAATTGCGTGACGAGAAAGCTGAAGGTCCATTTCCCGTTCCCAGGATGGGCGGGATAGTCCTGTCCGCTGCGTCTCGCGCATCACCGCGATGACGCCACCTCGACCTCTAACCGATTGGTATCCGGTAATCTTTTCCACTTCGAGTCGTTGAGGAGGGGTCGAAACATCGTCCTCGGTGACGTGGTACGGGGGGGATTTCTTGGAGAAGTTGTTGAGTACGTATTGCATTAGCTCCGCCGGCAAATACTTCGGCATGTCGCCACGGTCGTGGGGGTTGGCACAGGGCTTGCAGCGTTGAACTGTTACGCGCCGGCGAGCCTCAGCGCCGGGCATATCGGAAGGAAAATCCAAATACAGGAGCTTTGCTCCGAGAAGAGATCCGTCATGGGTGTCCGCTGAGGACCAGGGGCCAACTGCTAGGACTTTGTAGGGGCCCGTCCAGTTGAGTTAGAGTTTGGCCTTGAGGACCTTGGCGTCCGTGTCGGGTTTCGCGCCCTAGCGGATGGTGGCCGCCGTATTGTACACCCACGCCCAGCCGCCAACGTCAAATTTGGGAACTGGACGCAGGGCGTCGGAGAGGGAGGAGTTGCGGCGGTTCACGCGAGAAACAGTGAGGGCGTGGTGTTCGCGAACGATATCGTACGCGCGCTGCTGGCGGTCCGTCGTCAAGTCGCAGTAGGCAAGGTGGTCGCGAGCCAGATGGGAGCCGAACCCGTGGCGACGCTGACGGAATTGTTGTACGCAAATTCGACGTGAGGGAGCTGTTCATCCCAGTTGTTTTGGAGCTCGTTGACGACCGTTGCCAGCATCTGGGCCATCGTGTGGTTTACACGTTCCACCCCACCGTTGCCGTTTGGGTGGTAGGAGCTGGTGGCAGTTTTTTGAACCCCGAGAAGCTGATATACGGCGTGCGAAAGCTTGGAGCAAAACTGGAGGCCGTTTTCCGAGAGGATGCTGCGCGGGCACCCCCAGAGGGGGATACCCTAGTTGATGAGAATGTTAGCCGTGCTCTCAGCGGTGAACTCTGCCGCTGTGACGGCGTACATGTCGGCTCGGCGGCTGAAACGATCAGTGAAAAACAAGATGTAGGTATTACCTCAAGGCGTCACCGGGAGAGGGCCGAAATAGTCGATGCTGACGGCGATGCCGGGCCCTTCTGGCAAGGGCAACGTGATGGAGGGCCACCGGACCGTCTGCCGCGACGTTTTCCGTGCAAGGAGTTGCGTAACCACCACCGGGTGCAGATGCTCATACCGATCCACCAGTAGAAACGTTCGAGCATACGTAGGGTGCGCGCGGTTCCTAGGTGGCAGGAAGCCGTGGAATGGCAAGCCTGCATGACCTAGGGGCGCATGAGCAGCGGCACATAAATGCGAATAAGCTCGTCGTTCAATCAACAGGCCGTACGACCCACCGGGCGTTGCGTATCCGACGCAGGGGAGGAGGACGGCGGTCGGACAAGTAGAACGATGCCCGCGTCGGTGGTGTGCAAGCGGCCTTCGTTAGTCAGCTCCTGAACCCCCGAAAAGGGGGGGCGCTGGTGGGAAGGGAACCACGACAAAATGTCGGCTGGCAAAACTTCTGGCCGGCCAAGGTCTATGTAGCGCATGGCGGCGTTGTACGCGGGCTGGGCCTGTTGTTCCCGAGTCCAGTCGGCATACGAATAGCGCGCTGCGGACTCACCGAACTGAAATCCGGCAGCTGCACCGAGATTGTCCTAGTCGGTCGTGGTGACGGGCGGTGCGTCAGTCGGCAGCGGAAGCCGTAAAGGAGGAGTCCCCACGGGCTCGGCGCGGTCGCGGTCAGACGGAATGGGTACCGTACGGGATCGGCGAGGCGGCAGGAGCCCGGGCCATAACGACTGGGTCGGGCGGTCACGGCCGTGGGGCTCGCGGCGAGGTGACAGCACGCCGGGCGGGTGGTCTAGGGGCCCCGCCGGGCCCGAAGCCATAATCAACAGCAGGCGGCGCGGTGCCAGCGGCAGCGGCTGTTCGTCGGCGCGTCCGAGTGGAGATGCGACCTGAAGGCGGCAAGATGTTCAGAGTCGCCGGGTTGCCAGGCGGCAAAGGGGCAGACGCGGCCGGATCAGTGATCACGGCCGAATCTTCTCCCTGTAGAATGCTCGTCGGGAGAGTAGCGCGCTGGGCGACAGCCGTCGCTGCAGCGGGGGCTTCTGCAGAGACCTGGTCGCCCCCGGAGGGTACGCCAAAAACCGAAGCGAAAGCGGAGTTGGCGGTGGGGGAAAAAACCCCAGGACGGCGATCGACGGTGGCGACGGAAGCAGATACACGAGCGACGAATCTCCCCGAAGGAGCAGAGAGGTCGCCAACCCTCATACGTGGCCCGTGCGCGCGAAAATCGCGAAAATCCGAAGAGATGAAAGGCAGCCCACCCAAGACTTTCGGTGTGGGGGGGTAGCCCACTCAAACCGACACCAGGGGTAGGCGAAGAGCGAGTGCGAAATCCGCAAGCTCGAATGAGGAAGATACCATCGTCCTCGACGGGGTTGAGGCAGCTAGACCCACTGCGGTCGTGTTCTGTGGCGGGCTCCGGCAAACGGGAGAGAAAATCAGCATTTCCGTTGGCGCTGCCCTTGCGGTGCTCGAGGGTGTAGTCGAACGCGGTGAGGAACTCGAGCCACCGCTGGACGCGCGCGTTGTGGTCCCCTACTTTGCCGATGCTCTCAAGTGCTTTGTGGTCCGAAAATATCCGAAACTTCGTGCCCCACAGGTAGCCTCGGAGTCGTTTGATGGCCCAGATAATGCTGCCAGCTTCCAGGTCCAACGGTGTCCAGTGCCTCTCGGAATCGAGGGGTAGCGCGACTGATATACGCAATGGGCCGTACCGAGCCGTCCGGTTGTTCTAGTTCGAGCGCTGCACCAAAACCGTCGATGCAGGCGTCGCAGTACACGTGGGAGGGGCGGGAGCCGTCGGCTACGGCGTCCCAGTCAGGGAAGACCAAAATCGGTGGGGCAGCGAGCTCGGCGAAGATTTGGCGGACGATAACTTCCATAGCCGGCGTAAAGACATGCTTGACCCCCTTCCGGAGAAGGGCGGTGAGAGGACGTATCCGTTGAGACAGGTCGGGCAGGAATTTGCGATAATATCCCACGCCGCCCATCTGGGCGCGGACCTGCTTGAGGTTCTTGGGCATGGGCATTTTCATTAAAGCCGAAACTTTTTCCGCATTGGGGCTTATACGCGCGGGCGAAATGGAGTGGCCCAGAAAATTGGAGTCCGTACCACCGAGGCGAGCCTTCAAGGGGGAGAGCTTGATGTTGTGTTTGCGCAGGCGTTTGAAGAGGGCTCGTATCGTCTTGACGTGGGCCGTCGGATCAGAGTCGAAAACGATCACGTCATCGAGGTAGGCCGCCACCTGTGCCAGACCTTTAATGACTTCGTTGATCACTTTGACGAACCAGCCGGGCAAAGCACTGCTGCCTTGGGGCATGACGAGCCATTCGAAGAGGCCCGTGGGGGTGCAAGACGCCGTGAGAGGGACGGTGTCCTTATGCGCGGTAATCTGGTGGAACGAGGAGACCAAATCGAAGAGGGAAAACACCCGTCCCTTCCCCAGGGAGTCGAGGACCTGGTCCACGCGAGGAATAGGTGGCTGGCTGAAGCTGCTCTGAACTGGTTGAGTTTCTTGCAGTTCACGGTGATCCGAGCGCCTCCAGACTTCTTCGGGATGACCACCAGCAGGCTCGAGTATGGAGAGGTCCAGTGCTGGATCAGGCCCGCCGCTAGGTACTGGTCCAAGGTGGCCTCCACTTCCTTGGCCAGGATGGGATTGATGTGGTGCGGCCTGGACGTGACAGGAGCGCTTCCTTGTGGGATCGAAATCACGAAAGGCATCCACGAGCAGGAACCAAAATCTGACTTGGACTTCCAGAAAACGTCAGGAAATTCGCAGAGAACATCTCCCAGCTGTTCGATGACCTCAGGGGTCCAGTCCGTGCCGTGACGGTCAAAAGCCACCTCCCGCAGATGTAACGGCAGGCGTGCCCAGACGCACAGGAACGAAGCGCGCTGTTCTGGGCTCAAACGCTCAAGCAGTGCAGGCGAGGGCGAGGGCGGAGCTGCGAGGAGGAAAGCTGGAACTACGGAGACCGGAGACACCTCATATAGTCCGGGGGGAGGGCTGGGGGCTCGGTTGTCCTGCTGCAAAACGTCCAGCGGGACGCTCAGCAGTGGGGCGTGGGAGACGCCGAGGATATCCCCCGGTTCGAGAGCCGCCACTCCAACGAGGGGAAGAACCTGTCGTCCGGAGGCGACGAAGTGCTCCTCGACCGAGGGCAGGTCAGGCTGGGGCAACATGTCGACCAAGCAGTGTCCGGTGAGAGCCTTGGAGCCATCGCGTCGAACCACGTTAACAGGAAGGAGTTGAAGATCGTCGGACAGGGTGACGCCTGCCGCACCCTCATAGCGTAGATGGAAGCAGCCACCCGAAGCGGCGGGGTCGATGGCGTACACGGACATGCCTGTCGGGGCGTGGTGAATCAACTCCAGCTCGCCAAAAACCGCGTTGGTCAGACGGCCGAGGTGGCAGAGAGTGGTAGGAGCGGCTATTAAAACGCACCCAGCTGTCACGTCCCACCAGTACTGCATGCTGCATCACTGAGGGGGAAACCACGCAGGCCCAGACTGCGAGGGAGAACGTAGGCTCATTTTCTCGAAAAAAATGGACGCTCAGGCGTACACGCGTCGAAGTCTTCAGAGGGGCCGATTCGCCTAAACCCCCCAAGAACGAGGGGCACATTTCTGCTCGCACGCAATGGATGCCGCACCAACCGAGTGCATGCGATCCAAAACATCTCGTCGGATGAAATTCTGTGGGCAGCCAGTGTCAAGAAGCGCCACGCAACCAAAAGGTGCAAGAACGCCAGCTCCGCTGTGAATCGCGATTTTGGTTGTAAAAGAGGCGTCATCGAGGGTATTTGTGCCCCCGACGAGGCAGGGGCCGTGTTCTGGCTGCGCGAGGGAGGGGTCGACACTAGGGGCGACAGCCAAAACCTCGGGGCTGTGATCAACCAGCGCGTCAGAAAAATAGGTCGAAAACTCCAAGGGGGGACCTAGGCAAGCGCGGGCGACGGCCAAAGGGCGGGGCGGCGCCGGTGAAATCTCATGGATTTTATCAGTCGTGGTCAGAGTGCAAAATTGATGAGAGGAGGCGGGGTGTGCCAACCCGGCCTCACTTGAGCGGAGGGTGTCGCGAACGACGGAGAGAGCTTTCCCGAGTAATTTTTTCCCACGCCACCGAGAGGGGTCTTGAGCCTCGGGGTCGTCTGCCCGGAGGCCGACGCCCCACACGGTGTCAAAAGGGCTGGGCTTCAGCCAAAATTTTGGTGCCAGTGCTCAATAGGTTCCGCTTCATTGCCGGGTTCTGCGAGAATTTTGCAAAAGTACCAGCAAAGACGGCGTCTTCCCGAACGCGGTCCCAGATAGCGCAGTCGAAGTTATGCACGCCTCGACCGAGGCGTTTATGCTCACGTGGGTCTGGCGAGGCCATAATCCGCTCCGCTGTGTCGTGGTCCCGAAAAAGGCTAGCCTTTTCAGCCATCATATTCTGCTCCGCGCAGGAATATGATACATCGTCGACGACAAAAGACGAGGGAGATCACTGCGAAAAATAGGAGGGGGGCTGCAAGAACAGTACCACCCGCTCCGTTGAATACTCGAGCGTAGGGTCAAAGACCGACGGTGCCGAGTCGTCGGTGGCCGCAGTTGCGGTGTTTGGGGGGGGGAGTGTGCTTCTCTGAGAGCACTGAGCCCCTAGTGCCCGAGGCGAGTCCGGTTCTACGTACACTGGCTCTTTGTCACCATTGCTCGTAGGCAAAAAAATCACCTTAAGATTCTCTCACTGCGCCCGATGATCTCTGTCCTGGACCAAAGGGGGCAGAGGGCTTTGAGCCCGTTCTGCTTGACGAGAGCTGCGATTCTTCCGAATTTAACAGGTATGCTGTCCGGTTGATCTGACCGGAGGCCGTGGAGTCACCACTGGCTCGACGGACAGTGCCAGGTTTCTCCTGTTCCACTGGAACCGAAAGAGCACTGCGCACGTGGGGTGGCGTGCGCGAAGACGAAAGAGGGCCTGCAGACCCTGTAGACGTCTTCAAGAACGGTGCTCGGGTGGGGGGCAGCAAAGGGTCCACCGGAGAGGGCTTCCGCCCTGTAGTCCTGGTGGGGAAGGGGGACGAGGTAGCTAAACTTGTCGACTCTTCCTTGATAGGAAAAAGGGTGGAGCGGCCACCGTTATTGCGAGGAAAGCCGAGTCGACCTTCAATCGAGATGTCGGGGTTTCGTGTTTGCCTTCTCGCACCTCAAGCCGACCGCCACCGCATGGCCGGGAGGTGGAGGAAGGGGACACCCTCGCTGAAAAGACGACGCGACGGCGCGACACTCGTCGTGCTGCGCGGTGCGTGGTTCCGGACAGCGGCGTTTATCGCGCCTGCTCTCGGGCCCAGGTTGAGGGGAGCGGCGTTTGAGGCGCGGGCCCCCGACGTCGGGGAAGACGCCCGGGGACTCCCCGGTAAAAGCAGTAGAGCTGAGTCACTGCGTCGGTCCGAAGTACGGAGTAACGCGCGGGGCGGGAGCGGAGCAGGTCGGCGCTGAGTGCTGAGCGAGCCTGGGACGCGAGCATCTTGTGAAATCAATGTTTTTTTCTCCCGGCAATGCTGGCGGCGGGTGGGCAGGAGGAGCCGAATCGCCGTCGACCTGTCAGTTACCGGCGCGGAAGGTGCCTGGCTGGCGTCCGTTCGGGTTTCCGCCCGAGTTATGCGAGGCATCGTAGCGAACCCCCGAGACGGGAGCTGGGGCGGAAGAGGTAGGGGCGGTCGTACCACCACGGTGATGGTCAGAGTTAGACTGCTGATGTCCTCGTTCCGCGTGTGTGTTGTAGCCGTCACCCTGTCTGTTCTGCTGACCCTGGCCGTGGTGTTGCCTACGCGAGTGGCCGGGACGACGCCTGTGTTTCTTCTGGTTGTGTTTGTTCGGTCGGGAATTGTTCTCGCGGCGGTGTCTGATCATGCGTTCTTGCCAACGACGGAACGCTTCGCCTTCGTCGCCGAGCGTTCCGAGGTCGAGGTTTAAGATACCGCCAAGGTTTAGAAAGGGGTGTCTACACTGTCGGAGAGTGTGTGTCTTCGTGACAGTTAAAACAGTGTCCTCAGTTTTCGCTGAGGGCGGCCGCGCGAGCGGACTATGAAAGTAGGCCACTCCAGAGGGGAGGGTTCTCGGTCTGGATGGACATGCAAACAGCGTGAACTTCAGCATAGTGGTGTTCTTCTAGGGGCCAGCAGTTGGAAGAGGTGTCAAGCCACGGGTCGAGGCAGTCAGGGATGGGTTCGTTGACATTCATCACAAGCGGATTATTGCGCGATTCCGTCTGCCATGAAGGCGAATGGGGAAGCGTCTGGCCCTGGCCGCGACCAATATTGGCGGGCCGGGGCCCCGCCGGGGTGGATGACCGCACACCCGTCGAAGAAGCAGGCGAAGAAAAATTGATGGCAGGTGTCTTATTGTTCGCGAGAGTCTCAAAAGCCAACCACATGGCGTCCAAAGTGCCGAACGACCTCGATACCGTAGCCAAAACTCCCGGGTACAGCGTGGGCATCAAGTCGGGGTACTCCTCGTTCACTGCCATCCGAACCACCTCCAAAACAACCTCCACCCCCGGTGCCAAAACATGCTCAGTCCCCGTCACTGCCGACACCACCCCTCGAAATGCACGGCTAAAATCGCAAAAGGGAGTCCCGTTGGGCACGCCAAAATTATTCAGCTTGGTGCAGCTGGCCCCCGTGTCGGGGCGGTTGAAGTGGTTGCTCAGTCCGCTCAGGAGGAGCGTGAACGCCCCCGGTCACGTCGATCCGGCTGCGAGGGCGCGCGACACCTGTCCAAATAAATCATCCATCAAGGTAGCGAGGGGGGTGGTCTTGGGATTGTCAGGCGCGATGGCGCGCGCGAAGGATTTCTTGAGGGGGTACTCCCAACCGGGGATCTAATCAGTTGAACTAAGACCTCTTCATGGCTGTCATCGTTGCACATCATGAGGATATCATACGCGAAGGCCTTGACCGAGCGAGTGCGTTGGTGCGCGGCATCCGAAGGGTTGATCGAAGAGGGAAAAGGTACGACAGAAATGCGAGAGATGTCTTTGAGTCCCAGGTGTTTGCACGCCCGTTGTACATCGGCGGTGTGTTTTTTCGCGGCGGCGGCGGCGGCGGCGGAGTCGATCGCCGATGTTCGGGCGTGAGCAAGGTTAGATGACCCGGGCATGGCGCGGTCATCGGACATGGTCAAACGACCAAGAAGCGCGGCGGAAGAAGCAACATCAGTCAGCGAGGGCACCACTTGCCTCTTCCTGGTAGCGTCCGTAACCTCGGGGACGGGAGCTTTTTTGTTGTCGTCCAAGGAGGAACTGGGAGAACTGGCTCGAGAAGAGTTTCCGGTAGCGGCTGTCACTCGAACTCCCCTTCCCCTTAGCTCGGTTTCTCCGACGTCCAGCCCCGTTTCGCCCAGACGTGCCACTGCCGTCGTCCGCGCCTGAGCCCCGGCGGAACCTGCCGTCCGGACCGACCGAGTCCCCTCCAACTCTCGGGCGCCAGCGGTCCTGGTCGCCAGCGCGCCAGCGAGAGCGGTCCCGGGCCACAGAGCTGGCTTCAACTCCCGGTGCTGGTGAACCCGGTGTTCGAGAGACCGCTGAAGGAGGCGAGGTGGTGTCCAGTATCCAGTCCCTTGTCGGGGAGGTGGAGTTCCTGGTGGGCGGAGTGTGCCCGCCGCTTGCAGTGGAGGAGATAGGCGACAGGTTTTGGCCAAGAAACGGTGGTGGAAGAAGCGTCGTGCGCCTTCCGGAGGCTGACCACCAGAGTCATGGTGTACGCCCGGCGTTGCTGGGCCTGCCAGGAATCGTACACCATAATGATCCAAGCATCGTGGACGGAGAGGTCGTCTGCGGGCATCTCGCGTCGGAGTCGGCGAGCGGCAGAGACTACCAGAGTCTCCGCATCAGGGGGGACGCACGGGTTGGGCTCGGCCGCGATGCAGGCGACACTCCCCGGCAGGAAGTCCAGGTCCCCGGTACGCTTAGTCCTGCCGTCGACGCCACTTGTTAAGATCATACAGGCGGCACACTTTGTATCCCTGGACGGGTTTGCCTATTAAGTCGGTACTCGTTGGTACTCACGTGTCTTGGTTGCTTACAGGTAGAAGAAGAGCAGTTTTATTCCTTTCGTGCACGCGGAGACTGAGACCAAGCTCGTGCTCCTGATACGCCTTCCAAGTTTTGAAATACGATCCCAGTCCCTGAACCCAGGTAATTACCGAGCTTTCGACCTCATCGAAGGCAGTATCATAACACCCTCCTGCCGTTTTTATTCAAGGTTTAACCAAGACTATCCCACAATATGCAAAATTTGTCCCGAAATATAAAGTTTTTTCTAATACTACACTATTAATATTAAATCAAACCGGTCGCTATGCTGAGGGACAGAGTGACACCCAGATTGTTGCCGGATTTATAGTATCATGATGAATAATGGCGAGAAGTTGAGGTCTGGCGAGAAAAGCAACATCACACAACAACAACACCACCAGACAGCAGCAGCCGGGAGCGGAATCAGAATACGAGTAGTGAGAAGACAACAGAAAATTATACAAACGAAAACAATAATAAGGTGGTATTAGCTGGAGCGGCGGAGTCCACAGCCCTCTCCTCCCGTTTTTATTCATGTTTCAACCAAGACCATCTCATAATATCGAGATTTGCCAGATTTGTTTTTTCAGAATTGGTTATTTCGTAGAAGAAGACCCGTGAGTCGGCCGGATTTCATGACCAACAACTACCTGCTGTAACTGCTACTACTTAAACTGCTGTTTGTTGTTGTTATCGATACCCATCGATTAATAGCTGACGTTAGTCGGCAACTTGGTTGGTGAGTCAGCTGATGGCCAGACGACCTGACGACTCAAGTCGGGCGAGCGAAGCGAGTCAAGTCAGCCCTCCCCCGGCCAAGCGCCCCCCCCCCCCCCCCCCCCCCACCCCTACGCCCCGTTCCCCCCCGCGCCCCCCCCCGCAATAAATAAAATTATCTCTCATGTAACAATCCTTCCCACAAGTAAGAAGTGCGGAAGCCCGAAAAGTCGGATACTCGGTACATCCGGGCAACAGCGATGTCCATTGCCGGAGAAGAGTCTCGGACTGACCGGACATCCCCTCATAGGTATTTACTTATTGACTAAGATGCCGCGGTGCCAGCCGTGAGTTTCGCAGGCGAGACGGCGTGCATGTCTGCGCGCCGACTGAACCAACCCGTGAAGAGAAGAATGTACCTTGCCCCGAGGAGTGACGGGGAGGGGGACGAAGTAGTTGACGCTCACCGCGACATCAGAGGGTCGGACGGCAAGGGCAGGGAGATAATGGGCCAACGTACCATCTGTCTGGAAGATTTTCCTTTCGCGCCTGGCATTATTTTTTATTGTAGATAACGACGAAGCCACTACCGCGTGCAGCCACAGCCGTTGCTTGTGCGTAGTGTGCTGTGTGTGTTGCGCTGTGCTGTGTGATGTGTGTTGTGGTTGTGTGCGGTTGTTGTGTGCTGTGTGCGGTGTGCGCGGGCTTCCACTATAATATAGACAACAGGGGGGGTGGAGGACCCGTGGATCGGGCTCAACTAATACGTACGGACGGCTCAATCTGATTATGGGAAGTTACGTGTACTCCCGTAACTGCCACCACTGTTTAGGACCGCACTATCATTATAGAGGTCAGAATATCTACCAGGTACCAGGATGGGGGGGCTGCCCGCAGGGCCTAGGAGGGAGGGAGAAAGGGAGGGTGGGAGGGAGGGAGGGAGCAAGGGAGGGATGGAGACAGGGAGGGAGGCTTCGACCTGATGCGTGCGGCATGGGCGTAGCCGTTTCGAAAGAAATCGTCCGTAGGTGACCATTGCTATTGCCGTGCCGCTTGTCGCTTGCAGCACAGCAGTACTTTACTGAATTTCACCCAATTTTCCTTTTGAAAATAGACTTGACGAACAGTTTTCCCGCTGGCCTCGGGGAGCGATTGCTGCTGCTCGACCCGTCACCCCGATTGGGATGCTGGAAGTCAACTCTAGTAACTCCACACACAGGGTACGCGAAGAGGTGTGGTTTGGACCATGACGATCGCCTCCGCGAGGGCTTCGACTTGATGCGTGCAGCATGGGCGTAGCCGTTTCGAAAGAAAATTGCGTGTGCGTGACCATTGAGTGACTCTGATTGGACAGACAAGTTTTCTGAATCCGTTCTAGAGACTACAGTACAAGTTTTGTGGAAAATGCTTAATTTAGCTACCAAGCTGAATTTCAGAGAGAGAGCAACGCAGTCTGATTACCAAGATTGTCGAGGTGGCGAACGAGGACCACGGTGAGCACCGGGCTGCACGCGAGGCGCAAGACGGGGGTCCCTGAGGCAGAGAGGGCAGGAGGCGTTACCCGACTCGAATCGGTGGCGAGGTGGTCGCGAGAGGGGCGGGCAGCGTGCGAAGCCGGTCAAGAGAAGCTTTATTATGCTGTTCGTTTTGTTTTTGACCGGCGCAAGATGTTCCAACCCGGGAAATCAATACATAACAGGTAGTACGTAAGAGGGGACGATTTTTTATTTTCCGTCAATTTTTCGTCTTCAGTCAAGCCGGCGTCCCCGGTGGCTTAGTAGGTGGTCCGCGTGCCTACTAAGATCAATCTCGTGGGTTCAAGTCTCACCGAGTGCATACTCGTAAGGACTTTTTCTTGCATAAAAAAATGATTAGCGGAAAGCACGAAAGCGTGATTTAGCTACTTCGATGAAAATCGACGAGCAGTGGGAATGCTGAGCCCTATGCGCGACAAAAAATGTAGGCACGTACCTGGGGGGAGAAGGGACGACACCTGTGACCACGGCTTGTCCAGAAGAAGACCGCTGAGGGTAAAACCTCCTACGAGTTAAGATGGAAATAAATTAAGTGACGATTGAAAAAACAAAACAAAACAATGTTCATTGTTTTTGCGGTGCGGTGCCGTGCTTTCTCTTTCGTACGGATCACAAGAAAAAAAAGTACGAATGTACGTATGTACATGCATGCGGCGTCCGGGCTGTTTTTCTTGGATGGAGCATGGAGCTTGTGGCATTTGTAAGTCGTCTGTTGTCACTTAACAGTTTAGACCGTATGTTCCGTTCCATATTCTTCCTCGCGAGCGAGCGTAGCGGGCGGAACCGCCCGCCACGCGAAGCGCCTTGTACTTAGTAGATACCTGTACATTGTCGGATGGCACACATTACGACAATCATTTTTACAGAGTAGTTATGTTGTAGAGCAGGGCAAGGGTCGCCTTGCTGTTCCCTAGGTGTTACCACATAATAAAAGGTTGGACGGAGGTACGGAAATTCTCTCGCGACGTAGATACTACTTGCTACATAGAATATTACTTGTTTGAAGATGCTGCTGTTGCCGCTATTTCGAAGCAAAAAACCAAAACATAAATTCACATTATTTCTACAGAGTAGTTATATTCGCTACGGGTAGGGCTGGGCTGGGCACTACATACAGCAGCAGTAGACGAGGATCTACAGGCAGTACATATTATATCTCCTGGCTAAGCGCTGTCAGTATGCCAGTGAGCACTAGGCCCATTAATAGAGCGTAGAGGGGACATCGCCATACATTTATTTACCCGCATTTTGGAATTATTTCCACAGGCAATCTACCCTACCCCTCACCAAAAATTTCCCTTCGAAGCAAGGCCCCAAGAACCCCGAACCCCCCAAAACGTACATCCTAGCTCTAGTGAAGGCAAACGGCGTAAAAACGTGCAGGAAGTCCCCGGCGGGGTCCTCCGCCCCCCCGCCCCCCACCACAGTCGGGAGAGGCTTCGCCGCGACCAGGTTCCTATACTCTTATGTAGAAGTAGTTTCCTGGCTGATTGTACCCAGCTGAATCATCGATGAGATGACGAGTGTGTTCAGCTTGGCGATCTTCTGGAAAAGTTGCGGTCACAGGAAGTGTCTTCGCTTCCCCCCCGAAGCAAACGCATCGATGACTCTATCGTTCATAGAGTTCACAACTGCCACTGCTCACCGACTTTCATCAAACTTTGCAGGAGCAGGTGCCATAGGGGTGGTATTGCTTTATGACGAAAATGTCCGGCTTCAAACAGCAAAGATCGAGTATGGTGATTATGTCACATGCCTACTGGTTGATTGTAATATTTAGGACCAATCGTGGGCGCGGCGTATAGACGTTCAGTCTAGTTAGGTCACTCCATGAAAAATGTACGTATCCTATTAAGTAATCACCGCACGGAGCGGGACCAATGTCAGCATCGAGCTCTAACAGAGGTGAACAAAAAAAAGCGCAGCTACAAGAGTGCGTGATCGCAGTAGCCAAGGTTCTCTGCTAAACGTACAGCAGTAGAGAGAAAGAGATTTCTGTACCAAACCTGCCCAACCAGCTGTCCTATGTACCTGGTATAGCCAAGCCGGCTCACACAAGCGCAAGACAAAATGTCGACGTTGGATGGTTAGATCGGAAGCAGGTACTCACAATAACAGCTGACGTCACGGAACCGTGGTCAAGAACCGTCAGAGTCTACGCCGCGGATAAAATCCACGAGAAAACCTCTAAAAGATGAGTACTACAGCAGTATTCCCACTTCGAAACGGAGAACAGCAGGCCGACTATGGACACCGAGTGAATTGCACGTCACAACTCCGCGCCCTACAAACCCATTCGGTCCAGAGTCCGCCATTGCCATCAAAAACACAACGATGGTGAATGGCAGCTAATAATACGGACGGAATCGAACTTCCATTACACGACGACGCCGTCGAACCCGAAAACCGCTCCGGTGAGAGGAGGAGGGGGGGGGGGGGGTGTACTCGATAGGAGAGATGTACTCGATCTCATGCATGGCCGTAGTCGTATGACCATAGACCCTCGCATCCCTACAATGCCGGGACGGAGCATGTCGGGTTTTCACCGACCAGGCAGACATTGCTTGCACCACGCGCGAAGCGCCGTGATGAGGGGGGGGGGGGGGGGCGTTCTAATTTGTTAACTGCCTTAGTCATTCAACTATTGACCACGCATTAACTATTGACCACGCATCCCTTTCGAGGCAGAGCATCGTTCCTCGTCCAAATAGAGACACCTCCAACATTTGGGGAGGGTGGGGGGGGGCTTAACGAGGACGTACCCCTTATCTGACCGCTGCAACTCCGCTCCGGTGCTTGGTGGTCCCGACCCCCCTACTTCAGAGCCACCAAGCCAGCCAACCGGCCAGTAAAAAATTGCATCAGAATGCCTTCGCTGCCCCCCCGTGGACCCTTCGGGGCCTTCGATTCCTTGTAGTCTGTTGTTTCGGTAGGTTTCGGTCGACCAATTGACACGCCAGAGCAGCGGGCGGGCGAAATAAAACACAGTCGGAACACGAGACCGGCGAGCGTGGGGATGAGGGGCGACAGACGGCGTAAGAAAGAGCGCGACCGAATCGAGTGGAAACCGGCAACATCAAACCGCGCTAGGCAAGTGATGGGGGGAGAAAATCTGGGAAGCGAGCAGCCAGACACGCGACGCGACGGCTACCAGACTGAATACGTATCACACGGGTGATGAAATTAAGCACCCCCCCGGGACGATTTTCCGAGAACAAGTTTCTCCGAAACTACGGTAGATGGGGACACACAACGAAAATGGCGGCGCGTCGGGAAGATATCGTCCATGTCTTTTCATCGACGCATCGCTCGGCGTTTGCACTCTCCCGTTGTGAAGAGAAAGCCAGCTTTAATATGACAGTCGTCCGAGGGGGTGTGTTACCTTGTCACCCGTGCGTTACTGCTCTGGACGGGAATAGAAGCCACTTTTGGGCTCGAATATGATGGTCAAATGGGGCCTATATTCACAAACAGATTCGTATGCGGTAAACGCCTCTTCTCACCCAACATGGCGTCAACGCGCTGCAGCTGGTCGAGTCCCTCGGCGGGCAGAACTTGTTGGGCCTTTTCCTTGAGCTGCGGGTTAGTCAGCAGCTCCACAGATGCTTCCGTGCGCTCCATCTGTGCACCGAGAACACGCGCGCAGCAAGTTTGGTCGCACCGATCGAGGTGTCGGAGGAAGGCGCGAAGGAGCATGGAAGACAAGGGAGACAGCGGGAAGGGCTCACGAAAAGAGAGAGTGGACACATTTTCGAACAACACAGCAGCACAGCTACACCAGTATATACGAGTAAGCTGATCTACAGTACAGTAGAACACTGCTGTGAGATACGACCTACGAGTGGGCGGTAATATCGGTGGCGAGTGGGCCGCAACGGCTCTCTTGCGGAATAGCAACAGAGGAAACACCTCGCACGAGTTCACCTCGCCGAGCCTTCCGAGTGTTGAAAAATGGTATCGGATGACGCCTCAGTGGCGATCTCGCTACAGCCGTCGTCCACCGTTTGCGCCCGAGGCTCGCAAGTCGAGGTTGCGCGGTTGCCATTCTAACATGCCAGTATATAAAAATGAATTTCTCTGCTGCAGACTCGTCCCGAGCTTGTGTCTTCAGAATGTGCGAGACCTACCGGGTGAAACGCGCCGACCTTCGGGGGACGAGCTGGAAGTACTGCGACGATGCCTCGCTTGCATCCACCGTACGCCAATTTTCCACTAAGACGGAGCGAGGAAAAATGACATCTATTTGTACCGCTCTAAACGAGACGCCGGCGTAGGGCCCCTCCGGACCCGCAAACCCTATCCATTCACAGGGAATCGAAGTATAAACTTTCGCGAAGCGGGAAACGATGACTAACATCTGAGGACCAGAACAGACATTACGGGTCGCCTATAAATAATGGTAGCAGGATAACTAGCGCTAAGAAAGTCAGGATAATACATGGGAAAATTATAATTTCGGGAGGCGTTCAAAACACTGAAACAAGGTCACCCAATCCCAAAAAAGGAACCCAGCCTAGCATTGCTGTTCCATACTACACACGATTACGAACATACACCACCACACAACAACAGCCAACAACAGCACCAACAACACCAACACCAGCAGCCCATGTCGATATTCTCAGTTTGTAAAACTGAGTCTCTATTTTGGTAGTTGCAAATCTGTCTGTCTGTCCGCATCCCTTATATTTTCGAATTCATATTTGTACACTCCAATGATAGATATATATGGTCGTTACAGACGATATTCACACGATGTGTTCGACTCTTGCGGACCTTATATACTTAAACATAATATACCACCAGGCAATATTTAGCCATATAATACATCCACCACACCGTACCATCATACCTTACCACCAGCATGCCATATCACATACCGTGATTTTTCCATGTAGTACATCAAACCGTACCATTCTACCATATCAACAAACCGTAACATCATACCATACCAACCTTCGAGATATCACATACCGTGCCACATCCTACCATACCAACATTCGAGATATCACATACCGTGCCACATCCTACCAACCACGTACCATACCATACCATACTGTACCAACACCCGAGGGGCTCAACCATACGAGGACGGAACGAGTATAGATACCATCATACTGCTGTACCAAGAAACACCACAAGCGCACAAGAGCATGCCTTCAGGACGACAGGAGCGAGTACAGATACCATAATACTGTGCCAACACCACAAGGACACAAGAAAGATCATGCGAGCAGGAGCGAGTACAGATACGGTACTACTGTACCAACACTACAAGTACACAAAGAAGCGAGTATAGAAACCATACTGCTGTACCAACCAACAACAACACAAGTACACAAGAGCATGCGAGCAGGAGCGAGTATAGATACCATACTGCTGTACTAACGCCACAAGTACGCAAGAGCATGCGAGCACGCGACGAGCCATGGCAGAGCGTCAAGTGCCCAAGAGCATGCCTTGAGGGCGACAGAGAAGGAGCGAGTACAGACACCATACTGCTGTACCAACACAAAAAGTACACAAGAGCCGCAGGAGGACACAAGAAGAGCATGCCCCGCGCAGAGCACTGGAGCACGAACGAGCATAGATACCATACTCTTGTACCAACACCACACGAAGGAGTGTAGATGCCATACTGCTATGTACTAAAATACCATACCGCTGTTGAACCAACACCACACGAAAAAAAAAACCCGCTGTAGAAAATAGTCGGAAATGCTGTTATTGCGGAACTATCAACAAACCCCGCTGTAGAAAATACGTCGGCAATGCTGTTGTTGCAAGATACCATACTGCTGTTGTACCAACACCACACGAGAACGACTACCGATACTCGTACCACATTGAGTAGTAAGTAGTTAAAAAAAGACGGCACGACAAAAATGAGAACAACGGAAGACAGATACCGAGCAACTAACATAACATATAAGCAGATGAGATCTTTCCACCTGCTCGTGGGGACTTTTTTTTTGTTTCAGAGGGTTAGTCGGCAAAACTCGACGAAAATCGACAAGCAGTCGGGAATGCTGAACCGTCTGGGCGATAAAAGTAAAGCGGAGAATGGACGACGCACGCAACAACGGTTTGTCCAGAGCTGGAAAGTAAAAGGGAGATAACCCCCCCTCCCAAGACACGCGAATGCCTTCTTTCTAAATCATGTACCCCACTCAAGACTTGCAACCGACACGATCGTCTAACCGAAGCCGCAGCCGCAGTATCAACTTCAAGACGAGAAGTAATCAGCTTTTATGTTGCGATCCTCTGTGTGGTACAGGCATCTTCCGTCTATTCGTCTGTCGACTACTTTGTAACCGTCGTGCGTACAAGCGCCATATCAGGAAAACCCGCTGTGTAGAAAATAGTCGGAAATAAATGCTGTTGTTGCGGAGCTATCAAGAAACCCCGCTGTAGAAAATACGTCGGAAATCCTGTTGTCGCGGAACTAGCTGCTTGTTGGGGATTACGACCCCCTCCTCGTGGACTCTTATGTTTCGCGGCACAGATATCTGTTGTCAATTTGTCGTTTACTTTGTAGTAAGCCTGGCAGTCAGAATGAACAGTAGCACAGTAGGGCTGGTCCCCTACCGCACACCGTGTTTCACATGTTTTTCATTGCTCAACGGACGCCGCAGCCGCAGTATCAACTTGAGGACGAGAAGCAATTCACTTTTATGTTGCGATCTTCTGTGTGGTACAGAAATCTTCTGTCTATTCGTCTGTCGATTACTTTGTAACCGTCGTGCATACAACAAGCGCAATATCAAGAAACACCACTGCAGGAAATAGTCGGAAATGCTGTTGTTGCGGAATTATCAAGATACCCCGCTAAAGAAAATACTCATTTGGATTCATGTAAATTACATGTCGATTTTGTCCCTGTCATCCGCCCAAGATACGCCCCCCCTCCATGAAACCCTCGACCGCCAAACTGAACACGAAGCAGAAATGTTGTAGGATGTTGGATGAATGCCCTTCACGAACCAAGATTAGTATCCCATATCCCCGCACAGTACGACCACGAGTAGTCCCGAGAGCCAGCACGCAAACGCTCAGCCTGAGCCAAACCCCGCCTGCTGGGGTGCCATCGATGCGGTGCCGACTGGTCTCTCTCGTCACTCTCACCACTCCAACTAACTGCGACTTCACAAAAATGTAAGATAAGCAAACTGAGAACAGCGCTCGAATGTATTTCATCGAGGGCAACAACGATATATATACCAGATGCACAGGTATAGGTAAAATATTAACAGTGTCCAGTACTTGTAAACGACGCGATGCGAATCGTTCGCGCACTCATGACCCTTTGGCCATGACGCACCACCCGTCGCGTACGCAGCGTAGCCGCGGTTCGTCTTCGTTCGCAAAAAAAAAAACGCACCTGTGCCCCAATGCGAAGCGGCTTGCTGACCCCGTACCCTGTCAGGCTTTCCGAATCGAGCGTCGCCGCCTTCCCATCAGGGTCTATCTCCACCGCCAGCCCGATGTCCTCGGTGGAACGGCTGTCTAGCCTCCACGCCTCCTGTGGAACGCAACCAACACAACCCGTCGAGGGACAGCGGTACCGAGGAAAGGTATTGTTGAAAGCGGGACTCGTCACTGGGAGCAGCGCGTGGTCTACCTTCAACTGCAACCACCGGCTACTGAAGAGGCGTACACCTACTGCTCAAGATAGGTAGGGAGAAGAAACTCCCGGAAATCTGATCGCTTCGTCAACCTTTACTGTATGATCGTAGCGAGGTTTACGAGCCCTTTTAATACTGCAGTCCCGTTTTGTGGACAGCCCCCTCAAATGCTAACCAGGTTGTCCCAAAAAACGGGAGTGCGGTCCTGAAGGGGTTTAGGCGCTTGCTACGTTCGGGGTACTGTAGCACTTTTTAGTCTTGCGAGGCAAATATTTCTGACTGACGGAGCTCCGCGAATGAGGAACTATCCGGCATACATGCCATCTGTGTTGCACAATATTTTTCGTTAGCACCTACGCCATGAGGTCGTTCTTCCCACGGGGTCAACGTTTCTCAAAAGGTCAGTTTCGGGTGACATACTCATAAAATGGAGCTCCTCTCAAGGGGGGAGCCTCAGACGATTGCCGGTGCACCCCTAATCCCAACCACCGTGTCATGCTTGGCTATCGCATGGTCACAACATATCCTGTGTTGCCGTACGTAGCGCCGGCGGGCCTTGGCCTCAAAAGGCTACGGCAGGCACACATGTGCGCTGCTGCATGCACAAACTGTCCAAGCTCCTTGAATCGCTTCACGTCGTATCATAGCGGTAAATAATGTGGCATCATCCTCCAAGTTCGAAAAACACTGCCGTTCGCATCCTTGCCATGCAATGCATAATAGAGCGGACACCCCAGGGAGGGGTGCCTATACAGTAGCGAGGCGCCGAGCAATCGAGCGATCGCGCACAGCAACCAACCAACCACCTGCCGCACCAAACAATGTACCGAGAAACAGTCCAAGAGTATCCCAACCCCTCGGAAATACTGCACAGTATTTCCGTGGATTCCACACAAGCGCGCATACATCACTATACCGTTACCGCCGCGCCATAAAACAACTGACAAAACAGCACCCAAAAATCTGCGCTAGGCAAAAATATAGGGTTCTATCCCGGAACCCCTTGCCTTCGTCAAAGGAAACGCCAGGTCATCCACTGTCAACTCCACGGTGACCGGGAATTGGCGCCCCTTCACGGTCAATCGCTTGGCCGCCACGGGTGGGCCGTCCTTTCCGAAAGCAGCGACGATAAGGCGCGCTTCATCGGTGTCCACCCCAGGGAAGCCCGTCACGTCCGGAGCCCCCAGTTCGTAGAGGTCTGCTTTGATCGATACGAGCACCTGTTTCGCCACACGCCGGGAGTCAAAGATCAGCCACACGTGAGACGCGCGGCAGACGGTAGGTTGAAAAGGGACTGGCATATATACTGCATATTATACTACAGTAGGTATACCAAACCAAGCTTGAAAACATGAAAATATGAGTTTTGAGGAATTTTTCGATCTCAACAACTTCATTTTGTTTTCTTTTGTTCGCAAAATTTTCGAATAGAGTGCGGCGAAGCAACTGCAGTCAGTAAGTACCTCCAGAGTCTCGACGCGGCTACGCACGAAAGTGGGAGTAAGAAGAGCAGGAGGTGCGCGCGCGGGGGGGGGTATTTGGGCGCTCAGCCGTTGGGCTTGGCGGCGATCTACGGAGTTGGGAAGGCGCGATGGAGTTCAATTGAACAGACAGCGGTAATCATGGAACACTCGAACACGTCAGGTGTACCGCAATGGGGATGGGCGCACATACGCTAGCATCGATTCGACGCGGACTGTCGAGCACGTCTCCTCTCTTCCTTGCTTTGTCGTAGTTGGTGTCCGCGGCTACAAAGGTCGACCTGATCATCAAAGAAGCACATCACATCTACCTTGCGACGAACGAATCTGGGCAGGCATGTGCGACTCTGGGTTCGGCACAGAGTTGAGCTCGCGCGACAATTGGCGAGGCATGCCCGAGTACGTAATGAGAACAAAACATAACAAAAAAAAAACAGCAATTGACACAAACGCGGGCCGGAAAATTCAACGAACAACGCCTACTGCAGTAGGATCTCAAACCATGTGCTCCGTTGCCATCCAAACCACGGGGATTGCGAGGAAGCCACTTTCAGAGTGAGCGCACTTGCGGCAGAGAAACACCGCACGCCATTTCTCACCCGCGCGATGAGATCCCCCTCTCCCATCTTAACATCCCCCTGGAGCTCCTTCTGCTGCTCCACCTTCAGTCTCGATTTCTGAGGACGCCACCGAACGGCAACAGTTGGGGAGCGCCGCCGGGTAGGTGTGGAAACCCAACGGGTCAACAGAGGTGTTACGGTAAGAGATGTTGGCCTGAGCGCCGAAGAAGCGTACCGGCAGGGTCGTACAACTGAAAGGTGGACTAGCTGTCGCCGTGGGTAGAGTGCCGCGCTCTTCGTGTTGTCTTCAATGCCATGAGCTCGACTGTGGAAGAGCTTTGACTAATATTACAAGTACGTACTTCATGGCGTTTCATTTCTTTGGCTAAGGCGAGGTTGCAGCTGTATAGTCAGCTTTCGTGTGTCAACATGCTAGCACAGCAGTACCAGCCGCGAAAGCAGCACGACCAGCCTAACGGCTAGCCTACGGCTGGCCTAAGGGCTGGCCAGCCTGGTGGTTAGCCCACGGCCAGTTTAAGGACTAGCCCACGGGCAGACTAAGGACTAGCCCAAGGCCAGCCTAGGGCGGCCGACCTACGGCCAACCTAAGGACTAGTCCACGGCCAGCCTACGGCAGCCGGTCTACAGTCGGCGGTCCTGTACGCCTTTTGCACTGCCAGGCGGAATATTACATTATACGGAGTATATGGCTAGTCGACTGACAGGTACATAGCTCGGAAATAACACTGGACGCGCAGACAATCCATACGTGCGTATTCTCCGAATGATCTTGCGGGTCTACGCGGACAACAAATCAAATCTATTCCTGTGAATTCTTTGAGCACGTTCCTTCACTCCTACCCGCGCCACGGCACCCCCCCACACGACCAAAAAATTACGCACACAATTCTCCCTCCATCGCCCTCCCGCCGTTGCCACCACATTCCTGTGAATTCTCTGAGCACGTTCCTTCACTCCTACCCGCGCCACGGCACCCCCCCACACGACCAAGATTACGCACACAATTCTCCTTCCGTCGCCCTCCCTCCGTTGCCACCACGAGCACATTATTCAGAAGCGCATCACATACATGTTGCTGCCGGCCGTATGCCGTATGAACATACGGTTAGGATCCTACCGAACACATGGGGGTATTTGCTCGCATGTCCACATCTATGTACGTACTTTTTCGTTGCGGGTGCACGGATACGAGTGACGGCTCGGGGAAATTCGCGACGGTTACGATTGCGGCCTCGTATAGCGTGCGGAGCGTTGCCTCGAGCGACATCCTCGTCGATGGGGTCACAAACACGTTCAGCGCGCCCGTCCGCACAAAAACACGGGTTTGCCTTCATCACGCCTGGCCTGGCAGAGGCGGCTGTCATAGAGAGCAACAACATTTGGCGCCCTTGACCTTGAACGTGTGGCTTTGTCATTTGTATACTGCAGGGGTCTCCCTATGAGGGGGTGGTGTGCCAAGGCAATATGACCGCCTCACTGGGGGAAGTCGCCTTATTATTTCCTGGTCATGAGTGCAACTCTCCAGTCGCGTCAAGTGGTTTTGACCGCGTTATATCGGGATACCGCCTTACTCAGACCGCATTGTGGGGGGATGCCTACTACTGTACTCCGGAGTACTAAGCATATAACATGAAATGATGCTATTGTTTGGGTTATCGCTGTCGTTCACGTGCCCGTGGCGTCTTCGTTGGTCTGGTGTGGTCTTGCCGGCCTTAGTTTACCTCGTACCTGGTGCGTAATAGCAACAAAACAGTAGTAGTGGAGCTCCGTGGGTTGCGTTCTCTCGATGCCTTGCGGTATGGAGTTAAGAAATTGAGTCCTCTGCACCTGGTTTACAGTAGTACAGCAGTACTGCTGTAGCTGTCGAGCCGTCAGCACTTGAGCATGAAATGCTCCGCTTGTCGGTCAGTGTGCCGTACTCGTTTAGAAAAACTTGTTTTGCATACGCGTACTCGCACTCGTACATACCGGGTGCCAGGGATTGCTTATATACTCGCCTCCTGCTTCTTCAGCACCGTCGCTTAGAAAACGGACTACGAGTACGCACGATTCAATCCCATCCAACTTGCGAGGTTCGCGATCATCGCGGAAAATCGACAGCGAGTGAACTAAAGAGCTGACTAAAGAGCTCCGGACGCGGCCGGTTTCATGTTTCACCCTCTCCTGTCCCTACCTGTGTCAGCTGTTGTTTAGAGCTTCTCGATAGCAGTTCTCATACGAAGTACGACGCATTTCATACCGGCACCAGGTAACGGGAGCAAACATACGAGTAGAACGTTCACGTATCGGTTACTGAGTCAGTGGCAGCTCCGAGGCCTGCTACTTTGCCCCCGGCCAATACTGCCGGTGCCTGTTCGTACAGCGACTTGCCTGCGAGTCGGTGGTCTTCTGCACCAGCATCTCGGCAGGGGATAGGTCCCGCACGGCCTCCGTCTCAGCCGCCATGGCCTGCAAAGGGGAGAAAGCGATCATGAAGGCGGCCGCCGCGCTAACCGCCTTGACTCGCAAGCTCTCGGCATCAGGCAAGCTTGGCGCGGCCATACACACGCCGACTCCACCTGAGGAGTGCGGTGCCACCGGCGCCCTGCACAATAACGTCATTTTTAGCAGCAGAAGGAGCAAGGAAGAGGAGGAAAGAAGCCGAGCGCTTCGGCCCGTCGATTCATCGTGACTGCTGCCTCACAAAACATGATCGCGAGCTGACGGAGCACATTGTTCACGTTTGTCTTGAAGAGAGACTTACAATACGTTTTGCTTTCGGGTCAGATTACCTGACCGTCAACCCCTTGTAGCTTGTACAGTGAAAGGAGGAGGGTGGCCGTGCACAACTGCAGCACTCCCATTGGCATGAACGGATTTCAGAGAATGGACCATCGTTTGGCTACGAAGGGAAGGGGAGGCACTTAGTGGTCCACACTCATGCGACACGACGCACGGAAAGCCTAGAACACGGCGATCAGAAGAAGGCTTGGTTGCCACGTGGGGACACGACTTCACAGCTGTATTATTAATAATAGTAAGAACACAGCCAACATGAGCCAGAAAATCCTGTGAGAGCAAAACGGCAGCTTTTTCTATGCCTCTCCGCACCTGCGAAAGTCTGGTTGCCTCGCGAAGCTATTGACGTGGAAAGCACCTACCGCGTTCGCATAGAAGAACGCAGCTAGCACGCATGATCGCATGGTGGCGGGGAAAACCACGCACGGTTGATAACTGAGAACTGCTGTGGTCGAATTTCGAGGAAAACGGAGGTTTTGTATATATTGAAAAGGCAGTTCGGTAAAGGGGCGATTCGGACTGAATCATTGTTGAAGAGTTGACTTGGTGACAAGAACCGATGATCAGTGGACGCCTATAGCGCTCTATGGTACCCCCCCCCCCTAGGCTTCTTGTTCCTAGAGACTAGACGTCTTCAATTTGGCGCTGGAGTCGGCTCGAAAGGTCTCCACCCCAAGGATTTTGAGTTGCGTTTGTTTTTGCGGAGATCTACTCGCTAACGGTCGGTGCCCAGGCATACATACTACTTGGGCAGCTTCTTTCTGGCCAACTTTGAGGCGGCTTTGAGGATGGGTTGTATCTATGTATTCCTGGTGTAACAGTTGCTGCTGTGAACGTATTTCGCAAATATAAAATGTTGACAGGAAGCATCGCGGAAGGCACTGACAGCCTACGAGTATTATTCACCGGGCACTTGGGAGAGGCAGACTCACACGCTCGGTGAAGCCACAACATCAGACGTGAAGCAACAACACAGTTAGTTGTGGATTGGAAGATCGAGCGGGACGGGATGCCGTACCTTTTTTTTCAACGAGAGAGCGGCCGGCGGCCGGGCGGGAATCGCGCAGAAGGTGGGGGCAAAGAAATCGTTACACTCCTGCGGTTGCTGTTGTTTGGCTTTTGCGTTTTCACGTTATTATGGTATTTCCTGAGAGGTGCGAGTATTTCCTAAGAGTTTACTCTAAGTTTTCCGTCGACAACAAATAAAGTGCGCATATTTTTTTTGTTTATCAAGGATTTCTGTGGGAAAGATAATGATAATCGAATACCTTCCGGAATGCGTATAATAATCGGAGACGAAAACAAGCTAAAATATTGGATTCTTCTGTTGGAAAACGAAACACGTAACAGCGGCAGCACTTGCAGGACCAAACGTCGGGCAAAACAAAAGTCGTGCAAGCAGCAGTACCTACCTGCAGCGGTCAGCAGCAGCAGCAGCAGCAGCAAGCTGCAGAAGCAGTAAACAGCAGCAAACACCAACAGGCATCAGAAGTGTGGTCTATCTTGCGCTCCTCGACACTCGACACTCGCTGTGCAAGCAACGCCGCCACAAGAAGGTCGCCCTCCGTCTTGTTCGATGTCCTCTGTGCCCGAAAAGGGGTCGCAGCGACGAAGATCAAGAGCGTGGCGGCAAAGTTGCACGCGCTTGCAGCAGCAGCAGCAGCAGCAGCCGCAAGCAGCAGCAACGCTTGCAACAGCGCTTGCAACAGCGCTTGCTTGAGGCGTATATTTTGCTTGCAGCAGCGCTTGCTTGCAGCGGCGCTTGCCTACGGCAGAGCTTGCTTGTACAGCAGCTCTTGCTTGCAGCAGCGCTTGTTTGCAGCAGCACTTACTTGCTTACCGCAGTGCTTGCTTGCCGCAGCGCTTGCATCAACGGTACTGCAGCAAGCAGCACACATACTCGCAACCACAGTAGCAACACACTACACGCGGTAGCAAGAGTCCGTGACGTGCAGCAGCAGTGCAGCAGCACCTATCTGCTACAGAAGCAAGCAGCAGAGGCATGCAGCAGCAGCGGCAGCAGTTCTTCTCGCAAAACCCCGCCGGTATCAGACATGGCCCGAGGCCACCTTGGCCAATCCGAAGCGTCCGGAGAGTTTTCGGCGAACAGAGTGCAGCGGTCGAATCTCATATAATAAAAATCGCTCTATTAAGAGTATAATATGCTCTCCAAAGTGCATGAGTTCGTCGTACTTGTGCAAATTCGATTAAGCTTTTTGAGCAGTCGTCGGTAACCGGAGAAAACATAAGCAATTTTCGTGATATATTTTATTTTGCACACTCTAATGCGTACCGCTAATTATTTCTCAAGCAGACATCTTGAGAAGCGCATATCTCCTTGTGAAACGGAATTAAACCGGAACCATTCCTTTACGCGAACACGGACGTTGTACATCCTGCGAGGGGGTCCCTCCGGTTGAAGATGATCCTTGATCCTGCAAGCTCCAAGGCACGGTTTTAGTTGCCCCCCGACCCCCCACTCTCCCTACTCCGCACACAGCAACACCACGTCCTCTACCCCCGCGCACTCCACCTCACTCCCACTCCGTCGGGAACGAACAACCTCGGATAGATCTATCAATCACCACAGCAGGGACCGTCTTCCTATCGGCTGCTATCGACTGCTGTTGTCTTCCTACTTCCCGCCTATTGCCGCACGCCACACATGATCCGTCTTGTTTCGCCCAGACATCTATTATTCTCCCTTTCTCATCACGTCCTCATGCTGGCCAGCTGGCAGCGAGTGCATATTGTGAAGCGCGCATTCTCTGGCCGCAATCAACAGATGTGATGCAACCGGCTGCCGCTCGGTGACGCTGAGGGCCTGCCAGCCACTGACTGCTCTTCTAAAGGTATTCGTTCGCACACGACACTTTACTGCGCATTTCGGGGGCGACCTTCCTCCACAACAAACGCCTGCTGTCTCCATTTTTTTACGCGAAGCAAACCGATCTACAAGAAAAAGAGTATAGTCAGCTCTGTGCTGGATTTTTTTTAAGAGTTTTCTCGGGAAAATCTAACATTTAAAAATAATGTTTTTCGAGTATCAATTTTCGAAGATTCGATTTTTTTCTGGGAAATTGCGAGTAACCTTTTCACGGAATTTTTCTGGTCCACATTATAATTTAATAGTGATGCAACAATTTTTTACCAAAAAGGTTTCCACAAATAGCACAGGGATTCTCTTCCCTGCAGACTTTGGAAGGCGTTATACCCTCTCAATTTTTCACTACAACCACCGTACACCTGATTCCTATCTGAAGCGGAGATTTTGATACCGATGTTTGAAACCTCGAAATCTGCCACATAAATCTATACTGGGACTGGCACGGATTTCGCTACCAGCCAGCCCCACCGAACGAAAACGCCATGCCATACAGCACGAACACTCGTACGTAGCAATGACCCCAACAACACCATCAACATACACCCACACAACCACACATAGCGCATACACATGACACTAACACCAGCACCAGCAGATCACAGCAGCATCAGCACACACACCCGCAAACCACCCAAAGAGCCCCACGAGCAGTACGAGCGCACCTTGAAGAAAATCACCATATTTTCTTCGTGGCAGCAGCTCGCAGTACTCGGTTGTGTCAGTCCTCTGCCTACAAGTACGTATGATACACGTACAACTACGAGTACTGCTACAGTGCAGTACTTGGCAGAGTGTCAGGCGCACGAAGTCCTTGTAGTCCCCGATACGAGGGCGTAGTGGTTCTGAAGAGTGGTAATTATGTTACGGTGGTAATTCAAGGATCCGAGGGTTTCCAGAAGTGGACACGGCATGTAGGCAAAAGGAGGAAATGGGAATTGAACCCGGAGACTGTGGGGATGCGAGCTGACGGTCACAACCCTTTTCCACCCCTTCAGCTTCTTATAGCCGGCAGTGTTCCCCTACACCAGAAGAGTACTGACTGAGACAACTAGGGGATGGCTCAGGCGTATGTTCCGCAAGCTGGGTGGAACGACGGGAATGCAGGTGGCAGTCTTTGCAACGAACTGCAAGAGCTTGAGTGTGTGCATGTGTGCCGGACGGCCTACGGCTCTGTTTGTTCTGAGAACGAATTAATACATGATGTTTTGGAGGTGGGTATATCTGAGCAGCTTTTCGAGGAACATGAGCTATCTCGGCCGGAGAGCTCGACGAGATTACGCCATCATGCATGACACGCGCACCGCTCGACTCCATGACATGGTGTCCAATCCTCGAGTAATAAGTGTTGGTGAAACAACGCTACCCACCGGCCTACTGGGGTCACGTTACTCTTTAGGGTAGTAGTTAGTGCTGTATAAACAACAAAGGATGTGACGTGGGTTCGTGACTATCGCTTGGTGGGTAGTAGATCGGTTGCGTCTGCGCATGAAGTGCATGGGTTCGAGTCACGGCATCCTCACTTTTTCTTTCAAGAAAAGGCTCGAAGGTTTTTCATATCCCAGCTAAGTCCGTGGCGAGGGGAGAGCCCCAGAGATCATTGCGAGCGTGGTGAGATTCAACGAACCCGAAAGTATATACTTTCTGTTGGCTAATAAAAGCACTACCCACTGGCCTACTCAATCACGTGACCATTTAGGGCAGTGGGTAGTGGTATACAGCCAACAGGTAGCCCCGAAGGTCACGTTTGGTTGCTTTTTGTGACTTGGCCATGGCGGAGCACTTCACGAATGGTGGTACATAAAATGGGTGATACGGGTGTATGAAATGGGCTGTTGTACCTCCGGCGGATAAACCCCTTTCCACATCTTGCACTAATTATCCCATTGCCGACGTTGTGCCCCCCCCCCCCCCCCCCCCCCCCCCCCCCCTAACTTTGGCGATTTTGATACAGGGCGGCACCGGGGCGTCCGGCGGGGCCACTCGCGCCACGGACTCTCTTCGATGTGCTACGTGCAACACATAGAACGGAGAACACCGGGCACTAGTGCTGGTTCTGCAGTAACCCGCCCATATCGGGGATCGCCAGTTCCGCGTGACCCGGAGGCGTCTTTGGTACGGATCGGCATCAGAAAGTTGGACGACCACCGAGCGACGGTTTGAGCCGCAATGGCAGAGCGTCCAGGGTAGCCTCGCAAAAGTAAGCTAGCCGCCGACTCAAAACGCGTTCCTTCAGGCTAGGTCGGGATGGCGACGAGGATGGGCAACATCGACAGATGAAGTCATGTTTGGTTGGTGGTGTTTCCTCGAATATCAAGGCAATAGTACACCAGAACGTGGGCGCACGACCGATCTTGCCCCAGGGTAAGTCTAGCGGACGACGACGCCTGCCCCCCGTGGAGTGGTTGCGCCAAGCGGTAGGCGGCCCGCTCTATCGATAAATAGTTGATTTCTAAGTTGCGAATAGACATGCGGGAATAACTCGGTCATGTGGAGGAGTGGTACCCGGTGAAAACGAAGCAAAACTCCTGCTCGAGCCCTCTAGTCGAACCGCATCTTACGTTTGTTAGTGAGGAGTCAAAACACTTAGGCGTACCAGTGAAGCAGGCGGTGCCAATCCTGGCGCATTCCCTAGCCCGGTTACCGCAGGGCATGCTGTTATGGAAATGTTAGCACATAACCAGTATGAGTCAATGTTCAGTACCACTGCTCTTGTATATCGTAGATCTCATATGTGCCTGTTCGAATGTAACGTACGTATGTGTATGCCGAGGAATTACTTCCGTAGAATACTCTGCTTGCTAGCCGAGTAGATCACTCTCTCGTGTCTCTCTCGTGTGGATAAGTAGATCACTCACTCTCTCGTGTCTCTCTCGTGTGGATCGTAGCTGTCCTAGTCAGCTCTGGGAAGCAGCCATCGTCTGGACTCCTGCATACTCTGCGGTTTATATCTGTGTGTGTTGGCCAACTAAGCGCCAGTGTTACAAAATCTCAACATCGTCTTCACACAGTGGAAGGACTCTCGTCTTTCAGGCTACCCTCTCGGACGTGTCATCACTTCGACTAACGTCGACGACACAGCCTCTCAGCCATAGTGCCAGGGTATATCACGATATCCATAACAGGTCTATGAGCCCCCCGATAGTCTGTCTGAGTGAAGGCCTGCGGCGACTGCGAATTCTGCTGTCGTCGAGTGCTGTGGAGCACACACGTCTTCCAGAGGATATTTTCCGCGGGGAGCTACTGCTGCAAGAGCCAGCTTTCTGCTGGAGGCCACACTGAGTCAACCCGCTTGCGTATTGGGCCCGGATTGATCACCTGGGCTCTCGGCTGCACTTTCGGTACGCAACTGTTTGTGTAAAGCATTCGGGGGCATAATTTCTAGGCGTTGACTTCGGTTGGCGAATAGGGTTGTGTGGGTTGTTGGTTCTGTACGCGCGGAGTGCCTCCTCGGTGCCCTGTGTGTCTTTAACTGGCTACCGAAATCGCCTGCGCGTGGTATTTTCGCCGGGCGTAGTCTGTCCAAGACATCTTCCACGTGCCGAGTTGCCGGCTTGGTAGCGTGTGTGGGTTGAGGATACGACTGACAGCTGGTAGCCGTTCCGCTGCTACAGCTACGCACACGTGATCGACTCACGTGGATTTACCTGCGCGTAGTATACGCGAGGTAGGTCTGTCCAAGAAATCTTCCGCGTGCTGGTTGTTTTGATCGGTATGTGTGTAGGCTGAGGATCTGACCAGGCCGGTTTGCATCCGTGCAGCAGCCACAAGTCTACGCTGAAAGACTCGTAGCAAGTCTGAGCAGTACATCTGACCCGTGTGCCTGCAGGACGAGGCCGGAGGTGGCACCTCCGTCGCCGCAACACCGCAGTCTAGCCATCTGCGGTAGGTTATAGCTGTGCTCGGAAGGAGCGCGGTATTCCGGACGGACGCAGGATTGCTTCGACCGGACGTGGGTTGTAAGCTACGGAGCTTCGTGTTACCCTGGCTTCAGCAATGGCGGCACAATCGGGCTCCGGGCTCCACCGCATGCTGGACTCCATTGGGAAATGC
Source organism: Macrocystis pyrifera (assembly GCA_031763025.1). Classification (NCBI taxonomy): domain Eukaryota; class Phaeophyceae; order Laminariales; family Laminariaceae; genus Macrocystis; species Macrocystis pyrifera. The sequence goes on along the minus strand of JASSKH010000007.1, from coordinate 10,518,255 downwards.
TCGGGACATTCGGGTTTTCGCGAATGGAAGACCAAGCTTCGACAAGCAATCATTCTCCACGCGCCAGAGCTTCTTCCCGTCCTCGACGGGAAGGAGCGCCCATCGGCAACCGCACCAAACGAGGGCACTGTGGCCGCGTGGGACAAGGCTAACGGTCGCCTATACTCCCTCCTCTTCTTCGTGACCTCCGGGTCAGCACAGCTAACCGTTCGTACTCACGAAGGGACGGAGGCCTGTGCTATGGGGGATGGGGCAGCGGCTTGGAAAGCCCTAAACGAGCGTTTCGACGCTCCAACTCAGGAAGCTCGGCGTGCGTGTCACACCGAGCTTTTCAACTTGAGACACCTTGCTGGCGGTGATCCCATAGACTTCTTCACGAAGGGTTGGAATCTCAAACTTCGCCTCAAGGTGCTGGGGGAGGAAGTTTCTGACGCGGTATACCTACAGTAGACATAATGCTGTCGGGCCTGACCTAGGCCCAAGAGTTCAAATTCATCCAGGAGATGCACTACCGGGATGAGTTTACCTCTGTGGACCGCCTCCAGGAGACGGCGAACCGCTTTTATGTAGACCAGCAGTTGCGCAGCGCGTCGGGGCCCGTGGTCTCCGGCCGGGGGGCCGCGATGGCGGTTGCGTCCCACACCGACCAGTGACACCGGTGTAAGGCATACGGGCACTTCCAGCGCGACTGCCCCCAACCAGCCAAGAAGTCAACATCAAAGTAAGGAAGCCAAAGGGGAGGAAGCCCAAGCGAAGCAGTGGTGGTGGAGGGAGTAACCAGCCGAAGTAGTGCTCCTACCACAAAACCAAGACGCACAGTGATGCCGAGTGCCATAAACAACAGGAGCTGCGAGAGCATAAGCAGAAAGAGCTCCAAGGTTTGGCTGCGAACCTGGCACTGCTGCAGTCAGCAGGAAACTTCGCCAACATCGGGGGCGCGCACATGACGAACTCGTCTCCAACGGTGGCACAACCGGCCCAGTCCGAGCCGACTACGTTTGGATTCTCCCTCGGTGCTTCCTTGGCAGAGGCCGCCTCGTCGCCTGCCGTTCCCCAGCAACTCCCGGCGGCGTCTGCTGCCAAACCGGAGTCACCTACGCAGGACCATCACATACCTTCAGGGTTCTTTGGTGCGTTCATGGCGACTCCTGTAGGGTTGCCGTCAGCTCCTTTCCGCTCCGACGGAACATTCCTCCGTAGCACCCTCCAAGCTCAAAAAGATGGGCGAATCTGTTTCCGACCGGAGGTTCAAAGATGTTTGCGTCCAGAGGGTCACTTCGGAGGACATTGGCATCAAGCTAATGATGCACCGGGACTCCACAATCGACATCGAACAGATGCAGAGCGCAGTATGCACCTGTACCTTGACGGCATGTCAAGAATGAGTGAAACCAAGGCGGAGGTCAGTGGGCGTGGCATCACCGTGACAGTGGAGAAATCGACCTGCCATAACTGTGGCAAACAAGGGCACTACGCCTCGTAATTACTACAAGGGCAAGGCGGATAATTTCCATAGTCATCTGAGACCCACGACAGGCGCAAGCACAATACATCTTCCAAGGGTAATTCAGTATTCAAGGGCGCAGCTGGGCGAAAGTTGTGTTCTTTGCGCAAGACCACCTCTCACGACGATGCAGGCTGTTGCGAGCAGGGTATACGACGCCCGTCGCAGAATTACGGCGCTCACATGGCCTCTGCTATGCTGAGCGCTAGCTCCCCCCCCCCGTTGACGACGACGGAAAGTCTTCCCTCAACTTTGACGACTTCGATAAGGAATTCGGGCTCACGAAATTGGTGACTGGCAGCAGCGGAAGGGCTCTGCACTCCAACGCCGACAGATTCACTATGCAGGTGGACAGCGGCACGTCGGGCCACCTGGTCGACGACGAGCGGGTTCCAAGACCGCGACACAGCATGAGGGATTGCAAAAAGTTGAAGGAGCCGACGGCCATCGTGACCGCTGGTTGCAAGAAGGTATTCGCGGCTGCCACTGTAAAATCTGGGGGTACATCATCAATCAGGCTGACCGTCGTGTTCTAGTTCACATTTCAAGCACGATCGTTCCTGAAATAGGATGCAATCTCTTCTCCGTCAAACCAATGGGAGCGGGGCTAAGCACCGTCGTCGAAACGGGCAGCCCCCTTTTGCAGTCTGGACAACAGCACTCCGCTTCCGTTGAACCAACACCCGGAGGACGAGGCTTTGTGCTCGCACGACGTGCCTCTTCACGCTTTGGGTGGCACAATTGAGACATCAACAGCACCCGCTGTAGCCCTTACGACAATGCCCCACCAGAAGGGGGTATCCGAGCGGGATGGACAGACGCCTGCGATCATGACCAAGTGCATGCTATAGGACAGCACCGAAACGCCGCAGGAGGCTATTGCCGCTGGGACGGAGCGCCAATGTGCACAAATTCAGGATATACTACATGAAAACGCCGGGTAACTTCTGAAGGGCGGCAAGTCACAGGCATCAGCCGGAACTTCATCATCAGGGCCCGGAGAATCCTCATCAGGAACCGGAACGTCATAATCACAGGCTGGACCGCCAGAGATTGAAGTGTCATTGTCAGGAGTCCCACGTGCTATTCCGCTCGGGGTCGCATCTTCTACTTCCACTGGGAATATACCGGATGCATCACATCACGTGATCGCAAGTACGAGACCCAGTCCAAGAGTCGAGGATACCTTAGATGGCACGTCCACCATGGAAAGACCATGCCGACATAAACGCTACACAACAATAACCGTTTCATATAGGTGGCGCCGACGGTGGACAAGGACTATTGCGGCGAGGCGGGCGCCAGGGTTTACTGAGATGCACGATGGCTGTCCGGACTATAGCGTCGCGTGGAGCGTTCATTGTGAGGGCACATATTAAGCCGTCGGAAGGCTCTCTGCCGTGTCAGTGGGGGTATAGGAGGCAGTGTCCCCGGGGGGGGGAATCCTTCCCTTTGGGCGTGGGGACCCATCAATCGACCGCGTCATTGCTCGGTGTCTCTCGACGCTACCCAGTGAACAAAAGAAACTACCAGTGCCAAACGACCAGTATACCTGTCATGTATCTTCTATCGCTTGAACCAACTTCGTTGGATGTCATAACAACTGGAATGATGCAATTCGGAAACGAATTGAGCATATGCGGAACCGAAGCGAATCTGGTGGCCATTCTGAACTTCTGTGGAGCCGGTCTGTGGCGCCCTTTCGAAGAACTCAAGATACCAGTATCGGGAGCGCCCCGAGATCCACGCTGGTTCAACAGGATGGCATTCGTTGACTTTGCTCATCGCTCTTAGAACGTCGAGCTGACATGGAGTAATTACCACAGTGCCTGAGTTTACTGTGGTTTTTCCAAATGTTAAGTCCTGATGTGACCGGTTCAAAAAGCACTGCTGAAATCAAGCTGTTTTGTAAAATAAAATGTGTCTTTTCAAGAAGTACTACTCCTGTAATAATACGATTTTGGTAAAATAGAGCATAGCATATACGTATATACATCAAATGATTTTTGTTTCTAAAGAATATGTTTCCCTGCTGTAGGTGGGAACCTACTGTAGGGCCTGACAAAGGAAATTCCAAATGCGTCCTATCAAAAACAAACGTATTACGGTACGAACGTGGTTTTGGGGGTCAAAAGAGCAAATACTGTACGCAAGCGTGTTCGGTGCTAAGCCGCCGTAATATTAATATAGTGTTTTTGCTAACGGCAGCCTATACAGTATCAAGACGCTTCATTATTAAAAATAATGTTTCCGAATCTTCAGCTATAAAAAACACGTGAATAAAAAACGCGTGAATAGCATCTCGATGGAGCCAAATGCCAACAACACAGTATTCCTGAGAGTTTTTTCTTTGGTTCTCCACTTCTACAGAAAAAAAGCCCGAGTGAAAATTGAAGCAATTATAACGCAATACGATCATTTTGAAACACAGTAGTGGCAAGCAGTTTCCTGCGTAGTGACTGTTAATATTACGTTTGAAACATCATTTTCGAGTTTTTCGATATTTTTTTAGCTTTTTCAGTCCAGCACCGAGCAAGCATGATTCACGAAGAAATTGCAAGAATCGGCGAGACGTTAGCTTTGACGGTGCGGCCACGAGCAGGCGTTGCTGAGACAGGGACAAATCGTCTTGGCGTACAGCCCAAATGACTGCTCTCAAGTCGATAAATTTTCTCTATAAATATCCCAATGTTGAACTTGAAATATTTTGTTTTCGACAGTTGAAGCTTGTATCGCACCCGGTACGTATGGCAAGCGAGAAGACTGACTGGTGTACAAGCCCTGCCCCCACCCAGCACACACGATTGACGACGGCGGTCACATCATCTCTTCTAGAACACGGATCCGCATGAAACTTTCGAGGCTGACATCTGCACTCATTTGGTCGTGTTCCGACATCCAGCGGGTTGCACGTGGGTCGATTATATTACGATATCAGAGGTCGGTCGTCTTTTTGCGAGGAGAAGCTTTAGTGGGATGGGGATAGTGTAGAAGTCCGACTACGAGAGTCCAAAGGTGACCAATTGCGCAAGGACGCGATTTCAACTCGATCCAGGACGGCTTCACTGCGGCTTGTGGTCGTCAGGGGACATCCGGGGTATACCCCCAAGTTTCCTGGGTGGATATGGATCTTGGGTTATCACGGATGCTGTTACTTGCTGCTGTAGAACAGGCTCGGAGGAAACGCTGTCGATCTGATGAAGCAATTTCTAACGTGCTACTTTTACTGTAGAGAGTGTCATGTATGCATAGAGATGGGCAAGAGAAAAATAACCGTAACCGCTCTGCTTGTTCTTTTTGTATCGATGCCTCCTGCAAGCGCATTTTTTTTTGCGCTACTTCGACCACCTGTATATTCCTCCCACATCGGGGGGCTGTCGTTTTTATTTTTTTACGCTTTAGGTCTCCCATCCGAAGCGCTCAACACGTTTTGTCGCGCGGGCTTGCGGCTCGCCTCGAAGCCAGGAGCCGTCGCGCCTAACGAGGTTTGTACATACCATACTGTTGAGCGTCTTTGAAAGCATGGCCTGAATCACCCGATCCCGGTGGCCACTGCAGCCTCGCAAGCGGCCTTGTACTCCCGTGACAAGTGTGTGCTGGGGTCACGCCAAAACAATGAACCCCTGTATGTGCCAAACTTCCAAGCGAAAAGCAGCGAAAGCCCCGGCAACGCCCGTTCCCGCCCCCCGCCTCGCCCAAGCGACGTAATAGCACATAGTACTGCTGGTCGAAACTAAAACGTGAATGTACCCCGATGTTTTAGTACCTCTCGATTGACAGAAGTTGCGCCGCCATTGGGCACGCTCGTGCGGCAAGTCAAGCGCAGGTCCGTGCCGACTACCCAGCCAATTGTGTGCACGCACTAATTCGAGCTTTTCTTAGCAGGTGTGGACCTTATAGTGCCGACTGACGCGTTGCTCCCTTTTTCTCACGCGAACCGCATGATCCAAATTATCCCCCATAAAGGTTACCTCATGCTTCTTGGTAACTTCGTCGGGGCCTTGAACACGGCCCGGACGCTGGAGCGGCCTTTCTGGCGTCATGGCGTTCACGGACCCTGACATTTCACTATGTACATTAAAAGTGCACCCCATTCACCCAGTGAACTCTACCTCGTACACTTCAGTGCCTATGCGTCTTACGTGATCCCGCCTTGTTGTGCGCCCGGGCCAGGAGTGGTCACGCCACTCTCTGTGGCTACGCACACATGAAACAGGTTCAATAATGTCCGTGACGAACACAGGGCACCCTTGATGTGAATCCCCACGCACCCTGAATTATTCATGTTGAACGATGCGTTTACACCTTCTTCGCCGCCAGCAAAACTTTGCAGAGTCCCGCGGCCTTAGTGGGGAGGATGTGCGTCTCACGTTATTTGTTGCGGGGTCACACGGTTGGCGCCCTAAATACTTTGAATCAATAACTCACTGTGAATGTGACCGCAAGCACACGAGACATTTCTTGTGTAATGCCTTTGCAATTGCAGTAGGTAGGCGCGCATAGCGTGAGGGGACAACTTTGGGATGCTTGCCTTAGTGAAGCCGTCTGGGTTTGGGGGCCAGGCCTGAGAGCCGGGCTAGGCGACCGTCGAGCTGGAGAAATGCTAATGATACTTGACCTAAGGGCCTCCTTGCAGCGCAAAACGCCTGGTCGCGAAACACGTCACGGGACTGTCTCGCGGGTTTGATTTACAGTGAGCCCGCGGGAGGGGATGGTACTTGATACTTGGGCTAGGAGACAACCGTGTTAGTGGACCACTCCTGAGACGTTGTTCGTTTGGTCTCTTTAGATGACAGTTACGTACCGGTTTGTGCCATTGCCTATAATTGTGGATTTTGTGACTCTTGACATCTGAGGATGTAAGTTGTGACGCACGAGGCTCACTTATTCTCTGCCTCTACTCTGTGGGAGGCCAATAATACATGACCTGAAACATCCATCCATAGACTGTCATGCAGTCTGGGCCACCGATGCCTGAGGCTACGAACAGACGTGAGCTAGAGAACCGTTTTGTTTGCAGTGTACGGTACGGGTTATTGTAAAAACGGCACACATGCAATGCGTCTGCGATTCTTCCTTCCACACTTTTTTTTTAGCATTTTTTAAGCGTGGTTCGTACAACTGTGTGAAGGGAGTTTGGGGTATGTCAATCACCGCAACATATCCGGTGTAAACTGTTACTAGGCGGCGTCTTGCCGCATGTTGACCAACTGCTATGCATGTCGATTACTTGTAAAATTGTATTCGACATCGCTCGATACGATGGCTGACCGGAGGGTAAACCCCCCCTCAAGGTGAAAGCGGAGAAACACTTAGAGATAAACTGGGGGTTAAGGGAAGTTATAGGAATTAAAACGTATTGGCACGGGCCGATGGACTTCGCGAAAACACTGAAAGTGCGACTTGGTCCAGGGGACCTGGACCTACAAGCAAGAATAAAGAGGTATACCAGTAGCCGGGAGGGGGAGGAAGTAGATGCACAGATGTGCCCTAGTGGCAAAGCTATAGAGAGTAGGACTCACATAGTGGGAGAACGTGAAGCGTGCAAGGAGGAACGGGATGTTTTAGAGGAGGCGATGAGGAAAGTAGACGAATTTGACATGGAGGATTTTGGTACACTAGATACTAGCGAGAAAACGATCGCTATCCTAGGAGATGGATGGTGGCCACAGGCGACGAAACAGGAAGGGGAAAAGACTAGCAGAACGTTTTATGTAATACCAGGTATATGGAAACAGCGTAATGAGCGTCCAGCTGTTGGAGGTGTCTCTAGTAAGAGTAGGAACGGTGCTCCGTCTCGAAGGGGATGCGTGGTCAATGGTCAAAAGACTAAGGCGAGCAACAAATGAGTATCCGCCCCCGCCCCCCCTCCCCCCTCAACGAGGCACCCCTCTCAATTATTACGCGTGCTTGTAAATAATTTGCCCCTGACATGCACTATATGTCAGGTCCCTGGTAGCACAGACCCCTCCTGTGAATGATACTCTGCAAGAAAGTGACAACAGTACGCGTAGTTACCGAACTTTCGGCCACATAGTACAGCTGCCTTCTACACTGTAGATATGTAGTCGGCGTACTGTACGCATAGTTTTTATCTCCTGGGTGTAGGACATAGCCGTTGCTCAAAAGTCACGCAAATGCCTGATGTAGTTTGATTGGCTGATTGGTGTTCATGCAATTCATCTGGGGAGATCGCGGAAGCAGTTATGTTGTCGGGAGCACCCATTGATATGATGGACCGAGCCTGATCAATGAGTCGGTTCATCGACGGGCACTCATGATGCAGAAGCCCCGCAGTGCATGTAAATATTATCCACGTAGAACACAAACAAAGGAAGGAAGCGGAAAACATATTTAGGAAGGGATTTCGACAAGAAATCGGCATGCTGGTATTCCGACTTCACATGCGCGATATTTACCTCTCCCTGCTCGACAAGTTCTCGTAGGAAGTGGTGGCGAACATCTATGTGCTTCGAGTTAGAGTTCGTCACGGGGTTGACCACTATCTGGATCGCACCCTTTTTGTCCTCAAAAACCTGGATACACAGATCCCCAAAATCAGGCAAGAGAAAACGCCACACGGACCTCAGGAATAGGGCCTCCTTGAAACCCTTTGCCATCGCAACGTACTCTACCTCACTCGTGGAGAGTGTGGAATTCTTCTGCATCCTAGAAATCCATTGGATGGCCGCACCCTCACACATCACGGCTCTACCCGAGATAGACTTCTTCCTCGTGGTCCGGGGGGGACAAACTACGTCTGCATAAACAACCAACTCTAAGCCACTACCCTTCTAGAAGGCAATGCCGTAGACACTTGTCGCCTTCAGATACTCCAAAGTCCGTCTCGCAACCAGCCAGTGCTTGAGTTTGGGGGCATGCATATACTTCGCAATCACCCTCACGGCATTCGAGATGAAAGGTCTCGTCTGGTTAGAAACCACAGCAAACTGTGTATCAACTCACGATATGGATCATCATCAGTGGGATCCTCCTCGTCAAACACCTCAAGAAAAACCTCCGGCGAAAGTGGGGCGTTCCTACCAGCGGTCACGCCAAATTTCTTGACCGGCTTTTCCACGAAAAATGTTCTGTGAGATTGTCAATAAACCCGCGACCCTGTCTCGAGAATGGTGGCAACCGGCATACCATCGCAGCTCGGCAAGGTTATTGATGCGGACTAGGCGGTTTATATGTCCTCGCAAAACCGATCTCTCTTCTCCTTACGGCCTACCGCAAAAAGGTCGTCGACGTGAACCACAGCAATGATGGGAACAAACCTCGCGTCAATTAATCGATAAACACGCGGATCTGCGAGGCTCTGTTCCAAACTAAGACTCTTCAAGCGGGTGATCAGGTACCAATACCAATATCTCGACGCCTGTTTCAAGCCGTATAGACTGCGACTCAAGCGCATTGCTTTGCCGGTCAGAGCTCTACAGTCCTGTGGCATCCGCATCAAAACGAGTCCCTGGAGTTCGGCCTGGAGAAACGCCTGTTGTACATCGAAATGGCTGAAATCCAACTGCAACTCGCAAGCTATCGCAGTCATCAAACGGGTACAAGACGCGGTGGGGATGGGGGCAAAAGTCTCATCGTAATCAACTCCCGGGCGCTGGCTAGATCTTCTCCCTAGTAGTCGCGCTTTCACTACCTTACGATTCTCATCTGCCTTCCATGCGAACACCCACTTGGCCGATACCACGTTTCCCCCCTTTCGCTGCTAAGCATCCTCGAAAGTCCCAGTTTCCTCGAGCCCGGCAATCTTTCTCTCCATTGCATAGGACCACTCGGCACGGTACGGCGAGCGCATCGCTTCCTGGTATGTTGCGGGCTCCGAGGGTTGGCTCGCGTCATACGTTGGCAGAGCATGGGGTTGGTTCGGCGGGCGATGGTTGAAAGATACGTGATTCAGCTGGCCGCATCGTAGTGAACGCCTGGAGGTACGCCCTTGTCCTCGCGCGCGTCCGCCCCGATTGAAGGAGCTCGTTGTCCGGGTGGTCCTCGTCGTCCTCGACCTGAGAGTTCTCGGCCTTCGGTGGGGGTGACGGCGACATTACCCCCGACGGGGGCGGCATCTCCGGTGACGCCGGCGTCATCTCCCTCGCCGGCGGTGACACCTCCGGTGGCGCTGTCGTCAACGCTCCCGTCCTTGCGCCCGTCTCCTCGGTTTAAAGAGCTTGTTGTCCGGGGGGCTCTCGCCGTCCTCGACCTGAGGGTTCTCGGCCCCCGATGGCGATGACGGTGACATCACCCTCGGCGGCGGCGGCAGCACCTCCGGTGGCGCCGGCGTCATCACTGGCGTCATCCCCGGTATCACAGTCGCCAGCTCCAGCGGCAAGTACTTGACGTGAAATCGACCTTCCACGGTGCCGGCACGGCGTTCGTCCTCGCCTGCGGCACAGCCTCAGTGATCGTCCTGCGCTCCACCTTCCAGATAACGTCCCGTGAGTTGTTCGTACGGCCGCATGCCGTGACCACCTTGACGCAGTCCCGCAGATGGTTTCTCCCCCTGTTGAGATCAAAACACCGCTCGGCCTTGGGCTCCGACTTGTGGGTGCGGTGGGGTGCGGTGGAATCCGGGCTGAATAAAGGCGAGGGTGTTGGGCGGCGGCAGTGTCCCAAAAAATGCCTCGTGCGGGGACTTGAAATGGGCGTATCACGTGAAAGATTTTCCTGACGGCAGAGGGTTTCAAGGAGGCCCTTTTTCTGCGGTCTGCGTGACGGTGTATCCAGGTTTTTGATAACGACAAGGGTGCGATCCATATGGCGGTGACGAACTCTAACTCGAAGCAGATAGATGTCCGTCACCAGCGAGAACTTGTCGAGCAGGGGGGTTTAAGTTCACGCATGTGAAGTCGGAATACTATATTTGTAAGTGCCGGCGTCCCCGGCGGCTTGGTAGGTGATCCGCGTTCCTATTAAGATCTATTTCGTGCGTTCGAGTCTCACCGAGTGCATGCTCGTATAATACTGTAGGGACTTTTTCTTGCAAAAAAAAATGATTACGTAGCGGAAAGACAAGGCAGTACGAAGTATGAGGCCCGTTATAATGTTCTGGTCGAAGATATTTTTCCTTATTGAGTATGTAAAATGACTACTCTGAGGTAGGTAGGGCATGCAATCCTTGGCGGTGGGCGTGTCTGAGGACAATATTTTACGTACAGCAGTAGCATCCCCGTGTTTTCGTTGATCGTTGAGGAAAGAAAACAGACTTTGTATTACGGCGGTGGTTCACTGTAAACAGGACCTAGCCATCGAGGTCCCTATCAACCATTCAACAACAGTGAATAGTAACGTACCTGGGTGGAACATGCCACCCACTCCGTCCTTCGTAGCACGCCACCCCCACGAAGAGTACTTAGTCCCCACGCCTGCCAACTGCCTGGTTTTGTCCGTATGCTCTTGTGAGCTTTTCGTCTTCAGACTTTTAGTTACGACCGAGAGTTCTCGCTGTGACGATATTCTCTGCTGTATAATAGGCAGTGCAGCAGTGCACTTGAATGACCATCGCCACTTTAACCCCATACCTTCCCCAGGAAGCACTGCCGTGTCCCGATTCTCACTCACAGCCGTTTGACACGTGGTATCTAAATTAGGTTCCGGCTCTTCACGTCGTTGTTGCTCATGATGATTCAAGCGACCACACCATATTAATTTACTGGATCATCACTTTCTTCACAAGTCAATTGCGAATGGTGCTTCATGCCAACACACTCTTTGCACCATTACCTACAAAGCAGCTTTGTCTATCTCGTAGCCTTGTACTCCCGCAGGAAGCAGAAACACCAGACTCCAACACACCAACCATTGTACCAATTGAATAAAAACTGCACCCGTAGGGTGTTGCAAAATATATGGCGTTTCGATTTAGGGGTCACAAACGCCATACAAGAGCAAGGGGCCCGACCTAGAGCTCAGAGCCAGTCGCACTTTGATGTAGCTGGCTGTCCCCAACCGAAAGCTGTAGCCCCATACATACCTTTGACAAGCACTCTATCGCCAACGCCACTGGGAAAATTACGAATTTGCCAGCACGACGATGATCATCAAGTACGATGGAGCTATGCTGAACGGCGTCATGGAAGGCCGAGGGCGGGCCGAGTACGGTGATGGCGAGGTAGGCGCTGTCTATACGCTGTATTTACGGAGGAGGCCCTTGATCGCCAGGAAAGGTTGGGACAGTCCAGACTGTTCCCGCATTGCTATATAACCAGCCACGGCACGCTGATACTGCACCAGTCCATCATTGTTCTCCTCTTGAAGAATGGCCTGTTGTTCCGCGATGCAATCAAAGCGTTGCGTAGCGCTCCCGAGACTCGACAAGATGCAATAAAAAGGGAGAAGGACTATGTACGGTACTCGTACCTATGTGTCTCCTTTTGTGCGCAACATCCTTCCTTCTCTTCTGCTGCAGGGTCGCCACCAAACGTATCGCATTATTTACCATCGGTGTGCTTTCATTCCGGTTTGAAAGCCCAACTCTCGTGCCTCTTCACCGTATCAAGTACCAGCTCTTTTTTTTTTTCGTCGCGCACCATGGCAGCCCTTATGGCGTGCCATATGGGGGTGCCATATGGCACGCGGTCGGTCATGGTATCGCCAATGCACGCCATATGGCAATTCATGCGGCGTAGAGCACATTATATTAGCCGTTCATGGGCTTTCACGAACTGTCACGGGATTTTTATGGCAAGGCCATGGCGGTCTTCCCGGCACTGACTGCCCTATGGCGTAGTCTGAAAAAATAGCATGGCATTGTTGTCGTGAACACGTCCCATATGGCGCTGCCATGGGACTGCCCGTACAGTATGGCTGAAGGTGTCAAGGGCAGTGGCATGGTAGTCGGTGACATTGCAATGCATTTTAGTTGGTGAAAACAACAGCGCAATGGAAGTACAGCCACGGCATGGCGGCGTATGAACGGGCACCATTGCGGCGCTGCCATGGCTACCGGCATTGCCATGGGCATGTACATTATTGCCCTTTTTCGCGACATGCCGTGGCATGTCGTGGCACCACCTGCGGCAAAACCTTCCACTGCATACCACGGAACCTTCCACGGAACCTTCCACGGACCTCCACGGCATACCATGGAACCCTAACCCTGTCCCTAGCCCTAACCCTAGGTGCCGTGGGGGTTGCCATGATATGCCGTGGGGTTGCCATGGAGTGCCTCGGCGGTTGCCGCGGGGGTTGCCATGGTACTACCCATGGCATGTCGGGCACCCGCCACGACGTGTCATGGAATCCTGTGCAACGCCATGGGATGCCGTGGGGATGCCATGGTGTGCCGAGGGTGGTACCGTGGCAATTCCACGGCATGAAACGGAAATTCAAATAGTGTAGAACCCTGCCAAAATAATGTGCATATTTGCTTCCTGGTATACTTGTTTCCTCAAACACACATACATGTGCCGGCCCGAATGAACTCCACCAACTAACGTATCATCGGTCCAAAGTGCGGCGACCGCCTCATAGACCGAGGCAACACGTACCCCACTGCCTGTGCCTTTCGTCCCGTGATGATGCCCCCGACTGTACTATTGTAGAAAATGCCGGAAGTGGCCACACCAGAGAACAAATCAATTCACTCGCAGCTGTCATCCTATAGTATGCAAGAAAATCCGCCTCAAAAGCGGTTCTTAGTGGGATGCAGCTCACCCTTCATGCGACTCGCCCAACACCTCACGGCGCTTCGCGCTCGGTGCATGCAATGTCTGCCTGATCGGTTAAAACCGGACATGCCCCGTCCCGGTATTGTAGGGATGCGAGGGTCTATGGTCATACGACTACGGCCATGCATGACATGAGTACCCCCCCCCCCCCCCCCCCCCCGACCCCTTTTTTCCCACCTGCTGCCTGTTCGGTTATCCGTTGTCTGTGGCTGCTTTTTGGGCAGATGTACGACGGCATGTGGAAAAGTGGAAAACGCCATGGGAAGGCAAGACCTTTGAGGTGCCTGGCATAATAGTCGAAGTGATCCATGCCCCACACACGTATGTGCCAGGCGCACGGTATAGTACTTGATAACCTGCGGTAGAGCCCCAGTCTATAATAGCTTACTATTACTGTAGTTGGATTTTTTCGCGGGGGCAGTGCCTCTCCACGACCGAAGTGTTTTCATTCACACCCGCGAAAGAAAAAGGTCACAGCAGTTTGTTGGCGGCGAAAGGTAACGCAACATGGGCAGCATGCTGCCGTCACGTGTGGTGCGTTCCCAGGCTGAGCACATGTTAAATTGGGCCAAGAACGACTGCTACATCAGTACAGCAGTATCGAGTGCCTGTTGCGTCGAAGGTGGAAACTACTGCTGTAGTTAATGTCTTGAATGTAAATCAATACCTGGTACACGGTGGTAATAGTAGTACCTGGACGTGGTACGATCGGGGAAGCACTTTCGGCCAAACCTGTTTATGCCCAACCGAGCATCCTTGACCTGATATCGTTGGAATGCCATTTTATGGCGTAGTTTTTAGCTATATCATTCGTGACACACCTAGGCTTTGGCGTTTTCTGTCGGTCTGCACTTTTTGCTCTTCTCAAAAAACAGTTTTTGGGTGGGGTACAAGGACACAGAGCTTCCGAAGTGAGGGGCCTCATCAAATTCAACTGCTACCTACCCCTATCCCCTATCGTTGCACGCCTCCCTGGTATGGGACAAATTAGCACATACACTGCCAATCGTATGCCTCATACAACATTAGTCGCCGATTTTTATAGGACCGCCTCTTGAACGGTGGTCGTTCGTCGCGAGGCATCCGCCCATGACATGTCCTCATTCTCTAGGCGTAATTCCTTATTTCGCATTGACAATCGTTGATGTCCCGCCCCATGGAGCACCTGACCTGCTCTTGCATTTCAGGGCGCGCTCGTATATGGTGATGGGTCTATCTACTCAGGCGAATGGACGAACGACGTTCTGCAAGGGCAAGGCAAGATGGGGTGGTCATGGGGGCGATCGATTGCCCGATGAAACAATGCACACGTTACCTCGAACCCGGGCACTGCAGCGTTAGCGTCGTTGCCAACGTTAAAGTTGTGTGTAAGGCTGCATACTCTTAGAGTTGTTGCCAATGTCGTGGTTGTTCGTAGGGTTGTATACTCGCGATGTGTCAATTTTCAAGGATGTGAATGCGCTTTATATTTCTGCCTTTTGCGAAAGCGGGGGCATAGGGTGGGGGCTCCCTTCGGTTGGCACAGGCATCGGAGGCCCGAGGGTTTCCGCGTGTTTGGCCGACCCCGTATTCGACTCAGGAGTGAATGGGCTACTATTATTGTTTTTCAGACTGTGCCGCTTTATTTGAACTGTCGGGTGGGATGCACCGCATCCGCACAGGCTCCTGCAGCTACGTAGACGGCAGCAAATACTCCGGAGAATGGAAGGCTGGACTACCTTCGGGTGCCGGCGAACAACTGTTTGCCAACGGGGACACCTATGTCGGAGATTGGGAAGAAGGGATGATGCACGGTCAGGTACGCACGGGTCCAATGCGGCTTGACATCGTTGACCATTCACCGACTGGGAGGAGACACCAGTAGCAAACGAATGGGTCGAACCACAGCTACAGAGAGTAAGGCAGTGCGGACTTGAACGGGCTCCATAGCGCAAGGGTTGCAAGCACGAAATATCAGGTGTTGCATTACGTTTTTTTTTCACAGAAAGACAGTGATGGATGGGTTCGCACTTCAAAGGCCGGACAAACACGGGATATGGTCGAACAGCCCTCTCTTCGAGCACTCGGATGAGTTACTCCAATAGCTGATCATCGTGCACAGTAGCGTAACTTTAGTTTTACAACTGCATGATCGCAGTGGTTAGGTCGCCGAAAGGTTCGCTGCATCTTATGACGCAGACGACTCTGGGAAAGGTTCTACCCAGGGGGATACTTCGTATGTTGGTAGCATCTCGCCCAGTATGCCCCCACTCTTGCTTGCCGGCTAAATGCTGCAGTCCACACCATCTACACAACTGTCGAGGGCGGGGTCCTGCTCATGAAGCATGGCTATGGCACGCGACGGTTCGCTTGTTTCAGCGAGGGCCGTAAAACTGCTTCGCGACGTGGGTGAAACGTGTTCCCATCCGGACGCAACAATGTTGGCCGCTACATTCGATTTTTGTTCCACGTTTCCCTCTTTCGGCGGAGTCAGTATACGTCTGGTGCAGTTTAGAGTTTTTGCTGTTCCTTGCTCATGATGCAGGGGGTATACACCTGTTCTAATGGAGACGTTTACCGAGGACACTGGGAGCGCGATGAGAAAAACGGATTTGGACACCAGACGTTTGCCAACGCTAGTAACAACCAGCAAGGTGGTGATTCCACGATCGGCCATGAGTGGTACGAAGGGCACTGGAAGGACGGCAGGATCGAGGGGGAAGGTAAACGTAGCTATTAACATGAAATACCTAATTTAATGTATGTTGACACAAAACGTGAGACTGAATATCTTTGGCATAGTATATAGGCGCGAAGCTGTGCCCGACGCGAAGCAACTCTCGTCGTAATCCCACCATCGGCATCAAACATGGTGAAACAAAAACAGCATTGTGGCGATGGTTTGAAGTAATCACCCCGCGCGTGCTTGCTTGTGAGAGGTACACGATGTTCAAAATATTGTCCTACTGCCCTAAGTAGGTGACACCGGAGCTCCGTAGTATGCTTTGTAGTTCGGTGTTGATTTAGGAGACCACAGGACTACCGGTGTTCTTCCCCCGAGAGTTTTCGGGCGGGCCAAGTGTGTCACAACTGCTACTTCGGCTCCAGCCTATCTGTTCCAACTTCCACCCCTCATTCATCGCAGTGTTAGCCGCACCGAATAGATAGAGATTCAGTATTTTCTCACGCCAAGCGCTTGCATACGCATTCACTTCCTGGGGTAAGAGCGATGCCATCGATCCTGTCCCTCATCAAGTCGCCCCTCCTACTATGTTATAAGACTCAAGGGTGTACGGATAAGGCCATGGCCTGCTTGCGTTGGACATACCCTACTACCTGTAAGGTGGCACCTCTCACCCCTGACTCCCACCACACTCTACACACTTCCTGCATAGGAGAGTATCATTTCGAAAACGGAGACGTGTACCTAGGAAACTGGATTGGCGAAATGATGGAGGGAGTGGGGAAATTGGTTTGCGGCAACAGGGAGGAATACGAAGGTGCGTTGGAATTATTCTCAAGTAGGCGCTGAAAGTTTTCTCAACTAGTTGCGGACGGGGGGGGTGTACTTGATAGGAGAGATGTACTCGATCTCATGCATGGCCGTAGTCGTATGACCATAGACCCTCGCATCCCTATAATGCCGGGACGGAGCGCGTCGGGTTTTCACCGACCAGGCAGACATTGCTTGCACCAAGCGCGAAGCGCCGTGAGGGGTCCAGCAAGTCGCATGAAGGGTGAGCTGCATCCTACTAAGAACCGCTTGTGAGGCGGACTTGCATATGGATGACAGCCTCAATGAGTTAGTTTAATTTCCGGTGTAGCCACTTCCAGAGACAGCAATGGGAGTGCTATGTAGCTGCCTCTTGGGTGCCTTACCTTAAACACTACACGATACGATCAATTCCCTTGTGCAGAGTAAAGGTCCTTTGCCTCGCACAAATGATCTAACTCGACGACCAGCTGTGGGCGACCGCCAAAAAAAAAAAAAAAACGGTACCCTAGATGTCTAGCTCACGTAGTGAGCGGCATGTTTTACAGACGCGAACCCAACCCATATATAATATGTATGGGGGATGCCCAGTCTTTCTCCGGTGTCTGCAGTATATCGGACGCATGTGACGCACTCTCTCACAGCCACGGCTCTTGCACCTTTTTCAAGCCCTTGCTGCCATCTAGATATTGGAGTTGGCGTATGGTGCAACACTTAGCAGTCTAGCCTCTAATGTTGACGCTTGTGAAGTAGTTTTGGCTGGTCTGATGGGCACCAAAGCATAGCACCAGTTTTCTATTTCCAAGTTCGTGTTCTTTGTTTCCCACTAACACAGGCTTAGTTATACCCAAGCGAAAACATCTGGCACTTATTTTTCACCAGCTCGTCCGTGAACGCCTCGATATCCCTAGTTGCTCCGACCTCAACCCTGGGCCGTCCTTCTCGTTCCATTCCGCCCCGCCTCATTTCGTGCATGTGAGACATACCGTGTTGCTGACTGACCGGATCCGTCTGAGCAAATTCACTCCATGAGTACATGCACAACGCCCCTGCATGTTGAACACAGGCGAGTTTCACGAGGACCTTCGGCATGGCCAGGGCAAACTCCGCAGCCCTAGTCACACATACGAGGGGACGTGGGCTTATGACAAGATGCACGGCTGCGGAACACTTGCCACCCGGGACGGAGGCGTATACACCGGGGGGTTCCTGGAAGGTTGCCTTCACCCCAAGCGTTAACTGGTCATGTGTCAACAATGATCGTGGTTGGGTACTTGGCGCGGGGCAGCAACGCAACTGAACACTAAGCGAAACAAGCCACCGCCGCTCACTATCACCCGAAACACCTCACGATCGCTTCGTTAAGATTCATGGTCCATGATGGGCCATGAAGTACACCTAAGAGGCACGGAAACATACTAGACATGCGTTAGGTAGCCAAAGTCCAGCACCTTGGCATAGTGATAGGGAGGTTGCACATGACACGCATGAGATGAGGAAGGATAATTCTGTGATTAAGAGTCCACCGTGATATACGAACGGTGGTGCTGTGGGCTTATCTCGCATATGTTTACGTCGCGCTCGGTGTACCGCTTGATGTCTGAACGCAGGAGAGAAAAACACGGTGAAGGAGAATTCCGGTCGTCTTCCGGCGATACACTTCAAGGTGACTAATACGGAGGACCATAGTAAATAGGGCTAAACATTGTTAGTAAAAAATAGGTAAATATATAGGTTTTTGTCTGTACCGTAGGTCCTGTTTACTATGGTCCTCCGTAATATTTGGCCCACGAACGGCTTAACATCACAAATGTTCCATTTATTGGCACGATCAGGTCCCCGCGGATCCTGGCATCACTCCTGGGTCCTGGCATCGCTCCTGCATGCAATCTACAGTAGTTGAAACAGCTCAATTCCTACGTAGCGCACGGAACGAAGTTGATAAATATTTCGCCTGCGCATCTGCAACCTCTTTCGCCACCACCTAAAAACAAAAGTCTTCGATGTGAAGACACTGGGTCTGCAGATAGCGCCTTTCTCTCGAGAAAGAACGCTGCCAAATTGTTTCTGCCGAACGTGCATGCATAAGCGCGCTCGGAACCACGCGAACACCTAGTTGCTGTAAATATATTGCGGGCAGTTGGGGACTCCCTGCGAATCAAGTACCTGGTTTGTTCTGTGTCTCACGCTGTAATTTTATGGTTCCCTATGTGGGGGCCGATTTCCCGCAACGGAAAGGCACGTGGGAAAACGGCCAGATTTCCGGTCACGGGACGCTCGTCCACGGGAACGGAGACCGATACACGGGGGCCTTCGAAGACGGCCGAAGAAGCGGCGAAGGAACGATGGTCTCCTTCGAAACAGGGTGAGGAAGAATAGCAGGCTGTTATGCGGTGGGTCACACCATCCAGTTGGAATTCTATGGTTGAGAGCTCTCGGCATGGGCGTGAAATAGTCCGCTGTTCTGTGGTGAACGACACCGTCCAAACGAAACCTCGTGGTTCAGAGCTCTTGTGCCCTGGGCACCAAAACTGCCTTTTTACTTCCACCAATGGAATACAACGAGTGTGCGGAATCATCGTGTTCTCAAACTTTGGGATCCATTTTCTGCCCATAGCGTGTTAGCGCACTGTTGAGCACAACAACAGACCTCGTGCCCACCCCATGCCGCGGGCGGCATTGCGTGATATTAATGGTACCAGTTGTTATATTATGGTGTGTCGCCTATGGTTGAGTCAAACGTTGTGAGTAGGATACAACACCCCGGGGTAGCTTTAATTTCAACGTTCTGAATGGCGTGATCCGACGCCCCGCTCCTTCGCTATTTGTGTATCGCCACGACTGACGCTGACCTCCCGCAAAGTTACGAATTCAACGGTAGCTTCAAGAACGGCGTCAAACAGGGCCCAGGACGATTGCGTCTGCCGTGCGGCGCGACTGTCACCGGGTACTGGAGCAGCGGCAAGCTCGTCGGCCAGGTCGACTTCAAGTTCCCGGAAAAATCCATCTGGGACAACCCTGCCTACTAGGCACACCAGTAGCAGTTTGTAGGGGCACTTTCGCTGGAGACGCATATATGCGCGAGAGGAACAGTGCATTGTACTTTCTTGTATTGGGCGGCTGGCTGCTAGGTTGCGTAGTGTTTGCGCAACACAACATGTATATATATATGTATATATCCGCTATCGCGAATGAGCTTACGCTTACGTTTTCTGCGCTTCCAGCGCAAGGCAGGTACACTGGTACGTTCGAAAGTGCTGCTAGTGTCCTGCCGTAGACGCCAAATGTGAAGGTGCTTCCGCGGGGAAGCAGGAATATCCACAACGTTGTTGGGCCATCTCTTTATTGTGCATGGCGTTCTCTTTTGCCACCACGGTGTTGGCCAGCAGTCGGATGCAGAGTGATTGTGCGGGGATGAGACACACGCGTCCATGAGTGCGTTTGCGCTGTGCCAGTGTAGTCGTTCTTGCAGCTTTAGAGGCGTGCGAGCCGTTTGAAGTGCCGCATCTTCGATCCACTTTCTCCGACCTTTCTTGATGTAGCCCCCTTCTGGTTTTAGATGCATCGGTATCTGCGTATATGTACAGTCTCAGGGGGGAAGGCTTGTTGTGGTGTGGTGTCTCTTGTAGCGTCGTTCTTGTTCCTGAGCTTGTCCCCTCGTCATATGCCCCTGACTGAGGGTCCACTCGCCCCTTCTGTCAGAAGATATCGTTTTCTCAAAATGATATGCGAGACAAGCGATCAATCAACATCAAGAAGAGGGCATATTCAAGCACCGCATGAAAGTAATCTGAGCATTACTGCATTGTCAGAGACAATCTACACAGAAGTAGTTAGACCTTACTGTAGGCCCATAGTCTTTGATCGGCACTCGAGTGATGTGATGGAGTGGGCCGGGATGCGTTCGTAGATAGGTGCTCATGGTTGCAGGACACCAAATGTATAGTAGGTACCAGGTACGAGATATATTGTCGCGTGGATGTGACGAGTACTCCCAGATATTCAGGTGAACTGGGGGCACCCGCCCGAGGCATATGCAATGCCCCAGGAAGAAACATGCCCGCTGTCTCTACGAACGTAGTCCCAAGACCGTTACACAGTCATCTCCCAAGCCGAGCACACTCAACAGCCTCCTTACTATTAATATGTGAACTAGGTAGTGAAATATCGCAATACTATCATCACCCTCAAGACCCCTCCAAAGGCCAACAACCAAATGCCAGAGTTCATGGTACTTGTATCATGCTCACAAGCCAAATACCATTGCCAGAATCTATAATCCAAGAACCAAAAACCATTACCGAAATATCAATTCCACAAACCACTTGCAAAATTCAGCAAAAATTGGATATATACGAGACGTATTACGCAGCTTGCAAAGTTGAGTATCAACTACTTAATCAGCGGATCTCAGAGCTGACGTATTTCATAATTTTGTAAAACCAAGCAGCAGCCTCCCTGCTGGAAACACAATATACCCTTCCTTGCATATAAAAAGCCAAAGTCAGGGTAAGCAGCATTTTTATTCAATACAATTCCAACGCTTAACCACATACATGTAATATGTCTGCACGTCAACTGAATGCCGATATACGCAATCCCGTATCACAAATATCAACCTTCTCCGCATGATACTGCCTCCACACGGTAAATGAGGCACAGTACCTGCCGTTGCGCATACCCAGTGCACAATCTCGACTGGCATTCTCTGGATGTTACACTACGCCTTTGCATGGCTAACTGGGAACCTCTGTCATTTTGCATACCCCATAGCGTGAGAGCGTGAATTAGCTGTGCATTTAATGAAATTCGACGAGCAGTGGGAATGCTGAACCCTTGCGCGACAAAAAATAAAGGCACGTACCGGGGGGGAGAAGGGACGACACCTGTGACAACGGCTTGTCCAGAAGATCGCTGAGGGTAAAACCTCCTACGAGTTAGGCTGGAAAAGTAAAAATGATGATAAAAAAAAAATACCAGGTATATATATATCAAAATTAACTGATCTTATAAATACGTTACAGCCTTCTACGGCAAACTGGGTACCTGTCATACCATGTAGACGCATCAATAAAAACAATCGAATCAACAATTCAAAACTCGAGCAACGAAATTGTTTTCCCAGTATCAGTCACAACAGTCCATGCGTGAACTCCCGGACTGCCAAATAGATCGCCTCCGTCACGGCTGGCGCCCCTCGTTCGAATTCTGGCTTCGCTGCGGCCCGCGTCCTCTTGCTTCCACCTGGGTTGTAGAAGCTATCGCTCCCGAAGGATTGACTCAGCGTAGGCGAGGGATAGGTTGGGCAATCGAAAGATTTGGGACATTGGGATTTACCAGTGTACATACATATCATATCATACCGGTATACTGGTGAGTCTTGAGTCTTGACGGAATCCCCGCAGTAGGCGTGTGTGCGCGGCTCCTGGGTTGGATCAGGCAGCCCACCGCAGAGGTAAGCACTTCAGCCGGTGTCCAACTGATTGAATATTGTTCAAGCTTCAGATCTCAGAGGAACATATAAAAGAAAATGGCGCTCAATGCCAGTGATGATTATCGGTCTTGTCCAGGACAGGATGAGGAGAAGTGAAGAGAAGTTTACAACCATACGGTAAAATCGGGTGGCAAGGAATCGATCCGTCTAGCACTTGAATTCTAGTATTTTTTTTTTGTTTCTTGTTGAAAGTAAAGAGAAGTGGACGAGTGTGAGCGTGCACGGTCGATCGATCACAGAGCTTTCAAGTCAGAAGACCCCAGCATGCGGTGAACTCTACTAACAAAACTCCAACAAAACACCTCGGCTGAGCCCGAAGCGGTACTTCGGGGTATTCCCGCATGTAAACCCGAGATAAATGATAAATGATCCAACGGAGATTCACCGCATACGATTGAATCGGCATTGGACACACCACACTGATTGTACTGCCCTAGGCTGTAGCATCTTGTACTGCTGTGGCCTTCGCTGTAGACGACTATGATACCGATCAGCGACTCGGTATAGACTATCGGTTACTGCTTAGTAGCATCGTGGCGTGCGGTATATTTTCAATACACCAGTCAGATCATAGTTCTACTCGACATGTATTGCCAAGTCGCATTCGCGCATCCGTACTACACATTACGACGTGAGTCGAGTGTACCCAACACTTCCGAATCATAGATCACCATGTAAGCCGAGTATATCCAGTACTCAGCCTCCCTACTCGGTGAACGTAGCATCCTAGTATCTGTCACCTTCAGCTCATACCCAACGCTGGCGTGTTTGGTACAAAATTGGCGTGATGGGGCGGGCCGGGATGGGTTCTAGACAGGCGTTCGTGGTGGGAGGACACAAA
The DNA here is from genome assembly GCA_031763025.1 of Macrocystis pyrifera. Lineage (NCBI taxonomy): Eukaryota > Phaeophyceae > Laminariales > Laminariaceae > Macrocystis > Macrocystis pyrifera. The sequence goes on along the minus strand of JASSKH010000007.1, from coordinate 10,495,266 downwards.
GGGTTCATTCGAAAAAAAAACAAAACTAAGCTGTGTGATCGGAAACTTACTCAAAACTCATATTTTCCAAGCTTGGTGTGATACTCCGATCGCGCGTGCTATACGGGGTGTGTAGGTTTTAGAGTGGTTTACAAATTCTGACAGTTTTTGTACGCAACGAATTCGCTACCTGTGTCGTAAGAAGCAACGGTTACTGCTGTAGTTACGGTGTACCCCCTGAAGATTTTGCATTAGGGGGGTAGCAGAGGTCCAGCACAGGCCTGATGCTCGAGTCCGTGCTGCTCAAGTCTTGATGCACATGCGGTGACTACAAATAGTAACTCACTTATAGAATGTAAGTGCTCTATATTATATGACTGAGTTCGCACTTGTATCTTAGCAGAAACGTTGACCCAGCGCGGGTGATTCAGTATTTCTGCATCGGTACAACGAGCGGTGCGCTTGATCTTAAAGCCCATCGAATCTTCATATGAGACGACACTATCAGGGGGTAGCGAATAACGAAGGCTGGGTCCACGGCCTGATCCTGAACGCTAAGAGGAGATGGAACACGAACTCAAACAGAATGATCGTCTATGGCATCCCTCGTCATCCTCTACCCCCCCCCCCCCTCCCCCCCCCCCCCCCCCCCCCCCCCCCCCCGCGGTACCGTTTTTTTTTTTTTTTTTTTTTTTTGGCGGTCGCCCACAGCTGGTTGTCGAGTGAGATCATTTGTGCGAGGTAAAGAACCTTTACTCTGCACAAGGGAATTGATCGTATCACGTAGTGTTCAAGGTAAGGCACCCAAGAGGCAGTTACATAGTACTCCCATTGCTGTCTCTGGAAGTGGCTACACCGGAAATTAACCTAATTCATTGAGGCTGTCATCCATATGCAAGTCCGCCTTACAAGCAGTTCTTAGTAGGATGCAGCTCACCCTTCATGCGACTCGCCGGACACCTCACGGCGCTTCGCGCTTGGTGCAAGCAATGTCTGCTTGGTCGGTGAAACCCCGACATGCTCCGTCCCGGCATTGTAGGGATGCAAGGGTCCATGGTCATACGACTACGGCCATGCATGAGATCGAGTACATCTCTCCTATCGAGTACCCCCCCCCCCCCCCCCCCCCGCGCTCATGGGGATTTGTCGCTTGCTCTGCGCCTCTTCTTTGCACTTGTCAATAATAATCGTGTAGACATGAAGAATATTGCCATACATGGTGCATTATTCTCGTAGCGAACTGGAGGCACCTGTTCGAGGCATATTAATGTCCCCAGGGAGAAACATGACTGTGTCTTCCCATAGTTTTACACGACGATCTTGCACACCGAGTACACTCAACACTCTATGGGTTTTACGTGAACTGTCGCCTAGAGAATCAGAAACAACGATTGGTTAATGATGGCATCACTTATACATCGGCCGTCGGGGCAGGGCTCTTGCCTGTAGAGAGGGGTCAGAGACTGTCACGGAGACATGAATGGGAGGAAGTAAACGTATAGCAGGTAAGTCGTGTAGTATGTACGAATGCCACTTGAGACGTTACAACCCACGCTGAGCCATCATGCGAAACACAACAAGCAGGCTGTCCTGTGACGACCAGCATCGAGAGTGCATCATTGTACGCTATCATGTTGCCTTCAGACGCTGGCAGATAGTGCTGCGAATGTGATTGGCTTGATAAGCTGTGCTGCCATCAGATGTGAACCAGGTAGTAGAGACATGGCGCGTGTTATATTACCAGCGATGATATGCCCTCAACTCAATTTCATCTTTTGAGCCATGCTGCTGGGGTTGGCCCGGGTGACCGCGGCAGCCTTGATTACAACACTAAATTAACATATACAGTACATCACTAAGAAAATAACGCATACCCGGTACCAGGTATAAAATGGGGAATAGCGTGTGGCCAATCCTAACTCAAACACTAACATGACCCCTACGTAAAACCTCCACCCTTCCCTGCAGTAGTACGTTTATCGTATTAGTCTAAAGGATCTTGTCCGTTGAAACTCGGCAAAATGCTTTCCAACTGAACAAAAGGACCAACCACATTACAAGGGAAATAGTCAAAGTGGGGGAATACCCCCGTCTTCCAGCAAAACGCAAGGGGCAGGGAAAAAACGTCCGCGGGAGGTGCCCCCGCGTACCCCAACCTGCCACAAAAGCAACTATGATGCACTGACAAGACGCGGGAAACTCGTGCGGAGCACGGACACCCTTTTTGTGTTTTGCGAGCACGTTAGTGAGGCTGACGACACCGTGATGCAGAAGAACGTACAAGGATCTCCCTTTGGACTACACGTTGGGGGGATGTATGGCCCCTCAAATAAACTTTACCAGGTACACTATATTTAAGTATCACACCTTTACACTCTTAGTATCACCCGCCCCCCCCTTGACCGAACGTTTCTCCCTTGCTGACTACTTTGGATAGCTTCGATGTTCCGCGGCGAATCTATGTGAAAAGGTCTACGGCGAAGCGTGGACTTCGTGCTCAAGATGGGCTGTGGGCGTCTTGGTAGCGCGTCCGGATTTAATTTGAGGCGAGCTGGGACACGCGCAGGTGTCACGGCGGCGAGGTGATCGGCTACTACAAATATTATGTGTCGTATCTACCGGTACTAGCCATGCTTAGAGGGCCTCGGGTATGAGTGGGGATCAAGCGATCGGACCCTCCTTAGTGCACCTTAGTGGAAGGGAGACAGCTGCCAGCCGTTTCCTAAGGTTTCCAAGATAATGATAATGATGGCATATAGACACGGTGTCAGCATCTTGGGAGACGGAGATCAGCCCTCGTGTCTGCTTGATACGGCCACGGAAAACGAAAGAAAGATGAGCCAATATCACGTGTCACTGATGATGCGCTTGTATATCACACGCAATACACGCATATAGCATCCTATTGTACAGTGCATGCTCGAATACTCGCTTTGAACTTGCCTGCGTCCGGAATGAGCATATTCCGAGAATTGGCCATCATACCCTCCCGGTACACCAGTCCAGGACACGGGTAGCGAGGAAAGGAGGACCTGCGAGTGCCAAACTACAGTAAGTCTACAACGAATTTAGACTGGATTCAAGGTGAGTGATAGGGATTTGACCCTTAGACAACGATTATATGGTGATACCAGGGAGAGCCGACACGTCGTCTCGTTCTTCAAGCGTTTTGGGAAGGAAGAACGGCAGGTGGGAACGGAGCAGCTGGGCGAAGGGTAGACATCAAGAAGGTCAACACCACCCTTATAGGGGTTAAATTCCCCTACGAGGTTCAACCTGGGGGGGGGGGGGGGGGTACTTATGGTATGCATGGCCGTAGTCGTATGACCATGACCTTCGCAATCCTACAATGCCGGATCGGGGCACGTCGGAATTTCACCAGCCAGGTAGATATTTTTGCACCAAGCACGAAGCGCCGTGAGGTGTTCGACGAGTCGCATGATGGGTGAGGTGGTGAGCTGCATCCTACCAAGAACCGCTTGTGAGGCGGACTCTCTTGCATCAGATGACAGCGTCTAATGAATTGGGAAGTTGGACGCAAGACTTGCAACGTCCACTACTTCGTGGGAGGAAGTTCAAGATCATCCGTACGGGAACCGTTCGCTGAAATGGTTGTGCGGTTTCGGGGAATGAAAGAGCGAATCCGGAGTCACAGGCACTAGGACGCCTTGACTAGCATGTTCGTCTCGTTGGCGACATGCAGGGGGGGGTGTTACGGCGGCAAGGTGATCGGATACTACAAACACGAATGGGATGTGTCGTAGCTACCCGAGGCCATGCGGGAATGACCTAGGGTATGAGTGGGGGTCAAGCAGTCGGACGCTACTGACTGCACCCTGATGGAAAGGGGGTAGCTGCCAGCCGTTTCGTAAGGTTTCCATGATTATATTGGTGTACAGGCACGGGTCCGGATCTCTGGAGTCAGGCATCAGCCTTCGTGTCTGCTCGATACGGCCGCGAAGAACGAAATAAAGATGAACCAATGTCACGTATCAGCGATGATGTGCTTGTATCACACGCATCGCATGCATACTGCATCCCATCGTACAGTGCATGCTCGAATGTTCGCTTTGAACTTGCCTGGATCTCGAAACGGCCGCATTTCGAGATCTATATATCTTACCCTCCAGGTACACGACTCCAGGGTACTGATAGCGAACAAAGAAGGACCTGCGTGTGCCAAACTAAGCCTGCAACGAAAACAGACTAGATTCAAGGTAAGTGATCAAATATGAATCATCCCCTGAGACCAGCTATAATATGGTGAACCCAGGGAGAGCGGACACGTCTTCTCGTTGTTTAAGCGTGCTGGAAAAGAAGACCTGTGGGTAACAAATTAACCTGCACCGAACTCAGACAGGATTCAAGGTCAGATATATGGATTCAACCCTTAAGACCAGCCATATTACAGGTAATCGCCCGTGGACGTTTTTTCTCACCCCCTAATTTGTCTGGAAAAGGCGGGGTATACCCCCGTCTGACCTTTTCCCATATTAAAAGATCGACCATAGATTGAAACAGCCATATTCTACACTTCCTACGTACGTTTTCCCATTTTCTATACCTGTGCACCAGAATACATGTTGTAGAGGCTAAAGCACTCATCATGCTCGGTGAGCGAATATTTCCGTGAAAAAAACGGTTTCATTTAATTTCTGACAGAAATCCCAACCCGCTACCCGCAAGCGATCGGCGCGCACAAGCGTGTGCGTTCCAGCATCTTTAGCTACTATATAGTACTGCAGTGTTTCTGTAGTTGCTTCTGAGTCTCGTCACACGGGTGTTATAGCATAATGATGTTACGGTGCTGGTCATAGGGTCCGGCCTCCGTTTCGCATGGCGGGATGGCGGGTATCAATATACTTCTCCTTGTTCATCATCGTCGCCGCGTAACGACGGTGCTGCCCTTTCAACAATCACGGCTGTTAATATAGGATTCTTGCCCTACTTCTAAACTGCTGCAAAACTTTCTTTTTTCGTGTATTTCGTGTGTTGCTCGGCAAGGTTTTGTTCTGAACTTCTGTACTACTACAAAATAAATGAAAACACATGGAAACGGACTTTCTTGCAATCATCCCCATTCCAACTCCCAACCCGTGCGGTATCAAAGATGACCCAAGCAGAATATTCAGCTGGCAATATTACTAATTACACATCGTATCATAACAGCAGCAGGTATTTTATCAAAGATGCAGGGCTCTCCGAGGCCGGTAGGTGTTAGGACTGAGATTTCTCTTCTCCGGCCTGGTGCAGCTTCGGGGTCAGGGGGATTACCGGTAGTCGCTCACGGACAAAGAACTGTTGAGGTCTTAGTCCGTTGGGCCACTGGTAAAAGATTAACCATTCGCCTACCCAATATAAGCCTTTAAAACACTCTCCCCCTTCGAAACAGCGGGGTCCTTGGCCTTCGCGTGGGACCGTACGTGCCTAGTCCGCAGTTCTTTACAATCTCTGGGGACCCAGGAAGAGTGTTTATCAGATTCTTGACATGAGGAAATTTGCTTTTCTTAAAAGCATTTTCATCGTGGACGTGAGATTCGAACTCACGACCATCGACACATATCCTGCCGTCGACGCCATATGTTAAGGCTCTTAGTCTGTTGGGCTACTGGTAAAGGGTTAACCGTTCGCCTACCCAATCTAAGCCTTACAACAGAACCCGGTACGACTCCGTTCGGAAATTTAAGTACCTGTCGGGTATCCATACCAATACTGACAGTCCCTACATTTCCGGACACAAACGTACTGTGTACTATTAATAGGGTCGGAAAATGGGAAAGTTCGGGACAAAAACAATCATGTGATTATTTACGTGACTACGTTCGTTCTTACTGCTGCTGTATTTATGTACCCGAGGGTTTGCGAATATGAAATGCCACAGCAAGCAAGGAGGCTTGTGTTTTTCCCAGAAGAGCTTACCACTAATTCGAGATTTTGGTCTGATTGGCCTAGGGTTGGGATTCTAGGGCTGGTCTGATTGGCTGAGCGTTAGGGTTAGGGTTGGGGTTAGGGTTAGTGATATTCGTCTTGTATACTGTGTGTGTCAATCATTTTCTCGAATAAGAGGTAAGCTACCCTGCCCGTGTTTCCTGGTCGAAGTAGGGAAATACCTTGTATGAAAATTAGCTGCTTGCCGATGCTGCCCCCCGGTTGTATGCTGTGATTTCGAGTCTACAGCAACAACTAACTGCAGCATGATATGAAAATCGTGGTACGCACTTTGGTAGGATCCGTGCACCTTTTCTTGTTGTGTGTCTTGGGTGGGAGTATTGTAGGTCACACGCGCAGCAGTGCCCGCAGTGACAACGAACGGCGGTTATATATTGGTTTGCAGTCATAGTCATTCGTCGCGCACATCAGGCAGGCGTGGTCGATATTTTCCATGACTTTTAAAAACAACGAGATCTGGCGAGACCAAAAAGTCTTGAACGAAAGCCAAAAAAAGGTATACCTACGTCTTTTGGGCCATGTATAGGTACACCCAATATTGCGCTCGGGAAAATACTTCCTTGCCCTCCATCTCATTGGCCAGCCCCCGATCGTATCTTGTTGTTGGCTGCAAGGTTCCAGGCACACCTCTACTGAAGTTGGGATTCACCTATTTTTGGCGTCCATTGTACCTATATTTGCTCAATTGAATCCTTTTCTGCCAAAACTGAAATACGGCGGCCACAGGGCAATTGGGACCAGGATCGAGTGGTCCAACAAAAATGCACGATCATGTTGCGACATCAAGCTTTCCGGGGGGAATGCGTAGTGTTACAAAGAGCCCAATATTCAGAAATAATCAACTAATAAACTGGGCTGCTGGCTAAGAGAAGTTTTTTTGCTTGGGAAACGAGCCCTTTTTTTGTAGGTACAGCTTAAGCCATTCATAAATAAAAGTGAAGCCAAAAATAGGTGAAACCCAACTTGATCAACCACAGAGAGGTGATCTGGAACCTTTGAGCCAAAAACAGGTAAGATCGGGCGTGGGCAAATCAGAGGAAGGACCAGAAAGCCTTTTCCTCAATGCAAAAGTTAGTGTACCTATAAATGGATCAAAACTCATATAGGTGTACCTATGTTTGGCTTTTTTCCAAATTCATTTGTTTTTGTTTTTCATCAGATGTTATGTTTGCAGTCTATGTCTTATGTGTATGTATACCATTCATGTGTATTGAATAGTAGAACCTGTCCATGCTACTCGTACTACAAACTGCTGCGGCTGCCTGGAGGGTGCCCGAGGAGGGTGCCCTTTGTTTTGTTTTTTTTGCGCTTCGGTTTGCCTGTGTTGTTATTGCCTTAGGTTCTTATGCTATGTTCAGATGTAGTGTTATCGTTCGTATTGCTTGTTTTTGTATTGTTTGCCACATCTCTTTCTGGGGGGCACGACACTATTTTTATTAAAAGGTATAAATTACCTCAGCTGTGAGTATACGACCGATTGAGTGAGTAAAAACTCAACACTGCAAGCTTTGTACATCGGTCGCGCGTTTCCTACGTCCAATAACTACCAGCCGGTACTCCCCTAGATGCTATGATACCAGAGTCTACGGGACAATATTGCTTATAGGCACGATTGGCGAAATTATTTCGGCCTCTATCATTCCGCGCACATATAGCCTGCACAAGGGGGACGAAAGACCTTCATTGACAATATATTCCTAGGTACTCGTACCCGTAAATGTTGCAATGGGTCACTCAGCAGAAGTCAACTTTTGAGGGGGGGGGGGGTGCCAAAATCAGGTACACCTGTTCCATTGGAGCCAAAAAAACAACTACATTCTTAAGCCAAGTAAAAAGCACACGCCGCGAGCGGTGTTTCAGGCCATTAGAAAATTGTCCTGTTGACCCGGGCAGCATCCAGGGGAGCCGCTGGCCTATATCTTTGACAAGGAATCACATATAGAATACGCGCGCTCGGTTTATCACAATACTTGTAAAATTCGGTAAAAATGGAATATAGACGAGGCGTATTACGCAGCTTGCAAAGTTGAGTATCAACTATTTAATCAGTCGAGCTCACAGCTGACGTATTTCAAAATTTATAAAATCGCAAATATTTTTTTTTTACTCCTACACAGCAGTGAGTGAGCGTGTGGCCTCCAAAATCTGAATCGTTTGGTTTCTTTAGAGTATACGCATACCACGGGCTCCACTTCTTAGATCTGCAGAGGGTCACCACTGTGGTTTTGGCGCGAGAGAAGTGCAAGGTATCATGATTTTTGGCTAAAACCCGTTGTTTTTCGTTTTTTCCGATTGATTTTCCTTTTTATTAGGGTCCGTCTGAACGAGAAACCTTTTTCATGACAATCGAAAAGGAAAAAATGAATTTGATTTAATTTAAATAGAATTTTGTGAAAAATACGCCTTTGTGTCCCATCGAGGACTAGCGTATTTAGCTGAAAAAGTCGAATAACGCACAAGGGTCAACGAACATCTGAGGGCAACTAACGAGGCGAGCGACGGCCCGCGTCCTCCCCGGGGCGCCACGATCAGCGGCCGATTGTTTCTGCCGGCACCGCCGAAGAGGCTATCGCTCTTGGGATGTCTTGGGTGGCTGGCGCAGCCCCAAAGCCCTATGCAGGCAGCAACGACGGGGATACAGCGACCGAAATTCTGAGCGAAGTCGTGACTTGGTCGGTGCTTGCGTGGTTTGCGAGGCAAAGAGGGATGAAAAAATGGGGTTGCGATGGCCTTGTGAATTTGTGAGGCGCCGCGGATGGTCTACTCTGTGCTAGGGGCCTTCGGACCTCGCGCCTGCGGCTGCTCCGGTGGCCCTGTCTCTCGGGAATGGTGGATCTCACCTGTGAAGCAGTCGAAAACACGTCTCAAGTTTGCGTGGCTTGCTTCGGTTTTAGGATCATGCCACGTCGAGTTGGACAAACTCCCGAAATTGAATAACACGAAGAGCACAAGAAGTCCCAAAAGACTTCTTGTCGAATTCGTTTTTTTTCGTTTGATTCGAATCAAAATTCAACACGCCTGCCTGGTGATTCACTTGTCGACCACTCAGATGCAAATCGAATGAAACGAAAAAAATATTGGCAGAGTATCATGAAAAAACGTTTCTCATATATACGGGCCCTTATTAATAATAATTGATTTCGATGTTTCCCTCTTTTTTATAGAATGTGTACGTACATCGTGCCTGTCGTATTCAGGGCCGTTCCTAACGAAAAAAAAAAACAGGATTCCTGAGATTTTTGTCGTGAATCTTGATTTTTTGTCGTGATTACGATTCATGACGCCAATTTTTCAACTTTTCCCTACAAAAAAGAAAATCACGATTCGTGACATAAGTAAGTTTCCGTAGGAAACTGGCGTTTGTGAGGCGGGTTGAATTCGAGTCACGGAATAGTTTAAATAGGCCGACGTACAAGATTCGACGCACGCGTCCAGTCCCCAGTCGGCGTAAGACGGCGGAGTCAACGATCCACGAGCACGTCGGAGCGGACCAGGGAGAGAGCTGGCTTTTTCAGTCGCAGCTGGTCCGGGTACCGTGGTATCACAACCTTCGCATGGTAGAAGACAGCGAGACCATTTTGATCGATCGACTTTCTTCGACATCAAGGTTTCGGCTCGCCCATGGGCGGCAACGTTGACTTGGCCGGGGATCTCATCGATGTCGGCGGCGGCGCAGCCGCCGGGGGGGAAGACGCGGCCGCCCTGCCAGCAGGTGATGCTGTCGTCACCCCGCCCCCCGACGAGCTCGCGGCTGGGGGGGCGTCGGCGGTCCTGGGGTGGTCCAGGGAAATAACGCAGAGGGCGAGGTCCATCCCGACCCAGCCCCCCACGCGAATCTCGACGCCGTCCTCTGCAGGCCATAGCGGTGGAGCACGATGCCCTCGGGGCCCGTATCTCCCACATCGAGCAGATACAAGCCCAGCAGCAGGCACAGCTGCAGCAGCCACAGCAGGTCCCCCACCCAGCCCACCAAGGCCTCCAACCCGTGGGGGGTATACTCGAGGGAGGGCAGCCTTTACTGGGAGGGGGCGGGCTGATCGCAGCTCAACCCCTCCTCCCGCCCCAAGAACCCAGCGACCAGGCCGCGCTCAGCGCGGCAGTAAAAGCCCACGGCAAAGTCACGGCGGACCTGTGGCGGTCCTGGGAAGGACATTTTTTTCAAGTGGCGCGTGGTTGCTTCCACGTGTCCGAGGGGATGTCCCACGGCCTCGTGTGTCACGTCCTGACGACGGTCGCCGGGGAATCGGACAACGCGGTGGAGCAGCTGCGCTCTTTGTCGGGTTTCATGGTGCAAGACTTTTGCCCACCGGCGCCAGCGGGGGAGGTCTTAACGGGTATGCCAGCCGACATCCACTTCAGCACCTTCATGACCGCATTCATGGCCGTCCTCGAGTACGGCATGGAGGACGCCCCGGATATGTGCACGCACACAGTCAGGAGCGTGCGGGATGCTCTCAGGTAGGTCGACGGAGAACTCCGGGCGTACCTGCAATTCCACCGCCTGGTCCTTGCCTCGTACAACGCGCAGGTGCGAGACGTGCTCGTACAGGCCATCAACGCGGACATAAAGGACGCCATGTGCAAGCTCGCCGTCGACGCAGCAGTCGTGCGGAGGCAGCACCCCCCTGTCCCACCTCCGCCGGGAAGCGGTCCTGTCTTCCAGCCTCTCGCCTTCAAGCAGCTACGAGCGCTCGTGGAGGAAGGCAGCACGACCATTCTGGTCGTGCGTTCTGAGATGTCGTCCCGTGCGCGCGCGACCGCAAGGGGGGGGGGGGTCGGGGAAGCGTAAGACCCCCCCCTCCTGCGAGCGCCGGCCGTGCCGACATCGCGAGAGGCTCGCTCTGTTTTGACGTTTTTTGTTTTCATAGGGCTGGGTTCCCTCTTTTTCCCTTTCGGACGGGACAACAGTTCCCAGTCCGTAGTTGCGTGACTGCGAGGGCTCGGGCCCCCAGGGCTTGGTTCCCCTTTCCGTCCATGTCGCCTGTCCCGAACCAAGCAAGGCCCAGTCAACCGCCGCTCGTGTACGAGGCTAGGTTCCCGAGGGCCCCGGTTCCCTTTTCCTTGCGATAGGAGAGCGTTCATAACATGTTGCCGCTTGAGTGCGAGGGCTAGGTTCCCTAGGGCTAGGTTCCCCCTCTTGCGAGTGCCGGAAGTATCAACATCGCGAGAGGTTTGTTCCGCTCTCTGTTTCGCTGTCGAGGGCCGGGTTGCCCTTTTTCCCCCGTTAGACAAGACAACCGTTCGCCGCCCACAGCTGCGCGAGTGCGAGGGAGGGGTCTCCCCCGGGCTTGGTCCCCCTTCCGCGCGTGTCGGCCGTACCGAATCGCGGGAAGGCTCATTCAACCGTCGCCAGCGTACAAGGGTTAGGTTTCCCCGGGGCTACGAGTAGGTTCCCCCTGTCAACAGAACAATTTTTCACAGCCCGCAGCTGCTTGAGTGAGAGGGCTAGGTTCCCCCTCCCGCGAGCGTCGTCTGTGCCGACATCGCGAGAGGCTCATTCAGCTAGGGTGTTTTTTCATTTCCGAGGGCTGGGGTCCCTCTCTCCCTTTCAGACGGGACAACAGTTCATACCTCGTAGCTGGTTGAGTGCGTGGGCTAGGGTCCCCAGGGCTGTACGTTCCCCCTCCCATGAGCGTCGGCCGTGCCGACATCGCGCGAGGCGCATTCAGCTTTGGTGTGTTTGTTTCCGAGGGCTGGGTTCCCTCTTTTCCTTTCAGTCGGGGCAACAGTTCACAGCCTGCAGCTGCTCGGGTACGAAGGCCAGGTCCCCTAGGGCTACGTTCCCCCTCCCGCGAGTGGCGGCCGTGCCGACATCGCGGGGGCTTCATTCAGTTTTGGTGTATTTGTTTCCGAGTGGCGGGTTTCCTCTTTCCCTCTCAGACGGAACAGCAGTTCACAGCTTGTATCTGCTCGAGTGCGAGGGCTAGGTTCCCCCTCCCGCAAGGGTCGGCTGGTTCGACGTTGCGCGAGGCGCATGCAGCTTTGGTGTGTTGGTTTCCGAGGGCTGGGTTCTCCACCCCTTTTTGTTCCCTTTCGGACGGGACAACAGGTCACACCCCGCCGGAGCCGAAGTGCGAGGGCTAGGTTCACCAGGGCCAGGTTCCCCCTCCCGCGAGCGTCGGCCGTGCCGACATCGCGAGAGGCTCATTCAGTTTGGGCGTTTTCTTGCGTTTATCGAGGGCTGCGTTCCCGCTTTCCCTTTCCGAGGTAGTGGGGCCGTCACACCTAACTGCGCCGTGAGCGTTCTCCGAACAAACACACAACAAAACGCAAAAAAAGCGAAAAAAAAACAGAGGACAAATACCCTCGAGTCTGCAGTGGTTCACAACGGTACCCCAGCCGGAGCCAGAGGGCCGTAGACCACCTTTCGCGCGGGTCCACCGTACTGACCCGGAGTAAGGATCGCTCAGAAGGACCGGGCACCGATGACAGTTCGTGCGTACTACCCTCATACGAAACGTGGAATGCCAACAAAACCCGCTCGCGCTCGAACACATGCACATTACAGGGTCGAAACAGTGGCCGTCGGAGCCGCGGCGAGGCGAAATGCGCCGGCCACGAGTAGCCAAGCACATGTTCTATCCGGTCGAGTCGCGGACAGGTAGCGGGTCAGCACGCTCGCCGCTTCCTGATGGGGAGTCGCTTCATCGACCGCAGATCGAATTCATGGTACGGACCTGTCATACAGCAAAAGCCAACCTTGGTAAGGAAAACCTCGATGCACGCGCCAAACAGGATCTGCTGTACAAGCTTGCCGACACTTGCACGAACCTGACGAGACACTACCGCGGCGTTGTGGGCAACGCCGTCAGAGCGCTGGGAGGGTCTCTGATAGCCCCACCGGTAGATGCCACACAAATACAGCGGTATGTTGGTGACACTAAAGGTTTCGGTGCCATTGACATACTGATCACGATAGATACCAGAGGGGTCCCGGTGAAGGCAGTAAGTACCCCACAGACGGGGTCTGGGGCGCGCCCGACAGTGCGATAACCACCGCAGCGCCTCCGGGTACATGTCAGTAATTTGGGACAAGCTTTGTGAAGACGTACGACGTCAGAAATGCCTCGTTATAAAGAAAAGCGGGCGCGCACGAAATCCCGAACCTACGGATGTCACCGCTGGGAGCAATCGTCACACACAAGGTTCGGATAATTAACGACTTCTCCTTCGAGATGCAGAACAGCAAGAGGAAAGGAGGATTAAACGCAGACACTGACTCGTACAGCGTGCCTCCGTGCCTGTGCGCAAAGGCCCTTCCCCAATTCCTCGCGGAGCTAGTCAGTCTGCGAAGGAAATACCTGGCCAAGCGTATTTTGATGAGCAAGGCTGACGTGTCTGATGCCTTTCGCAACGTCAGAATAGACCCCGACGAGGCTCACTATATCTGCTACACGGTAGGGGAATTGGTGGTCATCGATTTGGTGGTCATCGATTTCTGTCTGACGTTCGGGTGGTCAGGGTATCCGGGTTTCTGGGGCGTGATGTCGGCAGCCGCTGAACACGCTCACTGTAACACCACGGTGGCGTCGACCCAAATACTGCGAGAGGGAACAGACATGATGGCATACGTGAAGGTGGTAGATCAGTGGGAAGAAGGAAACCCAACGACTGTACCCGCCGATGCAAAAATCCGAGCGAATCGTGGGGGGGGAGGAGTCGGACCCTGTCTTCGTTACCGTGTACGTGGACGACTACTTGCTAATTAAGGTGCAGCATTCAGACGTAGACTTGTCCGCGCAAATCGCCTCAGCCTCACTAGAATCCGATCACGTACGTTTGTCCGGGCCGGGCGAGGTAGGCACCACGCCGATCCTAGCGCCAAAAAAGATTGCAGATTGGGATTCCACGATTGATGCCCTGGGATTCACCTTAAACTCGCACACGACGAGAATCTCCTTTACACGAGAAAAAACCGAAGCGATCAAAAGACTTTGGACAGTCACTGGCCTACGCACAGACGACACGCCAAAACGAGGGACGTCCTCAGTACGGCAGGAAAGCTCTGGAACCTGACATACGTGGTACGTGCCGACAGGTATTTCGTGTGGAGATTGTTAAGGCTCACGGGACTGCATGATGAGCGAAACCTTAGGAATCAGCACAGTGTGAGACTAGGCAGAGAGTTCCATGCCGACCTCCTCTTTTGGAAGTGGGTGATAAATCGCAAGCTTCTGCAAGTAGGGGAGGTAAATAGTGCGCCCCGCTACACCGCGCTAAAACGACCGGCAAAACGGCACTACCTATCCGATGCCAGTTTCGAAGCGGTCGGTGGATACAGCGTCGAAAAGAATGTTTTCTTGAGAAACGACCTACCACCCGCACTAACGGCAGAACTGAAACGGAAGGCCGAACGACGCGAAACTTGTGCCATCACGATCAACTTGCTAGAGCTACAGGGGATGGTAGTGACAACATGGGTGACGATCGAATTGACAGGGAACAGACCAGAGTCGGTAGGGGATCCGATCGCGACGCGGGGCGATAACGTGGCCGCCGTCACATGGGTTGACAAGTGCGGGGGGGCGAAAGACAGGAGTTGTGTACTTATGAGAATGTTGGGCCGCCTCGAAATCAAGAGCGGGTGGAGCCACGCTGCCAAGTACATACCCGGCGTGCAAAACACTTTAGCGGATGGCATATCGCGCTGGCCCCGAGCCGAGCTGGCAGAAAAGTTAGGAAAGTGACTGGTAGTAACGACTGGGCGGGGCAGGATATCGGCCGCCGGGGATCAAAGATTTTTGACGTCGTGCTCGGAACCAAGAACGTTTCTAACCGACATGGCGATCGGTTGTGGGACATCATGGTCAACGGGCGGGACTCGTTTTCATTTTGCATGCACGGCGCCCCGTGGGAATCATACTGCACCCCCCTCCTTCGTTTCCCCCCGCTCACTATGCGATTTACCGGTGGCGCCCACAGGAGCAGGGCGAAGACCGATGAGGAAAAGAAGGAGGTGGCGCGTCTGGTGGAGACGCTGGCGCTGGGGTCGGTGGGAGAAAGTAGCCAGAAAAAATGCTTAAGTAAGTGGAAGGTCTGGGTTGCGGAAAGGGAAGTACAGGGCAAGGGGCCCTGGCTACAACTTAATCTCGACAACCCTAACCTAGTGCTTTCGGAATTGATGGAGTTCATGGCGAGTCGGTGCTACGTTCACAACAAACAGCAGTCCACTGTGAGGGTGTATCTTGTCGCTATCAAGTTCTTCCACAAGACGCATGCGGGGTGGGAACTCCCCACCTCGCACTGCATGATTGTTGCCGTGGAAAAGGGGATTAACCGCGCGCACGGTGCCGCGCAGAAACCCGTGCAGGTTAGGTTGCCACTGACCTGGGCCATTTTAGCCCATGGTGAGCAAGTAGTCACAACTATGGTAGACGGGGGGAACGTCATGTGGTTGGGTCTTGCGTCGTCGTACTTTCTGCTGCGTCGCGCGTCGGAGTTGTGGGCTGACGCGAACGGAAAAGTGCACCACGAGTTTTGTCTGACGCGAAACTGTCTCACCTTCTTTCGAGGGGGAGTACAGGTCGCGATAGAGAACAGATCGATCGCGGACTCGGTACAGGTGGGGTTCGTGGCGTCGAAGACCGACCAGAAGAGGGCGGGGTGCACGATCACTCGGACGCGTGTAGCAAAGCGGGCGACACCGGTGGGGGTCCGGTGGGTACTTTCGAGATGCTGCTGGGCCTCCTTGCCATTCACCCGCTGCTTCCGGGAGGACCACCCTTGACTGTTAAGTGTACGCCACAAGGGTAGAAGCCTTTCACGCGGACGGAAGCCGCAGCAGTGTTGAGACTCATGATCGGGAGTGGCGGTAAAGACCCGGCGCAGTACGCGCTGCACCCGGGAAGAATCGGAAGTGCAACCCAGCTGGCTGCGCAAGGGGTGCCAGAGTTGCAAATTCAGCGCACAGGCAGATGGAAGTCGCGAGCGTTCATGGCGTATGTGCAGGAGGAGGGGGAAGGGGCAGAATCTGTCTCCGTCGCACTCGCGCAATCGGGGTAGATCGGATAACGGGGTAGTGTACGAGTAGCACGGGACCCACGATTAATGGTCAGGCTGGCCTTGTGGTGTTAGATGTTACTTAGCCCCGCAGGGGAAAGCGCGGGGCAGAAGCTGCGGGTTAGCCGGTCTCATTAATCTTCGTGGGGTTTCGTATTGGGTATAATTAACGGGGACCCCACGACGGATCCAGGTGTTTTGCAGGGAAATGTAGACTAAACATGTTACCAGGTACGCAACAATCATTGCATACTGAGTCCGGTACCGAAAAGTCGAGGGTAAAACTTGGATACCCAGAGTTTTACCAGGGTTCCTGACTTTCTCGCAAGAATGTGATGTGAGTACGTGAGTGGGAGAGCAGTAAGGGTTCCACGGGATGATGATCCACAGAAGAAGTGTGACACAGGTGTCTGTGCTTGGTCAAACTCAGACCTACCTGGTAGTTCTTTTTGGAGTTCTCTTGTTTTATTGGTGCAAGGCTTGCTCGAAAGGGGCAAGTGAGAAGAGTGAGGAGAGAGGGGGGGGGGGGGAGCACATGCTTTTTGAAGCCAGGAGTATCCTCTGGCTGCAACCGGCTATATTCTACTGGCAAGGGTGCATGCGTCACCCTCACTTCAATAGTGCAACGTCCCGTAAAAGTGCATGCGTTGCCCTCAACTTCAATAGTACAACGCCCCGTAAGGGTGCATGCGTTGCCCTCAACTCCAATAGTACAACACCCCGTAAGGGTGCATGCGTTACTCTAAACTTCAGTAATACAACACCCCGTAAGGGTGCATGCGTTACTCTAAGCTTCAATAGTACAATAACCCATAAGGGAACAAATCGATACTCTAAACTTCAATAGTACAACACCCCGTAAGGGTGCATGCGTTATTCTCAGCTTCAATAGTACAACCTACTAACCTGCATATCAGATTCTACAGATATACCAGTCTGCGTGTCTACAGATATACTAACCTGCGTATCTACAGATATCAAATGGTAAACAGGGTACGACCCGACTGGAACAATAATAGCCTGCGTATCTACAGATATCAAATGGTAAACGGGGTACGACCCAACTGGAACAATAATATTTAACGGCCCCTACTGATGGTTGGTCTATTGACTACCAACCAAGGTACTCTATCACATTAGCCCACCCTGAATAGCCGTAGATGCAGATCCCACGACGATATAGAGATGGCTATTTAAGACATCAGAAAAATCGAAAGAGGGGGGTCGAAGATACTGCTATTCAAAACAAACGACAGACTAACGAGATCATAGACCAACCCACACCTTGTAAATGAGGCTAAAGACGCCTCTGGTAGGAGCAGCAGTCGTGCTAGAGATGGAGAACGTCAAGGAAACGCAGTAGTGAAGGCACAACGGGATGTTCGTCGTGGTACAATACGTAACTAGGAATACCAAGGGGGGGGGAGGCGGCAACTGAGGGCCCGATGCGACCCGTCGTGGCTACACGCGGTGTAAGCTACGAGAGAGGCGGGAGAGACCGAGCCAGGTAAGGTACGAACTAGTACGCGGGAGAAAAATCCGGCAAAAATATTTGATATAGAGCGAAGTCTACATGAAGCTAGAACGACAGGGACACAACAAAGTCCCCATGGATTGGTTGTCAAACAAAGACTATGAAGAAGAAAAGAGAAGAGAGAAAAACAAAAGGAAGAGAAGCAAGGAAAGAAGAAATGGAAAAAGAAAAATAATGAAGACCGAAAAAACCGCCCCTATGGAAAAGCAGAAGGAGGTATAACAGAAAGGTAGGCCCTGGAGGTACAATAACACTTTCTGTTGCGAATTGCGTCCTAGCGAAACAAACGAAACGTGAGGTGTTAGATGGAATCAACACACAAAGCGGACGCGTGTCAAAGGCAGCGGACGCACATAATATACCGGTCCCAAAACTAGTACACTACAATCTAACGCATCCGTCGACCATCAGCTACTGTTAACTGGCCGGGCGGATGAGTGGTTGGGGGGGGTGCATTAGCATTACGTAGTACTCCGCGTGCTAGTCCTCCGGCCTGATGACGCCGAAGGCACCAGGATCCTTGAGTGGCGCTTCGTGAAGTGGTGTAGAGGGACGGAAGGAGTTTGATCTTGATCGGTCCCGGGTCGTCGAGGAAGCGGACGATGTAGAAGTGAGTGGAGGAGGTGTCGGTCGAGGCGCGCGGGGCAACTTTGCCCAACCAACAGAGACCATCGCGGGCCTTGTACCAGAGGTGTGCCCCGGCAGGTAGAGGTGAGGAGCTGAAACGGTGAAGCCAGAGGGTGCGTGGTACGAGGCTGTATCCGGGAGCGAGGAAGATTTCGCCCAGGGACCGCGAAATTTCACGGTGAGCGGCCCCGATGCGCATCTGGCGGTATAAAGGGTTGGTCTGGCGATGCTGTGAAGGGTTTCCCGACCAATAGCGGAGGATGTGGGGTCGGTGGAGCTGTAGGTCACGTTCGTGTTCCCAAGAAGGGCTAAGGAGCCCGGTCCAGTGTGTTTCGTACATCACGGCGAGAACGCCTCCCCGACCACGAACGAGTTGGTGTCCCGAGATCTGGTCGACCTCGAGGCGTTCGGGCGGTGGAGCGATATCGTCGAAGGTGACGTGGAAGGGCGGGGACTTAGTGGAGAAGGAGCTGAGAACGTACTTGGTCAGGTCGGCCGGTAGGAGTTTGGGGAGATCGTCGATGTCGTCGGGGTTCCGGCAGGGCTTGCAGCGGAGGACGGAGGCGCGGTGCTTGGAGTCCCGCCCCGGCATGTCCGAGTGAAGGTCGAAGTACAGGAGCTTGTCGTGAAGGGGCCGTCCGTCTGGAACGGCTGAGGCTGGTGCTGGGCCCACGGCAAGAATCTTGAACGGGCCAATCCAGTTGAAGGAGAGTTTGGTCTTAGACCGGTGGCGTCGGTGCCTTTCTTGGCGCCCTGTCGAATAGCGGCAGCTGTGTTGTAGATCCATGCCCAACCGCCGACAGAGAACGGAGGGGAAAGGCGGAGGGCGTCCATGATGGGTGCGGTGCGTCGGTCGAGGCGTGAGACGTAGACCGCGTGGAGTTCCCGGACGGCGCGGTAGGCGCGTTGCTGGCGAGCAGTAGCGAGGTCAATGTAAGCGAGCTGGTCCCGGTTGAGGCTTTGATGTCCGCCGATGTTGGGGGAGTCGAACACGGTGAGGGGGAGGCGAGGTAACCGGCCAATGTGTACTTCGTTGGGGGCCAGCCCGGTCGCGGCGCTGACGGAGTTGTTGTAGGCGCTTTCGACGTGCTGAAGATGCAAGTCCCAATCGTTTTGTAGTTCGTTTCCGACCATGGCGAGCATCAGGGCCATGGTGTGGTTAACGCGTTCGACCCCGCCGTTGGTGCAGGGGTGGTAAGAGCTCGTGGAGATTTTGTTGATGCCGAGCCGCTCATAGAGGGCGCGGGAGAGTTTGGCGCAGAATTGTGGACCGTTGTCGGAAAGGAGGGTAACGGGGCATCCCCAGAGAGGGATGTAGCGGTCGATGAGGATATCGGCTGTGCCGGATGCGGTGAACTCGGCCTCAGTAGTGGCGTACATGTCGGCGCGGCGGCTGAAGCGGTCGGTGAAAAGTAGAATATAAGCTTTGCCCCGAGGCGTGATGGGTAAGGGACCGAAATAGTCGACGCTGACGAGAATACCGGGGCCGTTTGGTAGCGGCAGGGAGAGGGTGGGCCAACGAATTGTTTGGCGTGAAGATTTTCGCGCCTGACACTTGAGGCAGCGGCGGAGCCACCAGCGGGTGGAGATGTCCATGCCGATCCACCAATAGAAGCGCATAAGCATGCTGAGTGTCCGAGCAACACCCAGGTGGCAAGAGATGGTGGAGTGGCAAGTGTGCAGGACCCACGGTCGCATCAACATTGGGACGTAAATGCGAGGTGGCGATGTGAGGGGTTGCGGTGTAGTCGTACGAGGTTGGCCCAGGGGGGTTATGTGTGGTCGGTAAACGAGACGAACTGTGTCGTCGGCGGTTGTATGCAGCTGGCCTTTCGCGGCGAGGGCGAGGACCTCCGAGAGAAGTGAGCGACCGGTCGAGGGAATGTAGTCCAAGAGGTCGCCCGGTGGTGGTGAAGGTAGGCCCAAGGAAAGATATCGTATGGTAGCTGAGCAAAGGGGTTCGGTGCGTTGTTCGCGCGCCCAATCGGTGGAGGTATAACGCTCAACGCGGGAACTAAGGTGTGGGTCGTCAGCAGACCGGACAACGGGTTCAGGTAGAGGGAGTGGCTGAGTAGGGGGGGGGGGCGGGGGAGAAGGCCCTGGGGCGGTGGACTGTGGTGGTGGCAGGGACAGTGGTGGCGTACCGTCGGCTGGAGTCGCTGGTGAGGGCGAGTCTTGAGCGGCGCCGCGACGAGCTGTATCCGGTCGTCGCGGCAGTGGCCTGGGTGCGACGGCAGGTGAACGGCGGTGGGTTGGTGAGGGTCTTGTGACTGCCGTAGTTGACGATCGACGGCCAAATCCGTAGTCCGTAGGAGTAAGGGGGGTCCCAGCAGCAGCGGCAGAACGGCGACGGGTCCGAGAAGAAATTAGGCCTGACGAGGTACGAGGAGTGGCCGAAGGTGCGACGCCCAAGGTGGGCGATGGCGAGACGAAGGGTGGCCTGAAAGCCACACCAGCAGGAGCGCCAGCAGTCACGGCGGCTTTCTCGGAGCTGGGAGGCGATTCGGCGATGGAGTCGAGGATAGAGAGGTGACCGATGAAGGCGCTGCGAAGCGAGTTGACGGTGGGGTCTTGGGCAAGGCGGGGGCCGGCGGGAAGGCTGCGAGGCGATCCAGCGGCAGTGTCTTGAGCAAAGCGGGGGCCGGCGGGAAGGCTGCGAGGCGATCCAGCGGCAGTGTCTTGAGCAAGGCGGGGGCCGGCGGGAAGGCTGCGAGGCGATCCAGCGGCAGTGTCTTGAGCAAAGCGGGGGCCGGCGGGAAGGCTGCGAGGCGATCCAGCGGCAGTGTCTTGAGCAAGGCGGGGGCCGGCGGGGAGGCTGCGAGGCGATCCAGCGGCAGTGTCTTGAGCAAAGCGGGGGCCGGCGGGAAGGCTGCGAGGCGATCCAGCGGCAGTGTCTTGAGCAAAGCGGGGGCCGGCGGGAAGGCTGCGAGGCGATCCAGCGGCAGTGTCTTGAGCAAAGCGGGGGCCGGCGGGAAGGCTGCGAGGCGATCCAGCGGCAGTGTCTTGAGCAAAACGGGGGCCGACGGGAAGGCTGCGAGGCGATCCAGCGGCAGTGTCTTGAGCAAAGCGGGGGCCGGCGGGAAGGCTGCGAGGCGATCCAGCGGCAGTGTCTTGAGCAAAGCGGGGGCCGGCGGGAAGGCTGCGAGGCGATCCAGCGGCAGTGTCTTGAGCAAAGCGGGGGCCGGCGGGAAGGCTGCGAGGCGATCCAGCGGCAGTGTCTTGAACGGTGGTAGAAGTTACAGTAGAGCAGGGGGTAAGAACCAAGTCCGAGTTGTCCATACGTGGTCCGTGTCGGCGGAAATCGCCAAAGTCGTTTTCGGTGCAAGGGAGTGGTGGGATGGTGTCGCAGGGGGCGGTTGAGGGTGGGACAAGCCCACCCAAGCCGATGCCCGGGGTGAAGGGGTCGATCGGAGTAAAACCGCAGGCTTGGATAAGGTAGATACCGATGGCGTCGGGAGGGGTGAGGCGGTTAGGTCCGGTGCGGTCGAGATCGGTTGCTGGTTGTGGGAGTCGCGACAGGAAATCGGCATTGCCGTTAGCTGAGCCTTTTCGGTATTCCAAGGTGTAGGAGTAGGCGGAGAGGAATTCCAGCCAGCGCTGGACGCGACGCCAAGTGTGATGTGAGTACGTGAGTGGGAGAGCAGTAAGGGTTCCACGGGATGATGATCCACAGAAGAAGTGTGACACAGGTGTCTGTGCTTGGTCAAACTCAGACCTACCTGGTAGTTCTTTTTGGAGTTCTCTTGTTTTATTGGTGCAAGGCTTGCTCAAAAGGGGCAAGTGAGAAGAGTGAGGAGAGAGGGGGGGGGGGGGGAGCACATGCTTTTTGAAGCCAGGAGTATCCTCTGGCTGCAACCGGCTATATTCTACTGGCAAGGGTGCATGCGTCACCCTCACTTCAATAGTGCAACGTCCCGTAAAAGTGCGTGCGTTGCCCTCAACTTCAATAGTACAACGCCCCGTAAGGGTGCATGCGTTGCCCTCAACTCCAATAGTACAACACCCCGTCAGGGTGCATGCGTTACTCTAAACTTCAGTAATACAACACCCCGTAAGGGTGCATGCGTTACTCTAAGCTTCAATAGTACAATAACCCATAAGGGAACAAATCGATACTCTAAACTTCAATAGTACAACACCCGTAAGGGTGCATGCGTTATTCTCAGCTTCAATAGTACAACCTACTAACCTGCATATCAGATTCTACAGATATACCAGTCTGCGTGTCTACAGATATACTAACCTGCGTATCGACAGATATCAAATGGTAAACAGGGTACGACCCGACTGGAACAATAATAGCCTGCGTATCTACAGATATCAAATGGTAAACGGGGTACGACCCGACTGGAACAATAATATTTAACGGCCCCTACTGATGGTTGGTCTATTGACTACCAACCAAGGTACTCTATCACAAGAAGCGATAATTCAAGTTTAGTGAGGGAGAATGTGGTGGAAATCGAGTTCATAAGCCTTATAATCGGGTGGCGTTCGCATTGCTCTCATCGCTCCTTCCTGGGTGTTTTCCAAGTGATTATCAGGTTCTTGAACGTGAGATACTCCTCCTCTTTTTTTTTTTTTTTTTAAGGGCATGAAGGCGAGAATCGAACCACGGACCTCGCTCTTCATAATCTCACGTCCTGCCGACGACGCTATTGTAGGGAAATGTACACTAGAAGTGTTATTCGATGTGCCATCTTATTATCGTGGTTTTGTTTCATGGGGGAATTAAAAAAACAGAACAGAACTGAGAGTTTGAACTCCACGACACGAACGAGTCATTCACCCGGGGTTGGGCGATCAACCTTCACCACGACCTCCTCGAAGGAAGGAACGGAATGTGGAACCTCCTGGGGAGCTGCGTAAGGAGTTCGCTAGTCGCTGGACCAGCGAGGAGCTCTCGCTCTCACGGAGCATGAGCTGCTTGCGGCGGTCGTAGTCGGTTTAAAAAACGTCAGATTGTTTTGATAATGCTGTATTCTCATCCAATTCGTCTCCACAGTTGCTTTGCCTGGAGCAGCTGCAGTTGGGCGGCCCCAAGGCACGCGATGGTGGCCTAGGTACTGATGCCCTCCCTCCCCGTGGTGGCCGATTCACAAGTGCTGTGCACAAGCCTCACCAAATATGTAGCGTGGTGACCGGTTTTGAGCCTAGTCTATAACCTATACAAAATTGTAAAATGCCTTCGAGGTCTAAGGCTTTGTACGAAAGCATTTTTATGTTGATCAGAAAAGGCTGTCAAAAAAATATTTGATCGGATTTCATGAGTGATGAAATATTGGAGGAACATTTTTTCCACCAAACAGGCCCCATAAGACGTGATTTTGATCAAATCTGATCAGAAATGGGACCAGATGACCAGATACCCTGAAGCCTCCGTAAACAGCCATATAATAAAATCACCTAAAAAAAAATGCGTAAGATCCGGTCCGAAAAAAGTCACGACTCGTGATTTTTTTCGGTTCGTTAGGGCCATTCCTAACGAACCGAATTAAAATCACGATTCGTGATTTTTAGGCATGCCAAAAGATCACGATCCGTGACATTTCAGTTCTAACGAAAAAAGCCGAAAAACGTCGCGTTTCGTGATATTTTCAAATAGTTGAAGTTCTGATATTTCAAACCCAACGTTTTTTGGGGGTGTGGGGCAAACTCTCGAGAGTGGGGCACGGCCAGGCCGGGCTGGGCCGTCCGCACCTGGCCCAGCCCGTGACATATTCGAATCGCGGGCCGAAGCCTGACCCAGCCTGCGAGATTCCAACTTCACCGGCCGTCGGCCAAGCTCGTTTCGCGAGATTCCATCTCGCAGGCCGTCTGCTCGGCCTGGCCTGTGACATCCCCAGGTCATTTTCGCGTTTGTCTTCCAGCAGTGGCTCCTCCTCCTGGAAATTTCGAGGCCACAACCTCCTTGTTAGCCCGGGCCCAGCAGTGTCTTTGGGTAGCCGCCCGTTGTCCACAAGCGGCGTACGAAGCAGAGTCTGCCATGCCCCTATACCGACCATCGGATACCGTTGGTGCGCGTGGGTTGCGTAGTGCCTTGATCAGGCGTATTTTGAGGCACGACAAATGTCACGAATCGTGATTTTGTTTTTTTTAGGGAAAAGCTAAAAAAATTGGTGTCATGAATCGTGATTTTTTTTGTCGTGATTCACGACAAAAAAATCACGATTCACGACAAAAATATCACGAATCGTGATTTTTTTTGTTCGTTAGGAGTGGCCCTTAGTCACGACTCGTTTTTTTTTTTTTCGGTTCGTTAGGAACGGTGTACGATGACATGGCATTGCGTTTGTCTACTCTGATTACTGCATAACAATCTACATTAGTATCTCTGCTGTGGCGTAGTTTTGTGACCGCAGAGCTTGTATCTCTTGAAGAATCGGCACAGGCCCTGCTGGTTGTGCTGGATGTCGACGGATAGAAAGAACGCTGCACACTGCACACAACGACCAGAAACCCTCCTCCTATGTAGTATTGATAAGAGAGAAACACCATCCGCAATATAACTAATAACGTAACTATCAATACTACTACTGCTGTACAGCAAGCAGCAGCAGCAGTAGTGCTGGAAACCGACAGATAGATAGAAAGAACACACACACTGCACACAACAACCAGAAACCCTCCTCCTATTTATTGACAGGGAGCAACAACACCATCCATCCGCAATAATATAACTAATCAAGTAGCTACAGCAAGAAGCACAGCAGCAGTAGTACACTACTACTACTACTAGATAGTAGTAGTAGTAGTAGTAGTAGATCTGTTTCGGTTTCTTTTTATTCACAGCACTGCTGTCCCCCCACATGCTACCTGTTGGGCTGAGCATGCCGGTCGTCGTGTAACCGGTAGTAGTATCAATAGTCCAAACACTCACCTATCTACTCGTTTATGATTTGAAAGTCGCATGCACCATTATTATTGATGATGAGACCTTATATGCATCGAGAAGAACGAAACACTCTCCGGGGCGCTACGTAAACTAAAAAAAGAACAAAAAAAACTGCACAGAGGGAAAAAAGTAAGTGTATTTTCGGTATTTTCGGTATTTGGCAGCGGTTGTTCGAGTTTCTAGGAGATGATGAGCTCTGAAGCGGGAGCGGATGTATGACGCCGGAGCTCGTTGTTCCTGACGGTCTCTCAAAACGATGTCTTCGAAGAGGGCTCTTTGAAACACGGGTGCGGGCGGCACTGGATGGAGCCGGGCGGCATCAGAATTTTCGAACTCAGACCTTCTTGCACGTGTTTTTTAGGCGGGACCTTCTTGCGGCATCTTCTGCTCTGCTCTCTGCTCGCTTCGTGATTATGTTTCATGATCACACAAAAGAAAAACAAGAAATCGGCGAAACGCAGTTTGTGTGTTGTTGTGTTGTTGTATCGCTGATCATTTGGGGAAAAAACTCAACAACAAACTCTTATTCCGGGAGATGGTAGCGAAGCCGGCGCGTAACCGCTCGACGGGCACAGGAGGGCGGGCAATCCCACTCAACTCGTTGCTGCACCGAAGCATTTCAAAGCTGTTCTTGCCGCTCGTATTTTTTTGTACCGTCAAACATGTACAGTATGTATGTGACCAGATTTGAGGGCAGCAGAGAAAGAGAAATGATGAGGTGGAAAATTAAAAATTATGTGGTGGACGCTCTGCCCAGACTGTCCTCCTCCGCCTCCTCCTCCTCTTTTCCTCCTTCTCGTTTTAGCTGCATACAGCAACATTTTCAACTACTACTACTACTACTACTACTACTACTACTGCTGTAGCCGCATATATCAACTACGCGCGTCTGGTACGTTCTAGGTTTTTTGTATTATTATTATTTTTGCTGCTGCACAGAAGCAAATCCAGTAAATACACACATTCATTCGTACCTGGTACTACGTACACATATTCCATCGCATCCCACACAAAGTACTGCTTGCTGTTGTTGTTGTTGTTGTTGTTGTTGTTGTTGTACACATTCATCCCATGGCAATTCCTTTGAAGCGTGTTCGCCAGCGCTGTTTGTTGTTGTTGCTCGTTGCTGCTTCCGAAATTGGTGCTTGCCAACGAGTCGTCTTCTTTTCCGTTGCGCGCGTCTACTCACAGCACAAACTACTACTGCTGTACTACCGACCGGTACTTTCGTGTGTATGCTTGTATTGTTTTGTGACAGACAGGTCTGAGATCAAATATATAGAATCTGATATCAGATGCTGGGACATGCACACAGCAAGCAGCACTAAAATTTATTTTACACAAAGAGCTGCAGCAGCAAGCATCATCCACACACAAACTCGCTGACTCAGTGCGCACGATTGTCCGGCACACAACAGCAACGCCCAACCCGATCCTTCATCCATGTTACACCCATGGATCAGCGTAACCTTCCCAGGACCTATATACATCCCACCGTCGTACATAGTCTACGTCGTTATAGCACGTACGTGCGTGCAGCAGCAAATTCGCGTTCTGGTGGTGTTGTGGTGGTGAAATCATTTCGGACACCTCAATATTTTTCATGCCACACACCCCCAGGACCCAGAACCTAGCTCTAGAGAGTCTAGAGAGATTCCTGTGTCCCTTCGCGATGGCTGAGCACACACATATATATAGGCAAACCCGTCATCTAGGGCCTGCAAGTAAGTAAGTCTACAAACACGACTCCCTCGACTACTACAGCAGTACTGCTGTTCAGCAGCTGTGCTTGCTGCAGTGTAGAGCCGCTGACGCTCCCACCCCTTACCTGTTACGTTACCTGTATACCATCCACAACAAGTCCAAAAGGTAAATGTGTGGAGTCAGAGTGTGGGCCTTTTTTATGATGATGGTGATGGCAGTTTCAAAGAGGCTTTCTGATATCGGGGGTTGATTCCCGCCTGTGATTGGCTAACAAAAAAATAAAAATAGAACGAAAATATTTTTAATCGCTCCTTTGCTGTTTGGCACCCCGGTAGAAAAGCCACAAGAAGAGCTACCTTTCGACCTGGCGGACGCCATCTTCGTGTTCCACGGGAAACATCGACGCGGGACTGCGGTCGTCACAAGAAACTTCAGGATCGACACCTCCTCCAAGCGAAGGCAATAAACGCTCGAGTCTCGAAGCTCTTCTTCATTTGTATTGGTATCAACAAGTTTTTTTTTGTGTTTTTTTTTCACCCACGACGTGTGTGGAACGAAACAAACAGCGACGATGATTGATGGTGAGCAGAAATCGCGCTTTTTTTTATTTTTAATCCAACACCGACCGACGGAACCCCCCCCCCCATAAAAAACAAGAAAAACTGGCACAAAATATAACAAGCTTCCCGCGATTTTGTCCTGGTGAGGTTGTGTCTCGATTTTTGGCGTGGGGCAGTGCGCCTCGGTTGGTTGCGATCCGTGTTGGCCACCCTTGTCGCGCGCGCGTGACTGCTGCCGCCGCTTTCAACCCACAATTTCTTGTTTTCCCTAGCGAACGCACAACAATTATTATTCGTAACTACCAAGTAGTTCATTATAGTGATTAGTAGTGGTACATTTTTTTGTGTTTTTTTGTCTGTGCAACGCGCAGCAGCTGGTGCGCCGCAACTTGCTGAGAGAGGTCTCTCGTTCGACACGAATTGAGCCCCGACACGCTGTTGTTCTTGGTTCGTTCGTAAAAAAAACGTGCGCGCGGTTGCGAATCAACTAAATTTAGTTCTCCTCGTACTTCCCTCGACGGTGCGACGGGCGCAAAAGCGTGCAAACCCGCGAGACGCCTGTCTCGTTTTTTTGGGGTTTTTGGTTTGTTGATTGGTTGGTTGGTTGGTCGTTTGCTTTGTACCTTTTGGGGTGAAAGTATCTTTTTTAATCTGGAGTCTGGAGTGCGTGGTTGACAGTTGAAGCGCACGAGACGCGGATACAAAAAACAGCCATACGTACGTACAGGTGGTACCTGGTGTAAAGTAACACCAGGTATATATATGCATCGTTACACGAGACGCGCGGCCAGCTTGTGTGGCTTGTGATGAGCGCCAGGTTCGGTGTATAGTGCGTAGTGCGTCGATTGCTCGTTGCAAGTTGTTGTGGCCCGTTGTGCTGCTGCTGTGTGGAACTTGGCCTTTTATGTACCACCTGGTATGCATTTTATCTGCGGGACTGCTGCAGCATGCTGTGTTGTTGTGATTAGTGGATGATGACGCGCACTTATTATTAATTATGTACAAGTATATTTTTTTTATAAATTAAGTATATTTATAAAATTAAAAATTGTACAGCAGCTGTGATTAGATCGAGGATTTGGTCAAAAATCATCTTTGCAAGCTGTGCGTGACACTTCGATCGCGCGTACTACGAGTACGGGTTTTATATTTATTTGGTCTCACGCAGGAAGAATAGCAGCCCGTATCTGAGGAAGGCAATGCATTTTTTTTTGCAAAGTGCGGCGTGTTTGGACTGCACACAGCTCGTGTTGGCCACGACTAAATACTATAATAAGAAAATACGAAATATGACTCGTAAAACGCCTGAAAGACTGCTCATACCTCGCACCCTTGGCCCTTGGTCCCACAGCGTTCGTTCGCCCCAACTTGTTGTTGGTGGTATTTGTTCGAATATGCTTGTTCAGCTTTCTGACAACAAATGTTTGCGTTGTAATAAAAACTTGAAAAAAAAATGTTCGTACGTAGATGTTTTGTGTGTCGTATAGACTCCGATTATACTCGCACATTGTAATACCCGTACAGAGTAATGCTATGTCAGGTACAGAGTGGTTACATCAGCCAGTATTATTATTGCAGATGTACAACAGCACCAGCTGCTGCTGCATTGCTGTACAGCTGCTGCTGTGTTGGTTCTGTTCTGCTTGCTGCTGTTTGGTACAGACAGAGATATCATCAGCAGAGAGAGTCTATCGCATTTTTCAGATACTACTACAGCAGCAGCTGTAGTTCGCCTAGTACTTTTTTACATTACTATTTTTCGGGGGTTCTTTTCTACATAGTATTACGAGTAATAGTAGGGATAGTAGTATTAATAATAGTAGTATACTATTATACCAGATACCAGGTGTTACTCGTACACTTTATTGATTATGCTTGCGGTTGGTATATACGCGCGATCGAAGTATCACACACAGCTTGCAAAGATGGGTTTCGACCAAATCCTCGACGTCATCTCACAGCTATAGCTGTTGTTTTTTTTTAATTTTTAAATACTCTATGTTGATGTACCAGCAGGTTTACCGCAAGCTTTCCTTATTATCTTGTTATTATATTATTATGGTATCCGTGTCAGGTATACGTATTGTACCAGGTTCTGGCTCCGACTGCTGTGATGTGTCTCCTGCTGCTGTTGCTGTTGTTGCTCGCCCCCTTGCTATTGTTGTAGTGAGGGCTTAATTACCTCTACTTTTGTTGTACGTGCATTAGTCTGGTATTATATCTGGTTCTGTCTACGAGTGCTGTGTTGTCTACTGCAGTTGCTGTTGTTGATTACCCCCTTGCTGTTGCAACAGTGAGAGCTTATTAATTACCTCTACTGCTGTTGTACATGGAACTATTCTGGTATTACACCAGGCTGTATACGACTGCTGTGATGTGTCTACTGCTGCTGCTGCTGTTGTTGCTCGCCCCCTTGCTGCTGATGTAGTGAGGGCTTAATTGCCTCTCTACTCGTACGAGTGTACAACACCGGTACGTAAATATTTAAAGCCCTTGGGGCTTTGTGGGTAGCACGCTTTCTGCTTCTATTATTATACGTATAATGTTCTGTTTGTTTCTGCCTCAGTTTGCCGCGGGGGCACAGAAATGGCCGTAATGACTGCAACAGTGAGCGCCATGATATACCTGGTGTACAAACAATAACAACTGGGTGTTGTATACGAGTTTTTTTGGTATATTCTCCTGGTATATATTGTGGACTGCGCTCGGGGTGTTAGAACCCGTGAACTGTTTCCTGTTAATGAAAGTTTTTTTTTGTTTGCGCGAGAGGTAGAGGAGCGAAGGGGGGCAACAAAGGGCGCTCCATTTTGTTGTTGTACCGTTTACGTACTACTTGTCTCTGGTACGATACAACAGCGACAATGTTTACGTATTGCACGAATGCGTACTATCGTATGATGTTTGAAGCTTTTTTTTTGCATCAAATATTATATTCTGTCGGTATACCAGGTACATTATTGTGTTTTTTGGTAAGATCCCGTGGGACCTCCCATGGGGTCCCGCGGGCTCCCGTACGTTCATCGTGGGCTGCCACGGGATCCCACCGCGGCATTCTACGGCATCCCGTGGGACTTCCCATCAGACCCCGTTGGATCCCCAGGGATCCCGTGTGATACCAGATCAAATCTCACGTGTTCCCGCGGGACCCCCCAGGGTCCCATGTGTTCACTCGTATTCCCATCTAGTAACCACGGTAGTTCCCGCGGGAGTCCCATGGGATCCCACGACATCTATCGGGATCGCTTGAGAACCCACTATTAATAGTAAATTTGTGAAACTTGAACAGGTTGCAGCGTTTCATTTCGAACCGTTAGAAGAGATAGCCTCTCAGTCAGCAAGCACTGACTGTGTGGAGTAGCAAGTTATACCCTTCTAACCAACAGGACGTGCGATGCATCAAGTATCATCATACCGGGCGCGTGTCGTACATCTCTTTCCGTTGCACGTCTAACACACACCCTACCTCAGCAGCCCCGGCTGCCTTGTGTGGCCTATGCTGCAATCGTTACTTATTTTATACCTGCTACGCTTTTCATTTTGACGTCCCGAACGGGTTAAAGCACTACGGGACCCCACGTCACGCATTTTCCCACGTGTTACCTCCAGGTGGTTAGGACGCCCATGGGCTCCCACGTGGGTGGACCGGTTTTCGTGGGCTCCCGTGTGAGCCCGCGAGATGTCTTTTTTTCAAGGTTTTACACTATATGACTTTTTCGCGGCAACCGCGACAGCATCCCCCACGGCACTCCATGGCAACCCCACTGCATGTCATGGCAACCCCCACGGCACCCCACTGTCTACGGCACCTAGGGTTAGGGTTAGGGTTAGGGTTCCATGGTATGCGGTGGAGGTCTGTGGAACGTTCCGTGGTATGCCGGGGAAGGTTTAACCACAGGTGGTGCCACGGCAATGCCACGGCATTTCACGAAAAAGGACACGGGATGACCAATCTCAACCCAGGGTTAGCATCGCTGAAGCACCTGAATGAGATGATTACCCTCGTCAACACGATTGAAAGATAGACATGAATCGTCAAATCAGCGTGACAGACCGAGTAGATCGGACTGACTGATGTGGGCAATGTTCCCAGCAGCAAACAGCAGCATCCTAAAAGCCCGCCCCAAAATCCATATCCACATAAGAAACCCGGGGATCTACCCCGAATGTCCCCTGACGACCACAACCCCCGCGCCCAGAGCGCACCCACGGACCCAAAGGGACCACAGATCCCGCTAGATCCCACCCGGGATGTCGTGGGAAGCCGCGGGATGCCGCAATATCCCCTGGGGTCCCGCATGGGATCTTGCGTGATGACGCGAGACCCCATGGGAATTCACGCGCAAATTACCGCGGGAACCCCCCGTAGGGACCCCCATGAGTTTCCATGGGATGCCACTACTTTTGGGTAAGGGTTAGATTTCGGGCGGGTTATCGCGGCGACTCGCCTGGCCCTAGAGCCATGGCATCCCACGGGGTCTTGTTCTCACGGAGGGTGCCCGCGTTAGTTGCGGGTGATTTCCCATGGGATCCCGCGACCTCCCGCGCGACCCCAGGCATCCCACGGGATCTCATGGGTTTCCACGCAGGTTTCCTCGGTAATTTGAGCATGAACTCCCATGGGATCCCGCGACCTCCCCCGAGATTCCACGCAGGATGCCGTGGGAAGCCGCGGAATCCCACTACGGATATCGTGGAGGGTGCGGCATTCCACATGGGATGCCGCGGAATCCCGCCACAGAACCTGATGGGTTCCCACGGAGAGTTCCCGCGGTAAGGTGCGCGTAACTTCTCATGGGAGCCCGCGACATGCCGCAAAATACCCTGTGTGGTCCAATGGGATACCGCGGTATCCCGTGAAGCCCCATCCGAGATGTGATAGGAAGCCGCGGAATCCCACAAAGGATGCTGCGAGATCTCACAGAGGGCTCCCGCAGCAATTTGCGCATGGCACTCTATGGGATCCCGCGGAATCACACATGGGATGCCGCGGGATTCCGCCACGGAATCAAATGGGTTCCCACTGAGGGTTTCTGCGATACTTTACACGTCAATTCCCGTGGGATCCCGCGACATCCCGCGACATCCCATGTGGGATTCCATGAGATACCGTGGCATTCCGCGACATCCACACAGAAACTCACCCAAAACTCCTATAAATGCCAGAAATTTGCACTGCAACATCTGCGATTAGTCTAGGCAGTCACCTGGTACCTGATATTTTTTATGCTGGATACTAATTAGTACCTGGTGGTTTGTATGTCATTAATCATGTACCAGACACCAGGTAGCTTTTACAACACGACAGCCGACAAGCAGTAGTAGTAAACTAACTTGTACCTACAGTAAAAATACGCCGTAGTAGTCTACATAGTCTACAGAAGGCGGTATCACATACGCAGCCAATGGTATATGACCAGCTCTTTGCCCCAAGCTGTCGCGGCTGGCACTCTTCTCTTTGGTGGTGGTGTCCGTAGTGTCTTCGTATGCCTGCTATCCCTGGTGTAATAATTCATTATATCCCCAACGGATGTATAATAGAAACACTGTGCTATGTGGACACTGTTCTTTTGGAGTGAAAAATCATGCTCAGCAGCGAGCGTTGTACTAACTAAATCCAAAAGTAGACAATGCTCAACGATAGTGTCCTGGTTGGGCCTTGCCCAGATTTTGTGTTCGTTGCTGGCGGGCCCAATACTACCGTATACACCTGGTACAGCAACAACAGTCTCATGAATATTTGCCAGTAGTCCAGTTGTGCAAATGAAAACTTTTTCGTTTTCATTCAGAAATTCGCAAATAAATAAATGGAAAATGTGCATCCAGTGGGAAGATGTCAGCCCAGACGAGTGCGTTAATCTGGCGTCCCCTGAGTCGTGGCCCTCGTTCCTTGTCCTGGCCTTGAGGCAGTCAATCATGGGGGCGCGCCTTCTCATCGTCTCCGGCAACGCATACCTACAATTGGAACCCCACAACAATAGCAGAGGTATAAATCGTCGACAGTCCTCTTGCCAGTGGTGCCCTTGCCGCATGAAGATGTTCAACCACTGACAACAGCAGCGGCGACGAAGCTTGCAGTTTAACCGATTGGGGAAATCATCGAAGCCATAGCCGCCGTTTACCAGTGGTAGATCGCAATATCACAATAATACCGCATCAACCTTGCCAAAATGAGTTTTGAGGAAATCTTCGATCTCACGGCTTCTTTTTTACCCCCTCGTATTATATTTATATTGCACGCGAATCGTTTTTGTCATCGCGGCTGTGTACGCTTCTTCTGTGGGCCAAAGATGAAACATTTTGCAACACTAATGATTTAAATAAAAATTGGAAGGCCCTTTTTGTGCACTGCACCAACGTTTTCGGGGGCGAATTATACGAGTGTTGATCGAAAAAAGCACGAACACAATTCTAGATACTACTTGCAAAATTCTTGGAGTTAACCCCTTTAGAACCGCAGTCCCGTTTTGGGGACAAACTACTTGGAATTTGAGTGGTTTGTCCCCAAAACGGACTGCGGTTCTAAAAGGGAGCTGGAGCATTGTTTTCGCAGTAACAACAACAGAGCAGGGTTGACAGAAGACCCCCCCTTTACTCTTGCCCGCCCGTGTGCTGAAGAGACCAGTTTGATACACAACCCCTGCGAAGGTTGCTGTGTTTTTCACCTGCAGAGTACCGTTTTTTTAGAAGTAGTTTTGTTTTATTTTACTGCTTTAGCATTGCAGTAGTATGTACGAATGAAGAGGCGTTGTTTCTCCTCGTCGTCAGTATGTATCTTCACTCACGTACCGCGGCCAATAGATCGGCGCTTCTGTTGTGCGAGCACCGTGTGGTATGTATAATACAATTCCTCACGCCCCCCCCCACCCTGACGGCAGCAACCTCCGGCCACAGCTGACCGACATCTTAACCCCATACCCCCCTCGCATGCCCTCCGTCGGCGGTCAGGTGTGTACGAACCGTAACGCCACTGCTACACCATTCCCCGTCGGATCCCACCGACGCCTTTGATCACTAAACTACACCCCGCGATAGACGCTCAACGCGTCCGGGTTTCTGGTTCGGTGGTGAGAACGACCCTCGAGGATCAGCATCGGGTGTGGCGTACGTTGGGCGCGATCTGTTCGACAAAGCTCGGGGGTCGTTTCTGAAGACAGCACGCGCATCTGCTTCGGAGGCGACCACGGGTGACCAAGGTTTTGTTACTTGGTTTGTTTGTGTGTTTGTTGATGGTTGATTGGTTGATTACAGCCCGCTCGTCGCTTCTCCCTCTTGGACCTACTTGGCGGTACCCTTGCCCGTTGATACTCGTTCATGAAACAACAGCACTATTGACTACGTACTCGTCGCACGTCGTACAGCGGCAGCAGTACGTATAGCAGCACTACCCGCGCGTACAACAACAGCTCCAGCAGCACAGCAGCAGCAGTAGTTGTAGCAGTACGAGAAGCAAACAGTAGTACTACAGTTGTACTACTGGTAGTGGTAGCAGTAGTGCTCGTAGTAGACGTAAATACATACCAGGGACGGAGTATGCGTACAACAGCAGCAGCACAGCAGCAGCAGTAGTACGCGCAGCAGACAGTAGCTGTACGACTCGTAGCAAATGCTCGTATCACACATTTTTACCAGTTGCTGCAGTGATACAGCTGTCGTCGGTCGCGCCGAGTACTTGCAGCAGACATCAGGGTACTGCAGTAAATGCATGAACAGTTGTGTACAATTGCAGTACAGTACAGTCAACGTCGTCATCCGCCGCGTCGTCGCTCAACCGACAGTCGCTCGGCCGACCGTCGATCGCCCGGTCGGTCAATCGCTCGGTGTGTATGGTCGTCGCTGGTCTCGCGCCATCGCACCGTTCGCGCGCGTTGTTGCTCTGTCGCTGCAAAATATTACATTTGCACGCTCTGCACTTGACCGTCAGTGTGTTTTAATGCACCTTTCGGCAGTTCTGTTTCATCTATGGCTTTTGTTTTATCTGTATATGTCCGCACCCATTACGGGTCATGCGCGGAGCCGCAAGTGGCCGTCAACCTGCCGCGGCGAAGTCCCCTTTTATATATTATACTGCCAACACAATTTCATGTCTAGTTCCAGACTAGCATCTTTTTAGGGTAAAGACATCATATCGCAAATACCTGGTACCGTTTTTAAGCCTAGTTCCGAGCGGTTATGTCTCCTGTACGTAGGTCTTCATTCTGAGAGAGACGAACCTCTATACAAGTAAACACACATGTCGGGGACAAACCACTTGAAATTAGAGTTTTTTGTTGTAGTATGACGGTAAAAAAGTTGAAGCAAACTCGGAGTCGGACTTGATGTCACGTGGAGCGAGAAAAAGGGGCGGTCTTTGGCCGCTATAAATACTTAGTGTATACCTGGTATTTTTTATCATCACTTTTACTTTCCAGCTTCTGGACAAATTGTGGTCACAGGTGTCGTCCCTTCTCCCCCCTGGTGCGTGCCTTCATTTTTATCGCGCATAGGATTCAGCATTCCCACTGCTCGTCGATTTCCGTCGGATGTTGCTAATTCACACTTTCGCGCTTTCCGCTATTCAATGTTTATGGGAGAAAAAGTCAGTACGAGTATGTGCATTTTTTTATATGGTAATGAACCCACGATGCCCACCTACCAAGCCACCGGGGACGATATAGCTGTTCACCGGGATCGTGTCACACCACTGCAGTTGTAGGGGTCAGAGGAGATGGCCCGCATTTCTTTCGCCGCGCCGTCGGTATCAGCGCAGCGCGTGGCCGTACAGGCAACCAAACAGCTCGCTGTGTGCCTGAGCTGAGCGAAGTGTGCTGGTGACTGTGGCGGTATGCTGATATCTCGCCGGAGCTTGCGCAGCGACAAATCTATGTCACCCTTGAAACCTCAACCGTCTACTGTAGTATGGAGTACTCGTAGTGCTGATGTGTGCCCTCGAGGACGCAGATTATGTTACCACAAATGTTTGGGATGCGGGGAGACGGGGTGTTATCGTCTGCCCGGGGCCGGCGCAGTCCGTCGAAAACAACCCATGAAACGTACCGGCTCCCCGATATCTCGATGTGGCGTCACGTGCGCTCCTCCACTCCCCTCCGTTACCCCCTGCACCCCCCCCCCCCAATCACTGGCAACCGAGCTGTCTGTCTGCCGTTCGAAGAGTTAGCAATAGCCTAGGCTACCACATTTGTTTTGATAGACCTTGGCTTAGCTACAGGAGTGTCAACCAAGCACAGTACAATTTGATAGACCATGGTTTACTACAAGAATGCGAGTAAAAATACAAATATTTTGGTAGGCCTTTGCTTTTGTTTACAGCCAAAGCGTGTTCTCAGACGCCATTTACTTTCGTCGAAATTAGTACACTACCAGGCATTTACTACGTACGAGGCATGACAGCGATTTGCAAGTATCGTTTGAGCACGACTACTCGTAGTAGACTTTAAGCATAACGAACACACCCCCTCCCCTTGCCACTCTCGTGCGCCGCCTCACCAGGCAAGGCCCGAACAGGGGCGATTGTAGCGAGAGGAGAGTGCCGCTGTGTCCAGGGCGCCGTCACCGTGTGCGGGATGCAAGGGCGAGTGATCGATTTTACGTTGTCTTGTCTTGTCTCGTTTCGTCAGACATTTCCCCCCCCTTAAAATGTGAGTATAATAGAAATACGTGATCGTATGTACGAAGGATTTGCTGAGTTTGCTGCTTGCTTGCTACTTTCTGACAAACGCTTGCCAATCTCCCTTCTGACAACGCTTGGTTGCAGGTTGCATTTGTCTCGCCCCCAAGCCAGCCCTCCCCTAAGCATTCTTGTCTCTCAAGTCTGGCCCAAAGCGCTATATACCTGGCACGAGCGAGGGCACTTCTAAACCCCTACTCCCACCACTACCTCTTCCTTTCCACCGCGATGGGTTCGTTTCTGGGATCGTCTTGGTGCACCAGGTGTCGTCGGCAGCGCGCGGCAGACGCCATCCACGGGTCGCGCGACAACAAGAACAACCCATTACGCTCGGAACGCACGGCAGCGCACGAGCTGCCCTCAAGAGCCGCAAGCTGCGAGGTATACTGGTATACAGCGGAGCTACATCAGTACGCACATCCGTTTTTTTTTTGGTGTGTTTGTGTACCTAACCCTAACACTAAGACCTATGCCAATGGAACGCAATGTTCCCATAAAAAGTTTGAATTCCAAAGATACCCGCCAAAACTTTTAGAACATGCTTCCTATGGGCACGTTTAGAAAAAAAAAATTCCAAACTTTTGGAAAAGCCCGAAAAAAGCAAATATGGGCCGATGTTGGGCCAAGGTCGGCTTGAGAAAAAATCAGGCGGATGCTTGGTTCGAAGCGGCGAGATTCCAAGTCCTCGACAGACATCGATCGACAAAACCAACGATTGTGTCATGAATTCTGAGCGGAGTGCGCTCGTTAGGGGCCGACCCACCCTGTGACGTGTGGCGGGCGCTAGCCAGGCGTACGATAAAAAACAATAAGCCGCTGGTATGTACAAACAGAAGACAAAGTTTCTCGATCCGTCTTGAATGGCAAAAAACAGTATTTTTTCAGGTTTGGGAGGATACCGCAGGACGCCGCCGGCAAGCTCTCGCCCCCTAGAGCTGTATCCACTTTCTATCTTCGATGCCGTCATCTATACTCGTTGGCCTTGCCCGACACCAAGCGGGTTGGCCGTGGGCCGACTTTATGTCGAGATCGAACGTCTATCGTCGCACGAGCTGATTTTTATCAACGTGTTGACAATTTGCAACGAGAGAAAAGAAATTGCGCCGCCTGCAGCCCTTAGAAAAAGATAAAGGAAAAATCAAACATTTTTCCCTTTTTTCCCACAGCGGCGGTACGAGGATATTTTCGGCTGTTTTTTTAAACCAATATTTTTGAAATAAAACTGTTGGACTTCGCGTTTCCATTGGCATAGGTCTAACGATTTTTTTCTTTCTTTCTTTTCAGTTTCATTTTTCTCATTATTGGTTCTGTTTTGTGTTAGGTTGGCTTTTCGTTTTTGTATCATTTTGTTGCCTTATCTTGGCGTTTTTCGCTCGATGGGTGGCGTGCCTTCGATGCCTTCTATTTCGTTTTTTGCAGTACCCGGGGTGCTCGAGGACTCCGAGGTATGGCGTGACGGAAGTGCACTTGAGCTTTTGCCAGGCTCACAAGAGGATCGGCATGTACACCGCCCGCAATGGCCAAGTGTTGATGGCAACCCGAGACGGCAATGGTGAGCGCGGAGGAGGGGTTGGTGTACTCATGCCATGCATGGCAATAGTCGTATGAGCCATAAACCTTCGCATTCCTACAATGCCGGGACGGAGCACGTCGGGTTTTCACCGACTAGGCAGACATTGCTTGCATTAAGCGCAAAGCGCCCGAGAGGTGTTAGGCGAGTCGCTTGAAGGGTGAGCTGCATCCGACTAAGAGCCGCTTGTGAGGTGAACTTGCAATGTATAACAGTTTCGAATAAATTGAGGGGAGGGGGGGGGGGGGGGAAGAAATGCCTGCACCGCTTGAAAACCTTCTTCTGAATTGTTTTCTTTCTCTTCTTCGCTGTTGTACCTGGTACCTGGTGTCTCGTCTTGTCAAAACCTCAAACACTACTACCCACCCACCCGTCCACTCGCCCGCCCTCCCCGTCGCGCTACCGCCGCTCCGTCTCCGCGAAAAAATTAACGCCGCCGAAACCATAAACGCCATGTTTCATGTCACTTTTCGTCAGCGTTCAGGACGGCGGCGGATTCCTCTTCAGCAAGCGTCAGCGTCAACAGAAGCGACCCAGGTAAGAAGGCCTTAGTAGTGGCTGTGTAGCTGTCTTGTCCCTTCTTGTTTTATCTTTTTGGGAACTTCAGACAGGATGTAATTTGGAAGAAAGAAAATTACTTGATTGTAGTACAGCATCCGCCACACGAAGTAGCCCCGCCTCGGCTGCTGTGTGTAGGGGGGGTGTGTGTCCAATATTGGGTGTAATACGTACAGCTGTGAGTCGGCGTCACTTCACGACTAATAGCTATTACGGTGGGCCAAAGTAATCAGGACCCATCATATACACTAAAAACTATATATGCCAGTATGTTTAATGAGCATATTTGGTCCTGATTACTATGATTCCCCCGTGATACTCGCTGGGTGCCGTTCGCCAACTAAACATACTATAGTCGGAAAGTTTTCTGGCGGCAGGGTTTCATGGCTAAGAAATCGGCTGGTAGATGCCACCAGCCCACGAAATGAGTTCAGTCGGCAAGTCGGCCTCTGGCCAAGCCCAGCTGGTGGCCAACCGACTTCGCCGACTTAATTCAGGCTTGTGTAGCGAAACGAGTCAAATCAACTCTTCCCGGCCGAGAAGGCCCCCGCACCCGGAAAAAAAACATCCCGTATGAACAATCCTTCGTATAGACATGAAAGCCCAATAGGCCGGATGATCGGCACCTTCGGGAAACGACTAAACAACAGTGCGACTAATAACTAAGCTCGTGACTTGAGTCTTGCCGACCCCCAGCTCTTGTCGATGTACGTAACGACGTGCGCTCTGCACGGCGATGCTCGTGTACTGCCGCGCGCTCTTCGTAGGGACTCGATACCATCACCCTCGTCGTTTTTTATCGCTACACGTGGAATCCCGCAAGAGGTAACCTTCACAATTCCCATGCTTGTTTCCTCCAGGGGGGGAGAGAGGAGAGGGGGCGGGGGCGGGGGGGGGGGGGGGGGGGGGGGTGCTCGATTGGCGTCTTTGCTTGCGCTCCCAGACGGGATAGGTCAGGTCGAATAGTTTATGCATGTGCACGGTGGACAAGACCCACGCGTCAAGGAACGCCCTTTTGTAACACTTCTTTTGGCATTACCGTGGAAGCGCTCCGGCGAAAAAATAACGGAGCTATACTCTCTAAATTTCGACCTCCTCTCCCTCCCAGGATGTAGGTGTATAGTATATCTATGCTATATATATAGGTTGAGTTGGCGTCGGTTGGCGACGACGCTGTAAAACACGCCTCGCACTGCTTGAGCTAGACAACCAGGGTACCATTTTTTATTTGTTTTGGGCGGTCACCACGGCTGGCGGTGGAGTTAGATCATTTTTGTTCGGGGTGGAAAGCCTTAACTCCGCACGAGGGGGATGATCGTATCACGGAGTGTGTACTACTGTAGGTATATGGCATGGCACCCACGAGGCAGTGACATTATAACCCATTGCTGTCTCTGGAAGTGGCCACACCAGAAGTTAAATTTATTAATTTACGTTGTCGTCCATATGCAAGAAAATCCGCCCCATAGGCGGCTCTTGGTAGTAGCGTGCAGCTCACCCTTCATGCGATTGACTGAACAACCTCACGGCGCTTCGCGCTTGGTACAAGCAATGTCTGTCTGGTCGGTGAAAACCCGACGTGCTCCGTCCCGGAATTGTAGGGATGCGAGGGTCTATGGCCGTACGACTACGGCCATGCATGACATGAGTACACCCCCCCCCCCCCCCTCATCTCGAAAGGGATACATAGTCAATGGTGAAATATGTATGGCAAGCAATAAAAGAGTGTCCACTCCCAGATATCGCATCCTTACCAACGTTACCATTGGGCTGATCCCGGCCGAAGCTGCTCTGTGGGGAGGAAAGTAAAAACACACTCTGCATGCCTTGTATGTATACGGCGAGCGGTTTCACGACGGCGTGGCGCCCCTTTATTGCTAGAAAACCCATTTGTTGTGTGGCGCCGCTTCATCGCTAGATCACCCATTTTTTGTGGCGCCGCTTTATCGTCAGAAAACCCATTTTTTGTGTCGCCCCTTTGTCTCTAGAAAATCCTCATTTGTTGCATGTTTGTTTTTTCCTTCTTCCTGCCTTTTTGTGTGCAGCACCCCAAACGACCGCCGGTTCCGTGGGGGCTAGCTTCTCGGCGGCGGCGGTGGCGGCAGGCCCATCGGCGGGCGGAGAGTCCCTTTCCCCGGGTCTGGTAGAGATGGACGCGGAAACCGAGACGAACACAAGGCCTCTCCCTCTCAAAGAAACCCTGCCAGGTGAGGCGGAAACGAGTATATACAAGGCCTCTCTTTCTTAAGGAAATCCTACCCTGCCGGTTGGGGCGGAAGAGAGCACAAGGCATTGTTTTCTGTAGGTAGTCCAGGTATATGAGGCGGAAACGAACACAACGCCTTTATTCCTCAATGAATTCCTGCCAGCTGCGGCCGAAACGATTTCAAGGCGTATTTTTCTGTAGGAAACACAGCTAGATGAGGCGGAGAGCAGCAGAAGGGAGGGGCGGGAAGGAAGGATAGAGGGAGGGGAGAGGGAGGAGGGAGGGAGAAAAGAAGAGGGTGGGAGGGAGGCAGGGAGGGAGGGGGAATTTGGGTAGAAGGATTCTGGATCTGCGGTGCTTGTCCTGTCGTGTGACGGTGACTGATAAGCAGCGACCCTGTGGCGATTGGTGTCTGAGACTCTTTCCGCTAAGGTCGGCACCCCGCACCTGTACCTACCGATCTAGAGACGGCACAAAATCGCCAAGTTGCTGTTTTTCGTGTGTAACTCTGTAGATATGCTGCTGTAGTGTTTTTGTAATTTTGTGGTTTTGGGCTTGTTGGTGTTAGTGATGGTGATGGTGGTGGTGGTGTTGCTGATGTAGTGGTGGTGGCGGCGTTGGTGTTTTTTCTAGTTTTCTCGTACAGCGCGTCACGATCGGTGAGCATACGGAAACTTGGGAGGGTGTGTGTCTCGTCGGTTTGATCCCTTCGTGTTGATGTTGTCGCTTCTCCCGGGATGCAGACATGGACGAGCCTCAGTTCCGCAAGAGGCGTAAGCTTCAAGACGCAGTGTCGAAGAACAAGGTCCGCTGGTGCCTCTTTCCAGGGTGAGAATGTCACCCATGCCGAGCCGACGGCGCTTAGCTGACGTGTTCCTGCCACATATTTCGTATGATGGCGTGACAACTCGTGACAACTCGAGGGTCTGTCTGTCTGTCTGTCTGTAAATTGGTCTGCATGTCTGCCTGTTTGTCTTCCTGTCTTTCTGCCTGTCTGTCTATCTGTCTGTCTGTCTGTCTATTTTTCTGTCTGTCTGCCTGTCTGATCTGTCTGTCTGTCTGTCTGTCTGTCTGTCTTTCTGTCTGTCTGTCTGTTTATCTGTTTATCTGGGTGTTATTCTGTCTCTTTACCTCTTTGTCTTCTGTACATATCTGTCTCTGTCTGCCCCGCTATCCTGTCTGCCTGTATGTTGTCCGTATTTTGTTTGCCGGACTGTCCGTCTGTCGGAGCCACTGTCTGGATGCCGTTCATGCTGAGTTATAATTTTGTGTGGCAAGGGCGAGATTGTGGGAGTGGTGTAAACATATTGAAATATAGTGAAGAAAGTGAGAGAGCTTCAGAGGCCAGAAAAAAAAAAAACGAAGGGCGGAGAAGAGAGAGAGATGAAGAAGAAAGCGAAAATGAGAGCGAGAGACGAAAAAACAACGACAAAGACAAGAGACTCACGGAGAGGAAGACAGAGGGGTAGAGGGAGAACGCGCTAAACCAAGTCCAGTTTCACGATTTTGCGGGTCACCGTGGATCTCCCCCCCAATGCTGCTGCAGTGATACCCTGCTGGTGTAGCGACCCGCCAAGTAAGTAACAATGCTGCTGGCTTTTGCGTGGCCAGAAAGGGGTCGGTTACTTGAGTGGATGATTTCATCGCATCATCTCAAGGGTCAGTACTCCTTGGCACTACCTTCCCCCCTCCCGCCCGCCCCCCCCCCCCCCCCCCCCTCGCCCTCCCTCGCGTTTCATCAGGTGTTCCATTCGACCGAGGTACGGCCTACCTGAGGGGGGACGTCCCGTGTACTGCGTGACCCACAAGAAGGGGAACATGGTCCACGTCAATCCCGTCAAGGAGGTGCGCGTGAAGAAAACAGGCGATCATACCGACGCTACGGCTACCTCTGACGGCGCGGCGGCCGCGAGACAAAGGTGTGAAATGCCACGGCGTATATAGGGGTGGTGGTGCCATGATTCACGCGCTCCTCACATGAATAATTGTTTTTCGCGCCAACTCGACCAGCATTTTTCATGCGCTACGTACGTAGTCCTAAAATAAACATTCTAGCAACATTCATCGTACTGACCGGTGATTCCTATTTTGATGAGGAGCTCAGCTGCTCAGAAAATATGGCGCCTATACAGGAATGCAAACTCCTACCGTGAGATGCGTCGCTACAGTAAGCGCTACAGCTTCGTGTGGAGGCGTCTCGTCTCTTTTGATGGATGGTTTTCGGACGACGTTAACGCGGGAAAAGTAACCACGGAACCAAGACTTCGGCTTTTTGCTTCTTCTTTTTTACTATCCTTTGGGCTTGTATTTCAGATCTGGAGGTTAGGAAATTGAAGGTTTGGGATTGGATTTTTGGATATATGATTTTAGTTTGGAGATTGATTTGCAGTTGGGGTTGGAGTTGGCTGTTGGCGGGGATTTTAAATTTGGGTTTTTTCTTTCGTCTCTGGCGTCGGACTGGCAGACAGAGAGAGGTACGTCTGAACTACAGTAATATCTATGAGCGACCCGCCGAGGCGTTCATTCAAGTGAAAGTGAAAGCCCACACCGCTGCCCCTCTTGACCCTGTATTGTTTCTCGGGGAGTTTGCTTGCTGAATCGGGGTCCGACGGTGTCGCTGTTGTGGGCGATCGGCTGAAAAAAAACTGTGCTGCAGTTAATTGACTTCACTTTCGGGGGCTGGTGTGG
Organism: Macrocystis pyrifera; assembly: GCA_031763025.1. Lineage (NCBI taxonomy): Eukaryota > Phaeophyceae > Laminariales > Laminariaceae > Macrocystis > Macrocystis pyrifera. The sequence goes on along the minus strand of JASSKH010000007.1, from coordinate 10,451,333 downwards.
TGCTTCTTCCATTATAACCTCGCTGCTGATCCCGCATCCCGACCCCCCGCCCCCGCCCCCCCTATGATTACGGCCATGCATGATATCGAGTACACCCTCCCCCCCTCCTCCACCCCCCCCTCAACTCGGCGACGACAGCAATAATATTGGGGATGGGGGTGGGAGTGGGAACGGTGGCGATGCTGCTGGCGATGCTGCTGCTGCTGTTGCGGCGGCTGCTGCTGCTGCTAATGCTGTTGCTGCTGCTGCTACTGCCGCGACCGCGGCCGACCACCTACCCGCGGCGCTCTCTCCCGGTGCCGGAGCCCTTGCCGTCAAGCGTTGAAGCTCGAGGTACAGTGCGTGGCGTCGCCGCGGTGCTATGTGTTGTGTTACTCGAGGATATATGAGGTGGGGTTGGGCGTGGTTTCGTGCGGTGTGATGTGGTGCGATGGGATAGGCACTCTTCGCTATTTTGGTTCGTTGCGCCAATTAGACCACGATATTTTACGTTGTGTCGGCGAAACAATTCCGGACGACCTTCGTCAGCCCCCAGAGCTGAGTGTGGACTCGAGGGCTCCCAGGGGAAAGAACAAGGTCGAGTAGTGGGGCAATCGGCAAAGGCAAGGCAGGGCGGACGCGGGGGTTTTACCACCGTATGGAGGCTGATGCTATTATGACTAGGTCAAGGCGGGGACGGCGAAAGCAACCGCCGAGAACCGGTGGTTGTTTTCGCTGTAGCTGTTCTGGCCGAGTGGGCGGGAGGATCAAGTGTCCGAAACCCTCGACGCTTTCAGTGCTCTCGTTGTTGTCGTTGCCGTTGTTGTTGCTGCCGTTGTTGGTGCTGTTTGGTGTTGCTTTTACTCCTTGGTGTTGCAGTTGTTGTCGCGCTGCTGCTGCTGCTGCTGCTGTTTGGTGTTGCTGCTGCTATTTCTTGGTGCCGGTGTCGGTGTTGCTGCAGTAATGCCGCTATTGTTGTCGGTGGTGGTGCTGGAGCCGGTTCTGCCCTGGTCGCCTTTCCGTCTCCAGCAGTGACAGCCAAGGGTATCGCACCGCCTTCCACGGCTCTCGCCGTTCTTCCTGTCCAATCAAGCAAGACATGTCCGCTCCACTACTACTCGTACGCGTTTATGTACCCGAACCGATCAAATTCACCTTGCCCTAATACGACTACGGCCATGCATGAGAATGAGTACCCCCCCCCCCCCCCCGCCCCCTCCTCCCCCTCCCACCCTTGATCAACAGAGCCTTCCACTACAGCCCCAGCAGCAACGGAGCCTTCGACGGCCACCACCTCCCCTGCCGCCGCCACTACCACCGAACCTCCTAAGGCTACCCCATCGCTTGGGCAGCAGCGAAAACATAATCACCCTAGGCATGCCACCTACAACATTTCCCCCTCAGAAGAAATGAGGGTCGTAAAAGAGGCCAGGGCGGCGGCGAGGGCTGAGGCGGAGGCTAAAGGTGGCGGGCGGCGGGCGCGGGCGCCTTCGCGCAAGGCCCTAGAGTCCTCGGGGAGGATCACCGGCCTCGGGGCCGTCCAGTGGATGACGCCCGAGCAAAAGGTGGTCGAAAAGAGGCGCAAACAAATTCTCAGGGAGCAGCGGCAGCGGAGCATGACGGTAGGCCTGGGCCCGGGGCTCGTGTTGGAGACATACGTAGTACCGGCGGCGAGCGTTGGAAGCGCAAGCGAAGTTGCGGATGGAGGACGAGAAGGAGGCAAAGGAGGGGAAGGGGGCACGGAGGAGGCGGGGGGGGAGGCATCGAACAGCGAGCCTTCTTGGCAGCCGGTACCTCTGCATCTCCTCCCGGAAGCTATGGCGATGGATAGACAGGGGCGCAAGAACTGGAGAGGCCGGCCGAAGCCGGTTGGTAATGGTGTCGGCGGCGTCGGTAGCGGCGATGGCGGTAGGGGGGGGCACAGCGTTAGCGGTGCTTCGTCGCCTGGGGTTGACCGGAAGCTGGAGGAGGGCAAGAAAAGCATGTTAGGGCTTGGTTCTGGTAAGAACTCCTTATCATTTTACTCCGACTCCAACCCGTCCGGCGACAGCAGCGGCGTCAAGATTAAGATTGAGATTCTGGACATCAGTGAAGAAGACGGAGAGCAAGAAAAAGAACAAGGAAAAGAAAAAGCACAAGAACAAGAACAAAAGAAGAATCAAGAACAACAGCAAGAAAAAGAAAAGACCCAAGACGAAGAAAAAGAGCCAAAACATGAAGCCGAGAAGGTGCCGGCAGGCGGCGGCAACGGTTCCACCACTGGAGCGATATCGACCTTGTCATCAGCGGTGGCACGCCCCTCCCCCGCCACCAACAAAGAGCATGAAGGAGGCGTTTCGATCGAGGGGGAGAGACCCAGCAAGCGAGCCAAGCAGACCGAAGATGATGCCTGTCGAAGCGGAGTCGAAGTCGCGCCGACGACGACCGAGGCGGAGGGGAAGGCGGAGGATCAAGCCTCGGCGATGAAGGTGGAAGGGGAAGGAGCCTCGAAGAAAGAGTGTCTCGCGGAGACAGAGGGGGAGAGACAGGGAAGTGGAGCGCTGGGGAAGGCGGCGACGAAAGAAGGAGGCGAAGCTAGCAACGTTGTCGCGTCTGCATGCGAGTTCGGACGGTACGACAAGCCGTCCGCGGTTGGAGTCAACGGTGCCACGCAGAGCAGGTGAGAGCATGCTTGTCGATTTTGTTATCGTTGTTGTTGCCTGTGTAGAGGGAGACGTATACTTACCCAGCGATGGCTTTCTCGGCACTCTACATATGTAGTAGCTCCATCGTTTCAGCCGGTGCTCCTTGAAAGGTAGGACAGGTCAACTTGACGTAGGAGCGTCTTCGGGACATATCGGACTCCGCAGCGGTGAAGTGATCAATGCTTGCCAACCTCCCTATGCCCATCCCATTGAGCCCCCTCCTCTCCCGCCGCCCGCCCACGCTGCCACCGTTGCCACCGTCACCACGTACCGAATGCAGCAAAGCGCACCGTGCGGCCGGCAATGTGCAGGAGGCGGCCGACAGCAAATAGATTACTCGTGCAGTAGTGTGGCGGAGAGGTTTCCCGCGGAGTAAGTGTTTGCGCGACGTTGAGTTTTCACGAAGAGTTTTTTTCGCCATGGTTTTTTTTTCAGTTATTTTTCGCCAAGTTGTTTCTCGCGCGAGGTGATTTCTCACCACGTGATTTTCTCATCCAAGTGAGTGTTCAGTGAGTGATTTTTTGGAAAGTAAATTCACGGCGTGGTGTCAAGGAGAGAGGCGAGCGAGCGAGCGAGCCCCAGCTGCCTTGCTAATCAGGCCGTCCTTATCGGCGGGGAGCGGACCCCGCCATATGGTGCTCTCACCCTACGGACGCGACCGACGAGCCCACCGCTGGAATCGGTTGATTGTCCCGCGAGCGCGTTTTTTGCTCCACTCTGACTCCAGTGGACGAAGAAGAGGCGATCAGAGGGGCCACTCGTACGAAGTGATGGTGCGGGGTTGGGGGGCTCGTGGGGCAGGATGTACTACTAATGTCATGCATGCCCGAGTCGTACGTATGATCATTGACCCTCGCATCCCAACAACGGAGCGCGTCGAGTTTTCACCGACCGAGCAGACATTGCTTGCACCAGCGGGGGGGGGGAGTCGACTTGCCTGGTGCGCTTGTTGCTCCTCCCGCCCCCGTGACATCGGAAGAGCTAGCGGGCCCACTGCCACTTAAAATGGTACTGCTGTCGATGATATTCGATTTTGGTTGCTCTCCCTGAGATGAAGGGAAAACAGCGAACAAAAAATAAGCGGCTACAAAAGTATCACGGCCGGCAAATGCCTTGCATGACATCAGTCATATCGTATGATACGTTGTCCCCGCGTTTTTGTTTTCAGCAATAAAGTACGCAATTCAGGAAGAAATTGCCAATAGGAAAAACTGCCGGGTGGAGTGGGGTGGTGTTACAGGTGAAGTGGAGTGGAGTGGAGTGCCTGGAGTACACCCGCCTTCCTTTTGCAGCGCTGATCCTTTTATTTTGAAATTAAAATTGTCCAGGAGGCAATGCAGCGACAGGGCCTACACACATGGATGGGGGCGGTATCGTGTATGCACCGGTGGGTTCTGAGTCGGTACTACACTGCTGTGTGTCTGGATGTCTGGATTTTGTCTGTCTGGGTATCTTCCTGTATGTATGTATGTATGTATGCCTGTCTGTCTGTCTATCTATGTGTATGTATGTCTTGTGTCTTGGCTGTCTTTCTGCCTGGCTGAGGATGTGTGAGCGCACAGGAAGGCGGTAACTTTATAAAGTGTGCGACCACGGTATACCTACGGCAGGTCCCATTCGCAGCAGTTAAGCCGGAAACACGGTCGAGAAAGAGAGGGTAGAGTAGTAGCACCGTGCGCGCGTCAAAGTGGGGTTGATGGATAGCCTGTAGTCACCGATCGTTGCTGCACGAAGTGGGCATGTCTTTCGTTTTCGACACCGTACAGACACGAGGTATTCGGTAGCACGCGTCGTGTCATTCCGCACAAAGGCGATCCGTCGGAGCTGCGCGGTAGGCGGTGGGACAAGCGGGACGTAAGAGCGGCACGCTTTGGTCCTGACGCTCGCTGTCGTTATCTGGTTGAGGCTGCTCTGCTGTTGCGCAGGTAGCGAGGGTTTTCTTCTGTTTTTTCGGTGTGCATATTTCCGGTTCGGGTCGGGGGGGGGGGGTGCACTCATTATCATGCATGGCCGTAGTCGTATGACAATAGACCCTTGCATCCCTACAATGCCGGGACGGAGCACGTCGGGTTTTCACCGACCAGGCAGGCGTTGCTTGCACCAAGCCCGAAGCGCCTTGAGGTGTTGGGCGAGTCGCATGAAGGGTGAGCTGCATCCTACTCAGAACCGCTTTGGAGGCAGATTTTCTTGCTTATGGATGACAGCATCAATGAGTTGATTTAATTTCTGGTGTGGCCACTTCCAGAGACAGCAATGGGTTTACTGTGTAGCTGCCTCGTGGGTGCCTCACCATATACAGACTACGTGATACGATCATCCCCCTTGGGCGGAGTAAAGGTTTTCCACGCACAAAAAATGATCCAACTCGACCGCCAGCCGTGGTAACCGCCAAAAAAAAAAAAAAAAAAAACGGTACCCTGGCTGTCTAGCTCACGCAGTGAGAGGAGCGTTTTACAGCGTCGTCCCCAAGCAACGCCAACCCAACCTATATATATACCAGATATATAATATAGGGGGGGGGGGGGGGTGGTACTCATGACTCATGTCATGCATGGCCGTAGTCGTATGACCGTAGACCCTCGCATCCCTAAAATACCGATGCGGAGCACGTCGGGTTTTCACCGACGAGACATTACCGGGGGACTGCAGTAGGTTATCCCCTAGGGGGCCGGGGGGGGGGGGGGGTGCCGTAGGTTTTACCCTAGGGGGGGGGGGGGGGGGGGCTGCAGTATGTTTACCCCCGGGGTTGTATTCTGTTGGTGCCGGCGTACACGTTGGTTGTGGGAGGTGGCTGCGGTAGGCTTCACCTGGACTTTTATCCGGTTGGCGTCGACGCAATTGAACGAGACCCTGAATTTTCAAATACTTCCATACGATGCCTGTTGTCCGACCTTCTGCTTGAAAGTAGAGTTGTGTGTGTTGGGTGGTGGGAGCAAGAAGTTAAGTAGTATGTGGTGGGTGGTGGGAGTATATTATTGGGGATAGGGTTGAAATAGTAAGACAGTAATAAGAGGCATATAGGGTGTTCCACATGGTAAGGCGGCGGGCGTTTCCCGGGTCCGAAACCAGGTTGCTTAATACACGTAGCGCCTGGTGTAGCGCCTGTCTTGTTCGACAGGATGGGGATACTACGGTACACAGTGGGTGAAAGGGAAAATGCCGCTGCTGTCTGGAGGGAAAACCCCGCGTACAGTTAATTCGTTTTCCTCATCCGATTTATGCTTTCCGGTGGGCCTTGCATTGTTTTTCGTAGCCTCCCCTTCGGCCAACACAGCAGCTGCACGTACCGAGTATGTACGTAGCATCTCGAGAGGCAAAGAGTGAGAGGCCAATAATTGGCGAGGACTACGAGTAGTCACACGTATGTATATCCGAGATCAGTTTCTGTCAGCCCCGGGTTGTGCAAGATGTTTGTCTGTCTTTTATTGGCCTGAGGTTAAAGAGTTAGTGTAGTGGCGAGAGCCTCCACGGGTGATGCCTTCCTGCTGACAACGGGTCAACCCTTGCACTATACTGCTGAAACAAGGTGCCACGCTCTAATTCCAAGCAGCATGTTCCAAAACAAGGGTTGGGGTACTTATGGGGGCGTCAATATGTACAATAATATACCGGGTGTACCTGTACCGGCATCTGTATATGGGTGTCTGTCTGCGATTGGTCTAATAGAAGAGCGGTGTGTGCCCCCCCCCCCCCCCCCCCCCCCCCCCGGTCCCGTCATTGGTTTACTCTTTTGTTTCACGGTTGGTTGCAGCCGGCTAGGTAAGAGGTAACTGTTGACTGATTGCTATGGGAACTGAATTCTCCGGTTTCAATTGACGTATCATATCAGAAGATTTACACGTTGGTCTGTCCGCGGCTGATGATGATGATGATGATGATGATGATGACCGGTGTTAAAATTGCGTCCATCAACAGTCGTAACTGCTGACGAATAATGAATGAAAAAAACGCGCTCTTAGTGTCGCGTAGTTTCGATAGTGGTAAGCTCGCACCGACGCTCGAGCCTGTTAGCGGCGAGGGGATAACCTAACCAAGAGAGACAAATCGGCCTTCGGAAGGTGGGCATTGAGGTGCATAGTCTGTAACATCGGTATGATGTTGTTACGTACGTACCATGTACCCTGGTATGCAATAAAGAACTTGAAAAAATATGCGCAAGTCGGACAGCTCACAATCTAGATCATCTATCTACAGCAGATCCTAATCTGCCGCCTTTATGAGCCATTGTGCAGGATCTGATAGCAAAGATCCAAACCCAGGAAACACGTCCTAGAGCATGCAGGTTAAGTACGGCTCCCACTCGGCAACATGAGCTGGATTACAAAGACCAGGAACACATCTGCCTTGAAAGATCCAGATCGTGAAAGGGGAATCGATAATCAGTCCAAGGTATGAAACGACGGGAGCTGTCAGTGGGAAAATCACCCCGAAGAATGCAACCGCCATGGTTGAGCGACCGAAACCCCCCCCCCCCCCCTTCCCCCGAATTTCGGATTTGCCAGAGTTGGCGTTTCGTCCGAACGGGAACCGCTCATAGGTTGTTGATTTTTTTTCGTTTCCATGGGAGCAAGCGATACGCGTAGGAGTAGGGTTGTTCTGGGGCCATCCACGCTAAATAGAAGTTGAGCTTTCTTTATAAAAAACACACACACACACACGTTACCGGCAGCGGATCCAATTTGTGTTTCGGCCAAGGTATTTCCGGTACCGAATACGTCGTCCGGGATGGTAAAAAGAAACCCCTGACAGCTTAACAGCATCACACCGTTGAAAAACTAGAATGTTAGTTCCGAGGAAACCCCAGGGCGTTTTTCCCCGGGATTCGATTCCTGCGCAAACATGTAACTCTCGCACTGCTGCCGCCGCGCTGCTGCTGCTGCTGCTGCTGCTGCTGCTGCTGCTGCTGTTCACACTGCGTCGATTGCCGACTGGGACGAGAGGACGAAACGTGCAATACGTGCAGTCTTTCGCTGAAACCGTTGTTGTCTTCCTTAACAAGGATAATTCGTTCCGACCGCCCAAGTCCAAACTTCAGCCGGCCATGGGAGCTCATCTTGCTCCACCACACCACACCGGTATGTACCCTCCACGACCTCCGCTTTCCCTATATACAGGTTTACATCCTACGACCGGTAGCCGCCAACAAAACCGGCCCGCCGTCCTGCACGAACCTCGCTCTGTGTGGGGCATCCGCAGGCACTCTCAAAGAGCCGACCACGACTCTGCCGCCCTTCGCCGTTCCACCCCCCCCCCCCCCCCTCCCACCCCGCCTCCCCCCATCCCCTCTCCGCCTCCCCCTCTTCTTCCGCCTCCTACTGCGCCGCCGCCACCACTACCGCCCACGCCCATGCCCATGCCCTCCTTCCCTCCGCCATCGAGAAAGTGTGGAATTCCCGGCAATTTGTCCGCAAACCCGTCACCAAACGTGCCCCTCGCCCCTCCCGCTACCGTCGCCGGCCTCCTCCTCGAGTCCGACGAGGAAACAAGCGGGGAGTACGAAGGTCCAGCCCCGCCCCCCCCGGCCGCCCCACCCGCGCTAGTCACGCCACCGGCCCTGCTCGCCGGACCTGACCTGCCTCCCGATGGAACACCGCCGCCACTGCCGCCACCACCGCTTCCGCTGTTCCCAGGCGCGTGGTAGCGGTTTCGGTCTTGGGGGTGGACTCTCGACGGCGGCATCTTGAAGCCGCCGCGCCAGACCACCACCGGCCTGCTGACCTGTAAAGGGGTGGAGGGTTCCTTGTCCCCGCGTGAGCCCGCCGCGCCCCGAGCCCTGAATTGGGCGGCGAACCTGACCGGGTGTGGGGGGGGGCACGCGTAAGAACAAGAACAAGAACAAGAACAATGTCAGGCACAAGAATAAGAGGGGATGTACATGTAGTACAGGACACCTACAGTTAGGAAGAAACGAGAAAAGCTCGTCCGGGCTGGATTTGTTGTTCGAGGAAGGCGGGCGTTTCTGCACGATTTAGCAGCAGCGTGTGACGGCTTCCGAAACAATGTTTTACATCTTGCCAGGCTGGCTTTCACAGTTTATCATTTTCTCACTATTAGTAGGGCGTCCGGTACTGCATACCACCCTTGGCCGAGACTATAACCCACGTTTGGAGTGAAATATCGATATCATACGGGTACTATATCCCCGACCAGTGTGGTATACCGGAACCAAAGAGGCACCTTTGCCGCGGTACGTGTAGACGTACCGTATATTTAACTCACGGGTGATGAGATAACACACCCCCTGGGACCAAATTTCCGAGACGAATTCCTCCAAAGCAGAGGGGGGGGGGGGGGGGGCACAGGCAACAAAAAGCTGGGTTTCCATACGTTTTGAGCGCATCTCTCGGGGTTTGCACCTTTTCCCCATTTTCGAGAAGCTCAGCGATAGTCTCAACGGCATTCGCCCGAGGGGGAGTGCTTAGCATGTGTCGTGTGACAATTTTACGGGGGACCATACTTGTTGGGACATACGTTACACACAAAAAAACACATATTTACCTATTTTTGCTAACAATATTTGGTCCTATTTACTATGGCCCCCCGTAATAGTGGTGCGCCCATTCTAAGACCACCCCGCGACAAGCCCAAAAACGCGGTCTCATTTCTAGTGCCTTGTATTTTACTATTACGGGGGACCATAGTAAATAGGACCAAATATTGCGAGTAAAAATAGCGGAATGTATAGGTTTTTGTGTGTACCGTAGGTCCTATTTAATATGGTCCCCCGTCATAACCGAAAATATTATCCCGTACGAATTCCGAGTAGTTTTTTTTCTCGTGACTGGCGGCGACTCCTCAACCAAGAACATACTTCACGCATGCATCCCGATATATTTCGCAAATTCCAGAACATGGAAAAACGCGCGCTCGATGCGTGGCTCAGCTTCCAAAATTTGAGTATCGACCACTCGGTCGGTCGAGCTCACAGTTGACGTATTTGAAAATGATTTTGTTAAGGTTTTCTTTGATGCATTCCTACGATATACCAGGTATGTATTTATAGCCCACATGGTACGGGGTTTCGCGTTTTTTTTTTTTGGCCGGAAGCCATTTTTTCGTGGGCGACATACTGTATAGAGCGCTTCACTCATCAACCCCTCCCGGGACTCCGAGATAGCGACGGAACACAATGATAACTCCGGCGACACCAACCATCTTGTGGGCGCAGCGCAAGCGCCCGACAGTGCGAGTAGGATCTTTGTTGCGACCCGTGCGGCACGACTGCTTTTGTACCAACCATTGTAACGCGGACACCAACCAATTGTATCGCCCCCCAATCACGCAGTAGCCGTTATTGCTGAAATAATCGATTTTCATCGCCAATCGTCCCCCCTCCTAAGTCCCAAAAGAGGGTCAAGGGAACCTGGGGGGGAATATCAGGCCTTTTTCAACCACTCTCCTGTACTTTGCAGCCCCTCTGCCGGTGCCGCCGCATGTCTCAATGTTTTCGGAGCAGAGTTTAGAAGCGAGGGGAGACAAAAGGCCGCGGTCCGCGATAAGTGAACGTTTTCACCGCGCGCTACGTACGGCTGTGGAAACCACACATTCGACCCTGTCTCGTGAACACGGAAGAGGTTATTCGTGAACATGGAACAGGTTATTTTGGCGATGATGAGATCATGTGGGAACAGCACACGGCAACGGCGGCAACAACAACTACAACGAAACAACAACCAACAACAAATACAACAACAAAGAACAAGCAACAACATAACAACACCACAACCAACTACAACAACAACAACAATCAACAACAACAGACGGCAGTCTATAACATGCTCTCTCCCTGCTGCCCTCACTTGCTGGGCTGCTGGTTCCCACTCATGAGCATGGGCCTGTTGCACGAGAGGCACATGGACCGCCCCGCCGCCCCCTGCCCGTCGTCAGGGTCGGGAAGCATGCCGGCGGCGGTAAGCTCCTTCACAACTCTGTCCAGGAGCGGTTTGATCTTCACGTTCCCGGCCGACTTCTGCGACTGCGACACAAAAAAAACACAGCAGCAGCAGCAGCAACAGCAGCAGCAGCCGGCAGCCGGTGCAGACGGCACGATACAGGGCGGGGCGGGACGGGGCGGGGCGAGACGGGGCGGGATGAGATGGGGCGGCATACACGTCATTCCGGCTACGGTACCGTATGTATATATATATGGTATGCTGGTACCAGGTGAGTACAAGGGGGTGTCTCGGTGAAATAAAAGGGAGTTTTTTCGTCAATAAAACGAAGGACGTCTGTTTTGTTTTAACAAGTAGAGTGTTTTTGAAGTTTGTAGGCTTTGAGTGTTGGTGCGGACAAGCAGCCAAACTAAGCAAAAAACGAAAGCACAACCATGTATGTGTACCAGCGTATACGTGATGCAAGCAACAGCAACGTCATCGCCCATGCACGCGCAGCGCGCGCGAAGCGCGCGTCCAAACCTGCTGGAGCTTCCGTATACTGCTCTCCATGCTGGAGGACATGTCCTTGAAGGCCGCCTCCAGCGCAGAAATGGTCTCGGCGTCCCGCGCCGCCGAAGCAGCGCCACGGTCCTTGGCGGCAACCTTGACGTCTAGCCGTTGCATCGCCAGGCGGAGCGTCTCGACGTCCGTCTGGTCCGCCTTGCCGTCCACAACCATGGACACCTTTTATTGTTTCAGGTTGGTGGGTGGGTGGATGAGTGGGTGGATGGATGGATGAGTGGGTGGGTGGATGGGTGTGGGGGTGGGTGGGTGGGTGGATGAGTGGGTGGATGGGTGCGTGGCTGGGTGCAGCGGGTGGATGGGCGAGTAGGGAGAGAGCGTCGGTCGGGTCCGAACGCGAGTCATGTGTCAGCCTTCGCACGAAGCGTGTAAGGTTGGATCAGACTACCGCAGTAACTGGGACTTGCCTGAAAAATGTACACGGAGATATCGCCGTTGAGATTCGGGGCATATCACAGTTAGGGTTTGAGCCATATCATCGTCAAGTTTCGGCAGAAACTGCGGCTCAATGCGTCGAATGGTGATATTGCTCTCCACCCTCCGACCACGAGGTAGAGGAATATCACAGTTGGATCACGTGGCGCTCTTCAAAAAAACTGCCACCCACAGTCGTCCAAGTCTTGCCATCCTACGATGGAACCAACAACATACGCTCCATGCGCCTGTATATAGATACATATATATATATATATATATATATATATATTCGGCAACGGCAAACCAACGTTTACACTCGCCGTGCTCCCGCAGCCACCTCCTTTTCCGCGGTCTCTATCCACCGCGTTCTGACCAACCAGCTCAACGTAACCCAACCCAACCCTCAGCCCAACGCAACCCAACCCAACTTAGCCCCTTACTACAATACAACCGCGCTGCCGACACCAAACCAATTAAAGCCAACACATCCAAGTCAAACTCGCCCGATGCCCCCCCCCCCCCCTCCCCCCTCCCCCCCGGCTTGTCCCATCAACTGACCTTGTTGGCAACCTGCCCCAGCCCCACGAGCTCCGACCCCAGGCTCTTTAGCTCGGCCTCCGCAGCTGCGATCTCCTCCGCCGCCCGTGCCACTTCCGCCCCCTGCAGGGACTGGTCCGACCTCACCCCTTCCAGCCGCGTAGCCAGCTCGGCCGTGTACGCCGACACCGTCGACGAGACCCTCCGCATCGACGCGCGAGTCTCCGCGGCTTCCCGCTCTTCCCTCGCCCTCCTGGCCTCCTCTCGCGCGCGACGGTCCACCCTCTCCTCGAGCGCCGACATCTCGGCGATCATCCGGGACTGGGCCTCCTCGGCCGCCTCTCGGGCCGCGTCGGCCGCGGCGATGGCGTTGGCGGCGTCTTCCGGGCTTAGCCCCGGCGCGGCATCCGCCGCCGCCGCCGCGTCCGGTTTAGGCGCCGCCTCTAGCGCGGCAACGCGGGTGTCGACGTCTTCCAGGTGTCGCTTTACGAGGGGGATCTCGTCTGCCAGAGCGGCCGCCAAGAGTACATCTTCCGCGCGGCGTTGGTTTTCTTGCGCGTCACCGTCTGCTAATGGGGGCGCGGGCACCGCGGTTGCTACAACAACAATTTCTTTGGGTGAGATGGCCTTGGCCTCGTCGACCTGGGGCTGCGATGACGCGCGCCGCCGCGCTAACAACGCGTTGTTTTGGGCCCTCTCCTCTTCCAGGCGGTCAACGCGGGCTCCGAGCGACGCGAGGCCATTCTTCAGGCGAGCTCCGAGGGCGGAGGACGAGCGCTCGAAGGTGGAGCGGAGGTCTCGGAGGTCTGAGCTGGTCACCTCCGCCGCCGGCAAGGGGAGGACTTGGGCTATCGCAGGGGTCTCCTGGAGTTGAACGCACGCGAGAGACGTTTAATAGAGGGAGAATTTCACGAGATGTTTCCTGTTAGCTCTGGTGTGGAGTGTCGAGACAAGAAATCAGGATAACTGGTGGCGGTGTTATCGACTGTTTCGTGCGAGCACGCAGCAGTTCGAGTAGAATGGCTATATCGTGCTAACTCTTTTACAACTGCGTTCCCGTTTTGAGGACAAATTGCTTAGGATTAGAGTGAAACATATGTTTATGCTCAGTGCAGCACTAACAAGGGTATTCGGCAAATCGCATGAAGGGCGAGCCGCATCCTACTAGGAACCGCTTGTGAGGCGGACTTCGGCACCATACTTTCTTGCATATGGATGACGGCTTCAATGAGTCGCGGCATTGTGGGGATGCGAGCGTCTATGGTAATACGACTACGGCCATGCACGATAATGAGTACCCCCCCCCCTATTATATACCTGGTATACCTGGTATATATAGATTGGGTTGGCGTCGGTTGGCGACGACGCTATAAAACACGCCTCTCACTACGTGCGCTAGACAACCAGGGTACCGTTTTGTTTTCTTGTTTTGGCGGTCACCACGACTGGCGGTCGAATTAGATCGTTTTTGTGCGGGGAGAACCTTCTCTCCGCACAAGGGGGATGATCGTATCACGTAGTGTGCATATGGTAAGGCACCCGCGAGGCAGTTACATAGTAAACCCGTTGTTGTCTCTGAAACTGGCCACACCAGAAATTAAATCAATTAATTGACGCTGTCATCCATATGCAAGAAAATTCGCCTCAGAAGCGGTTCTTTGTAGGATGAAGCTCACCCTTCATGCGACTCACCCAACACCTCACGGCGCTTCGCGCTTGGTGCAAGCAACGTCTGCCTGGTTGGTGGACACCGGACGTGCTCCGTCCCGGCATTGTAGGGATGCGAAGGTCTATGGTCATACGACTACGGCCATGCATGATAAGGAGTACACTCCCCCCTCCCCCCCTCCCACCCCCCCGCCGCACCTTTGCTCGCAGCTTCTTCTCGTCGGCAATGTCTTGGTAGACCCGGCGCTCAACATCGTCCATTCGCTTCCACAGCCGCTCCACCTCGTCGTCACTTTCGGCCGCCTCGTCTCCCCCTGAGACCGAAACGCGTCCGATATTTTCGTCTTCTCTCCCCTCTCGCCCGGGATTTTGGTCGTCCTCGCGGATTTGGTGGCCGTTATCTCGTGCTGGTGCGTTTTCTCCATCTTGTGAGGAGTCGTCGGCCTCGAGCTCCGCGAGGGCGGCGGCAGCTGTGGCAGCGGTGGTGGTGGCGGCGGCGGCAGCGGAGGCGGATACCTTTCTTGACGGGGTCGGCTTGGCGCGAGCCTCAAGCCAGGATAGCCTGACTCGCCGCGGAACCAATGGGACGCAGGAAAACGAACGCCAAAACGAACGACAACGAACGAAAACGAACGGAAACGAAGGAACACGAATGAAAATGAAACAAAACGAACGAGAATACGCAACAAACAAACCGTTTCAGAAAAACTTGATCGTCAGTCAGTGGGCCCGACCGTCATTTTGTAAAGACAAAGGGACGCCATGCCAGCGGTCCAAGCCAACGGGTCTGGTGGAACGCATGGTGCCAAAACAAAGCGGGTGGAAAAATACGGAGTAACAGGACCGCGGCTCACGAGGTCCCGATGCTATCAAAGGGTGCGGCGAACAAGCGCGTGAACGGAGAAGTAAGGAATGACGTGGATCAGAGAACGGGAGTCGATCGCGTGTGGATCGAACGTAAGGTGGCGTCAACGAGGAAGAACTCGTTGGGCCGGCGACTGCGCATGATAAAATGTCAAAATATATACTCGTATAGGTTAAGGCGTATATGTACAACAAGCCTCAACAAAGGGCAAATGACGGCGAAGTTTTCGGGTGAACACCGAAGCATTACTCGTGCGACCCTTGACAACGATTGAGTATGTGCGCCGACAAAGCCTCGCCAGTACCTCGCGTGTGCCCTGCCGATGAGTTCACTTTCGACGACGCTCTTAGCGCGGCTGTTTCTTCTGGAGCCAGCCATCACCCCCCTCCCCCCCCCCCCCCCTCCTCCCCCCCCCCCCCTCCCCTCCCCCGTCCCTCCCCCCCCCTTCCACCTCTGCCTCTGTTTTCTCCCAACATTCTTCTTCCTCATGACCGCCCTCGGCCGCCTCTTCTTCCGCCTCCCCCTTTCCACTGGCCGCGAGCATGTCGCGCAGGAGGGCCGCCTGCCGCAGCAACCTGTCGAGAAGCTTTCGACGCTGCTCCGAGGCCGTCGCTTCCGCCGCCGCGTGTGTGTCACCGTCGTCCGCGAGCCTTTTTTCGAGCGCGGCCACGCGTTCCGCTATCCTGTCTGCCCGGTTGTTTTCGGAGTCAAGCTGGCCAGGCGGGAAAAAACACACGCGGAGAGGGTGTAATTGCGCATTTTAGACGACCCTACTGTAGTTGTAACGAACACGCAATTGAGAAACGTGAGGTCTCGTTTGTCCGATCATGGCACTTTAACGGCCGTGGTGCAACCATCTTTGGAGATCATTGAGGAGCGCAGTATCATTTGTCCGTTGTCCGAGCAAGTACCCCAACCAAACCTATCTCCTCTCTTCTCGCTCTTATATAGTGCAGCCGAGCAAAGGCCTGAATCAAACGTCTCTCTCTCCCCCCCACCTCTTGCTTTCTCCGACTACTCCCAAAACGTAAAATATCCTATCCTATCCTATCCTATCCTATCCTGTCCTATCCTATCCTATTCTATCCTTTCCTTTCCTATTATATCCTATCCTACGCGCGCAGTCGCACATACGGTTCGTTTGACCCTCTCGGAAGGCCAGCGACCCGCAACCTGCACAGTACAAGTGCGGGTGCGAGTAGTGCACATACCTACGAGGTATCATTTTCGAGCTTGTTGTACAGCTCCTTGCAGCGTGATTATGGTACTACAATGTGACATCCCCCAACCTAGCCGAGCTCCTTGTAGCGTCGTGCCGGTACTGTTACAGTGTGTGTCCCCCCCCCCCCCCCGACTCAGCAGCGTCAGGTTTCTACCTGTGGCATGCGGCAGATGTTGTACTTGTCAGTTTCTTTGCCGCATTTCGCCGCCGGGAAGGCCCAAAAGAACAAACACCCAACGGGCCAAAGGACGGTTACTGGTTTCTAGCCTGCAGAGCACAAAACCGTGCCCGTGTTCTTTGCTTCTCCCCCCCCCCCTCCCCCCCTCTCTATCTGTGTGTATCTCTCTCTCTCCGCCAGACGACTTTGCGGTTAAATATGGGACTGATCTCAAACATCGGTGTAAGGTCAGGAGGAAGCAATCTCTGCCGGAAATGAGTCCACTTCGAACTGCCTCTCGAATGTTTTTTTTTACAAGGGCGTTTTATCGTTTTTGTTTTGTGGCTGATGTAGCGGGGAGGGCATGCGCTTCCTACCGCGGCTAACCAACCGCAGAGTGAGAAAGTGAATTTCCCGGGGGTTCTTCGCGCGCTTCTGTTTTCGCACCGCGGGGGCGGGGAAAAACAAAATACCTCCTTCGGGAGCTCTGGTGTCTGCTGGAGCACGGGCAACAGCGCCTTAAACGCGCGAGAATCCGGAAGCACCCGCATCCTACTCGGTAGCATTGCAACGGCTTCCCGCCTTCTTCTGGCCGCTATAGGCTGGTTCAGGCCTACCGCCGCCAATTGAGTTCACCTCCAATGTCCACACCAGCTTTTGGAGGTAGACCCTGAAGTTTGGCACACGCATTCTGTGAACCTCTGCCCACCCGTTACCGATATTTTTTTGTCGTTCGCCTAGTATTTTTGTTTTCGCATTTTTCGGTATATTTATTTGGGTCTCAATACATGAAAAATTACCGGCGGAAGAAAAAAACACACAAAAAAAGAAATCATTCGTCAACGGCTTGGCAGGGGCTTATAGAACACGTGTGCCAAATTTCAGGGTCTATCTCAAAAAAAACGGCCTGTAGATATATTGACATTTGTGCGGTAAAAGCGTAAAACACACGGCGTTGCCTCGTGCTTACTTAGTTTCATTAAAGGATCAACTTTTGGCGTTAACCATGATTTGATATTGATCCTAAGGAGCCAACTCTTCGAATTTTTGCGCGGAACGTTGTACACACATGCTTTGGAGAACCTGGAGCCGGTTCGTCCACAAAACGAATATGAACAAAAAGTTTATTTCTACGAGTACGCCTACTATTTCTGGCCGTTTTTCAAGGCCCGTGGTTGGTCGGTCAGGACACATTTTGTCCGCTAGCGCCAGCTCTAGAACCTCAATTAAAGTTCTGGCTATGTTACCCTCTTCCGCTGTTCAACGCGGTCAGTGTGATACCACCTACCAGGTACGTGGGATTCGAGAAGATATGCGATCGGCATTCGTAGTGGACAAAATTTGGGGCGATAGGCTTGAACCAGCTCGCAGCTGTCTATGGTAAAATTAGAGTACTCCAGGATGCATAGGCGGGCACCCCAAAGTCTACCCCCCGCCTCCCTTTCCCGCCTGTCCAGCTCACGACGAGAAGAGACCGCTTAATATACGTTGCGACATCAGGTAGCGATCACCCCGCCCGGCTTTCCTCCGCCCAACGCACCTGCTTCTGCAATGTGTTTATCTTTGGGCAGACACCCACCCCCCCGGCCATCATGACGGTCCTCGCCGGGCTCTTCGTCGTTCGGGCACTCTCTGTGCCCGCGTTACCCGCCTCGCCGCCGCCCACCTCCTCTACCCCTCCCTCAAAACCCCTTTCGTCGTCGCCAGCGCCCTCGAGGGCATCAACCAACAAAGATTGTGTCCCCTTCTCCTCCTCCTCCTCCTCCTCCTCCTCCTCCTCCTCCTCCTCCTCCGGCTTCCTTTCCCTAGCCCCATTATCTCCAACATGCTCCATGGTTGCACCGCCAGAAAAACCGTTGCCGCTCGGCCAGCCTCCTTCTCCTCCTCCTCCTCCTCCTCCTTCTCCTCCGACTCGGAGGATTTCCTTTCGAGATCAGCACTTCCGCTCCCATCACCGCCCCACATGGCGCACTCGAGTTGATGGAGCCGTCCCGTCAACTTTGAGAGGACAGCATCCTGAATGGTTGGTGTTTGGTGCCGTCAGCGCCGCCGCGGTCGGTGTTTGGTATTCGTCGAGCAAAGCAAGAACATAACGCACCGATACAAAGAGCGTCGCAGCACGGCAACAAAAGAAAAACTCTGAAACTAGAACACAGGGGGGAGGGGGCAGGGGGTGCTAGGAGTGATTTTCGTGCGACCGGTGGAGCTTTCGTGGTAACATATGGTTGGAGAGCATAAAGAGGTCAAAACCTGCCACATTCTATTTATCACGAGCGAATGCGAGTCTCTAATTTTGACAGCGCCAAGAAGCAGGGAGACCAGTTCCGAAATCGCTGCAACACCCGGCCGCGACACACACACAACTTGATGGCAGATAAAAATGTTATCTGCCGCGCGAGTTCCTAGAGACAGCCACGTATAATGTTGATATATTCTGAGCAGCAACGTCAGGTTACAAGATGTCACGTTTTTTGTGTAATAATAATGGCATCAGCTGCCGAAGCAAATTCGATTCATCTACACACTCGTAACTCGTACATAGAGTGAAAGATTTTTTGGCTTTTGATGCGCCAGCGACCGCCATGACCCACGCAGGTTTTCTCCGTTTCTTTTTTGCGCCACATAGGCCAAGCCACTCTGCGGTCGCCAGCAGAGACGACCTCTGCAGAATCGACACCACCCCGCCTGATTGAGCTGATTATTACACACGTCTGTGATATGAATTACGCAAAGGTGGGGCGGGTATATAGGCTGCTGTCGCGACGTGTACCTGAGAACCCTCCCCAATTTTCCAAACTTATCTCTGACCCTGTCCCTGCTCTCACCCTAATCGCTAACCCAAACCCCAACTCTGACCATGATCCTGACCCTAATAATGTAAAAAAAACACGACATGAAGATTAAAGCAGGAGAACGCAGGCTTAAAACATTGGAAACCCGGAGACGGTCGTTTCTATATCTGGTATAAGTGAGGTAGCCATTCCATTTTCCCTCTGTATAATAGCTGCGCAGTGATCGAAATCTTGTCATGATAGATCTGCTCCTATCACTACTATAAAGCAGTATGTACCTTCGCGTCGTCTAGTTGAATGTCCTGCTCGCCTTGGCCGGAGCTCATCCCCGACAGGCTGGCCTCTAGGCTATCTATTTTCCCGCGAAGCGACATCACTTCTTGCGCCTCCACCTGTCGGATGTCGAGTATGGTCTGCCGGAGCAGGTCGATCTGCGACCGCATCACCCTCACGGTGTCTGTGCGTTGTTATCATATTATCATAGACGTGGCAACCGCAGCGTACGAGGAGGACGGCAGGTGAAGGTGTGGGTCAAACGATGGTACGCAAGGGAGCTACTTAAGAAGAATGACCAGTCGCTGTTGGCGACGAGCTGATTCGGGTTATACTACTCGTACCATGCATTGTTCGGAAGATTAAGACTGCTGAGCGTGAAAAGGTACGAGTTGAGCTTGAAAGCAAAACGACGAAGACACCTACTACTAACGAGGCAACGTGCAACAAGATAGGCAGGCTGAGATTTACAGGAAAATAAGAAATTCGGGAAGCGTTATACTAAAGTTAGTGCAAAATGTACCCTTTCTAAAATACGAAACCCAGACTGGACTTGTAGGTAACTTCGCTTTCCTGTTTTTCTTCTTATGAATAGTTGTCATTAGGTGTCCTATACTACTATTAATATCATAGTACAACACAATACTTGGTACTGAATGTGTACGTACATAATCAAGTCAACAAGGTAGTCCACAAGGGTTTTTAAGGTATGTTTGTTTTTGTGCTACAGTGCTGTAGGCAGGCCCAGCAAACCATTGAGCTGCATCTATGGAAGCGCGCTCGTCTTGCTCGAGTTGTACTGCGCCGTCAACCACCACACGAGGAACGGCAAGCGCTACCGGTATGGAGTTGCTGTACCAAGTACCGGAATGTTCTACATAGTTGCCATGGATAAACCCCTACGTATCATGGGCATTAACGACGTCGCTGCGTTCACAGCATTAGCATTGCCGCAGTCAAACAATCCTATCTCCTCTCAGGCGCGCCCTGTTACCAAGCGTTCCTTATATTTCCGTCTCAGGCTACTGGGCTATGTTACAATAGTTTGTACAAGCGTTTCGCGTCGTGGGCGGGTCTGCTCGCTACGCTCGCTCGCGAGGAAGAATATGGAACGGAACAGTCGGTCAAAACAACTAGGTGCAATCTGGCGATTCGCAAATGCCAAGAGCTCCATGCTCCATCCAGGAACACAACCCGAAAGCCGCATGCCGTACGTACGTACATACGCCCGGTAGGGTACTTATTTTCTTATTTTGATATGCTGTATGTACGAAAAGAAAGCACAGCACGGCACAGCAGCACCGCAAAAACAATGAAAAAGAAACCCAAATTTTCTGACAGAAAAAAATCTCCGTCCGCTCTCATGTAATCATTTTCTGCCTGATGGGAACGCCTTCCACCGGTCAAAATAAAAAACGAACAGCAGAGCTTCTCTCTCGGCCGTGTACGCCGCCCGCCCCTTTCGCGACCACCTCGCCACCGATTCGGTCCGGGTATAGCTTTCCTCCTTCTCTGCCGCAGTGAGCCCCGCCGCCCCCCTCGCATGAAGCCCGGTGCTCACCGTGACCCTCGTTCGCCAGTTTGACACTGTTGGTGCTCAGACTGCGATGCTCTCTCTGTGAACTTCAGGTCGGTCGCATAAATAAGCACCGCTTGAATTTTCTTTTGCAGAACCGAACGACCCTTATAGACTCGTGCATACGCTATCCAACTCCACGGAAGGAAGCCAGACAGAGCCGATTCATGCTTCCCTTGTGTCTCGAGGCACACGCGATGCGTAGCCACAAAAACGGCGACCGCGCTCCGTTCAACCCCCCCTTTACCCGCCAGCACCCGCTAACGCCCGCGACTGCGACGACCGCGACGGGCTCGCCCGCGGTGCCGTGCTCTGGGTACACGCACGCACACAAAACGAAGAAGAAAAAAGGGGAAAAAGGCTCTCGCCAGCAAATGATCGAAGGAGACGGTGTCCAAGGGGGGAGCTCTGAGAGGCCAGGGATGTACTAACCGAGCACGCTCAGAGAGAAAGATATCTGTAGGTGGGTTTTTACCTGGTAAAGGACAAACCACTGAGACTCAAAGATGTCAGGAGGCAGCATTTTCACCCCTTGACAGAGTGCAAATTTGCCTTGACATGCCTTGACTGACACCAAAATACTAGGTTCAGTGTGGAACACTCGGCCCAACACCTTAACAGCGCACGTTTTGCCTTGCTCGACATGCCTCCTTCCATATTTGCTGGGACTCTGTTCGTACCTCAGAAGTGGCTTATCCTTAACAAATTCTGAAAGAACAGGCGTATTACGCAGCTTGCAAAGTTGAGTATCGAACTCACAGCTGACATCTTTCATACTTTTATTATAAACAAAGAGGCTACGCAACGACCACGGCAGCAGCCGTAGTCGATGCTACACGAAGATCAGGCGATCAAACGCATACGACAAGCAATGTTTCGCCAAGACACAAAGGGTTAGTTGCTTGACTCCATGCCGACGGCTGTGTCGCGCTTGTTTCATAACAAAGGCGCCACGCGCTCTTAGGTGCCTTGCGTACCACCTCGACGGGAATATAATACCCGTTTGATATTTAACATGCTCATAAAACGTGTATTACATTATCGGCCATATAGGCATACCGTTTGTGCCGAGGTTTGTCTATATAACCGTGCTTCGTAAAAACGAAAAAAACACACCCACCTGTCAGGAGCTGGACATCGATGGTGCACACGACAAGCGCTTTGCCTCCGTCCTCCAAGCCCTCCTCGCCGGGCACGAACGGAGGCCATGCATCTCGCAGCTGGAACAGCGGTAAATCTTTACCAACGACCGCGGCGGGGTCGTGGTCACCAGCATGGTCATTATTTTTACTGTCCTGATTGAAGCTGTTCGACAGCAGCCCTGCTGCGAAGTCTTCTGGCCCTGGGCCCTGTCCACCCTCCCCCGCGCCACCGCTCTCTCCCTCCGCTATGTCCATCTTCGGCGCAACACGCTGGCATGGAAGCTCTGCCGCATCGCTTTTTCAGCGCATGCTGTCGTGGCAGGGACGTCGAGGCAGTGCGGGCGAGCAATCGTTGTCGAGGCATCGGTTGAATTTCGAAGGTTCGGGAACGCGCGAGCGGGAACTTATTAATTGCGCCGCATTTTTCTGCCTCATGACAACGTCAAAGACCGCGACTTGATACCTTGACTGACCGATACAATATACTATAAATAATATCATAAGATCAAAAGAGGCCTTGACGCGTCTTTGGTCCAAGACGGGTCTCCTAGCCATCCTCCAAGAGCCACCACAGGCGGCAGCAGACAGGTCACAGATCACACAAAGGCATCGATTTGTTGTTGTAGTGTTGTAGTGTCTCTGCGCGTCATCCGCTATGAGCACGAGTAGAAGGACTTCGAGCGGTGACCGGAGCGTGGCTCCTAAGGCTTCCGTCTCGTTACGCCACTGTAAGGCTTACCTTCGCCGTCGACTGGCGCACGATCCTCCGGCGCTGCAGCAAGAAGAAGGTTGGGTATATACGGGCACTACTACTAGCAGTCCCACCTTGGAAAGGTCGAACACTGGACGGGAGGTGGGTGATGGTGATGCTTCAGGCGAGTGTGCAAGAGCCTGGACGAGGTGGTGGCCTGTGGGACTCCATACCCAGTGCGAGGAGCTGAGGAAGGCGAGTTTTAACCCCTAAACAAGTGCGTGTTGGGCTGGGGTGGCCGATTTCCAGTTCACCCAAATTCAAAATCCTTGGTGTTGGCCGCCATTTTTGACATGACTGCTGTACAGCATCAGCACACCTGTTGCTGCCTCTGCGCACGAGTGGGTTCACTGCTGTTGTTCGCTGCGTTCGTGTCCTTCTTATGAAGTCTGCGCACCGATACTCGGCTATCTAGCTCCGCCCTTGACTGCTGTGTCGTCTACTGCTGCAGTTGTTAGTTGGCCAGCTTCGCTGTACCAACCTACCTGCTGTCAACAACAGCAACAGTCAGTCAGTTGGACGCCATACCAATATATGGAGAACAGGAGCCAGTGTTCATATTAATATTTAGCAAAGTTGCCGGATTGTTGCCTTCTCTCCTTACGAGCATCGATCGATCAGTCGGTCGCCTGAGGCGCAGCAGCAGTACGGCAGCATCGGTACATACGTACATGCGCACGTACTGCTGCTGCTGCTGCTGCTGCTGTCAGCATGTGTACATCACATACCAGGTACCAGTACTGCTGTACTCATACAGTTTAGTAGCTCTAAAACAGGTACACTGCTCCTGTTACAACCGTTCGTTGTGACATGTGACAACAAACAGAAGAAGTACGTACATACGTAGACGCCATTGTCCACCATGGAATACGAGACACGTACGTACTGGTACTCGTCCGAGACACAAGTCGGAAAGTCTCAAGTTTTGATTCATGTGATACCATAACCCAGGTTGGTGCTCGTCGACTTGCTGGCGATAATGTGTGCTGAACGCCGCTGTCTCATACCAACACCCTGCTACCCTGTCGCCTGCTACCCTCCTAGGAACGTGCACGTCAACAACCACCCAATGTGTCTACTCATCCTGCAGGCAATGGCATCAATACCACGCAAACACAAGCACACAACTACGTACCGAACGTCCTTCCTTGCCCAAAATCAAACTCCATCGTCTACTTGTTCACGGGAGACACTTACTTGCTCATCTCCGATCTCTGTTTACGGACACTTGACGCTTCGTTACCTTCGGGACTTGGGACTGCAGTACAGCAGCAATACAGCAGCAGTACAGCACGAGCAAGAGTAGTGTTTAAACGAGTACAGACAACTGCCCTCACTTGATCAAGCTACAGCACTACGATGACGATATTATATTAATAGCAGCAGACAGCAGACAAATGAAGTTGTTCATTTTTTTTTATTCGTAGAACATCGGGTCGTTCCGCCGTTCCTGTGGATGTTTTCGTACAAAAAAGGATTGCAACATGTCCAATCCGAGAATCGAACTCGGGTTTCCACAGCCACAATGTGGTGTACTGACCACTATACTAATTAGACACGATGGAGAATTGCGCGGTACGAAGGCATCAAACCTATGATACGACCACATTTTTTTAAATACGTACGTGTGTACGTATGTACCTGGCACCACTATGGTCGAAAAAATAAGGAACATTCAGACACTAATATTAATACGAAGCGGTCTTTCTATTTCCGCCCGGAGTGGTATGTTTATTTTTTATATTAATTACTACAGGAGCAACAGGATGCACCGAACAGCAGCAGGCCGTACCAGTGCAGAGAGCAGTAGCTCTGACCACATCGAGGAGAAAATAGTAGTGTTGGATATCGGATATCGATGTCGGAACCGACTTCGATATACCGGTGCATTTTTTTTATTCACAGTATTTAATCATCACTTTTACTTTCCAGGACGTTTTACCCTCAGCGGTCTTCTTCTGGACAAGCCGTGATCACAGGTGTTGTCCCTTCTCCCCCCCGGTATACTGCTGTACCTGGTACTATACGATACCGATACAGCAGTAGTACTGCTGTGGTAAAAAAAAGAAAAAACAAGTTGCTACGAATTCGATATTTTGATACCACATCGAAGCTTTCGTTCAGTGTCAACACTAAAAAACACGTATTACGGGGGACCATAGTAAATAGGACCAAATATTGTCTGTAAAAAAAGGTAAATATATAGGTTTTTGAATGTACCGTAGGTCCTATTTACTTCGTATGGTCCCCCGTAATACCACTCCGACCCAAAATATAGGGAACGTTTAGAATGAATACTTCTGTGCTAACGGTCCCTATATTTCGCGTCAGAGTGGTAGGTATTAATGCTGTACCAGGTATACACACTATCCCAGGTATAAAAATCATACCAGGACTTGGTACTCTTTTTTTCCGGGCGATCCGGAAATAATTAAATAATTCATTTAATTGACTGTACGCCGACGGCTGATATCTGATTTATGCTTCATTCGTAATAAGTAAATTAGGGCTTCGGGCAAGGTTTCATACCGGTGTCCATATATTTCATTTTTATAAATATGCCAGGTATGAATTTAAACGGAAGGTGCCATCAGTCAGACCTGAATACAGTACTTGACACATCGATGTTGTAATTTTTGCCCTGGGCTGGGTAATTGATCGATCGTTTCCCCCCCTACAGCTCAGTAGGTAACACCTTCACATTTGGCGTCGACGGCAAGACACGGGTTCGAACCTCACTTCGAACGTTTCTTTTATAGAAACGCTTGCACGTGTGTCCCTAAAAACGTATCTCCCTGGTTCCCCAGGTGTTGAAACGAAGCGGGTAGGTAGGTAGGTCAGCGTACGGCCGTATACGGTACCGACGCCCCAAATATCTCGCCGATCAGAGGGGGGGGGGAGTGTTAAAAGGATTACCCTGGGCTGGGTAATCGATCGGCCTGTTTAGCTCAGTAGGTAACACGTTCACTTTATATTCTACTGCTGTAATGTTGGCAAGCAACTAAAATAAGCATGCTTAATCAAGTTTTTTGGGGGTTGCTTCATCCAAGCATAACCAAGAACGTTGTCGTGCTTAAGCAAATAAGCAAAACAAATAAGCATGCTCAACGAAGCAACCGATTTTTTTTGTTGATTTAAGCATGTTTATTTGCTTATTTTGTACTATTAATAGATACCAGTAGCTTCGTACCTTTAGCGTCGCGGCACTGCTGTAAGCCTCCGTCAGCTTGATACAGTCCGCCCTACTCGTCGTCTTCAAGAACATGGA
The DNA here is from genome assembly GCA_031763025.1 of Macrocystis pyrifera. Taxonomy (NCBI): domain Eukaryota; class Phaeophyceae; order Laminariales; family Laminariaceae; genus Macrocystis; species Macrocystis pyrifera. The sequence goes on along the minus strand of JASSKH010000007.1, from coordinate 10,425,546 downwards.
TGGGGAGAGGTGGTGCACGTCCGAAAAAAACAGCTCCAGGAAACGTCGTTGCACGTCTGTGAAGCTATCCGAAGGCTGCCTCGTGCATAGTTGGTCGTCTACGGCAACACCCCCCCCCCCCCCCACGCCTGATGGAGGCTGATGGCGAAGCACTCCACGATAGTAATGGGTTGGCTCATGGGACGCGCGTGCCAGGGATCCGAGTGCTGAGCGTTACGTGGGACGTGTTGTCAAGCGTGGTTTTGGACTCGTTGTATGCGCTCTCTCGTCGGCGTCAAGGACGTGGTGCTTGGGGAGGGGTTCGACGACAGGGCGCAGGCGGTGGCGTGGGCAGAGTCAGTGGAATGTCTGGAACTCGGTGCCTTCTTCGACCAGGAGATCAACGGAGTGCAGTGGCCGGCTTTCCTCCAACAACTCACCTTCGAGGGCCTTTTCAACCAAGGGTTTGGGGGAGCAACGTGGCCGAGCACTCTCCGGTTGATCGTTGCGTCTGGCGATTTCGAGCACACTATTTATTGACGGGATCGCTTGTTCTACGGCGGCGGGTCGGGGTGAAGGTGGTTACGTCCTCTATGTTGGATTATTTATGGAATTTTTGCTGGCAGTAGACGTTTATTTTTCAGTTTTGGGTGATTTCTCGTGTCTCGTGCCTCCGTAGTTTCTGCGCAATGAAATAAGAAATTCGGGAGCGTGTTATACGTTATACTCAAGTTAAGTGCTATTCCGGAAGACCATAGTAAATAGGACCTACGGTACACACAAAAACCGATATACTTATTTTTGGGTGATATTATTTTCTCGTGTCTCGTGCCTCCATAGTCCTGCGCGATGAAACAAGAAATTCGGGAGCGTGTTATACGTTATACTCGAGTTGGGTGCTATTCCGGAAGACCATAGTAAATAGGACCTGCGGTACACACAAAAAGCTATATATTTCGCTATTTTTACTCACAAAATTAGGTCCTATTTACTATGCCCCCCCCGTAGTAGCGCTATTGTTTTTTAGCCTTGACGGGTGTACTGGTAGGTAGAAGGACAGGACGAGTATGCCTGCAATGAGAGGAGACGGGGTTAGCTGATGACATGTATGCTTGTACCTGGTATTCGCAAAGAGCTCAGGGGAATTAAGGAAATTTGGGCGCGGCTACGCTGCAGTTTGTGTGGAATGTGGAACACACTGCGCACGCGTTTCGAAACACGAGAGCTAGCCTGGGCGAGTAAAGTGGTGTACGAGTTGAAGTACCGACATGACGGAAGGAGTGAGGTATGGTGGATGGCATGAAGATGTGCAGGAGAGAGAAAACACATGGGGTGTGGTGGATGATACAATAATAATATGTTTTTCTTTCGAGTTTTTGTCCAATCCGTCAGCTGTGGGTTCGACCGGTTTAATGGTTGATACTCCATTTCGCAAGCTGCGTGGTGCTTGATGCACTCATAAAAATATTTCCAATGCGTTAGCTGTGAGTTCGACGGGATGAGTGTTCGATACTCAAGTTCGGAAGCTGCGTGATACGTCGTTTGGCCAGAAGCAGCAAGTAAGTTACCCAAAACTCCGAAGGCACGACTGCGGTGCGCTCCGGTACCTGTGGTCTGTTTCCTGTGTGCTGTACTATGCTACAGGTGTGCTCGTGCGGGCCCTCGTGCGGGCCGCGTGCGATGGTCGTGCGCCGAACCCGGTGCAAACACGCCTTCTATTGCATTAGAGATCACTAAATTTCACTGTAAATAAGCAAATAAGCATGCTTAACTAAGCATATTCCTGTGAACTTGGTTGAGCACAGAACTTGCTTATCTAAGCCGTATGTTTTCCCGAATAAGCAATGATCAAAGCAACCCCTTTTTTGAGTTGGTTACCAACACTAAATGTATACCAATAATGCGGTCCTTCTTTTGAATGACCCCACTGACTCCCAACCAATGTTTCACCAATCAAATCTGCCTACTACTGTTGTTATTGACAATTTGTTAACCATATCAAGAAGTGTTGGTAAATTCTGCTGCTAGATACGCACTTGTACGAGTACAGTAGTACCAGTCCTGGTACAGCATTGTTTAGGACGACCTCTGAGCCGCATATGGCCCCGATATGAGAGAGGTTTATTGCCTAAAAAAGACGTGGGGGAAGAGGGCTCGTGCATCGCGCTTGCGTCGCGTCTCATTGTTACACTGTCTGTTGCAAAGGTCGTCACACAAGCACGGCACAACAGTACCAGTGCCGCCCCTTGCGCATGGCGCATGAGGTGCCGGGGCGCGTTCAGTAACTCTGGGTATTGCGCCTGCCAGTAAGTATTCGGGCGTACGTACTCTCAGGTCCTGGTTCGGCGCGGTGCTTGATGCTGCTGTCATGTGCGTATAGACGACTGCATGTATGCACCGGTACCAGGCACATGTTCCGCCCCTCTTCGCGGTTTTCTTTTTTCTTTTGCTTTTTTTTTTGCGGGCGCACGTACAATACGTAATGTCATTGGGTATGTTCCTGGTGCTATGTGGTTGCAAGTGCTACGGGGTGGTTTACAACAGCTCGTTACTACCGTGTCCTTCTTGGTATTGCCGTGCGCACTATTTCGTACCTGGTACGTTCTTGCTTGTTTGCTCCCATCGAGATGCATATTGGTATTTTCTGTTACACCCTGATTTTTGTTACCACAGGCAGGATTTTAGGGAAGTGAGCTATAGTGAGAACATCATCATCATAATCACATGTTCATACATGACTCCACACAATAATTAAAAAAAATTGACCTTGTCCAATCCGAGAATCGAACTCGGGTTTCCACAGCCACAATGTGGTGTACTGACCACTATACTAATTAGACACGACCGCTGCATGAACAAAACGTGGCGAAAGACAGCTACCGCATCGCCGCTCGCGTCTCGCGCACCTCATGGTTACTTTTTGCAATGGTCATCACACTATTACGTTACATACAGAAAGGAATATTGCAGTGAGTGGGGGTCCCGCTTGAGTGCCGTCCCGTTTGGCTCCGGGGTCGGTGAAAATCTCTTCTCACAAAATCATCTCACTTTTGTGCGGCTGCCGCACTTATGTGGGACCGGTCCCGCTATAGTGCGACAGCCGCACTATAGCGGGACCTTCACGCCTCCACATCACTACGTACCCGGTACAGAACATCAGCAACAGGGTTCCGTAGAGCGTTATTGGTCGTCCTCCTACCAAGGGGAGTTGTTCTGGGAGAGCTTTTTTCCCCCAGAAATCCCAGAATCATGAATTTCGTGAAATTTGTGTCAAGACACGGAGGCAATTTAACAGAGGGCTGAATATCTGGAAAGAGAGTGAAAATTCCACGTGCATATTTGGAACACAAATCAGGAAATTCTGATGTGTATTAAAAAACGGCGCAAGAAAACAAAACTCACAAAAAATGTGGAAATTCTGAAAAAAAAAGACTGCCGTAACGACGACCTTAAACCTACCGGTGTACGTGTACGTGTACCGCTTGGAGCACATGCAGTCACAGCAGTTGGACTAAAAGTTCGGACTAGCCTGCGTGAGGACGGATGCATGCGTGTTTTGACGCTGAGCGCTGGTAAATACAGCAGTGCAGAATACTGTACGGAAATGGACTCTTGAACAGTGCATGATTCACACGAGTCCCTCTCTATAGTTGTGCTGCTGTACAGCAGGAGCGTACCGTTCAGGGGCCTTGGTGGCCGCGGTAACTTCATCATATGACCGTTGTGCCGGAATAATAGGGTTTGTTCTAAATATTCCCTCGTATGTACCGAGTATATACATAGATGGTGTCCCGGGTGAGTGCGCTACCGTACTATTTACGGGGGTCCATAGTTAATAGGACCTATGGTACACCTAAAAAAACCTATATATCTTCCTATTTTTACTAAAAATATTTGGTCCTATTTACTACGGCCCCCCGTAAATAATGCGAATTTTCACTCTAGTGCGGTACCGCACTCAAACCGGACTAGTGCGAGGTCCCACAGAAATTGTCGTCTGTATACTGACCCACCGCACTTGAGTGGGGGCCCCCTCTGTACCAGTACCGTGTTTCTTGGCTTTAGCACCGCAGTCAGTCCCGTCTTGGGGGACAATCTGCCTGGAATTTGACTGGTTTGTCTCCGTTGACGGGACTGACTGCGGTGCCATTAATAACAGGGATAAGGCATGGCACATAGAGGTGCTGCTGCTGCTGTAGGACGCGTTCAGCACACGGTCATTACGAGGGTCCATAGTTAACGGGACCAAATTTTGTTAGTAAAAATAGGTATAATATATACCAGGTAGGTTTTTTATGTATACCATAGGTCCTATTAACTATGGACCCCCCGTAAATAGTACGTACAGCGCCTGTTCGTAAATAACCACCAGGTATTCGGGTGTGCTCTCATGTACTATTGCGGGGGACCATAGTAAATAGGACCTACGGTACACACAAAAACCTGTATATTTACCTGCTGTTACTAACAATATTTGGTCCTATTTACTGTGGTTCCCCGTATTAGCGCGGCGAGGTACTTGATGCTGCTGTCGTGCACATCGAACGAAGAATATATCAAATGAGCATAAAATCATACCAGGCGTATATATGCATGATATCACAACCCTCTCGTGTTGTTTTTATTTTATTTTGTTGGTATTACTATTAATAGTTGCTTCTTCCCTGTGCTTTCTGTGTCCCGTACGGGATTTTTTTTCTTTTCTTCATGTTTTTCTTCTTTCTTATCCTTATGAAAGAAGTTCTTATATTTTGTGGGTGCACAATGACGAGCCTGCTTTGTTTGTTTTGTGTTGCCTGCCTGACGCACCCTCTCCGGGGGTGGGGCACGGTTGACGAAACCAGGAAGGAGCCGGCAGACAGGGTAGCAACGTACCAGACCGACTATTAATACTATTAATAGGCAAAACATGTCTATGCTACACGTACGACAAACTGCTGCGACTGCCTGGAGGGTGCCCTTTGTTTTATTTGTTGTCCTTCGGTTCTCATGTTCTTCCCTTTGGTTCTTAGTCTCACTCGTTTAGACATACCTGGTATGTGGTTTGGTATCCTGTCTTTTGCTTGTTTTGTACCGTCTGCCACGACACTTTTTTGTTTTTTCTTTTCGATTCGTTTTTCTTTGTTTCTTTCGATTTTTCTCTATTTTATAGAATGTGTGTATATATGTCGTGCCTGTCGTATCCAGTACGGTGAGATGATATTGCATTGCCTAATCAGTGTTCTCTGTGTCGCAATTTTGTGACCACAGAGCTTGTATCTCTCTATATAGGATTGAAGACTCGGCACAGACACTGGTTGTGCCGGATGTTGATGGGTAGAAATGATACTTTGTTTAATGTGAAGAACACATACACATGTCCCGTACCAGGCACATGTTGGTAAATGAGTCCACATCATAACTAAAAAGTTAACCCTCTGTCCAATCCGAGAATCGAACTCGGGTTTCCACAGCCACAATGTGGTGTACTGACCACTATACTAATTAGACACGATGACGACATTTTCGCGGGCGCGAGGACATGGAAAGGAATACCGGCATCGGGTAGGTTTTTGTGCCGCTCCATATAAAACGATGCTAAGAGCGGACGAGCGAGGCCCACCCTTCCTCCGTTTGATTTACTTACGTGCGTGGCAGGGAATGAGTTATGGCATTTCAAACTTTTCGAAGAACGCTCAAGTTTTTTCGCACATCACACCTCACATCTCGGGCTGATGATCGATTCCCGCAGCAGTGCAAGATCCAGATCTTTCAACTGTCGAGGAGGGCAGATCTATCTATTCCCGATCTTGTCCGATCTACCTGCAGCTCATGTTGCCGGGTGGGACCTGTAGAGTCGGCAAAATCTTGCGCGTGTTTCCTGGGTTGGATCTGCCCTATATAAGGCAGATCCTGCACGACGGGTCCTAACCGCAGGGTACAGCAGTATCTATCTGATCTATCTGATCTATCTCTAAATGATCTGTCCGACGCGTGGGAGGTGTGAACTATCTATGTCGGCGAGGGAGCAACAACCACGACAGCTGAACTTTTTTTTTTTACTATTAATAACTAAACTGTAATGTTTTTGCTTCTTGTTGCGCCTCGTAAAAATCACCTGGTAGTAAGCCTGCTGTGGACTATTTCCGCGGGCTGTTGGCGGTCCCGAAAATGGAATAAAAATCAGGGCTGTTCTCGGGTCGAGTCAACCTCGCGGGTCGGGTCGGGCCGGGTCACCTAAAACATGAACCCCAACCCGACGCGTGAGATTCTAAAGACCTTCTAACCCGACCCGACCCGGCCCGACCTGTGAACAGATGAAGGCCTCCTGATCCGACCCGCGGGCCTGGTCTTGACCCGTAAACAGCCCCTTATACGAATGGGCCTTGCAACCGGTTACCCCGGTTGTTGAACGGGAGCTTTCCTCGGGGTCCTCGTCGGCATGTAGAGGGTACCGGGTATATATCGCTGGTTCGAACCCCACTCGGGCGTGTCTGTTCGTGCTTTGCTGTTGCTTGCAGCCACTATTACGGAGGACCTAGTAAATAGCACCTACGGTACGCACAAAAACCTGTATATTTCCCTATTAATACTAACAATATTTGGTCCCATTTACTATGGTCCCCCGTAATATTACGTGTCTGTTGTTGTCGTTTGTCTTCAGTTCAACTTTTTTTTTGCCTGCTCTAAGAATTATACCGCTCTGGCCGTCAATATAAGGAACTCTTGGTCTTCGTTTCTTCACATTATTTTTTTTAACGGTCCTTATATTTCCGCACAGAGTACTTTACATGCTTCCACACGTCGGATAGATAGATCATCTACATAGAGATCATATACGGATAGATCATCTACAGGTGGATCATCTACAGACATATGAGCTACAGACATATCAGCTACAAATAGATATTCTACAGATACATGTACAAATATATCATCCACAGGCAGATCATCTACAGACATATCAGCTACAGATATATATTCTACAGATACATGTACATATGTGTCATCCACAGGGAGATCATCTACAGATCGATCATCTACAAACAGATCATCTACAGATAGATCATATACAGACGTAGCAGCTACATATAGATATTCTACAGATAGATCATCTACAGATAGATCATCTACAGACATATCAGCTACATCTAGATCATCTACAGATGCATCATCTACAAATAAATCATCTATAGATAGGTCATCTACAGATAGATCATCTACAGTTCTTCACCTGCCTGTCGTTGTGAGAAGTTGTGCAGGATATATAGAGTACATCTTCCAACCCCATGAACACCTGTGCTGCTTTCTGTAGATCGTGCCGATCGTACCGCTCCCACTCGGCGGCGTGAGCTATTAGCAGACCGCAGAGAGAGATCAGGAATCTATCTGCCGTGAAATGCCCCGAAAGAACTAGATAATCAACTGTGGGAATCGACGATCTGTCCAAGGTGCGCATATCATCCCGTGCCTGTTGGCTACACAACTGACTTTCTTCTTGAAGCGGTGGCGCGACAAGCAGCGTTTGGCGGCCTTCGCTGGAGTCCCATGCGGCGGTGGTCCCCTTGTGGTTGTTTCAAGGCTGAAGCATGTATACACGCAAACCATACCATCGACCCGGCACACAGCACACGGCTTGGACTGCCCCAGACGGGTTTTTCTGTTGATAATACGGTAAGGAGTGATGACGTTAAGATCGCACAGGTGTGGGTGCGGATCGTTTTTCAGGGATCAATTTTTTTCCACAAGCGGAAGGTTAAGGTTGCCAGTACCGAACAATTCGAAGAATGCGTTTTCGGAAAATATCCGGCCGAGAGAGAGAGAGAGAGCCTTTGCCGAAATATATATTGCTCGACTTTTGTTACGGGAGACCATAGTAAATGGGACCAAATATTGTTGGTAAAAATAGGTAAATATCTAGGTTTTTGTGTGTACCGTAGGTGCTATTTACTATGGCCCTCCGTAATAGCTCCTTTACCGTCCGTTGTCGAGAAAGCGAGCGTCGCTGAAAAACGATCGCACCGCTCTTGTAACTCTACTACGCGCTATAAGCATGACATCAGCATCGGCCGTCGAAGCTGCATTTTATTACGTGAAGTTACAGCAGCAGTAGCTATTGACATCGACAGCATGTCAACAGCTGGAACTTTTTTCAGCCCGCTCGCCCTCTGTACTTTATAGAACACCACCTAGCCGACGAGCGCCTCACAGCAAGCAGCTCCCCGGCACCACGTGAAACTTATTGTTGCACCAGGTATTATGCAGCAGCATCAAATCTACTACCAGGTTTTAATGAACACACATTCACTAAGAAAGCCAGGCTGAGGTTCTCAGAGAAACTACGCAATTCGTAAGCCGTCTTACTGCAGTTTGTGATAACGCACCCGTTCTCTAATAAGAAATCCAACCTGGACCATCTTTCGGTGCCCTGTTCCCTTTTTTTTTTTTTCAAAATTCCAAATTTCTACAATTTCAAATTTCCAAATACACCGCCAGGTCTGCTGCTGGTAAAAAGGAAAAATAATTACAAGAAAAATCATAACTTTGGAAAAAAAATAGAAAATAGAAAATTTTTAGGTTCGGAAGGAAAAAAAAAAAACAGCGAACACCCTGGCCGGTAATATAATGTTCACTTGTCGTGTGTGTTGTCTTCATATTGAATCGTCTTTTCTACCCAACTTCATCAGGACACCCAGTTTGTCCGTCGTGATTTTATCATCCTAGAGAGATGCTCTTCATGTGGTCACAGACTGCTGTGAGACAGAGAAAGCCCAAAAGCAAAAAAAAAAGTTCCAAATTCATGGGTAAAGCACGCGAGATAACGCCAGTGTACCGGGTACGAGAACACAACACAAGCAAGACCAGGGAATAAGAACGAGAGCGTAATAAAACGTAGTGTCTGAAATGAAACAGAATACGAATGACGCAAGGAGGTCAGAAAGGCTACTACTTTGTAGAAGGAAAGCTTGCGTACTCAAGACGGACAACTTGCTGTACGGACGAAGCAACACGAAGGAGGAGGAGGAGATACCGGCATAAGGACGGCGGGGAGAGGAAAGGAAACAAAGGAAAGAAGAGACAAGGCACGAGAGCAAGAAGGAAGAGAGACGGAAAAAAAAAAAAAACAGAGAGAAACAGAGTTCTCCAGGCGGTGATATTTAATAGTAACATGGGTGCCCGTATCTGCTAAAAAACCGACTGGGGGACCTAGACACACTAGCTGCCGTCTCCTTCCTACTCTCGCCAAAAGCGTTGTCGAGTGTCCGCACTGCCGCTGACGCGCCCGCCCTCACTGACCCAACTCAACCACAGACTGCTAGAGTTCAAGGGCTATTACGGGGGTCCATAGTTAATAGGACCTATGGTATAAATAAAAACCTATATATTTGCCTATTTTTACTATCAATATTCGGTCCTATTTACTATGGTCCCCCGTACTAGTGTTTTTTGTGTGCATGTTTATATTTCGAATTGCGTTGTATATATTTTTTTTTCGGTGGCTTGGGAGGGAGTTCAACCAAACGATGCTACGTTGCTATTATTACTGTTAATATTAATACTATGCATGTACAAAAGTGAACCGTCCAGCCTAAGAATACGAGCCAAACGCCCGATTCTCTGTTAGAGCCCATCTTAACGGGGAACACAAAAAATTCGTTCAATCAGATGCAAGTTAAATTAGAAAGAAAAAAATGAAGTCAAATTGAAAGAACCGAAAGTCCTCGATAAGATGGGACCTTAAATTAAATTGGAAAAAAAAAATCAAGCCAAATCGAAAGAACCGAAAGTCCTCGATAAGATGGGCCCTTAAATTAAATTAGAAAAAAAAAATCAAGTCAAATTGAAAGAACCGAAAGTCCTCGATAAGATGGGCCCTTACAACAACGAACCACAGCTTTATTTATAGAAACGGTTCCCCATGCCTAGTACGGGGGACCATAGTAAATAGGACCAAATATTGTTTAGCAAAATTAGCGAAATATATAGGTTTTTGTGTACGCCGTAGGCCCTATTAACTATGCCCCCCCGTAAGAATAATCTTCTTTTTTAGGAGTCCAAACGGCTAGACGGAGATTTTGTTGCATGGGTGCTAATATTCCTTGCGCCGGGGCACACACCACTCTGTCTGGAAATATAGGGACGGTCCAAGCATATATTTATTAATGGTAATAATCAGAACCTGTTTATTCTGTAGCGCTATATACCTGCTAGACCACTCAGTCAGCGCTGAATCGGTGGCCTATTACGGGGGTCCACAGTTAACGGGACCAAATTTTGTTAGTAAAAATAGGCAAATACTTAGGTTTTTATGTACACCATAGGTCCTGTTAACTATGGACCCCCGTAATAGCAGTAGCAGGTATATGGTGCTGTATAATCAACGAAATGTGTGTGTGTGACGAGTTCGTCGAATCCCGTCAACTTAGTATTTTTTTCTTTTCGAGCGTGCGCGCTGGAGACGTCCGAATTATTACGATGGTATTCCTCTAGACGCCGGTAGCGTTGGCGAGGGGAGGGCCCCGGAGATCACTACGTGTTGCGTGGTCGACGAGATTCCACGAACTCTAAAACACCCCAGGTACATTTTGTTGATTATTGTAGCACTGCCTGCTAGACCACCATGTCAGTCAGCGCTGTAATCTAGCAGGTAGTGCCATAGTAATGAGCAGAACCTAGTATATTATAGTGTGTAAACGTAGAGGGGGCAGGGCGTGCATGGTTTTTTATGTCCATCTCAGGTTCCGATTGCTGCTGTGTGCCCCCCATACTAACCCTGTCCCTTTTACCCTAATCCGGCCCGAGTCGACGGCGGAAGAGAGTGCCGAACACTTGTCGCGACAAAAAATGCCTGCCAAGAACCGTTGTGGGGAGGGGGGGGGAGGAGAGCCTACCTTGAGGGTGACCCAGGATCTGAGCGACGACTATTAATAGGAGGGAAAGACAGACGAAGGGCGAAGGTAGTAAATGGGACGGGGAAAAAAACAATATAGTAGTACTATCAATAATATCAATAGGTGGCCTCTTTACATACTCGTATTGCGGGGGACCATAGTAAAATAGGACCTACGGTACACACAAAAAGCTATATATTTACCTATTTTTACTAACAATATTTGCTCCTGTTTACTATGGTCCCCGGTAATAGTCGGGTGGACTTTTGACTATCTTCCTGGAGCCTCGACTGAGGTTTTTGGTTTCGGTGTGTTCTTCTGCCTACCCTGTGGACTCCTGGGCGCAAACTACCGTGGCAGAAAACCGCAAGCCATAAACTAATAAATATGCCAGTCAGTGTGGATACCAGGTCCCATTCCCCTGGACAGTACCGCCTCATTATACGACCATGTCCCGAAATATAATGATCGTTTTTATTGAATATCAATGTACACACCGTCCTTATTTTTTGGGACAAGAGTGACACACAAGCTCAAGGTCACACCCAAGGTCTGTCTGTCACTCCGTTCCGCGTATGTAGACCCCGAGATATGGTACCGTCCCACCTCTCGGTGTGTTCTCCACGCCACGAGCGCACAAGGGAGAAGCCTGCCCGGGGCGTCCGCCCCACACCACGTAGTTTGAGGGGGGTTTTTTTTTTTTCCGGTTTTTGTTGAGACCGTTCGGGTGGAAAACCCAGATTTTGGTGGATAAAGGTCGCGTGGGGGTCAGCGTGCTTGCTTGGTGGGCCCTGCCGGCGGCTATTTGTTACATGGCCTAAGAGGTCCAGAGTCAGTTTGGAGGAGGGCTCAGGTCCGGGAAGGATGAGGCTGTGCCAAGCGGCAGCAGACAGGGCCGGTAAAAACCTCGAGACCTTGTTTGTGAAAAATGATCTGACAGGCTTTTTTCTTGTTTGTTTGTTTTTTTTCAAGCGTAGTGTGTAAATCCTTTTTTAGCTTACATGATCATGATGATCTGGATGTACCTGAACCATGCTGTATGATAATGATCTATGTACATGACCATCACGCGCATGCTGGATTTTGGCAATCATTTGAACCGTGCGATCGGGACGACCTCCTGTATAGAATTGTATGTCCGTTATTACGGGGGACCATAGTTAATAGGACCAAATATTTGTTAGTAAAAATGTGTAAATATATAGGTTCCTGTGTTTACCGTAGGTCCTATTTACTATGGTCCCCCGTAGTGGTGCGTGCCATGGCGCAACCGTCCGCGAATATAATCCACGTTTGGACTCTAAAGTGGATAGATACCCAACCCACCTTGTGTTCACGGCCTGCGTGGCCCACAGGGTACGCATTATTAAATAGTACACAACCGGTAAATAGTGAAAAAGTGTTTCCATGTCCAATCCGAGAATCGAACTCGGGTTTCCACAGCCACAATGTGGTGTACTGACCACTATACTAATTAGACACGATGGAGGGTTGTGCGATACGACCGCATCTAAATCAATAAAATTACAAGAGCGCGTCTGTAGACGATCCCTCCGTTTCGCGTAAAATGCCCCCAAACACCGTTTGACTGCTGCTGTGAATACCCGGCGGTGTATATTATGTCAGCTACAGCGGTATAGTCATGTTGGCCCAGGCACGTACCGGGGGGGAGAAGGGACGACACCTGTGACCACGGCTTGTCCAGAAGAGCGTCGAGGGTAACACCTCGTACGAGTGGGCTGGGAAGTAAAAGTGATGGATAAAAAAAAAAAAAAAAAAAAAAAAAAAAAAAAAGGCCTAAAAAAATGTATACGGGAGCGGGTGTGTGTGTGTTTTTTATACTACTTTAGTTTATGGTTGTTTTTCGAGCGAAAGATGGGTCAAATTTAGCAACTCCTAATTTCTAAAGTGTTGCCGCGCACTGTATTTTACTTGAAGAAAGTTGGTATACGGAGTACAGCAGCGATTACAACAGTGGTAGGATAACAACCATAAACGATAAAGTGCGGCTGCATACTATTGCGGAGGACCTACGATACGCACAAAAACCTATATGTTTCCCTATTTTTTTTTACTAACAAAATTTGGTCCCGTTTACTATGGCCCCCCGTAATGGTGCGGATACCCTGCTGTATTAACGGTGACTACTATTACGGTAGTGGTACGCTGCAACACGAGCGGGCTGAAAAAATGCACGTAACCTGAAGCGGCCACCCACACGTGACCCACCCGCCCACCAGCCCACCCACGTTATCACCCGATCACCCACCCACCCAACAGAAAAAAGCAAAAAAAAAAAAAAAAAGCAAGAAAAGAGAGGAGGTGGGGCTTGTACACACGCTCTGCACTCCAGTGTCGATCGCTGTGTCGCCGAGCTACGTATAAGAACGAAAGTTGTTTCGGGGATACGTCGATCAGGCCGGCTTTTGACACACCCTCCATCCACCCCCCGAGGTTGGCCTGGCACCCCTTCTTTCGCCGGGAACACCGAGGGCTGCTGTGTCTAGGCGGGGCGTGGGACGGTCGCGCGCGCGCGGCCGCCGGAGTCGGGTGGCGTACAGGGGCAGCCGATGTTAAAAAGCTATAATAATGCGTTAGTACCAGATCTATAACTGCTGTGAAGAGACGTTTGGACACCCACCGCTGCGTACAGCAGTAGCGGCATTAAATAAAAAGGACTACCTGGTACAATTCGGGCGCAAGTCGACGAGGGAGGGAAGGACTGAAGTTTTCTCGCGGTAAATATGCAAGACACTAACCGTAGTGAGGACGGGGGTGAAAGAGCTTTCTTCTATGTGACGACTCAGATGTCGAGAGAGAGAGAGAGAGAGAGAGAGAGAGAGAGAGAGAGAGAGAGAGAGAGAGAGAGAGAGAGAGAGAGAGAGAGAGAGAGAGAGAGAGAGAGAGAGAGAGAGGAAAGAAGGCGAAGATAATGAATGAGGCAGAGAAAAAAAAAAAAAAAAAAAAAATGTACGGGTCCGCCAACGAGAATATAGGGGAGCCTTGAAGCCTTATTGTACTACACTATTTTCTTTTTCTTGTTCTTTTTCGGTTTGTTTTTTTCGTTGCTTCTCTTTCTTTATGGTGTATTTTGGTTGCTGGCGTATGTATGTATGTTGTGTCGGCCGCACCTAGTGCGAAGGCATGGTATTACGTAGGCTATTAATGCATTACGGTGTGTTATCTCTGTGTCGTAGTCTGTGACCACAGAGCTCGTATCTTTCTAGGGTGAAGAATCAGCACGGACACTGGGCTTGCTGGATGTCGACGAGAAGAAGAACGGTTTAATGTGAAGAACACACACTATAGATGCGGTACTATTACGGGGGGGCATAGTAAATAGGACCAAATATTGTTAGAAAAAATAGGGAAATAGATAGGTTTTTGGATGTACCGTAGGTCCTATTTACTATGGCCCTCCGTAATATCAATTATGAATGCTTGATACTGTCAAGGTGTGAGGACCGTTGGGGTAGATCAAAGGGTCCTAACAGAGTGGTACCATACTATTACGGAGGGCCATAGTTAATAGGACCTACGGTGCACACAAAAACCTATATATTCACCTATTTTTACGAACAAAATTTGGTCCTATTTGCTATGGCCCCCCGTAATATCAACATCAATCTATCGATACTACACTATCAAGGTGGCCCCTACTGCTGTCATATGTGGGCTCACAACGGGAGAAGAGGAGCTTCCCAGGAGGGTATTTCAGAAGAATACAAATAAATGTAGCATCGATGTAAAGCCCATCGTCAGCCGAGCATTCTGCATGCACAGACGACATTTAATTCTCGATTCACGCAGTGGTTCTTGAGATAAACACATCACGGTTAGTGGTTGCTTTGGGCTTATATTTTTGGGCCTATTCACTATGGGCTTCCGTTAATGTCAGACTTGGAGACACGGGGCAAATGCCAACGGGGTTGCGTGAAAAGCAGGCGTTTTTGCTTGAATCACCACAGTTCGTACCTCTGGTGCTCATTTATGAATCCATTTTGGGCCCACTTTGAGGGATAGCCCCCAAGGCAGCGAACCAAAGGCACTGCTGATGTGGTTGGGGTGTCATCAACCAACCCTCTACGACCAGCGTGAACACGCAGCAGTATGTACGGGGTAGGATTGGATCATGCTGCGACCGTGCCCGTACGTGCGTACGAGTCCTTGCGTTGTAACTCGGACACCGATTTGCACACACCACCCCCCCCCCCCCCCCCCCCGCAATCACGTGTGGGCCTGGCCTTTGCTGCTTTAATGGGCAAATTTTATCGGCATTTTTTGTTGTTGTTGTTCCCTCTGGATTCCCTTGAGGGTTAACAGAGATAGGTACGTAATCATGGTGTGCAAGCAGTACCAGGTGTATCAATCGCGTGTAGTTGCGGTAAGCCGCGCCCAAAGCAGTCGTGTGGGTTCAATCGTTGTTGAGCCAAAAAATGTGTGTTCGAGAGAGAGATGGGTGTTGTTCCGTCGTGGCCAGTGAGTGAGTGAGTGAGTGAGTTTGCTCAAAACTTCGACGAAAGCGAAAGCCGACGAACAGTAGCTGTGTATCTGGTAGCAGGCTTTGTGTGGCACTTACTCGCGGTATTTGCAGGACTTCGAGCAGACGCGCGACGAACGGAGCCGACACCGGAACCGGAAGCAGAAGCAGAAACCGAAACCGAGCTCGAAAAACGAAATCGACGCTGAGACTGAAACTGAACACGAAAACAAAAACGAAACCGAAAGCGACGCCGACACTGAAATGGAAACGGAACCGAAACCGAAACCGAATTCGAAACTGGAACCTCAAAATAAAGCCGAAACCGAGAACCGAAACCGCATTCGAACAGAAACCGAACCGAAACCGATCTGGTTCCGGAACGAAACCGAAACCGAAACCGAAACCGAAACCGGAACCGAGACCGAGACCGAGACCGAGGCCTCGAAGAAACTCGCCACCGTCCGTTTCTCATCCATCCCCGATCGACTCGTTTTAGGCTCCCGTACAGGCGGACACCGCCAACAACCTGTGAATTGTGAACGCCGTGAGGGAGGAGAGACCACGCAGGCCTTCTTGAGACCGTTTGACTGGATCGCCCGCGCTTCATCCAGCGAAAACAAATCTAGAAAAAAAGGGCCTCAAATTAAGCGAAACCCATACCGATCCGTGTCCGACCGCCACTAATCCCGGCGATCCCTCGATTGACGCAGCACGCAGACAAGAAAACGGGGAAAGTGCTGACCCAGGCTGTTTAGATTTTATCAGTTGAGGAGGAATGTCTTACGTGTGTTCCACGTTCAAATCCGGTGTAATCCGCTCCCGAATTTCGTGTTTTTTCGTTCTGGAAGTCTTGAGGCTGAGTGATTTAATTTTGGAAATTTCTGTGGGAGGGCCGATACACGTGTGCTACTGTCGAGGGGTGCCACTCTGTCCAAAAATGTAGAGACCTTTTTTGTCTGAATAATAGTGTTAAAAAGTACCTTATATTTAGGTACAGAGGGGTATCATAGCCCTCACATTTTCTGAGAATTTTCTGAGGGTCCTCCCTCCCTCAAGGAGGTCTATAATACCTCCGTGAGTAAATCACCCGAAGCTAAAAGTGCCAAAACGACTATTTACGGGGACCATAGTAAACAGGACCAAATATTGTTAGTAAAAATAGGTAAATATATAGGTTTTTGTGTATACCATAGGTGCTGTTAACTATGGCCCCCCGTAATAACACTCCCGTAGTCGACAGACGTATTATCACGAATCGTGTCGTAAAACACTTTCTGATGATGACGGTAATCATTCCGATGACATCCTGATTGGGTCACTCAACCCTTTTAGACATATTTTTTGTATATTATATAGGCATATTATTATGCTTGCCTTCCGACAACATGCAGATGTATTGTTATATATATATATAGACGTACTTGTGGGCTCGAATCCCACGGCGGTGGTCACCAATGAAAAGCCTGCGCTCGCCGCTAGAGCCGACGTAGTCGCGGAGAAGTCGCCGTGGTGAGGTCGCGAGGCGAGGTTCCCTTGTAGCCGTCGTTGCGACCGACGTAAGCCGAGCGGAGCTCTCTCGTATATTTAGCAAGGAGATGCTAGACCTATTACGGGGGTCTATAGTTAACAGGACCTATGGCCTACATAAAAGCCTATACATTTAGGTATTTTTACTAACAATATTTGGTCCTGTTAACTATGGACCCCCGTGACTCGATGTTGAGGACTTAGTTCCCCCCGGAGTCTTCCCGCGGAACAATCTCCCGATAGCAATCTCCCGGGGACGGGCCAACACCGTCCAGTGATGTGAGACCGCTGGCGACCCCCGAGATATGATATTGCTTGCGGTGACGTGTCCTTTCGCGCGCGCGCGTGCGTATCACGAGATCTACGATAGGTATCTCCGACCCTGTCTTCCACATTTATATATATTGTCTATATGAGTCGAATTTCAAGTAATTTGTCTACCCGAATGGGAGTCTGGTCCTGCTAAGGAGATTCAACCATTTTTGGCACGCCGAGAAGGCGAAAAAAAAACAATGGATAACTTTTAGTGGCATCGACCGTTCACGAGCACGTATTAATAGTACGGGTATGTACAGCAGTATCATCAATGGTAGGATCGTGTCGTACCCGTGCCGTGCGACTCCTTGCGCTGCGGCTCTGTCCCTAAACATGAGAACCGTTTGTATTGGATTGTTTGTATTAAAATCATGGCTCTCCACGGGTCATGACCCCAGTCCGCGGGCCGGGTCAGGAAGTTGTCGAAATCTCACGGGTCAAGTCGGGTCGGGTCGGGTCGGGTCAGGTCAGGTCAGGTCGGGTCACAGCTGGTTTTCAAATTCTCACGGGTCGGCTCGGGTCACCGTTGTCCCTGTATTTAGTGAGAGAGTGGTGTATATTATTATATCCCCCTGCCACGCAGTGGCGGTTCGCTGCAATCGACATCTTCTATCGACATTTGTTTTCCCCCCCCTCTGCTGCTGCAGTCCCAAGAGGCGTATTCGAACCATTTTAGGGGTAAAAAAAAAAAAAAGCAAGTTTGTTCCTAAAGACGGGACTGCAGTTTTTTGCCCTGAAAAAGGGTCCGTTCACCGCAGCCCCCATGCTTCCGTGAGTGGGACCCGTCCGTCGGCTGGTTGTTTCTTAAACGTCCGTTTTGGCCTGACAGTGTTTTGGTTTTCTGCCAGGCATATACGAGAAAAACATCTAAGAACAGCTGTGTGAAAGCGAAACAACGCAAATTATTATGTGCCGCCGATAAGGCGTGTGCCAGCGACGAGGCATGTGCCAGCGATAAGGCGAGTGCCTTACATGGAGTGCCTTTTTCGGCCGGTTTCTCGTCCCGTTGGCTGGTTGTTTTCTTAAACGTCCGTTTCGGCCTGAAAGTGTTTTGGTTTTGTACCCAGGTACGAGACAACATCTAAGAACAGCTGTAAAAGCGAAACAACACAAATTATTATGTGCTGGCGATAAGGCATGTGCCAGCGATAAGGCAAGTGCCTTGTATGACGTGCCTTTTTTGGCAAGTTTCTCGGCGCCCTGAAACCCCCTTTCATTGATAGCACCGCAGTTCCGTCTGTGGGGACAAACCACTCTAATTCCAAGTACTTTATCCCCCAAAACGGGACCGTGGTCCTAAAAGGATAAGGTAGCCCGGTCGGAAAACAGAAATATTTTGGGTCGAAAATGCTACCCCCTCTATCGTGTAGAAAACGCCTCCATAGCGCACCCCGACTGTTAATAGAGGCTGGCCCTCCTCCCCTCTCGCTATCCTAGGAGAGAGATGGTGGCCACAGGCGGCCAAACAGGAAGGGGGACAAGATTAGCTCAAAAAGTTTTTTTATGTAATATATGGGAACAACGTAATGAGCGCCCGATTGTTGGAGGTGTCTCTATTAGGAGTACGGTAGGAACGGTGCTCCGTCTCGAAAGGGATGCGTGGTCAATGGTTAAATGACTAAGGCGAGCAACAAATGAGTACCCCCCCCCCCCCCCCGCAATGCATGCGAGGAACGGGATGTGTTGGAGGAGGAGATGAGTAAAATAGACGAATCTGACATGGAGGAGTTGGAAACACTTTTGGGCAATAGCGACAAAAACGATCGCTATCCCAGGAGACGCTAGGAGACAGGTACAGTAGATGGTGGCCACAAAAGGGGCGGAACATGAGGGGGAGGCAGACGAGGCAAGCAAAACGTTTCTTATGGAATGGAGTGCATGTGGTGTGCGGGGAAAACGTAGTGAGCGCTCGAATGTTGAGGGTGTCTCTACTTTGGAGGAGTAGGAACGGTGCTCTCGTCCCGAACGGGATGCGTGGTCAGTCAATGGTCAGATGACTCGAGGCAAAGCAAAAAATGAGTGCGCAACACCTGCTACGAGAGGAATGAGCCTCGCTTCTCTGAGACCGCTGACTGAAGAACCTCTATATTTCACCCAGCAACTGACTTTGATTGAGAAAACATGGAGAGTGCGACCCGATAGCCTAGGTACACCATAATAAAAGCACGAATAGTGTACCGGCGATATTTTTGGTATTCGGTTCCTCGCTGCCCTTAAGGAGCTACGGCAGTCACAAATAAATCGCCAAGAAAGGCTCCCCCGAGCGTACCGTTGGATGCGCCACGCGTCACTTTCCCCCCCCCCCCCCCCCCCCCCCCCTCAATTCATTCGACGCTGTCATCCCTATCGGGTCTGTAAGAAAGTCCGCCTCACTGGTGGGATGCAGCTCACCCTTCATGAGACTCGCCGAATGCCTCACGGCGCTTCGCGCTTGGTGCTATTAATAGTAGTGTCTGCCTGGTCGGCGAAAACCCGGCGCGCTCCGTCCCGGCGTTGTAGGGCTGCGAGGGCCTATTGGTCATACGACTACGGCCATGCATGATAATGAGTACCACTCCCCCCCCCCCCCCTCCGCAATGCGTTGGACGCTGTCATCCGTACGCAAGAAGTACGCACGAGGTGCCGGAATCCGCCTCTTACAAGCAGTTCTTGGTAGGATGCAGCTCACCCTTCATGCGACTCGCCGAACACCCCACCGCGGTTCGCGCTTGGTGCAACAGCAATGCCTGTCTGGTCGGTGAAAACCCGACGTGCTCCGTCCCGGCATTGTAGGGATGCGAGGGTCTATGGTCGTACCTACGACTGCGACCACGCATGACACGAATACCCCCCCCCCCCCCCCCCCCCCCCCCCCCCCCCCCCCCCGAGTGCCTATGCTTCATATGTCTATGTCAGGGTTGCTGACCTCTTGTAACCAATTACGCCCGGTTTGTAAAATACAAGAAAAAAAAAAAAAAAGCCTCCTCGTATGCAGAACATGTCTGTTCTGTCATGGCTTGCTGTCCTTCACCAATCTTATCCAATGTGGAGAATCCAAAACGATATGTGTCGTATGTCTACCTCTTTCACTTACAACATACCCCTACCCGATTTATGAAAAAAAAAAAAAAAACGAACAAAACAAAACGCCCCCAGGTGCTGAGGCGGACCGTTTTCGACGGCGAGAGCCAGAGCGCGCTGCTGTTGGGGAGCACGGGGTCAGGAAAATCTCTCGTGCTGGACAGGGTACTCCGCAGCCTTGCGGAGGAAACAACCGGCAGGGGAGCGTCAGGGTTGGGATCGGACCAGGGTCAGCGTTAGGGTTGGGGAAGAAGCGGAAGGAACGGGGGGGGAGTTCGACGTCGTGGAGGGGCAGGGGGGAGGGGACAGGTCGACGGTATATCCTCCTTTTTCGGAAGGCGTTACTGGCACGGAAAAGGCGTCGCCGGCGCTTATGCCGCCGATGCCGACCCAGCCCCCTCCGTTTCGCTTGGTCTACTTGAACGGGTTGGAGCAGACGGATGACGCCGTGGCCATGAAAGAAGTCGTGCAGCAGCTTGGCGTAATGGGAACCCAGGGCGCTGCCTACAGCAGGTAACCGTTAGCGGCTATATCTAGCGCCCTCCCGAGGTTTTGTCTCTCTACCCCTCTCTGTCTTGTCTATTTGTTTTTGTTTTTTTCTCTCTTTCTTGTCTATCGCCCACTCTCTTGTGTATGTCTGCCTCTTTTTTTGTATGTATATATCTCCCTCTCTCTCTGTCTGTCTGTCTTTTCTGTGTCTCCCTCCCTCTCTGCTTCCTCTGTCTCTCTCCCTCCCTATCGCCCTCCGCCCCTCTCCATTTTTATCTATCTACGTGGCGAGGCCTTGTGCCTTTTCCTTACGTACCACCGGCTAGATTTTGGCAATGCTCATTAATGCGTGTGCGTTAAATGGGAGACAAAGAAAGAGGGGGGACAGATCAACACAAACAACAAACTTTAAACATTTGACTGCCTATCGCCCCCCCCCCCCCCCCCCCCCCCCAGCTCAGTCCCGGCATTGTCGGGATGCGAGGGTCTATGGCCATACGACTACGACCATGCATGAGATCGAGTACATCTCTCCTATCGAGTATACCCCCCCCCCCCCCCCCCCCCCCCCCCCCCCCCAGCTCCGACCCGGCATTGTAGGGATGCGACGGTCTATGGTCATACGACTATATATTGCCATGCATGTTATAAATACACCCCCCCCCCCCCCCCCCCCCCCCCCCCCGCTCCCGCCTCTCTCTCTTTTCTGTCGACAGCAACCTGCAGATGGCGGTGGAGACAATGAAAACTGGAGCGGTGACCGGAGTGCCTGTAGTGTTCGTGCTGGACGGTTTCGAGTTGTTCGCCTCCCGGAAGACGCAGACTCTTCTCTACGCCTTGTTAGACCTCTGCCAGGTAGGGGTAGGACTTCTCTCCATTCGTGCGAGAAAATGTTTAGGGCGTATTGTAGGGGGGGGGGGGGGGGAGTGTACTCATTATCATGCATGGCCGTAGTCGTATGACCATAGACCCCTCGCATCCCTACGATGCCGGGACGGAGCACGTCGGGTTTTCGCCGACCAGGCAGACGTTGCTTGCACCAAGCGCAAAGCGCCGTGAGGTGTCCGGCGAGTAGCATGAAGGGTGAGCTGCATCCTACTAAGATCCGCTTGTGAGGGGCGGACTTGCACCTGGATGACAGCTTCAATGAGTTTATTTAATTTCCGGTGTAGCCACTTCCAGAGACAGCGATGGGAGGACTATGTAACTGCCTCTTGGGTGCCTTACCATAAACACGGCCATTACGTGATACGACCATTCCCACTTGTGCGGAGTAAAGGTTCTTCACCTCGCACAAATGATCTGACAACCAACTGTGACCGACCGCCAAACAAAAAAAGAAAGAAAAAAAACGGTACTCTGGTTGTCTAGCTCAAGTAGTGAGCCGCGTGTTGTACAGTATCGTTGCCAACCGACGCCAACCCAACCTATATGTAGTAGGGGGGGGGGGGGGGGAGGAGGGCGTACTCATTTGTTGCTTTCCTTAGTCATTCGACCATTGACCACGCATCCCTTTCGAGACGGGGCGGGGGTGTACTCGATAGGAGAGATGTACTCGATCTCAATGCATGGCCGTAGTCGTATGACCATAGACCCTCGCATCCCTACGATGCCGGGGCGGAGCATGTCGGGTTTTCACCGACCAGGCAGACATTGCTTGCACCAAGCTTTGCGAAGCGCCGTGAGGTGTCCGGCGAGTCGCGTGAAGGGTGAGCTGCATCCTGCTAAGAACCGCTTGTGAGGCGGACTTGCATATGGATGACAGCTTCAATGACGAGACGGTGGGGGGTGGTTGGGTTGGGAGTGCAACGTCGGCGTCGCACTTGTTCTGCTGCCTGCCCGCCCACCTTCTCCCTCCACTCCTTCCACCTCACGTTTTACGTGCGTACACCACGACAACTCTTTCTCCGCGGTCACCATTCTAAAAAACAACTCCGCCAACCGCTTTCCGGCTCATGCGCATAATACCTCTGTGAAGGGCCCGGCCTCATCCAGCAACGACACCCAACACTGAACCCTAACCCTAACCCTGCCTGCCGTATTTTTCGTTCCGTGTTTGGCTTCCTGTCACCACGCCCCGACACCCGCACCCGTCACGGCGGTGGAACCCCCCCCCCCCCCCCCCCCCAGAAAAAAAACACAGGTAATAGCCTTTTCCGAAAAACGACCTGTACGTTCGGCAACATAAAAATCAAAACCCCAAAACCACACACACAAAAAAACAGCGATCTTTACATATATATATATATATACATATACTCTCGAGGACTAAAACCGACGACCTGCAAAGGAAGTATATCTCGCAAAAATAAGAAAAACGATCGTTACGATCGACAATAGCAACGACCGCCCTCGCGCGCAACAGAACCAAAAAAAAAAAAAAAAGCGCTCAGTTGTGGATACCAGGTCCTATCCCCTAGATCGTACCGGCTCGTTGTATATCACTACAATCCTTCAAGGCCTTCCTGGCTCCTCGGGGGTGCTCTGAGATTACCTTTCGTTGCTGACCCCCCGAGAGTGTGGTAACGACACGCGACCCGACCTCGGTGTGTCTCCACACCCACATCCAAGGAGAGAATTGCCTGCTGCGGGACTGCCGTCCAACCCAACGTTTGGCGTCACTACTGTCCCACACAGTACCTAACCCAAATAAATGGAGGCGAATATTAAGCCGCGTTCCCCCCCCCCCCCCCCCCCCCCCCCCCCCCCCGGTCTCCATCTCGAAAGGGATGCGTGGTCAATGGTCAAATGACTAAGGCAAGCAACAAATGAGTATGCCCCCCCCCCCCCCCCCCCCCCCCCCCCCCCCCCCCCCCCCCCCCCCCCCCCCCCCCCGGTCTCCAAGGTCTCCAAAATACAGTTTCCCTGGCTGTGTGATTAGCCGCCGGCAGGCAGGCCTCCCTTGGAACACCCTACTGTAATCCCACAGACCCACGCTGCCATACAGGAACAGCGCCTTATTTTTCTGAGGATCCTCGCTCGGGTTAAGGATAGGACCTCCGCCCTTGATCAGAGTACATAGATGCGTGCCGTGATATATATCGGGGTACGAGTAGTATATTTTTGTTTGTTTGGCCGTCCTTACAAAAAAAAAAAAAAAAAAAAAAATTACCGCCTCTTGAGATTTTAGTTTTCGAGAAAAGAAAAAAAAAAAATGGCATGAAACAAAGCGACGATGGCACCGGCCACCGCGCCGGGTGGTGGTTGCGGGGGGTAGTACAACGACGTTGGTGCCCGAGTTACAATAGGCTGATGCATGCGAGGAGCCGAACGGGCGCAACATGATCCTGCCCGTGCTCGGGCTGGGCGTAGACAACTCGTGAACACCAAAGTCACCACTAATTTTGGTCTCTTGTCTCGGGGGGTCACGAAGGGGTTAGTTCTATTCGAGGAAAATATACGTCCCCTATGGTCTCTGGGAATATCATTCATTTGCGTGTGTGTGTGTGTGTGTGTTTCTTTTTTTAACGTGTTATTCGTCGTTTTACCTTTACTTAAGGCCATCGGGTTTTGCAACTTTCGTGTTTTCTCAAAGCCACTTTTAGAATTTCACCGCGTGACAAAAAAGGAGCCTCAGAAACAAAGTAGAGTAGGCGCATCCCTATCGAAGCGCGTGTCTAGTAAGACCGTACATACCTGATGTTGGCCTGATGTTAGCCTGATGTTAGTTTAACCTTCCTGGGGACCATCAGGAGACGATCATTGGCGGTCAAAATAAGTGACGATTACACGGCGAGCGACGGCCACTCCACTCACCGCGTGAGGTGGGGGATGAAACACGCAAATGGACGTCCGAGTTACAGTGCAAAGGGTCGTACGGCCGCGGGCGCGTGAACATGGATCCCTGTACCCGCACCTCTGGGCCCGTCACGCTGCTGCTCTAAGTCTGTTGTTGATGTCACGTTTACGTTTATCATTGCTTTGGTCGCTACTCCTTAGAAAGGGTCCCAAGGGAGCCAATAAGCCCGATACACGCTCTCGTGTGTTTTGAGTAGACTTGGTGCCTATTAATAAAGAAAACAATGCACAAACGCGAAACATCCGGATTCCAACAATGATATTGGGGTAGTTCGAATTGAGAGCTGAAAATGGTGCAATGGTTGGTGAGAGCTCGCGCCGTCCCCCGTCCCGTCAAAGCGACAAAGATGGTTGGGCTATGTTGTAATTGAGTGAAATCAGCCCCCAAGGCCTTACCGCAGCGCTCGGGTCCACGCCCTCGGCCACACTTTGCAATACAAAACAGTTTGTTTTGTGAAGAAAAAAAAAAAACGTGACGTACTACTCGGCCCCCAACCCCCATACCTGGTATATATACCTATATCGGTGACGGCCACCAAGGCCTTTTGCCAGGTTTTGGCGACCGCCTTCTGATCAACGACCAAGGTTATGCCTAGCCTCCTACGACCTTGAGCACCGCTCCCTTTTTTATCTCTCTCCCTCCCCTCCCCCCCCCCCCCCTCTCCACCCCCCCCCTCCCTCCTTACCCCCCTCCTTATCATCTCCCTATCTCCGTGTTATCTCCTCCCGTGTATTCCTCCTCTCCTGGTGTCTTTTATCTCTCTCTATAATACAATCTGCGGATTTTTTTTTTTTTTTTTTTTCCCTCTCCTCCACTCTTTGGCTCTCTCTTCCTTTTGCAGGACAAGAGCATACGCGTGGCGGTAGTCGGGCTGTCGACGAACCTGAACGTTTTGGATGTGGCCGAGAAGAGAGTCAAGTCAAGATTTTCCTTCTGTCAGGTCGGGCAACTGTAGAGTCGTAGCCGATTGGGGAGTTCAAAGTCGTACACCTTTAAGTACATGACACCGCCCCGAGTGGCGAGAGAAATCGACATCCTACTCGTAGGAGATGGTGGCCACAGGCGGCGAAACAAGGAGATATGATCAGCGAAATATTTCCGAGTAATATGTGAAAAAAACATAACGTAGTGAGCGCCCCAAGTGTTGGAGGCGTCTTTTTTAGGAGGAGGAACGGTTCTCCGTCTTGAAAGGGACGCGCGGTCGATGGTCCAATGACTCAAGGCAAGCGATGAGTACCCCCCCCCCCCCCCCACGACTATAGACACGAGTACACCACCTCCCCCTCCCAGGTGGTTCTTAGCAGGATGCAGCTCACCCTTTATGCGACTCGCCCAACACCTTTCGGCGCTTCTCGCTGCAAGCCATGTCCGCCTGGTCGGTGAAAATCCGACGTGCTCCGTACCGGCATTGTTATATAGGGATGCGACGGTCTAAGGTCATGCCTACGACTACGGCCGTGCATGACATGATGACACTCCCCTCGCGATCGAGTCAAGACCATTTGTGCGGGGTGGAGAACCTTTGCTCCGCACAAGGGGAATGATCGTGTCACGTACGTTTGGTATTTATAGCATTTATGGTAAGGCACCCACGAGGCAGTTACATAGTACCCCAATTACTGTCTCTGGAAGTGACCATACCGGCAAATATATCAACTCGTTGAAGCTGTCGTCCATATGCATGTCCGCCTCACAAGCGGTTCTTAGCAGGATGCAGCCACCCTTGATGCGACTCGCCCAACACCTCACGGCGCTTCGCGTTTAGTACCGGCAGTGTTTGCCTGGTCGGTGAAAACCCGACATGCTCCGTCCCGGCATTGTAGGGATGCGGGGGTCTATTGTCGTACGACTACGACCATGCATGATATCGAGTACACCCCCCCCACCCCCCCCGTCTCAGGTACGCCTACCCAGCCAAGACTTCGACAACATCGCCGCAATCCTCTCAGCCGCTCTCACGGTCCCCGAGGGAGGAGAAGGGCAAGGACCACCAGGGGATGAAACCACGGCATCCCCTACCCCGTCGCCGCCTCCGCCGGGCGTAACCGCCTCCTTCGCTCGAGAATTCAACGCCATTACCCGCCAAACCCTGGGATGCACGAGCGACGGCAGCACCACCACCAGCACCATAGCCATCTCCAGCTGTGGCGGCGGTGGATACGCTCGAGCAGGGGTAAGGTCCGCAAGGGCGGACCTTAAGGCGCTGGCGGCGTCGGGGAGGAGCGTGGGGTGGTTCCTGCGTCTCGCGTCTACCGCGGTGGCACTCCTCGACGACGGGGAACGGGGGGTGACTCGGAAGGCGCTGGCGAGGGCGGGGGAAATGATGGTGCCGGACGCGCATGGGCAGGCGCTTCGGAGCTTGACGGTGATCCAGGTACGTATCATCACTTTTTTTTTTTTAGAATATTTGGTTTTATTTTGTTTTTTTTTTTACGTTTCGTACGAGGTTGTTTTGTTTTTTTTTTTCCTTCACATTTTTGTTTCTGAGTCTGTTTTTTTTTGTGTGTGTGTGTCTTTTTTGGTGTTTTTTTTTTTTGTATTTTTTTCATGTTTCTACTTTTCTTGTTACGTCCTGTCTTACGCACCTATTCCATCCGCGTGCGTATTTTTCGACGCGTCGGTGTGTTCATGCGTATTCATGCCTGTGTATGTTGTCAAAGTGTGTGTCTCGTGTCTTAACCTTGAGTATTTTCCTGCCAGCTGTAGCGGTAATTGCGTGTGGCGACGCTTCCGGGACGCGTACGGACGGCAGGCGATCCGATTTGCCAGAAGGCTTTTCTCGTCTTGATTTTTTTTTTTTTCCCCATCCCATTCATCACCTTCGCCCATCTTCTCTCTTTCCCTCCTATTAATACTACGGGGGACTGTAGTGAGCAGGACCGAATATTGTTAGCAAAAATAGCGGAATGTATAGGTTTTTCGTAGGTCCTATTTACTATGGTCCCCCGAAATAGTCGTAACTCAGATCCGGGGTCACCATTAAGGCAGGCTCTTTTTTATCCCGCCTTCCCACTAAGGTTCGTGCCTTGGCAGGCATTTTTATCGCGAGGAAACTTGAGGCCTTTTTTTCCTTTTTTCCTTCGTCGACTCGTCGACTTCCTGAAAATGCGACCAGGGCGGCTGTCGGCTGTCTTTTTGTAGAGCTGTAATCGCTACTTACGGGGGACCATAGTTAATAGGACCTACGGTACACACAAAAACCTGTGTATTCACCTATTTTTACCAACAATATTTGGTCCTATTTACTATGGTCTCCTTTAATAGTAATAGGTACGTACCTGATAAAATAGGCTCTGGACGGTTTATTTCAGTCAGTACAGGCGAAAGCTTAAGCACGTTTATTTTTGTTTTGCTTGTTTTTAATCAAGCGTCTAAATAATATATTCGAAATGTATTTTGGTGCGTGTTGGTTGATACGTTAACCTGTCGATCGATCAATCAATCGATTCGATCAGCCGATCGATCATTCAAGGTAGCAAGCGAAGCGATCAATCAATCAGCCGATCATTACGCCGAATCGGCCAACCAAACCGAACAAAGAAGTGTGAAACCAACCAATCACCCAATCAACCAACGAACCAATCAACCAATCGAGCAACCAACCAACACCCAACCAACCATAAATTTCACCCAACTAACTATTACGGGGGTCCATAGTTAATGGGACCAAATTTTATTAGGGAAAATAGGTAAATATATAGGTTTTTGTGTGTACCATAGGTCCTATTAACTATGGGCCCCCGTAATAATAAACCAACCAACCATTGGGCGCAGGTGCTCGTCCTGGTGGCGATGGTGAGGCTGGAGCAGAGGGGGCGAAGGAAAGACGGCTGCGCGTTCCAGACCGTGCACCGCGAGTGAGTAAAAGCTCTGCTCCCGTTTTTTTTTATTGTCATTTCGGTCGCGCGATATTGTCTGTTCTCAAAAGGCCTGTGTGTCTGTAGACTCTTAAGGCATTTGATTGCCCCCCCCCCCCCCCCACTCCTCACGGCGCTTCGCAAAGCTTGGTGCAAGCAATGTCTGCCTGTTCGGTGAAAACCCGACATGCTCCGTCCTGGCATTGTAGGGATGCGAGGGTCTATGGTCGTACGACTACGGCCATGCATGAGATCGAGTACATCTCTCCTATCGAGTACACCCCCCACTTCGAATGCGTTCGACTTGAAACCCTATATGTAACTCTATACGAGATGCGTGCTACGATACAACATATGTTAGCTCTGTTTTTTCGTCCAAAATATTTATTGACGTCATTATTAGTAGCCTTCTTAACCCGATATCGTTGAAATTTTGTAGCATATTATTCGGAATTCTATAAATAGGTTTTGCACTTTGTTTTTTTTTTTAACTTTTCTTCAAATCACTTTTTTGGTCACTTGCTTACTAGTAGTATAGAGCCTCAGGAAAATTAGGCGCTGCCCGTGTAAGGCAAACACGCGTCTAAGGCTATAACCGTATTCCCGGCTCAAGATGCTCATTAGGAGATTACTATTTCGCGACTTCGGAGTATATGTACTTCGAAAGTAGTCCTCCACACCAGGACGGGGCCATATAGTAATCAGGACCGAATATCCTTAGTAAAAACAGTGGAATATGTAGGTTTTTGTGTGTATGATGGGTCCTGATTAATGTGATCCCCCGTAAACACAAATATACTTGCCAAGTTTGCTTGTCCACAGAAAACGTGGTTTTGTGTGGGCTGTTCGCCCAAATGTGGGCTACTCGCCCAAATTGTGTTCCGTCGCTCCGGCTATAAAGAAACGTTTTCCCCGCTTCCCTTGCCTTTTCTCTTCTGGTTTCTTGGCTTCGTGTGGTTGCTATTTCGTGTGGTCCCCCCCCTGCCTGCCATAGCGCTAGTCCAATGAACCGATCAACCAACGTACCAGCGGAGTGCTGCACCAACCAACCAGTCAAGTATTCAACCGAATGAGCCATCGATCTGTTCAACCACTGGACCAATGAAAGTCGATTGATCAATGAACCACCGCGCTATTCAACCAATGAAGCGATCAAATATCCATTAACTACAGGTAATTGACCATCGAACTATTCAACCAATAGACCAATCAAATAATCATTCCCCGATGGACCATCGTAGTATTCAACCAAGTAACCGATCAAATAGCCCTAAACCAATGAGCTGTCGAGCTATTCGACCAAAGGACCGATCTATTAATAATGCCCATCAACCAATGAACCTTCGAACTTTTTCAACCAATGGGCTGTCGAGCTATCAGCCCATGGACCAATCTAATATCCATCAAACCTATGAGCCTTCGAACTTTTTCAACCAATTGACCAACCTTTTAGCCATTGAGCCAGCGAACTATTCAACTGTTCAGCAAATGAACCAATCCAGTAACCTTTGACCCGATGAACCATCGAACTATTCAACCAATGACCCAACGAAGGTATGAGTCCTACCGAAGGAAGTTTCCCAACTGCCCTTTGAGGTTCTCTCGGGCTGTGCTGTTCAAGGCCTTCGGGCAGCTGGCCGAGCAAGGGATCGCGAAAGCGGCAGAGTCTGGGACGTGAGTACTGGTAGAGAGGGCGCACGGGTTGGTTAGGTTTGGTTTAAGGTTGGCTTGGTTTTGGTTTGGTTTGCATTTGTTTGGTTTTGGTTCGGTTGGTGTGTGTGGTGTGGTGTGGTTTTGGTTAGGTTCGGTTGTGTTCGATTATGATTTTTATTTATTGGGTTTCGGGTTGGTTGGGTTCGATCGGTTCGGTTGGTTCGGGTTCTGTTTGGTGTGGTTTGGTTTAGTTTGGTCTGATTTGGTTTGGTGTGGTTCGGTTCGGTTCGGTTTGGTTCGGGATCAGTTCCGTTCGGTTCGGTTCTATTCGGTTCTGTTCGGTTCGGTTCGGTTCGGTTCAGTCCGGTTTTGGTTCGGTTCGGTTCCGTTCCGTTCCGTTCGGTTCGGTTCGGTTGGTTTGGGTTCGGTGTGGTGTGCATACTTCGTATTGGATCAACAATATACTTTGTAGTATATACGTACTTTTTTCCCTTCGACAATGTGCTGTACATCTTCCAGTCCGAGTTGAATCGGATATCCTTTCGTACCGCTGTATGTACGTGGTAGTCTGTCTGTCTTGCTATCACTTTTGAACCAATAAAGTATCCCATTGATTCCTTGCTCGTTGTGCCGTCCCTGCATAAATGTGCATGAACACGCAATACACCGCTGGAATGTGGTGTAGCGGCGGCGGGCGTGAGGCGCACCCCTTGCTTCACTCTCGCTTTCGGAGCCGCTTCGACTACGACGAGGTGTACCAGGCGCTGGGGAAGGAGGTGCTCCGAGCGCCCACGAACGTGGTCCAGTGGTGCAAGAACACACAGAAAGAGTCCTGAAGAACCTGTTACGGGGGTCCATAGTTAATAGGACCTATGGTATACATAAGAACCTATATATTTACCTGTTTTTGCTAACAATATTTGGTCCTATTTACTATGGCCCCCCCGTAATAGTTTTTCTCGAGGGCTGGGCACTGGCTGACTTAGTCAGTGGCGAATTATACCTGGCTGTCGTCGAAACCAACCAGAAAGTGGATTGCAGCAGTATCCGTCAACATGGCGTGTTTCTTGGACGTGCTTCAGCTAAAAAAACTACCGGGTACTGGCGAACATACAGACTGTGCCAATCAGTAGATATAGTACTGCCAGTAATTACAGTGACAGTGCCCAGCCCTAGTTTTTTTCGGTAGCAGTACGTACACGTGGTATTAATGGCAAAAATACTTTTGGCATTTTAGGGGGGGGTGTCCTCGGTGTCGATGAAAAAAAAAAAAAGTTCGTGGCACAGGTTTTTCCTTAGCCTGGTTTGGTGTTCACAGCGTTGACCACGTACTTGAAGTACAGTAAGGCTCTTTGGGACCCCGCCGAGATAGCGACGAAAACAATGGTTGATAAATTTGTTTGTTTGTTTTTTTTTATCCTCCGGCGGATTGGTAAAAACGAAGCTTAAGCTCACCACACTTTGGTGTTCTCAAATCAACCATCTACGAGAAGCAGCGTGCAGCGCGCGCGGCAGTACTGGTGGGATCACGCCGCGCCCGTGCCGCGCGCACGACTCCTTGCATTCAACCATCGTAACTCGGGACACCAACCATTGCGTCATGGCCCAGATCACGCGGTGGCCGTTGGTTGCTGTATAAACGTCACTGTTTTTTTTGCTTTCTTCAATTTTTCACTCTAAAGTCCCCGAGAGGGGGTTATTCATTGTATTTAACAGTATCCGCACCCTCGCTTTTTTTCGTGAACAAAACCTGCTGGACTTCCTACGCAAGAGCTCATTCACTCTTTTGGTTTTCCCGTCACCGCTACAGTAGTACGCACGAAAAGATAACTTTTGAGAGGGGCTTCCTGTGTTTTCGAAGTCACTATTTCGGAGGACCATAGTAAATAGGACCTACGGTATACACAAAACCCTATATATTTACCTATTTTTGCTAACAATATTGGGTCCTATTTACGATGGTCCCCCGTAAATATAAGCTCGTTTGGGCTGATCGTTGTTTCTCGCTCGGTTACTTGCCCGGTGGCTATGACCCTTTTTCCTCGAGTAGGTTTGCAATCTGGGAGGTAGGATCTTTAGGGATGTTTTTGACGTGAAAATTGCGTACATAGCGCGGTCTGCACTTCGGAATCGTCGTCCGCAATTGAGAAATTTCCTGGTTCGATGCAAACGCGGCGCAGCCGCGTTTATGGCCAGTTTTGGCCCGTTTTGGCTGCGGTTTGGGGTCAGGGTTAGGGTTAGGGTTAGAGTCAGGGGTTGGGTTGGGTCTTCGCCCGTACCTTGATCCCAACAGGAACCAAAATACCTGAACAGCCTACCAACCTGAAGATCCGGGCTCACATATTGTAATGGGACCTCCTTTTCCCTTTAGCTTTCAAGAGTTTTTTTTTCGTTCATGCTTTTCGTTCTTGCGCGGTGGCTGGCTAGGTGCGGGTACTACAGCAGTAGCTGGCGCGAGGAACGAACGCCTGCTATGTGTGCTTCCCCTTTTCAGCTTGCGATACACCCTCCGGGATTTCAAGTCGACCAAATATACTCCCGATCGGGACCCTTGTAACACATACTGTACGCTTTCAAACACACATTTTCGAGCTTAAAGCGAGAGCTGTCTTTCTGTGTTAGACCGTAGCTCATTGCGATGAAGCACCCTTTGCAGCAAATACCTACACTGCACCCTTGTTCCGTCCGGGATAGGCTGTTTTTTCCAAGGCTTTTCATGGCTGGTAATATTCGAGCCGGGACGGGACGGGAATGTTTTTGACATGTTTGGCGGGAAAGAAACTGAAGACAGGACGGCACCGGACGGTAGAATAATGAAGAACATAGTTGGCTGGACGGGACGGGACTGTGGGTGTGTGTGGAAATTCTCGACGGGACGGGATGGTACAGTACATTTACTTCCTTTTTCCATTACGGGACGGGACGGTAAATAAAATTTACCACGAGGAACGGGGCGATATTGTGTTTTTTTTCGCTCGACGGGACGGGGATGGTACATATTTTCTTCAGGACGGGACGAGACGGGGTATTTTTTTTTCTACGACGAGACGGGACGGGACATTTTTTTTTTCGGCGGGACACGACGGGACGGCACATATATGCCAAACGGGCGAGGTCTTCTGAGACCTCCCGACCTCGGCCCCAAGAACGGTTGCCGTGCTGCCTGTGCTTGCTCTGTGGTGCTGGTCTTCGACTGTTCTTGTGGCTGTGCTGCTTAGCCGCTTTTGCTGTACTATAGGAGCAGGTGGTTGCGGCTTGTAAGTGGTGACGGTGGTTGACGTGGCGGTGGTAGTGGTGGTGCAGGTGCTGGTTGTTCGACCACGCCCGTTGGGTATACGCATCCATGATGTCGGTGTCGAACGTCGAGCTCGGCGGTGGTGGTAGTGTGACCCGTGCCATATGGCATCATACCATACACTCGTTCGATAACACTTAAAAACATGACTGACGTACATATGTACGATCGTACATGATATTTTTTCACGTACCGTGTATATGATATGTGCACCTGGTAGACGCGTATGGCAATACGTTCGTCTACGTATTACTATTTGCTATTGTTATTCGAAAATCGCAGTGTTGTGCTACATTCATATTCCCTGGCCAACTTCATACGGAGTATTTCCAGACGGCTGTCCGTCACAAGCCTAAACCGCCGTCTCCGGACATATTTGACGGGCAGAAGAAGTATTACTCTACAGTAGTATTCATGATGTCTTGACGGAAAGGGTTGACGGCATTGACGGGACGGGACGGTAAGGGCAGGTTTTGACGGCGGGACGGGACGGTTGAGGCAGGTTTTGGCGGCGGGACGGGGCGGTAAGGGCATCTTTTCTCGACGGGGCGGGACGGGACGGAAAAGCACAACGGGAGAGATTTTATCGGCGGGACGGGACGGTACGAGTCAACGGTAGGTGGGCTTGGCGACGGAACGAGACAATGGTAACAATCTGACGACGGTTTACCGTCCCGTCCCGGCGTTACCGTCAATACCGACCCGTCAATAAACCATGAAAAGGCTTGGTTTTTATCATCATGTGGTATCGCTTTGTCTTTTTTTGTCGTGCGTCCCTGTCTGAAGTCCCAAAGACAAACAGCAGTGGTCATAGCCAGTTTTTATTCGGAGAGCTCTCTTTCCCAGATTATCCAAAATTTTTCGATTTGTGAATTTTGTAACAAGATACGGAGGCGTTCTGCCACAATTTGTGAAATGTCAAGAACGCTTTGTATTCACATATTTTGGAATATATATATATATATGGGAGTTGCAAAAAAATGCGCGAGAATAAATCTGGAAAATCTGGCAATTTAGGATAAAAAAAATCCTTCGATAAAAAACGCCCCTTGGTAGGAAACCGTTATTTTCGGGCGCGTCAAGGCCCCGTTGGGACTGGACTCTCCCGTTTCGGAGACGATGCTTGTCTGTGTACGTACAACAGTGCAGCTATAAAAGTTTTCGTTGCAACTCAGTCATCATGCACAGAAACAGTGATTGATCAGCAGAGCTTACCACTTGTTCGAGGTTTCTTGGATTGGTTGGCTTAGGGTCAGGGTAAGGGTTGTGATCCTGATAGGCTCATGTGATATGATGTAGTACCGAGCTATAGAAGTGGTTGAGCAGTGTTCTAGAAGTACCAAAGTCCACAAGTACCGAAGCCCTGAATACTCCCAAGAGTATTCCTGAGGCGCTGTGGTTTTCCTTGGTGAACAAGAATGATAGCCCTGAATACCCTTAAGAGTATTCCTGGAGCTCGGAAGTTTCTCTCAGCAGAGAACAAGCCAGCACGGTTTACGTGAGGACCCGAGGAATGTTCGTAGAACAGACTGAATAACCCGTAGTAGGTGTTTTAGTGGACTTACAGAAGTATCGCAAGGTGTGACTACTGTGAGGACACGAGCAGTGTTCCTAGAACAGTCTAAATGACCCGTAGAATGCGTTTTAGCGGACTTATAGAAAGTATCCCAAGGTATGGCTACTCCGGTAGTCCAGGTCGTCGATAGAAGAGTGGACAAGCGTCCGAGGATAGTTCCTCGGACAAACGTATAAACCCGTCAAGTGGGCTAATGTAGGAGACCAGAGTGGGTTTGGTGCCTCGAACCAAACCCCCATCGTCTCACTCTCATTCTGCTCCCCTCTCTCTCACCAAGGACCAAGAGGAAAAACAACAATAATAAGAGAAGCCTATACTACAAACAAGAGAAGCTACCTCCGGCCAGCCAGATCCTGCCTTCACTTCCCTTACCCCTACACTCGGACACCGGGACACGTGGCGACACTCAAGACCTCATTACGAGGTGTGGGGATATCTATAGCCTTATTTTGTTGTTTCGAATAGCCGCATCTTCGACCCCCCTTTCCGGTCTTTAGGATGAACTCCGTTATCATCCATCGACTGTCGTGTGGACTGCATAGACGACTATCCAGGGTGGGCTAACGTGATATGATGTATGTAGTACCGGGCTATAGAAGTGGTTGAGCAGTGTTCTAGAAGTACCAAAGTCCACAAGTACCGAAGCCCTGATACTCCCACCCTGAATACTCCCAAGAGTATTCCTGAGGCGCTGTGATTTTCCTTGGTGAACAAGAATGATAGCCCTGAATACCCTTAAGAGTAATCCTGGAGCTCGGAAGTTTCTCTCGGTAGATAACAAGCCAGCACGGCTTACGTGAGGACCCGAGGAATGTTCGTAGAACAGACTGAACAACCCGTAGTAGGTGTTTTAGTGGACTTACAGAAGTATCGCAAGGTGTGACTACTGTGAGGACACGAGCAGTGTTCCTAGAACAGTCTAAATGACCCGTAGAATGCGTTTTAGCGGACTTACAGAAAGTATCCCAAGGTATGGCTACTCCGGTAGTCCAGGTCGTCGATAGAAGAGTGGACAAGCGTCCGAGGATAGTTCCTCGGACAAACGTATAAACCCGTCGAGTGGGCTAATGTAGGAGACCAGAGTGGGTTTGGTGCCTCGAACCAAACCCCCATCGTCTCACTCTCATTCTGCTCCCCTCTCTCTCACCAAGGACCAAGAGGAAAAACAACAATAATAAGAGAAGCCTATACTACAAGCAAGAGAAGCTACCTCCGGCCAGCCAGATCCTGCCTTCACTTCCCTTACCTCTACACTCGGACACCGTGACACTCAGGAGCAGGGTTGGGGTTGGTTATATTTGTCTCGTACACAGTGTATGTCGAATCATTTTCTCGACTATGAGGTAAAAAGCTGTCATAATACCCTCACTAACAAGTGATGGCAAATAAATAAACGACGAGTTGAGTGCGATCTCGTCGAGCGTCTGTTCTTTCGGTGAAGAACACAGCAGCATTACGACGTACTAGGTAATAAATAGTGATCACAACCCAAATAAACATCGTTTATAAATGTGGGGGGATACATACGGTACATACATACGTACCACTCTGGTCGGAAATATAAGGACCTTTTCGACATTGAGGTGAAGAACAAGTGGTCTTTATATTCAGGCCCAAAGCGGGGTGGGTGGTTTCCGGGTCCGTCTTGGGTTCTGTGACTACTATTACGGGGGGCCGTAGTAAATATGACCAAATATTGTTAGTAAAAATAGGTAATTATGTAGGTTTTTGTGTGTACCGTAGGTCCTATTAAATATGGTCCCCCGTAATATTACTATGTACCACGCTGTCCCGAAATATAAGAATATTTTGGTTTAAAAATTAGTGTAGAACCGGTTCTTATATAATGGGACAGAGTTATGGCCCCCCGTCATAGCAAAAGCGTGCAGCAGCAACACAACCATCACCACCACCCCCACCATCAACCTCCATGCTGCGCGCGTGTCGTGTGTGTACCGACCGCCCAAGCTGT
The DNA here is from genome assembly GCA_031763025.1 of Macrocystis pyrifera. Classification (NCBI taxonomy): domain Eukaryota; class Phaeophyceae; order Laminariales; family Laminariaceae; genus Macrocystis; species Macrocystis pyrifera. The sequence goes on along the minus strand of JASSKH010000007.1, from coordinate 10,388,670 downwards.
TGCGCTCCTACCCTACGCCCAGTAGCCCGATATGTTTCGTGGGACGGAGGACGCTGTTATCATCTATTACTGACGATGAGATTGGGTGTATTTATTCGACGAATTGTGTCAGCTTTTTTCACTCTTTTGTCTTTTGTTCTAATCGTTTAGCAATATCGTACTTTCTCTCTGCCACGACAGAGGGGTTAACGTCCTTGTATGCACTACAAAAGTACGTACTGCAAATTTTTTACGTATACCGGGGGGCATCTACGAACTGATCTCGATGAACTCACCATGGACGCAACAGCCATGTCTTAACACACCACATTTGTTTGTGGCATTATTGATGCTACTAACAGAACACGACATAACGATATGCGCTGGCGTGCTGTTCCCTAGTAGGCATTTATCTCACCTCATGGTTGTCGGGGAAAGGTTGGCATAGCGTTGCAACTTGGTCTGCGTTAGGGTTAAGGGTATAATTCGTTCGGCAGCTGCCAATTCGAATAGACGATCAACCGAATATTTATTGGTTTTAGTACGACTCCCCCCCCCGCCCTAGCGTCTACGCCTCGGGAATAGAGGTGCGGGGTATCTGAGTCGGGGTACTCCAGGCACCTGTGCGGTGGAGGAGGAGTCGCAGAAGCATAGATAAAAAGAAGGCAGGAGAAAACAGCAGTGACATCAACTTCCCAGGAAGAATACGCGATGTATGCGCGCATACATGGGTAGGATGGCACAGACGACGCTGCAACCCCCCTCGAAAAAGCCCATTGGTGGTGTTGAGGGCTTTCCTCGGAGTACTGGGTAGAAGGAAAGGGCGCAACGACACGAACGGCGCCGCTGATCCCTACTGACTGTTGTTACCCATGATCGGGGGGAATGCGGTGAAGGAACCAGCCGGTCGCGAGGAGATAGATGATAGTGTGGGAGGCTGGTTTCCGCTATATAACTTGGCTTTTTTCATCCATCCATGCTCAGTAGTAGTTGGTGCAGGAGGTGGAGGGGAGGGCTGGTGCGGTGGAGCGAGCAAGCAGTCGTTGTGGTGTAGGGGGTGGTGGGGAGAGCTGGAGCGGTGGGTAGTTACTATCAATAACTATTAGTAAAACCCATTTTGGCTCTGATAGCTGTATGTGTGTTATCTTCACACGTGAAACCGTTCTATCTACCGACAGATCTCCATCAGTACACCGAGTGTCCGACTTGATTCCTTATCCTAAAGAAATACTACCAAGTTCTGTGTTCAGACTGAGACAGGAAAATAAATAAATAAGTACTCACAAAGCACGTGAAATGCCTTCGTACCGCGTACGAGAACACAACAGCGCAAGCCAGACCAAACGACACAAACAAGCAGAAAAACATATACCAGGTACTTCGTATACTATTGTTGTAGAGCAGGGCAGGGGTTGCCCTGCTGTTCCCTAGGTGTTACTACTAAATACATAATAAAAGGTTGTACGGAGGTATGGAAATTCTCTCGCGACGTAGACTTCGCATACTACTACAATGTTCCCCGGAAGTAGAGTATGGGGGCGGTCGGTCAAAGGGTCGAACCGCAGTCTCCTTTCTTGGACGCTGTCGCCGTGCAGCGGCGGAAAAACAGCCACAACAGCAATTTAGGACTGCAGTCCCGTTTGGGGGACAAACTACTTAGAATTTGACTGGTTTGTCCCCCAAAAAACGGGACAACAGTTCTACTAGAGGGGTTAACAACCAAGTTTGTCGAGTTGACGCGTTCTTCAATTGGTAGGCGACTTTCTGTGTCGGCCGGTGATAACGATATTGTGCTTCCTCCCTAGTATATAAGCTCGGGGTATGCATGCACGCACACAGCAGCTCGGTCAAGCTCGGTTGGAAATTGTTTATTTTTTTTGTAAACGTTCATGTTTCTTCCCTGTCGGTTCCTTCCGCCTGCAGCAAACACTCTTCCATACAAAACAAAAACCCCGCCCCAGCTTAAACCTTACCAGGTACCAGGTACCAGTCTGACCGGAGATATAAACACCGTTTGATATCGGTCTCAGGGTTCAAACGGGCGTGTTATATTTTCGGTCAGAGTGGTATCATTTTAGTACATACGTACCAGGTACAGAACCAAGGTACATGAAACACACACCGCCACAGCGTTCGTTCGGTACGTACGATATTCTCGTGCGAGAGACTAGGCAGCACCAGGAGGAGGAGCTGCGTACGAGTCGTATCGTACACACCGGACGAACGTAGTGAGTACGTACACCTAGCTTATGTTGTGTGCAGCTTGAAGGAATCAGTAAAAAACAAAAACGACAAAAAAAAACAAGCGGTTTTGCAACGTTAACGTTCCATCCAAGCAACCAACCCCATGGCGGCCCCGAACGAGCATCATGTATCGCGAGCGTGGCAGAGGGCCTTTCTCCCGAGCAAATGACAAAAAAAAAAAAAAGTGAACAAGAAAGGAAATCATTTTTTTTTTTAAATCGACAAACACAAAGTACTGGTTTGTACGTATATTAAATAAATAATTCCGTGCAAGTATATGATATATGTACTATTTTCTTTCTCCTGGAATCCCCCCCCCCCTCCCCCACAAAAAAACGCAACAAAATAACAAAATAAAATATCGAACCATGTCTGGGGAATACCTTGGACAATACAGAACGGAGTAGATGTCTCTCGTGGAGTGTACATATACACCGGTACCTGTCTGGCATACACCCTCACCCATCCACCAGCCAGCCCATCAGCCCCCCCCCCGCCACCCACCCGAAGCCTCGAATGAAAAAAAAAAAAAAAGGGACGGAACTTGTTCCTGCGGATCTACGTAACAAAATCCGAGAATCGGGGTCCAAAAAAGGAGCAAAACGACAACAGATAGGTTTTAGCCATCGAGCAAGCGAAAAGCAATAATATACCGAACACACCATCGGAAGCGCAAGATGCTACGGCAAACTGCGCGACAGCGACAACAGCAACTAAGGCCGAGGTACAGACTACCAGGTACCTGGTACTCACTAAGCGGGCAAAGCCCTACCAGTATACTATCAAGCGGGCAGAGCTGTCACGCCCACGCCCACGCCCACGCCCACCCACCCACCCACCCACCCACCTACCCACACCGCGCCAACTTATTATTCCTACGTAGATCGATGGCGCTTCTTTTCTACTCTGCTGCGAGAGCTCCCAAGCTTTAAAAAAAACAGCAAAAAAACTGTAGCAAAATACTTACCAGGTACTACTCCACCGACCGGGCTTACTGTAGGTTGGTTGATTGACAAAAGACGAAAAAAAAAAAAAAAAGAAAGAGAGAGACAAGACAGACGAGACGGGCGGAACCATAGCGCACCGGCAGACTTGCGTGTAAGTCAGACAGACCGGAGCGGAGTCAGGACGGCGGCCAATCAAAAGACGCTGTCCTCACAAGGCAAAAAGGAAGACCTGGGGAGGGGAGGGGGAGTGAGTCGTACAGCAAACCAATACAAAGAAAAAGAAAAAAAATGCTGGGTGCTTACGTACCACATGTGGTTATAAGAAAATACGCCTCAAGACACAGAAAACAGCAACCAAAAGACACCAAGAAAATTGTGCGCTTGCTCCGTGACAGCTCTGTATGCCACCCCCCCCCCCCCCCCCCCCCCGAACCCCTCGAGTACACCCCCAACCCCGCCCTCCCACTGCCTCCTGATTCAGAAACATTTGATGTGCATGCGAGACCGAGACACACAAATACCGGCCTACCCCGCGCGGGCCCCGTCCCGTCCCCATGGTCTCCAAATCGTGAAGAACTGGGTGGGTTTTGCTTTCCGACAGCGGGAGGGCTTTGGGCGCGTGCTGCCTGCAACCCATCAGCTTGCGCCGATCCTCTCCTTCGGCTTCTGCTCATCCTCCATCAGCATTTGTTGACCCATCACAAGGGCCTGCTGTGGAAAACTGCTGCGGTGGTACTAACACTCTTCTCAGCATTTTTCTTCGTCTTTTTTTTTTAATTTTTCCTTTTCCGTTTTGTAGTGGAGCCAGGCCTCGATCGCGGCTCCGCTCGTCACTCTCCAGCGGTCTTCCCTCTCGCCTCCCTCGTCCCTCCCGCGCCCCTCCCTCCTCGCCTGCCTTACATGGACATGGAAATCTTGGCCATATGCTGCCGAGCTTTTGTTCCACGTCCATTTCCGCTCCTTCTCTCCTCTCCCGTCTTAAGACATGGCAATCTTGGCGATGTTTCCGAGCTTGCCCACATCCATTTTCCCCGTCTTGTACATAGCGTAAAGCTCTTTTCCGACCTTGATCATCTGGCAAGCGAAACATATCGGACGGAACAGGAACAGGGCGAGAGCGTGAGTTGGAGCAAAACTCGATGGAACTCGACCCAGCAGAGGGAATGCTGCATTTAAAACCATATGAGCGACAAAAATGAACGCATGCTTTCCACCGGGGCGGGGGGAGAAGTCAAGACACCTGCGACTACTCACGGCTTGTCCAGAAGGTCGCTGACGGGTACACGATCCTACGAACTGGGGCGGGGGGAGAAGGCAAGACACCTGCGACTACTCACGGCTTGTCCAGAAGGTCGCTGGTGGTATACGATCCTACGAACTGAGCTGGAAAATACCGACTGCACCGCATGCCAATAGCAGAAACAAAGTCACCACCCACCCAACCCACCCACCCACCCACTCAACCACCCATCCACCCCTCCAAACAAAAACCCAACGCAACCCATCCCAACTCAATCAACCCAACCGACCTTGGCGAAGTCGAAGCCGGGGTTTGGGCTGATGACAGACGACTGCTCGCCCGCCTCCACAGCGCCGATGGTGCCCTCGTTCGCCTTGATGGCATAGGGCAGGTCCAAGATAGAGCCGCTGTGGCAGCAGTCCATCACCACCGTCAGCGTAACTCCCTCCGGCAGCCCTACCACCAGCTGCAATTCACATTTCATACATTTTGATATAGTATACCAGGTACCACGTACATGATGTGAATATATTTTTCGTTCGTGTATATATATATATACGTGGTGCACGGCATACGACGAGCGAAAGACGAGGCGGGGGGGGGGGGGAGATTGGTTGAGAGAGAGACAGGGGCGGGGGAGAGAGAATGGTCAAGAGAGGGAGACAGAAAGAGAGCCGGTGAGCGAGAGCCGGTGAGCTGGAGAGACGTTAAAACAGTTGTGTCGCAAAATGCAGGAAGTTGCTGGAAAAAATCCGAAAGTACGTCGAATCCCGCCTAAACTACTCCCTCAACCCCAAAAAGGCACGAGACTTAAGGGCGACTTACTCTTTTGAGGTCAAAAGACTAAAAACGCGCACGAGAATAAGGGCGACGACTCCTCCAAGCGTTAATAAAAAGGCACGAGACTGAGGGTGACTTACTCTATCAAGGCTACGAGGCTAACAAGGCGACACTGATTGTGGCCCACCTCCTTGAGAATCTCGTCGTCCGTGATCTGCCCCGACTGCTGGTAGTCAACCGGCACGAGAGTTTCGTCCATGCCGTCCGCCTCGTCGCCCGATGTGTCCTTAACGGATCCGCCGTGCCCTGCCCGACGTCCAAAGCGAGACGGGCGGGGGGGGGCGGGGAGGGGGGAAGCATCGGTAAGTATTAGGATTTGTCGTCCATCCCCGTCGCCGAATTCCTGAAAAATGGTTTCCAATATCAACCAATCAAAAATGGGAAACCGCGAAGTCGACACTACACTCCCGGAGCCGATACAACCCCCCAGTTTTTACACATACGAGCCTCTATTTCTCCAGCTTTAGTATTAACCACGTATATATATAGAATATATATATTTTTTACACCGTAGCTCACGACGACAGTAATCCCAGGTAGGATGTCCCACTACCAGTCTGTCCCGGAATGAAAGGACATTATCGGTACTAACATCGTATCCCCACCATTGCTTATATTTCCGGACAGAGTGGGTATAAGGTCATCGAGTAAGGGTTGGGGGGGGGGGGGGGGGGGGGGGGGTGAGCTTACCGGAGTAGTGCATGAACAGCGAGTCGCCGGCCTCGGCTCCATCCACTAGCCACCTGTGGCGCAAAACACCACCATTTCACAAAACAGCATGTGAAAAAAAAAAAAAAAGAGAAAAAAAAAACACACACGCACAGACACACGAAAATCAGTTGCGGAAAAAGTGAGAATTCATCAAACCCACCCCACAACGAAAAACAAAAAAAAAACTTGAGATATGTACTCGTGGTAAGAGGTCGTGGGGAAAAACTATTAATAGAATCACACTCACGAAAAAAAAAACACGAAACACAAAACGATTTTTGTCGCATAAAAATTATAGCTACACCGAGAAAAAAAAAAAAAAAAAAAAAAAGCCCGCAGAGCGAGACAAAGCCTGGCGAGAAGGCGCTTCGGTGCAGGCAGGCGGTGGGGGAGGGGGATGGGAGGTGCGCTGGGGAGGAGAGTTGGACATATATACTTTACTCCTAATTCCTATTAATAAACTCAATATGCGATTATGTTCGTAGTCGATTGGAGTCGACATCAAAGTGAATCTTCCCACGTGTCAGGTATCTGATTTTACGGAGGCCTCTTGGGAAAAAACGTCGGTCGATGGAAAAGGCCCCAGCGCGTGCAGTGCTGGCAGGTTGCACCGAGCGTGATGTCTCTTGCCTCTCTTGCCCGCCCGCCCCTCAGTGTAATATGTTCGTCTGCTCTCTCTCTCTCTCTCTGTCCGCCCTCTCTGAGTGTGCGTGTTTTGTTTTTTGTGTATTATCTTCTGGCGTGTGGGTGGGTACCAGTAATAGAAAGCTCACCACACTTCCTTTCGTCGACACCGAAAACAGTCAACTCTGTTACACAACGTGTTTGTTTGCTTCTTCTGTCTACCCCCGCCGTCTAAGCTCATGCAATGCGATGACGCCCATGCATCATGGCATGGGTACACCTCCCCCCCTCCCCTCCCCCCTCCGTATTATATAGGTTGGGTTGGCGTCGGTTGGCAACGACACTGTAAAACATGCCGCTCACTACTTGAGTTAATAGACAACCAGGGTACCGTTTTTTTTTTTTTTTTTTTTTTTTTGGCGGTCGGTTACAGCTGGTGGTCGAGTTAGATCATGTGTGCGAGGTGAAGGGCCTTTACTCCGCACAAGGGCAATGATCGTATCACCTAGTGTTCAAAATAAGGCACCCAAGAGGCAGTTACACAGTACTCCCATTGCTGTCTCTGGAAGTAGCTACACCGGAAAGAAAAGGTTGTCATCCGCATGCAAGTCCGCCTCACAAGCGGATCTTAGTAGGATGCAGCTCACCCTTCATACGACTCGCCGGACACCTCACGGCGCTTCGCAAAGCTTGGTGCAGGCAACGTCTGCCTGGTCGGTGAAAACCCGATATGCTCCGTCCCGGGATTGTACGGATGCGAGGGTCTATGGTCATACGACTACGGCCATGCATGAAATCGAGTTCATAACTCCTATCCCCCCCCCCCCCCCCCCCCCCCCCCCCCCCCCCCCCCCCCCCCCCCCCCCCCCCCCCCCCCCCCCCCCCCCCCCCTCCGCCTCCGGTGAAAAAAGCGCAAACCCGCGCCCCAAGACATGACAAGATACGGACAGAAAACCCAGCCACTGGGCAGCGTCGCTCCCCCCCCCCCCACCCCCACCTGATGCCGTCGATGACCCCCTTGTGATCGGGGTTACCGTGTACTCCATCGTCCATGAGGATCTTGCAGTTCGCCTCGTCTTCGGCGTAGCCCTGCCAAAAAACAGAAAGCAAAGCAAACCCACGCACAAGGAGAGTGGAGGATGTTGGTGGAGGAGAAGGAGAAGGGGGGGGGATCAAAGACAAAAAGGCGAAAAGCCAGAGCAAAAGCAAAACAGGCAAGAAAAGGCGAAAAGCCAGAGAAAAAGCAAAACAGGCAAGAAAGAAGCGATGTACACGTACAGGCGTTTTGTTGAGTTACAAAAAACAAATAAATGATACGCACACGTTGATGCCGTACGTACGTACATACTTACGTACATATCGTCTGGATAAGCTCGGCGCGTGGCCAAAACTCCGCGGAGACGGACGGAGGGAGGTAGGGAGGGCAGGCAAGCAGTAGCAAGGCATGTCATATTTATTTTATTTCTGTCCTCCGTCTCATTTATTTTGTACGCCCTTCTTTTTTTCTCTCTCCCCCCTGCTGCGGTCGCAACTCAGATCCGGACTCCCACATGTAGGTAGCAGCAGCAGCAACAGGCTCTCCTCCTCGCCCCCACCCCCCCCCCGCCGCCCTCCCCACTACGTACGGTTCGTGCCTTCTTCTTTCATCGCGAGACGACTTCAGCCCCTTCCTTCCCTTACCAACCATAAATAGCGTCGAAATCACGACAAGGCACAAGCAGCACAGCAGAGAGAGAGACCAGCTGCAGCAGTAGTTCGTCGAAACGGGGCCACCCCTCTCTCTTAGATACCAGGTATAAGTTTTTTTCTTCTCCTTATAATCCAATATCGTTGGAAATACCACTCTTTTAAGTATTACTACGGGGGACCATAGTAAACAGGACCAAATATTGTTGGTAAAAATATGTAAATATGTGGGTTATAGTGTTACCATAGGTCCTATTTACTATGGTCCCCCGTAAAAAAATAGTGCTTTACACCGCCACGAACGAAATACCTACCTGGTATTAATATAAGTAGTAAGGCTTTTCTCGGACTCAGTTTTTGGGCCTATACTATAATCAAGTGGGTGAAGAGCCTCAGAAGGCTTGGGCGCTATAACACGCCTACCGTGACACGCGTTCGCTCTCCCAAAATATAGGGGACGTATTCATATTAATACTTTAATCAAAAAGGTCAATCTATTTCAAGACAGAGTGGGTATGGTATTATCGGTCATAATGCGTTACCAAGAAAAAATCGTGAATCGTGAACACCCACGCACCGATAATACTGCTAAACTGCTGTGGCCGACTTTCGACTAAAGCCGGCTGTGATACGGACGAACCGCCGACAAAAAAACAAACATACAAAAAAAGCGTCGTACGTACGTATAAACTCCCAACAACAAAATATTGCCACAGGTGCCTGGTACTACTATCAATAATTCGGGGGACCATAGTAAACAGTAAATAGGACCTACGGTACACACAACACCCATATATTTAACTATTTTTACTAAAAATATTTGGTCCTATTTACTAATACTCGAAACTATAATGCTACCAGTACCCTTTATTATGTATTCCACATTTTGAGCACAGAAGAGGCCCCCCAAAATGATGCTCTAAACATTTCAGGACAGACATGTCCCTCATCCATATCAGGTATGACTTGCACCATCTCATCTACGAATACATCATGTTTGCCGCATGATCTGTATCACACAGTTCTTGCGCGGCAGCGTTCAACGTTTCGCAACAGCTAATGCGGGATGTAGACGATCGTATGGTATGACACGATCTATCTCATTTTTCTGTTTTTCTTTCTTTCTTTCTATCCTTCGGAGGATCGGTAAAAACCAAAAGCTTAAGTCAAGCTCACCACAGTTTCCACGTCTAGAATACGTGTCGTGTGTCAATTCAACCCGTAGCTCCCGACGCAACAGCATGACAAAAAAAGGCGCGGGGATGGAGGCTCGAACTCTTGACCTCCTGCTTACGAGGCAAACGCTCTACCAAATAGCCGACGGAGCTCTACTGTATACTGGTATCATGGATGGCGTGATCGATCTGTCCGTGCAATGTGAGTTCCCTTTCAGCGCGGTGCTTCACGGGAGTGTAGGACACACCCTGCCCCGCCGTTTGCGAAGGAGTACATACAATACCGCAAACGCAAGCAGTTTACGAGGGTGGGGTTGGGGGTGGGGCACGGTGGATGGAGCAAGGCACGATGGCACTACGCGCGGCAGCTCACATGTGTTGCGATGTACGCCTTCATCATGCTGACATCGTTGTGGCAACCGGCCAACTCCCCCTGCTGCCCAATGTAGTTGATGCCGATCAACAGCGAGCGCGTCTTCCCGCCTCCCTGCTCGCACGCCAAACGAGAACAACCAAAGCAGCAACAGATGACGATACGATACACAAAAAATGCGGTGCAACCTGATCCAAATGCGGTGCAACCTAGACCAATGAGCATGAACACTGTTGTAGAGAATCTGATGAAGCGTACTGTATGCCAAACAGGACCCAACGGCAAACCTTGTGGCCAATAAAATCAGCCAGGAAAGGTACACTTCACGCACCATTCAACACAGCAGCCTAGATGTGAATCGCCCAAACACCTCGCAGCGCTTCGCGCTTGGTTCAAACAGTCAATGTCTTGCCTGGCTGGTGAAAACCCGACGTGCTCCGTTCCGGCTTAGCAGGGATGCGAGGGTCCGTAGTTAAAAGGACCTATGGTGTACATAAAAAACTATATATTTACCTACTTTTACTAACAATATTTGGTCCTATTTACTATGGTCCCCCGTAATACGTACTTCTCCCGAAAACAAAGACCCAACAGCTCTCACTGCCAGCAGGAAACCCAGGGTCGCTGCTTCCCTCCCCCCCCCTACGTCTATGGCCAAACGACTACGGCCATGCATGATAATGAGTACATCCCCCCCCCCTACGCCTCCTCCCACGAGCAACCGAAAAAGGCGTCTGAAAGAAACCTAGAAAACTCACAGAGGGGTTGATGAGGTAGAAGTTGTCGTTAATGTCGATTTGGCGGGACGTGCTCAACTGGGGCACCTGTTAGAGCAAGAAAAAACAATGCGTGCACATCGTAGAAAAATGAAGACAGTAAAATACACTAGTAGTAAAACCCAACTAGGTGAATTACAAAAAATAATACGCGACTGGAACAAAAAGAACGAAGCAAGGGAGTAAGCCACAGCAGCAGTAGCAAGCAAGTTAACAAGCGATTAATATCAAGCGACCGTAGCAAAACCAGCAAGCTATTGATAAAATAATACCCTCCTATCAATACCAAACAATCAAACAATCAAATCCTCCCCCAACACAACAACAAACAGCGCACGCATTGCCCCAACTTTTTTTTGCTAAGATTTAAGATTATTACAACTGCGGCAGAGCTGTGGGTTCGACCGATTTTTGATTCCCCTATATAAGACGGCCATATCATACGCACCTGTGAAAACTTCTTCGTGGCGAGGGTAGCCTGCATGCCCTTCAGCAGCGAGAGCCAAGTGCTGCCCGAGCTGTCCTTCTGCGGTTGGTTAAAAGGCGGCACAGGTACAGGCAGGACACGCACGGCACGCACGCACGCATGCACGCACGACGACAGCGTAGGACACACAACCAAGATGCGGAGGCGTTTACATGTTTACATGGGTCGAGCAAGAACAGCCGCGGGGTCAAAAACGTAAAATCGCACGTACGTAAAATAGAGCAGCAGTACCAGCAACAGCAGCAGCAGCAGCAGTACTTGAAAAAATAGAAGAAAAAAAAAGACACCTCGGCTTTTGAGATTGGAGAAACCCCCGAAAGTCAGCTTTGCATGTATGCGAGTGACGCACAAACTTGCGTACCTACTCGTACCTGGTACAGAGTGGTGTCAATCAGCACGCCAACATCATCGAGGGTAGCTTGACCACTTCTCCGAGAAAATGGTGTTCCACACTCTGTGCACGAGACGAGTATAACGTAACCCTCCGCCTATGCCAATCAGACTTAATCAACCATTGGCCAACGTTAATGATAGTCCCTTTGCCTCGTACACAAGTAGTAGTGAGTAAACCATTTCCTCTCGAACAGGTGGGGAGCTACAGCGTTAGCTCTACTGGCATCAATCCTCAGCATGCCAGCATCAGCAGGATGGCACCAGCAGCACCGACAGCACTCACCAGGGTGAGCAGCATGGCATTCGTGCAAGCGCCTCCGGCGCCATCGGCGTTGGGCAGACCGAATTTGGACACGTCCTGAACGTCCGCCGAGGTCTGGCTGTCCATGCAGCCCGAGAACATCCTGCCATGTCGCAATACCAGTTCACACAGCGCAAGCAGACAGATAGGCGAGTACGCAGACAAGGACACGCAAGAAAATACAGGCGCGCAAGCAGACACCGACACACAAGCAGACACGAGACAGATACCATTGTAGAGTAATAGGTACCAGTGCGCAACGAGGGAGGGAGGGAGGGAGGGAGGGAGGGAGGGAGGGAGGGAGGGAGGGAGGGAGGGAGGAGGGCGAGGGGGGGAAGTGAGATAAGACACACATACACGAACGGCTGAAAGGCTGGAAGAGAGCTGCAAGAGCAACACTGGCAATCTGACAGTACTCCAACGGGACCGGCACCTCACCTTCCACACTCAACACTGCGGACAGAAATACAACGATCGTTTGTTTCAGCACAAAATCAATACATGACAGTCCTTGGGTACTATTTCAGCAGCTGGACAGGGGACGTTTGAGGCACGCTACTCGGCAGCCTTCGATCCTGCTGGGTAACTAGCTCAGTGGGAGCAAGCTCTACAGGTTTTCCACAGGAAACTGCTATGTTGTTTCGGGGCAGAAGACTTCGAACCGATTCGAGACTGGATTTCTCAAGCTTTTATTAATACCTGTAGTATGAACGGTTTGGTTTCAGCAAGAGTTAGTATGAGAACCAGGGTTTCATTTGAAACTAACAGGATCATCGTCAAGGGGTATTCGTAGTTTAGGGCGAAACCAGCAAGCTTGGGAGCTGTCTTTAGAGCTGTTAAAAACGGCTGATATAAAGCCAAGGGTATTCTACGAGACAGTGGAGACATCAGAGAGCAGATGCCCAAATCAACAGCAGTGATTTAGGTGAGATTTAGGCACTGAGTACAGAGAAATCATGATGGGAGAAGGCTGGGAGGATAATTCTATTAGTAGCAGTGCATACTAAAGAAAGACCAGACAGAAGAATGGACTCCTTCTGTATGTAGACAATGCCGAGAGTAGCGTTGAACAGCCAGCCCGATAGAGCGCATCAGCTCTTCTGTGGTCTTGCAGTTCTAGAGACTTGGAGCGAGTAAAGGACTAGCTCCGTACATAGCATGTTGTGACAGCGAGGCGAGAGAGGAGCACTCCCCTGACAGAGCCAGTCGCGCCATCCCTCCTCTTCCCTCACGACAGACCCCACTAAAACGACCTTTCAATCGATTCCTTGAGCCAAGCCACTGCATCGACACAACGGACAAAACCATCAGCATCCCGCATCTTCAGCGAAGACAGCTCCGTATCCAGTTCCATCCGGGCGGCGTCTTCGGCATTCGCTCCGTGTCCTTCCTCGGCTTGTACGGGTTCCGGCTAATGTACTGGTGACCACAAAGTTGGGGGGGAAAAGGGTTCGGTCGACGAGAAATCCAAGCCCTCGAGCGCGCGCGTACCCGGTCCAAAACTACAGTAGGACGGAACTCATCGAGTCGGGCGCGGCCGTCACCGCCGCCCTCGCCTTCCGCCGTCGTCACGAATGTTTTAGCTACAGTAGCTCGGGACCGCGTGGGATTAGCCCCCGCGAAGTACCCGGGGAGGGAGGGAGGAGGAGGCCCCTCGGCCAGGAAGAGTAACCTGACGGTCGGCAGTCAAGTCGCTCGCCTCAAATCGGTACGTGGCCCGGTCAAACATGTCATTGCCAACCTGTCTCGCCGCGTTGCCCCGACCGCAATCGCCTCCGCTGATAAGACACTCACGCCCCCCCGCCGGTGGCTTTGCCCCTCTCCAAGGGAAAGGTAAGGGCAAGCCTTTCGGAGGCCGCCGTCTCGCTCAGTCGCAGTTCTGTAGAGTAAGCCAGGTAGAGCCAGTCGGTCACCCCTGCCTCCGTTCGTCGCACGTCACGTCACCCACCGTTCACTCTTCCGTCTGAAATCGAGCCACCTAAGAATGCATGCCCCGGTAGCTAAATTCGACCGCTGTCCCACTCGTTGGTCATATACCGCAATTGTAGCCATCAAATCCACGCCGACTTCTTCGACGGTAGTGTCGCCGCAGGCCGCGAGCGCGGGAGCAGCCGATTGCACGCCGGCTGTTGCGTCCCCTCCGGCGGGGAAGGGGCCCGCGCATAGCACGGTGGCGGCAGCGGGCTCTGAGCGCGCCGTGGGCCCCGGGCGGGTGTCGGGGTGAGTTCGGGTGACCGACCGGCAGAACCCTGCCGTTCAGGATCAGCTCGTACGCACTGTTCGTTCGGTGTTGGAGGTTCTGTCTGACTTTTGAACATAAATGCCGAGTGATTGGGGTGTAGCACTGTGCGATTCTGGAGTGTGCACGGACACTATGGCTAGCGCTCTGCCTCGTCAGGAAGTTCCACCCGCTGTAGCGCGCGGTGCGGCCAGGAAGCTGTCCGCAGGGTCCCACGAGTCGTCCAAACGGAGGTGCAGGCTGCTGCTGCTGCACGGAAAGCCGCCACAGTGGAAGCGGACGAGCATTGGATTGGTCCTTGTCAGGGTCCATTTCACCGGCCCTGTCTCGCGTCGACCCATCGTCCCCTCGCCTCGACCCCGCCCCGCCAAGCCCCCCCGGCTCGGCTCCCCCATGCGTGATACGCGCCCTGTTCCCGCGTCACGAAACAAGTTTTCGCTTTTGGCCTTGCCTGGCCAACAGATTACCACGGAAATCGTGGAAGATGCGGCACGCACCAAACACATGAAGAAAGAAGCCTCTACGACCTTCGAAAGCGTCCACGCGGCTGAGGTTCGGAACCACGCCACCCCACGACCGCTGCCATCGCCCTCCGGGCGAGGCACTAGGAAGAATAACGGCCACAGCGCGACGCGACGCCTAAAAGAGGAAGAACATGTCTCAAAACAGACACAACCTTGTTCAGAAGGAGGACCGAACGGCCCAACCGAACGCGCGCAAATAACGAGATGAACTTGCACGACTGGTGATGGGAGTGTTGCGCCACGAGTGCTCGCCACGAGGCCCACAGGCCACGGGGGTATGGGGTACATGAGATGGCATTGGGAGAACGTGATGATGGAGCATGTGTAGAAGTCCACAGGACTCGCCTGCGGCAGAAGGCACGCGCCATGGCCATGGCCTCAAAAGGAGGCCCGCCATGAACAAAGCAGGGGGTCGGACGGGACTCTGGTGATATGTTTCCAGCAAACGTGCCAAAAAGATGTTCAAACGTAGGAACTCTCCGTCGAGCCGCGACGGCGAAAAAAAGACCTCTAGATTGGTCCCGAGGGTGCCACTTGGACGGCTCTGAGGCATACCTTGCGCTGTATTTCGCGTGTGAAGCTAATCTCTGCTGTGTCAAGAGCACTCGCTGCCCCTGTGGCGGTGCCTCTGTCCTCCCTATTAACAGAGTCAACCAGTACAGTTAGGGTGAAAATGACGTTTATTCCGCCGCAAATGTCATGCCTCGTATTTTTCGTACAGACCAGGACAACCAAGAAATGTATGTATCCCGGAAATCGTTCTATCCAGAAAATCTCGACTAAACAATACATTCAGGTTGATCGACGATTGCTCGGGATGTGGGTGGATTTTCCTCTTGATACTTCGTGGTCATGCGCGGATGGTTGCCGTGGGTGAAGTACTCGCACTAAAAACAGTTGTTTTTTTTCAAACATAAACCGTTCTTTCTACCCAACTAACCAGTACACCCAGTGTCCGTCCTGATTCCTTATCCTATTAATAGGGAGATACTGATTCTGTATTATGTAGTCACAAATTGTGGGACAGAGAAAAACATGAAACAAAAATTAATCGCAAATGAATAGATAATGCAAGTAAAGTGGCAACGTACCAGATACGAGAACACAGCAAAACATGCCAGACCAGCACACAAGAACAAGACAATAACAGATAAAGAAGCATGAAACGAACGACTCCGAACGACCACCAACAATCTCGTTCCGTTCAATCAGTCGAAAACCAGTTGACTGAATACTACTGCTGTTAATAAACACGCCCCAAGTACAGCAGTCACTCTCATTCTCTGTGGGCAGGCAGTGTGCGCAACTATTATTAATAATCGCAACTATTATTACTACTAATAATAGTTTTTTGCTAGCTGCGGGTTACAAACTCACAGCTGTGTATTTTTACCAACCACCAAGCTCCAAGCTCAAGAAAGAATACGAACACGCTGTTACACAAAGCAAAGCAAGAACATGCCGCAGAATACTCAGAACACGCATTTATTTGGTACTGCTTGTACCTTGTACACCAGCACTCGTATTGATTTGAGATTTGTTTTCGGGCTGCAGGCATGTTTACTTTAGCACCAGGTAGAGACGTGAGCAGACACCTCAAGTATCAGTATATCATGCCCTACCCGCCCAGAATCCACCGCACGGAACATCCTGGTACAAAAACGCAAGATCTACTATCTACTACGATCTACTACTATATGAATACGTACTCAAAGCAGTCAGTACTGCTGTAGATCTCAACCGGGTGCAAGGAGCGACGACCAGTCGCGTCATCTTCGTGACCATGTCCGGTGGCAGGGAGGCAGGGAGGCAGGGAGACAGGGAGAACAAAAAATCATGCCCGCCGGAAATAACTGGAACCAATATCTACCAGGTACCACGAGCAGCAGCAGAAAAATATATATATATTACAGGTGGTGGTGGAAGACCTTAAAGTGTCTCAAGCTGCAAGGGATCGACGGAATGTTCCCCACTATTATTAGTAAGAACGCAGTCAGTAGCCGAACACTAATGGGGAACATTCCGTCGATCCCTTGTGGCTTGAGCTACTATCTGCGTTCTTACTATTAATAGTAGCAGTGGCTCACTGAAGCTAAGAAAAGCAGGGGTGATATCGGGGGGTCGACGAAGCGGCGGACGGGTTCATGGACAAGTGGTACAGGGAGGAGGCGGAGAAGAGACACCTTGCGCCACGCAAAGGAAAGCAGACAGCGCTAAGAGAGGCGACGAAGAGAAACGGGCGCTGGCCGGTACTCTGATACTGCTTTGTAGATGACATTAGGATCAGTTATGCAGGGTCAACATTTTTTTGTTTTGATATTGCTTTGCCACGTACCTACCACAGGTACCGGGTGAGCTTTATTTTTCCAATTAACAGGAGGGGTGGGCGCGACAACTGCTTCAGCTGTTTAAGTGAATGAGAAGGCGATCGCAGACCGTGCAGCAAAATTTCAGTTCGATCAGCAGATGGAATCTATGCTGTTGCTGCTGCCTCGAGAATCCATAACTACATCTCATGCCGGAACCAGGTACCAGTACCTGCGCAGTACGAGTACGTACGAAGGTCTCATGTACCATGTATGATACGAAACACTTAAAATTAATATTAATCATAGTGCCGGCGTCCCCGGTGGCTTGGTAGGTGGTCCGCGTGCCTATCAAGATCAATTTCGTGGGTTCAAATCTCACCGAGTGCATGCTCGTGCGTAGGGACTTTCTTGCGCAAAAGATTGATAAGCGGAAAGCGCGAGAGCGTGAGTTAGCTACATTCGATGAAAATCGACGAGCAGTGGGAATGCTGAACCCTATGCCCGACAAAAAAAAAGGCACGTACTGGGGGGGAGAAGGGACGACACCTGTGACCACGGCTTGTCGACAGAAGATCGTCGAGGGTAAAACCTAAACCTCCTACGAGTTAGGCTGGAAAGTAAAAGTGATGAAAAAATAAATAAAAAAAATAGGGAGGGATCACGGTAATAAACTGCTGCTGTGCTGTATGTACCTCGTACTCTCTCTGGTCGTCCTCAGGTAGCCATGAGACACGAGTGCCCTTACCAGACTGTTATTAATACTCGCATCATAATTACCAACTACAGTACCTGCGACGTCCTGATATGTAGATGCCAGGGTGTGGTAGGTAATGTATCATTGTACATACTGCTATAGCTCATGGATACCGTTCTCTCGGTTTAGCAAGCTCGCATCTTCCGCGAAAAACTATTTTCGTCGTACGCCCTACGCGTGGCATATCGTGTGGCATGTCAATACTTGCAATACTGTAAGCAAGATGATTCACTTCGTTGTCCCCCATCGTACCAGGATCACGATAAAAAGTAAAAAGCTCAGGTTCTCATAGGCAAGATTACAAGTACTACGTACTCTGAACGGAAAAGCCGCAAAACAGGATACCTACGGGGGCATCACCCCTCCTCCCTACTCGACTACGGCTGCCTCCGCCGTGTCGGTACGCTGCTGACTGATCGCATGTTTCGACCAATTTCATGACAGATGGCTCGTGGGTCGTGACTGCTGATCTGCTGCACCAGCTTTACATATAGCAGTAGGTTCCAGTACAATTGTACGAGAGATTTCTGATACGATTCACCGCGATCTCGCAGCAGCAACAATCGAAATGAGAAGTGGATCAACTTTCATATCGAATTGGGGTAACAAGAGAGCTGTGGTACATATATTGCTGTATCAACCAAGGCGAGCTGATGCCGAGAGCAAGCAAACGCGCGACACCACATCGCAACAGAGAGCGGAGGCCGATATCCTCCTCCCCCTCTCCCTACTGACTCTAGAATAACTGTCAACGGCCACGGCAAGGGAAGGGGTGTGCGGTAGCAGGTAGATCATCATGATTTGGCGATGGACGCCCGCCTTCGCTTCAAGGAAGACAGGCACACAATGTCTTCCCTTCCCATACGTCGTACTCGAATGTACATATCAAACGGGTCACGTCGCAAAGGGTCCCTAATCATCAGCACAGAGGCAGCAAGCTCACGCGTGCTAGCCTGCTGTATCAAAGCACGTACCTGACATCGGCCCTGATGCTCTCCGCCACCTTTGCCGCGTAAGCCTCGGAGTCCTCGGGAGCCCGGCTGTCAGCACCGCCATCGTCCTTCCCTCCCTTCATAGCATCTGTGACGGCTTCCTTCGCCATCTTCGTGCAGCTAGACTTAAGCGAGTCCAATAAGCCCATGATTACCTCGGTTTGGTGGGTAACGATGCGTTGATCGCACTTGCTAGCTGCTAGTTGCCGGACTCGCGATGCTGGTCGTGAGTTTACGGGAGGTGAGACGAGTTCAACTATCAGGATGTGCAGGATGTGGAATGTATATGGAAGGATTGATTTGAGCGATGTGCGGAATCGTGGAAAACTGAAGAGGCGTTATGCATTCCATGAATTTTGAATTTTCAATTCCAACAAAACGAGAACGACGAAAAATTAATTCTAGCGGCAAACAAGTCGAGTTCGAGGTGTGACGTCACGTGACGGACTGCCGTCGGACGAGACAGGCAGGCATGATCGTGGTGGTGGACTCTCGGCGCCCGTCTTCTCTCGGTGTGGACACCAATCTTCGATTGGAAGCTTTTGTAGGTGAACAAGCTCAATCACCCTCTCTTCGTGTGGGGCGCGTGCTGTTACTGCGTTCCTGCAGTGTAAAATATCATGGACCTGGAGAAGGGTATAGAAGAAAGAAAATCGTTCTTTCATTGATGGGATCGCATTTATTTTTTGAGACATGTCCATCACAAGCACAGGAGTCAGTGTGAAACATGCCAAACATCAATGACACATCCGTACACTATCACACCGTGCGGATTCAACAGGTGGGCCGCCGAATGAATGCAGGTCAAGCCCTGAAAAAAAGCTGAGCCCAAGGGCAATGCGCGGGCCAGATCATCCTCCCCACCGCCATTGCCTCGAACCTCGAAACCACCAGGCCTCATGATTCTCTTTCGTGCACACATTTATTTGATGAACAGAAAACTCCCGGAGTCTTATGAGGCAGTGCTGCGTTCTGGGCCGGGCGGGCCATGTTGAGGCGCCGAGCGGTCTGATCGTCCCCACATGCACGCAGGGGAAGATGGTGCAAGTCGTGTGCCGAGGGCGGCCTGTAACGGCCGCAGACGTGTCATGCTCCAGACTGGTGCGCAGAGATGTGTAGATTCCATCTACTCTGTTGTACTGCTGTGGTAATAGTTGTATGTGCATGCAGTGTCTATTTTTGCACAGTTATGTATGTTGACCTCTTGCGGTTCAACTTATAATATAACATAACATGCGCACAATTGTACCAGTACATATCATACGTACGTGCGGAAGGCCCACCGCCCACCGCCCCATGCATGTATGTGCAATCAATCTTCACGGCAGCAGGTGGATGTTCATGAGACCGTGAACGGCGACGGCTTCGGATGGAACTTTCTCGTCGATGCCACCCTTACCGCCACCAGGATCCGGACTCAGGCCCTCGAGAAGGTACGCTCGGTATATTATTGCGCTGCTTGCTGCCGATCTTGACCTGCGAGTACCCTTCTTTTCTTCTTTTCTTCTTGTTGTTTGTCCCACACCTCCTTTTGGCAAGAGCAGTCATCCTCTCTCTCTGCGTTGTGTTTTTGTGGGGGGCAAGACCGCTTCATGTGCACATGCGTGCGGGCAACCTATCTATTCTATGTATGCATGAGCTAAGAAATATGCACAGTATATAATATACCAGTACGTAGCAACTCCATGCGTAGATTGAATCGGCAGCGATATTTATATGGAGCGTGGCCATCTCCGAGGATATATATATGCCATGTACTCGCATTGAAGCTCTTCTACGTAGTGGTACACAACAGTAAGAAGAGCATGGATGTTCAAATCTGTCTCAGGAGTGTCGCCCCATATCTACAGTATTAATAGTAGCTCCTATATCCAGACCTGGTGCTGTCTGTGTGTGTTCTTCACACAAAACCGTTCTTTCTACCCGTCGACATCCAGCACAACCAGTGTCCGTGCGGATTCTTCGATCCTAGAGAGATACAAGCTTTGCTGTGGTCACTAAAAATTACGACACGGAGATACTACATTGTTATGCAGTAAGCAGAGTATATAGTCCATGCCATGCCATGTCCTCGTACTGGATACGTCAGGCACGACATACACATTATATCTATGAAAGAGAGAAAAACCGTGCCAGGTACCCTCAAGTGTAGTATAGTACCCTACATCACCAACTCGACCTACTGCTGCTATAGATATACCCGATACGTACTGCCGTACCGGGACTATATACCTGGCACCTGGTAGCGATACACCTCTAGAGCCCACGTTTGCCTCCGGCGATTTCTGATTCAGGAGATATCAAAACAGTTCGGTTGTTGTGGATAGGTTCGGTCTCGTGTATTGTTTATCCTGGCGCACCAACATGACAAGACGTGGTGGTGTCCGGTCGACCTCTTTTGCTACTTCCTGATCAGTCGCATGAAGTCGTGGGCACCCCCCCCCCCCCCCCCCCCGTCCCGAAAGAGATGCGTGCTCAATGTTAAAACATCTAAGGCAAGCACCAAATGAGCCCGACCTCCCCCCCCTCCCCCGCATACATGATCAAGTAATATACTCTAAATATAGGATAAGCCGGCGGTAATGGCTGACAGTGGGTGACAAATGAATGCACCCCATGCACGACAGTAACGAGTCACGATATACATCGATGCCGAGCAACTGAAAGCGTGCGCTCTTATGCAGTCAGCATATCGACAAAGGCATGCTGCAGAGCTCTTCTCCCTCGATGCTCACACTACAGCATGTATTCTGCCAGATAATGGTCCTGACAACCAATCTCGTCCTGGGCGGTGAACAGCTGGAGCAAGGGGCAGCGCACTTTTTCTCGGAGACTTCAAGGGCCGCTGAGGGCCAGGTAGGTCTGCGTGCGGTGTTATTGAAGAAAGCTGCTCCTTCCGCGCGTGCACTAGGGCCTTCCTGAAACTCGTTCCGTGTAATCGACTATTAATATCTCGGTGTGCTAATCGACTACGTACTGCTATGGATGGTCCTATATTTATACCTTGCTCACATTGCCGTGTGTCTGAAACACACGGCGCGTGGACAATGTGGGGCCACACGCGCATATCTCGGGAACAAAAAGGAGCACCTACGAGCTCTTTAGAATTGCGCGACAATCGACCGTCGCGGAAGGTGGATATATACGATGTGCTCCGTCCGACAAACGACGTTTACACAATGTTTCTCGGTACCACTCGCCTCCGCGTTGTTGCGCTTATCCGAATTGGCACGCGCCTTCTGCAGCACCTCGTTGGTGGTGTCACCGCAACATGTATATCGCTACACCCCCGCGTGCATGCGTACTTGTCGCTTCATCTCCGCGCGTATGCCGCGTGTGTACGCCTCATCGCCCATTTGCAGACGCGGACAGCTTGCATCTCGCTAGTCTTCGTTGAGGTTACCGGATCATCCACGGGCGCGTCGGACTCGCTTGCAGCGTGGGAAAAGCTGCAACGTCTTCGAGACGAGAGCGGGGGCGGGCGTCATGTTCTAGTGAGTCAGCCAATGAAAGGCAGTCGTGTCTACGGCGCCTTCTGTGTCTCCCGAGAGTTTCGCCGGGGATATTCTCCATGGGGGCGCCTTTTACAATTCAATTATTTTTGAGAAAAATAGAGCCGGTCGTACCAGGAGGTGCTAAACCGGATACCGTGCTTAATGTACGATCGAGTTTGTGCCCACACGACCGGTTGAGCGAGCACGACCTCAACTTGAATCGATCTTTGCGCCTCAGCTTGATGTCGATGGGAACATTGAGAAGGCTTGCCACCGGGCTTATACACGAGAAAGTCCTGGCAAGGGGAACTTAAAGCAAGGAATTGCAGGCCAGGCTGCTTTTCGGCAGCGTCGCCGCTTCTACGGAAGCACAGAGGCGGTGCTTAGTTAGTTCGTGTTGGGTGGATTCGTTTTGTATTTCTGTTTGTACTCTGAGTAGCGTACCACCGCTATTCTCCGTTTCTCTGTTTTTTCCCAGGACCTGATCGACAATACGCCAGCGATGTTCGACTCCCAACTCCGCTGCTGGTTGAGAGATTCCTCCCTTCGGCGGCATTGCGCTATTCGTCTTCCCGCAACGGAAACATTCAGCGGCGTTAATATCGAGGTATAGCCGAAGGCAAAGCGGCACAGCATGGCTCTAGGGTTTCTATGGTACGACTTAGGCCGCACCGTACATAGTTGGCGTTCAATCAGTCGGTTCAACACAATTATGAAAATGTGCGTCATGAGGCATGTTTTTTATGTTTGCGGTAGGCGGAGGTGAGTCGCCTGGGGGTTCCAGCAGCCTAAATCTGCTCATTTCGCCTCGGCGTCACCACCGCTTCTGGTGACGAGTCAAGGGAACGAAAGGTTTCGCATTAGCTTGGTGTGTCGGGTATCGCATCACACCCTAGAGATGACTCCGGCATCTTTTCCCCCCTTTCAATGGCTTGGCTTCGCCTGCGACTTTGGGACAGGTGGAGATCACGCCATACCTTCTGAATCAAGGTCGACCCATGCCACACGGTTCCGTGCCCGCACTACACGAAGGGTGCGTTCGTGTATTGGGGGGGGGGGGGGGGGGGGGGGGGGGGGGGGGGGGGGGGAGGGGGTGATATGGTTTAGTGGTATAGGCCAATACTGTAGCACGAAGACCATGTTCGGTGCCGTGGTAAAACCTACCAGGTAGGTAGTTCGAATTTGAAGAGTCCTGCGAGGTCGGCACTGGTTTCTCCTTGGTGAGTGTGCCGTGTCGTTTGCGATAAATCGGTCCGTGTTAACTATTTCAGTGTGACTGCTAGCATCCCGCATCGTATCGCACATCGAGATTGCTCGACCAAAAAGAGCCAAGAACCAACCGTGCTCCTTCCTACCCCAGCTGAACGTTGCATAGCGACCGTAGCATTCCCATGAAGTACACCCACCATGGATCATTGAAGAATCTATATAGTGCCATACCTGATACAACTTACCCCAGTCTTGCGTGTATGACGACGTCGCCAAGTTTCCCTCCTCGGAGCGAACCCTATCCAAGCTACCATTCAGCTAGTGTATGTGCAAGCTCCAAACCAATCAAGAAGACGGCAAACATTTTCCCGCCGAGAAGCATCCGCCTTCCCAACACATCAATACCGATACCTCAACCCTCTCAAACGTGACGTCTTTGAGCGTGTCGCTCTCGACTCCTCGGTCGACCTACGTTGATGTTTTCTCCTTCTCTGCCCGCATGCCACCGCGTGTTCTCCAGGTTCTCAAAGATGACGCTGTTGCAGGTGAGTGAGGCAGGCAGGCAAGCAGGCGCAAGCAGGTGTAGTACCCGTTGTAGTTGTTACCTGGAACACATTGCTGTGGCCAGTTAGCACAGAGGAGGCCGTCACCACAGCATACACGAACACACGAACAAATAATGCGTTGACGGTATCTACAGCACCTGCTCGGAGAACCCGAGTGCGTCATGCTCTATTACGGGGGGCCATAGTAAATAGGACCTACGGTACAACAAAAACCTATATATTTACCTATTTTTACTATCAATATTTGGTCCTATTTACTATGCCCCCCCCGTAATAGGACGCTACAAATCTTGGCACTGCTGCTACAGCTGCTGCTTCTGCTGCTGCTTTTGAAAGCGTCGGCTCTAAACATGGATTTTTTTTTCAAGTTGACATGCGCGCTTCACGCACATCCATCAAGTAACTGCCGATGGACAATGCAATCACCATCCAAAGGGAGATGGCAAGATTATTGCCTGCAGGTAATTTCGACCGAGCAGAAACCTTGAGGGTTAACGTTGAGGGTTGACGCATGCCACGGCAGGGGTGGGTGAGCATGCAAAAGTTCTGAGAATTTTCTGAGGCTCCAAGCTTGAGCCGAGCTCTATGCTATTAGTAAGTCACCCGAAAACGGCTTCAAGAAAAAATGTGGTACGCTTTAGCCCCACGATGAGGAATCCCATGGCCCAGGGTGTATGTCCACATATATATTTTTTGTACAACAAATTATATTGGGCATGCCTTACAGCCTTGTAAGGCATGGCTTATTGGGTGTGTAGTTCCTCAGTTAAGAAGCCTCATCAGTTCCAGTGGCAACTTGGCGAAAATGTGGAATCATCCTATCGTATGTAGCTAGCAGCCATTGTCTAGGAGTGGTTAGTCAGTCCAACCTGATGCTGCTTTTGTTCTACCCTGGCAACGTTTATTGTTCTCAAGGGGGTGTGGCTGGACACGATGGACCAAGGACTGTGCCGTGGCGATCCATTGCTCTGCATCCCCTCTCAGCGCCGCGGGTCGCCACATCAGTTCCAAGCAAACAGGTGTCAAACCCCAACAACAACTACGATGACTGTACCGTCTACATCTGCACTCAAAATGGGTGGGACAGTGCCAAAGCAATTTTTGTGTACCTTTGTACCTGGTAAATATGCAAAGACTTTTACTACGCAAGGTTCCTATTACGGGGGGGGCATAGTAAATAGGACCTACGGTACACACAACAACCTACATATTTACCTATTTTTACTAACAATATTTGGTCCTATTTACTATGGCCCCACGCAATAAGTTCCACCGTTGGAGGGTCGTGAACCCACAGGACTGTTTATTGGCGTCGACGACAGGAGTACATTTTTTGGCCTGACATGACATTGCTCGGAAAGTTTGCTCCTAGGCAGCCACGCGAATCACGGGAGAAAAAAGGGCACGGCTGGTCAACTACTGGCTGCTTGTTATATAAGAATATTGTTTCCCCGACAGACTATTTTCATACTGCGATATGGGCTCTTCTTGACGCCAAGGAAACTCATTGCAGGGAGCACCGCTGACTCCAGGGCATTGGTGATGTTGCAGGGCATGGCCGATGGCACAATTTTGCTGGCAGCACCAGGTGCCTACCAAGCAGAAAGTCCGACTCACATCTCATCTCCTTGCACGGTTTCGTAATTTTCGTACACCAGAAAGCTGTTTGGTGCCGTATGCGCGGAGCTAAACGACCGCGATATGGGCCTCCTTTTCGCCGTCCGACAGTCGACAACATCCCTTGAGGGTGGGCGCGGAACAGGGTTCAAGAAATAACGGGTACTGATAGAAAAACAGAGCACTTTCGAAAATCAAAACAGGAACAATATTGATGTTTCGTTGTCAAAACATGTTGGAGTACTTGATTGACCCGCTCCTCCTGCCTTCCCATGCTTTTCTTCAGCTACAGCTGCACGGTACTAGTTGCTAGGCAAACACAGCAAGAGCAGCCTCCGACAGTGTATCAACTAGCTGAACGTTTTTTCAGGCTCAGGCGCCCGCCTGCAATGACAGTACTGCCAGATACCGAAGCCGTGCTTTGTCCGTGGCCTCCGTATTGGGACACGTTTTTGGTGCGGGCATCTAAAAAATTACGCTCGACCGGCCGCGCGGATATCTTTGGACAACGTGAGAAAGCTCACGCTTTTTTAAACCGCCAAAACCCTTTGCGTCGTGACGGATGCCTCCCTTCGGTTCGGTAGGAACGGTGGCTGCTGCTACCGCAGGCCCCCCCCACAACAGACGCTACCCCCCACTCCCCCCGAGGGGGCATTGTCAAGCCAGGGAGTCGATGCCGGCGGTGCGCTCATCGACAGGGGTTTGCTGGTTCGTGTGGCAATGAAGGAGGATGTCCTGGACGAGGGACCAGCCGCAAACCTCAACAGCGCCGAATCCGCAGAGTGTTGCGTTGAAAGAGCCGCTGCTTGCGCCAGGTATATATATATATATATATGTATTTACTAATTACTACGGGATATGTGGCCCCATTTAGAATTAAATTGCTTGGGGAAAAACTAGAAAAGTGGGCATCAAAACCCCACTATTTTTCCCTGTGGTTAGGTGGGCACCAGAGCAAACCAAATGTAAGTATTATGCATATGCACGAACAACTAGTTGTGCCGGGTGTTTCGGCGCACTGATAATGTTTGTCGACGGTATTAGAATATGCACCATTCCGATGTGACCGTGCATGGGAGAAAAAGAGGCACGCAGAGGCGGGATGAGCTGAACAATAGTGCCACAATAGTGAGAGCATCAACGGGAAGCACGAGACGGTAGTGACAAAGGAGACGTTAGGCTCCGGTCGAGGATCCGAAGGAAGGGAAGATGGGTTATCATTGCACCACGGGCGTTCACGGCAGTGGTGAGACGGAGTTCTCTGCGGGGTACCTAATATTCAGGAAACACGTCTACCACGCTGCAAAAGGGCGGGCGCTATATGCAACCTGGGGGTGCACGTTCGAGACTGCAGCCTGCACAGTATAAATATAGCCCTAACTCTAACCCTATACCAGGTATGTAATGGTGCTGGTCTCAGTGTTGGCCAACTTCATCAACCCGTGACCCTGACGCCCCCCCCCCCCCCCCCACAATCGGCCAACACAACAGTAGAACGAGTATATATTACTGCGCAGGCTATATATTGGCCTCGAACGTGCGTCTGCAGGGTGCATGCATTCAACGCGCATCTTGCGAAAGGGAGACGCACAAGAGGCATCGCCGCGACGCCTACCATCGCTGCACAACAATACTGTGGTGCCTTGTGGATTCCCGGTATCTTAAATACGCATAAAGAAGAAAGGCAGCCCGTTGGCTTTTACCATATATATGCGCGAGCGTGTCCCCAACTCCTCGTCAGGGAAGCCCTACAGTGTAGACTAGATAAAGCTCTACGTACGCGGTTGGTTCTGTATATGCTTCGATCGGTCGCCTTTTGTGGTTCCCATTGCGACACAAGCGGGACGAGCTCATGAAATGACGGGATAAATAAAAGCCATCCGAAAGTATCTGTCCGCGCGGCATGCACTTGTCACCCGTATCGCAGCATCGAGGTCCTGGAGAAGGGCACGTACAACCCGCTGCGACACTCGAGCGGGTTGTTCCAGTGTTTGGCGTCTCTTCAGAAGGTGCGTGTGGTGTTGTCGCTCTACGTGACGACGACCCAAGTGCCGAGGTGGGCAATAGAAGACTCGTCAGGTACCAGAGTTCGCGCGCCGTAAATACCACTCTCCGCCGGAAAATAAAGACCGTTTAGACATTAGTTTGACTATTACGGGGGACGATAGTAAATAGGACCAAAATATTGTTCGTAAAAATAGTTAAATATATAGGTGGTTTTTATGTACACCGTAGGTCCTACTAACTATGGACCCCCGTAATACTAGGCGGTCCTTGTATTCGCTATTCACGCACACAGAGAGGTAAGGTACCTCCGTACACGTCCCAGAGGGTGGGCGGGTGGGGAGTCGGTGCTACCGGTAACAAGGGGGTTACTAGGTTACTAGGTCCCGTCCAAAAATCGACTGTCAAGAGGTGTGTTAACTGACCTGTGTTCGTCCTGGAGTGGAAGCGCGCAGCATATTTATTATTACCCTGGTAGCTGTTGGGGTCTGTTTAGGCACCATTTTTTTTTTAAAGCCCACGTCGGAGGTATGTGCATGTTTTTTGGTGCGCTTGCTTGCATTACAGAAAGCGCTCGTGGCACTCTCTCCTTGCTTATTCATACCTGGGACTGTTGACGAGTCAGGTCAAAACCTCGCGGGTTAGTTCGGGTCGGGTCGGGTAACGGTATGACCGGACCCGATTCGTGATCGTTTCAGAACCTCTTGACCCGACCCGACCTAACCCGACCGGCGAGATTCTGAAGACCTTCTGATCCCGACCCGCGGGTCAGGTCCTTCATGATCCGCGAAGAGCGCTGTTGATAACGATCCCCGTCTTGACCATAGACCTGCTTTCGTCGAGCTCCGCGCCAATGCCATGCTTTGCAAATACATGCCCGTTTTGTGGGCCTGTCTCCCTGCCAGGAGAAACAGCAAGAGAGACCATCGTTGTTTCCGCCATCGGCATCGTCGTCTACACCGTTCAAGGGCTCCAGTGTAGTAGCGCGTGGTGCATCAGCACGTGGCAGGGACGCCGCCGGTGTGCCTCAACAGCTGCCCAAGAAGAAGGCTGTCCACTTGCGGTACTCAGAGCCTTTGGTACACCATCAGCAACAGCACCCACACCATGGAGTAGGAGGCCCTCCACACGGAAACGGCAGGGTCTCGAAAGGGGCCGCAAGCGGGAGATCGAAAAGCAGCAGCAATGTTCTCCGTGAGGGGAAGAAGACGGGTAGGAGAGAGAAGGAGGCCCCACGTCGTCGCGGTAGCAGCGGCAGCGTTGGTATGGGGCGCCGAGAAGAGGATGAGTCTATGGTGCTCTGAGCAGGGGGGGGGGGGGGGCGGCGGCGGGGTACTCATTTTATCATGCATGGCCGTAGTCGTATGACCGGGGGGTGTATGTCCCATTAGGCTGTAGGAGGGTATGCTTGTATCCTGTTACCCGGTACGTATGCATGTTTACCAGGGATGTATGTACCTGGTACGTACATATTCTGTGTCTAGACGAGGTGAAAACACTTGTTTTAGCAAATTAGTAGGTGTTGTTGTGTTGCGCTTTTCCCCCAATTGTATGTGCGGGGCGGATATCATTGACACTGCAGATGTAGACGAGGTTGCTTTTACGCTTGTGAGCCTATCAAGGTGTTGTTGAGTTGCGCCCTTTCCGCTCTTGCATGCGCGGGGCGGACATCATTGATACTACTGCTGCAGTGTACAGTACGTGGATATATTTAGATGGTCGACGTTGATGTGCACGTGAAGTGATCACTTTGCCGTGATTGTACGACTACTTGCACCCAAGCGTCCAACGCTCGGGCGAGACTGACCCGCGGGAAGAAGCCGACCGATGACATCGATTAGTTCGCTTGTTGCACTCGTGACAATATACGTACTCCTATAGGTCGTGAATCGTCCATCATCGAGAGGTATGTTTTCTACCTAAAAACACCCAGCACACCCGGTGGCCGTACTGCTTCTTGGGCCTCGAGAGATACCAGGTATTATACAAGTTCTGTAGCCACCTTGACCCCCGCGATGCGCACAAGAGCCTGCTCTATGTGCGTCTGCAGACTACTACGTAGGTATGAGAGAGCAAAAACAAAACTTGTCGCCGCGCACATACAAGCTACAATTGCAATGCGTGCGCGATGGATAAATCCTCGAGATCGAAGGCAGAAATCGTTTGTGTACGCAGAACACCACCCCTCACCTTTGAAATTATCGTAAAGAAACGTAAAGGGATCTATTACACCTGGTACAAAAGCCATGGGTTGTAAAAAATATCCCAACGTGAAGGTGATGGGTAGTACCTGATACCGGTGTATGATATTAATAGATACACACGAGTAGTCTACGCATGCATGCAATCAGAACGTCAGCAGGAGACCCGCGAAGGAAAGTAAAGGTATGGTTATCCGAGGTGTGCTTATAGTTGTTCGGCGTCTTCGCGCAATCCTGAGTCTGTCTGCTTTGCGTGTCTGCTTGCTGCTGCTGCAACAACAGCAGTTTTTTTTTTCCTGAAAAATCTGCAAAAGGATCTCATTCTGCCAAAATAAATATAGAAACACGGTTCCCCCACTGCTGCGAGTATAATCACAAAGGCTACGAACAGATTGTGGCTCTATGTCTGTTCTGTCTTCCTTCCGCAGAGCACGGAGTCACCTTCTCTCTCTATATATATACGGTACTGGTACACGGTTTGTTCCACGGAGGACGGACACTGGGTGTACTGATGACGCTGGGTAGATAGGACACAAACACACAGAAGTAGTAGCTACTCATGCTGTACTGGTACGACATGTATGTAGCACCTACTCGTATACCGGTGTACGAGTATTTTTCCCGTAAAAGAAAAGAAAAAGAAATGACATATTAAACGAGCTTCCTCGGCATGACATTTGATACGTATTCTTGGCATCATATCCTGCTCTTGAAAAACACAGACAGCACAGCAGTACGGACACACCTGTAACAAATACCAGGTACTGGATTTTGTCGTGTGTATCCTGGTATTTCCACCTCGAAATCCGGCATAATAACTTGAAGACGAAAAATATGTACTTTTTTTTTTTTTTTTCTTCTTCATTACTTCTACTTTCCAGCCCGCTCGTAGGAGGTTTTTTTTTTTCTTCTTCATTACTTCTACTTTCCAAGCCGTGGTCACAGGTGTCTTCCCTTCTCCCCCCCAGTACTACTGCTGTGTGACCACAGAAGTTATTGCTTGTATTCGTATCGGATCTCTCGGGAATTCAGGAATCGGCACAGACACTGACTGTTTGTGCTGGATGTCGACGGGTGGAAAGAACAAGACGACAACGCAAGGCAGTATTTATTTATTTTCCGGATTCGGGGAGAACAAATGATCATCGATCTTTTCTTCTTTCTTCTGTATTTTATGTTGCCGTTCATATTTTTTCGCGAGATTTTTGTTCCTCAAGGCAGCCTACTGTTTTATCATGGCACATCACCTGGTATAACCTCGCCTCTAGGTGCTCCCCGTGCAAGTCCCAAACCCCACCCACCACGGTCATCCACAGCAGCCGCCGTCCCGCATTCCCGTCACAGCAGTTCTACTATATCGTGCCCTGCTCGCGATGGCTCGGACTTCATGACATGGGACTGCTGCGATGGGAAAATAATCAGAAAAATTCAAAACAAATGCGGCGCAATTACATGCGGAATGCCGGGGACCCCGATTCTGCGACTATTTACTTTCTCCGTGAAAAAGCGCTGCAGGGTCGCCGCAGCTAGCAGCTTCTTTCCCGGGTGGTGCACACTCGGTTCGAAAGATGCGGGTCAAGAGCAGTAGAGTGCCCGGCACGCTCGCCCCTCGTCCTCACTTGCTACTTACTTGGCTTGAAGTCGGCCCTGCGTCTGTGGCATCATCTCACTATTAATACGAGTACTCGTACATACTGCAACTGGAACAACAGGCAGCCTTCGAGCAGGACGAGATAATGACGATGGGTGAACACAAGGAGCGGAGCCACAGCGGCGGCGGCAGCAGCAGCGGCGGCGGCGGGAGGAGGAGGAGGAGGAGAGCGGTGGCCGCCGCGCTTGCCCTGGCGCTCCTCGAGCTGACCGCCACGCCATGCGCCGGGCGCACTTCCCTGCGCGGCAGCATGATGACCCCTCACACAGCTGCGACAAAGCGAGTGCAGTACGGCGGCGAGACGGCCCGCAACCGCTGGAACAAGCGCAGGCTGCAAGCCGCCCGGGGAGGAGGCGCCGGCGGCGCCGGCGCCGGCGGCAACGGCTCGACGATGAAACCCGAGCGCCTCCAACCGGTGTGCACGAGCCTCTACGTGCCGACGATCGCCGGGCTCTTCACGGGAACCTACACTCACTCTGGCCACTTCAACGACCACCGCCCGGTGTTCTCCAACCCTACGAGCGGTTGCAACATCTTCGCCACCCGTTCCGACGACACCGCTACAGTGGAAACCCTGGGGGCGGCGGCGGAGGGCAACGAGACGTGGAGCTGGTACATGACTAACCCTGCCGCGCAGTTCTTCCTGTCTTTCGAGTCCTCCGTCTACGAGCCGGCCGAGCTGTCGAGCATCGAGTCGTGGGTGAGACACAACGACCCGGACTGCCGCAAGGGCACCGCCGGCGGCGCATGCGTCGCGAGCATGTACATCGACTGTACGGTCTTCACCGCCGACCTTTTCCCTTCGGCGGAGCCCACCCCCGCGCCGACCGGTGCAGCCACTGCCTTCTCTTCTTCATCCCCGGCCTACTACCTCAACGAGACCTCGAACAACTCCACCGCGAGGACGAAGACCCCGGCTGCCACCCCCACCTCCGCCCCTGCCGCCGCCGCCGCTACCGTCGCCAACCCCACAGCCGCGCCCGCCGCCGCCGTCGCCAACAAACCCGGCAACGGGAAGCCCACCGCCACCCCGGCACCGTCCGCACTTGGCGCGTCACCGGCGGGCGACAGGGGAGGAGGGGGGGTTGACAAAGAGGAGGAGGAGAAGGAGGTGGAGACGTCGACTGAGGACACGTCTTCACTCTCGGGCTGCGTTAACCTCCAGATCCGCAACGGCGGTACCCGCGCCGGGGTCTACCTCCTCAACGAGACATCCAGCGCGAACGACCGCCCGAGCTACGCCGTCGTACCGGACGACGTCAGCGGCGGCGCCGCCACCACCGGGAAGGGGCTACGCACGGACCGGGTCTTCTCCCAAAAAGTAAGCGTGTGCGCTAGCGGGTGGGGGGGGGCGTGGTGAACTCCACCTGGGCGGAGTCGATCGGAGCCCTGCCGTCGACGGCGACCACGCGTGCCGTGTTCCTCATGTACGTCGCGCAGAACCTCGACCTGGCCTGGGACAGCGAGTGCGAGGTAGACGTCTGGTTTATCGCCGACGGAGACGTTACCTCCCTCGGGGACGCCGGCGTGAACACGTTCTTGTCCGTGTCTAGCCTGGAGGACCCCTCCGATGCGGCGGTGTGGGCCAAGTTCACGCCGGCGACGGAGACGGAGAGGGCGACGCTGGTGGACAACACCTGGATCGACGTCGGCTGCGCCGACGCCGCTGCGGTGGAAGAGGCGGAGGAGGACGCGGAGTCTGAGCAGGGAAACGCGATGGTGATACCGACGCCGCCAGCGCCGGTGGGGGAGGAGCCGAACGGGAGGAGAAGGAGGAGCTTAAAAAATAGTGAGCTACATACCGTGGTAGCTCATAACCAGAGGAAGGAAAGGCGCCGAGCTAGCCGGGATGGGAGGTGAATGGATATCGTCATCGTTGTCCTCGTCCTCGTCGTCATCATCCGCCGTCCACCGTTTTTTTCTCCTTCTTCTTCGACCGAGCGAGCTGGCGCGCTGGGGGGGGGGGGGGGGGGGGCAGGAGGAGGAGGAGGAGGACGAAGGAGGACGAGGAGCTAAAAAAATGACTGAGGTTCTCCTCGTGGTCTTCGGAATGGGAGAGGTTTTCCAGTGAGTGTGGTGCGGTGGTGGTGGTGGTGGTGGTGGTGGCGTGTTGTGCTATAATATTATACCTGGTACCTGGTAGCTAGCTACTATGTTGATGCTACAGCAGCCACTTCTGGTTGGTGTCAGCTGGGTTATTGTGTCTTGTCTTGGGTTTTTTTAGAGTTCGGTTTGTCGGCCGACGGCTGGAGGTGGTGGGTCGGCATCGGTCGATGTTGGTTGAGACTTGATTGAGAGAAGAGGCTTGTGGTATGCGTTTTTTTCTTCTTTTTTTTGCGTCTATCATCGGTCGGTGTTGGTCGAGACTTGATTGAGGCTTGATTGAGAGAGGCAGGCTTTGTGGTATGCGTTTTTTTTTTTCTCTTTTTTTTTTGCGGTCCCGTTCGTTGCGCGGTGCGGGAAGGGTATCATATCATATCAGGGTATGACGGTAAATATTATATGACCGGGCATGCTGCTTGCTGCGCCAGGCATGATGCTCGTCCCGTCCACCTTCTTTCTTCCTGTGGATTTTGAGGAGGTGCAGGTTTGTTTGCGTGTGTTTTTTTCACCTTTTCGGGAGAAACGGCAAGAAGAGTAGTCCGTTTAATTTGCTAACCGTCGAATCCATGGACCGTCGATCGGGATGGTGGCTGCCTTGGATTTTATTGATGGTTGGGTGGGGAGGGATTGGTCGGAGCGTTTCCTGAACCGAGACCACCTAACCTATCCCTTACCTATCCAACCATAAATTCCGAGATATGGTAAAACGGGTTGTTTTTTTATAGGCTACATATATATAGGCCCTACGAGGCCTTTACGTCTATCTATTAGATTACCGCACTGGCACTTTTTTTTGTTTGCGTGGTTCCATATATATATTTTTTCGTTTTCACTTCCTTCCTTGGACGGAGTGCGCGCGGTGCGCAACACATTAACACAGATTATTGCATCCCGTAGAAGTGCTTGCATGCGTTTAAGTTCGGTCAATCACTCGAGTATACACAGCGAGCGGAGCACCTACGTACGTACCACTGAGTTTTAATAGAATGGGTGCGCCCGTCGCGACGGCGGCTTGTCGCGGTCACGAGAATTATGCGTCATGCGTTACCGTGCATGATCCGCGTGCGCGAGCGGTCGGTCTCTTATCTAGGAGCCAGTCACAACAATCTACGGCACGCGGGGAGAGGGAGGGGGGGGGCAGGCGTTTCGTGTGGGGGGGGGGGGGGGAGGCGGGTGTTGTGTTGCGTTTCGAGTTATGACTCAATTATATTTGTGTTGGCATTTTTTTTGAGGGGGGTGTTGGACCTGAGAGCCGGAGGGAGGGCTTTACTTTACGGCCTCCTCCTCCCTCGTCGCCCGCTGTTTTTGGTCTATCAATAACTCTGATATTCCTTCCGCTAGAGCAGTGCTTTGCCGCTCTGGGGGGCAGCGGGCAGGCGTTTCGTGTGGGGGGAGTAGGGGGCAGCAGCCGCTCTGACGAGGGAAGTCAAGCTTGAGCTGGTTTTTACCCGAGTGGGAAAAAAAGTATACCGTACGTACAAGTTAAGTGACACTGCTGTGTCAACAGCGGATACTGGCTGTAGATGTATATACCAGGTATCATACAGATACTGCGTCGACTTAACTCGTAGACTTACTTCGGCGTCCAGTTGTCGGCGTACATGCCGGGGGGGGACGGGACGGATCGGATTGTTTTATCTGATTGCTTTGACGACCAGGAGAGGACCAGTTGCAACATATATTGTACATTTTGAGCGGTGGGAAGGTAGATACACTACTGTAGCTTCCCTTGTGTTGCGACCTGGTCCTTTGTTTTGGGGCATTTTTTTTTCGCTTTTCTGTGGGCCCCGCCCCACCTGTATGCATGCATGCACCCAGCTAACCTGCTAGGGGAGGGGGGGTGGGTGGGTCGGGAGCGGGAGGCGGGTTTTTTTTTCTGTGACATAATTTTTTTAGGTTATGTGTGTGCGTGTGTTGTGGTTATTGGGTCAATCAACACAAGCCAAATATATTTTTATATTTTTTTCTGCGATAGTTCCCCAAGGTTGGGGCTTTTTTTTGTGTTCTTGTCTCGTCCGCTCCATCTACGCTTGGCAGAGGGCGGCCAGCACAGCAGTTGGGGGGAGGGGAGTCTTGAAGCATAAAATAGTTGAATTCAAGCAAAGCACTTGCTATCTTCATTGGTTAAAAGAGATGTTTCTGGAGACTCTTTGCTGAAAGTTTTCGCATCTCACGGCGATGCTGGCCTATATATATGTACAGTGTATGGCTCCTCGTCGCACGAAGTCAAAAGAAGTCAAACTGACTTTGGACTTATGGTGTGTCGTTTCTCGCTTATGCCGGGCAGACAGACACCGACCATTGTATTATTGTGTGTTTGTTTTTTGGGATGCATGATGACGCCACTACTACCTACGTGTTTGATTGCATTCCCTATCTATCTATACAACTGCGGTGTTTTGACAAACATTTCGGATGTGTCCTCTTTGTCTTATATATCGTTCGCGACACGCACGCGTTTTGATTCAACTAAACGCATCCATTATTCTTGACACAATTTGTGCTCGCTGGTAAATGAGACTCGTTTAGTTCAGCTGTCTGCATGCTCGAAAAGGGGGTATATCGGGGAGAGACCCGATATCGCCACCCCCCCCCCCCCCGTCCTCGCCCCCTTCCCCCTCCAACCAACAAGCAGCCTGTACCGCACGCAGTTTGCGTGCACATGCAATCAATGCACACGGTGCACACGGTAAGTCGACACGAGCCCCTCACACACAAGGTCCTCGCTCTGTTGATAATTTTTAAATGTATTTTTTCACGAATACCACCACTCTTGGTTTTGTCTACAAAAAAAAAGAAGAAAAGGATGCTCGTACGCCACGCCGCTTCCTTCCCCCGGCCGTCCGCCCGCCCGCCCACCCACCCTGCTGCCTGAATATCACGAACACACCCACCCTGCTGCCTGAATATCACGGAACACACTGGAACACCGCCAACAAAGAGGAATATATTTGTCTGCCCGCGTACCTACCTACTGCTGCCTGCACCACTGGGTACATACACATGATACACACAAACGGCCAACAAACCATTTACGTCGCCCGTCAAAGGTACCAAGAACACACAAATATACACAATACGTCCGTCGCCTGTGAAAAACAATGACGGAACACCATCGCAGTTGACCGGAGAAAAACGAAACACGCTTTGTATCCGCTATTAGCTGGGAATCTTATTTTAGTTTCCGTTTGTTGCTGTCACAGCTATGGTAAATCCGAAGTAGGCCGGCCATAAATGGTAGTCTTCGTGCGTTCCACGCATCAGTCGTCTGTTCCACATTGCACACACACACACATCAGTGGTCTGTTGCACACAGCTCATCAGTCGGTGCAAGCACGCCATGAGTGATCTGTTGCTTGCACACATCAGTAAGTGGTTTGCTCCACACATCAGTGAGTGGTCCGCGCCAAAACATCGCCAGTAGTCTTGTCCCCACATGTATGCGTGGTCTGTCCCGCTCAACAAGTCCTCTTCACTGTTCCTTCCACACACGAGTGTATCTGTTGAAATCATTCTGGTCGGTTCCACACGTTCAGTGGTCCGTTCCATACAACAACAGTGCTCTCTCTGTCTGTTCACACACACAACACACACACATTAGTCGCCTGTCCAACAGACCATCAGCGTGCCGTCCCACCCACACGTCATCCACCAGTGGCCTGTTCCACTTCATCACGAGCGGCTTTGTTCCACACATGAGTA
The DNA here is from genome assembly GCA_031763025.1 of Macrocystis pyrifera. NCBI lineage: Eukaryota > Phaeophyceae > Laminariales > Laminariaceae > Macrocystis > Macrocystis pyrifera. The sequence continues at coordinate 10,351,529 of JASSKH010000007.1, read as the reverse complement.
CGTAGCCTGTTCCGCACGAGCACGGTCTCTTCCGCACACGAGCGGTCTGTTCCGCACATGAGTATCGGTCTGGTTGTCTGATTACCGCCCCTCCGCAGAAGTGTCGATCCTCCGGTACCACTCCTCCTCCGACATGACCTGCACCCCCAGCTCCCTAGCCTGCTCCAGCTTCCCCCCGGGTTCAGCCCCACGACCACCACATCCGTGCGCCGCGAAATCGATCCCGTCACGCGAGCCCCAAGATCGCGCGCGACAGCTTGCGTTTCCGCCCTCTTCATTCTGGAAGGGGAACGAAAAGGCCGTATCAGGTAGGTAGGTAGGTTACAAACTAAAAAAAGGAAAAAAAAAAAAAAAAAAAAAAAAAAAAACAGTACTCGTGTGTAGCTCGCTTGTAGGTACAAAAAGAAAAAGAAGACCATTAGCATGAAATAGGTCGTGCAAAACAAGGAAAGGAAAAGCACAACACTGCTACTGCTACTGCAGATACAGAGAAGAGAAGGAAAACATGGGTGGTGGGTGGGTGGGAGGGAGGGCGGGGCGGGTATAAATAGCGGCAGAAGGAAAAAAAAAAAAAAAAACGCGTGCTAACCTATTACGGAGGACCATAGTAAATAGGACCTACGGTACACACAAAAACCTATATATTTCTCTATTTTTACTAACAAAATTTGGTCCTATTTACTATGGTCCTCCGTAATAGGTGAACAAAAAATCGGGAAACATGGGTGAGGGATACGTGGGAGGGGGGGGGGGGCGTGTACTCATTATCATGGCGGGGGGAGGGGAGTTTGTTAGATAGATAAACGCCTGCGCCCAAAAGGGGGAGGGGGGGGGGGAGGGTGTTCTCGTGTCACGTGTGGCCGTAGTCGTATGGCCGTAGACCCTCGAAACCCTACAATGCCGCGGCGGAGTACGTCGGGTTTTCATCGACCAGGGAGACATCGCTTGCTTGCCCCAAGCGCGAAGCGCCGTGAGGTGTTGGGCGAGTCGCACGAAGGGTGAGCTGCATTCTACTACTGTAAGAATCGCTTGCGAGGAGAGTTTTCTTGCGTATGGACGGTAGCGTCGAATGGATGAATGCGGGCAAAGAAACGCCTACGCACAAAAGGGGACGGGGGGCACTCCCAGCCAGCCTGCACCGAGCATGGGCTAGGCGGTGTGTGTTTAAGTGGTGACATGCCCCCTCTCGCTATGCACCGACCGCGAAACCCAACCTAGGCAGGGAGAGCGAGCAGAAAACAAGGAGACGCCACGATCGATCGAAACGAGAAAAACAAAACAAAAATAGCTTGCTCCCCTCAATTTCCATCAACCAACTTTCCTCATAACTTATCTACTGTGCTTTACCAGGTGTATACACTGGAACTATCTGGACCTTGGCTTGATATGATAGCCTCACACGCCAACAGGCTCAGACAAAAAACCTAGCACACACAATCAGACAGTTTTTCTAAAAACAAAATCGAAACAGGTACAGGCATCCGACCTCCACAACCGCCCCGCCCCCGCCCCCCTAAACTCATTAAAGCTGTCATCCATATACGCAAGTCCGCCTCACAAGCGGTTCTAAGCAGGACGCAGCTCACCCTTAATGCGTCTCGCCGAACACCTCACGGCGCTTCGCGCTTGGTGCAAGCAATGTCTGCCTGGTCGGTGAAAAAAAAAAAACCCGACGCGCTCCGTCCCGGCATTGTAGAGATGCGAGGGTCTATGGACATACGATTACGGCCATGCATAATATCGGGTACCCCCCCCCCCTCCCCCCTCCCCCCCCCCCCCCCCCCCCCCCCCGCCCTCCAACATACAGCCATACATACCTCGTCAAACTCCCAGTAAAAACTACCGTCTTTCCCTCCACCCAAGAACCCGCCCCAGCCCCTGACAGGCTCTCCGCATCCTCGTGATCGCCCCCATCTTCTGGTACGCCGCCAGCACCACCACCCCCTCCTTCGGTGATGGGCTGCCGCTGCTGCTGCCGGCGCCGCCGCCGCCGCCCTCTGGAGGTGGCGGTAAAGCGCACCTCGGAAGCCAGGGCTTCAACGACCTCGCGGTTATCGCTCTCGGCCCGCGCGAAGTGAAGGAGCGAGGTTAGCATGGCAGGGCCCATGCCTTGAATGCTCCCGAACGGCTCGAGGGTGGCTTCTGCGGCGGCTTCTGCGGCGGCGGCGGCGGCGGCGGCGGCGGCGGCAGCGGCGCTATCGGTAGTCGTGCCGTCGGCAGATGATGCGCGGTCGGTAGTTGTGACGTCGGTAGTTGTGCTGTCGGTGGCACCTTGGCTGTCCGCAGTTGCACCGCCGGTGGCGTGAGTTGCGGTGTCGGTAGTCGCTGTGCTGCTGGAGGTGGCGGCGGTGCTTTCAAGCTCGTGAGGGGCTTGGGCCTGCCTCACGGCCTCTAGCGCCTCGGATGCGTCCGAAGCTCTGCCGGTGCGGTGTGGTGTGCGGTTATCGTGCGAGAAGTCGGGGTCAAGTGGTGGTGGGGGGGGGTAAACGGAGAGGGGGGGGGGGGAATAGGTTGAAGATCGAGGGAGAGAGGGCGAGAGAGGGAGAGAGAGGGGGGTGTACTCGATAGGAGAGATGTACTCGATCTCATGCATGGCCGTAGTCGTATGACCATAGACCCTCGCATCCCTACAACGCCGGGACGGAGCATGTCGGGTTTTCACCGACCAGGCAGACATTGCTTGCACCAAGCGCGATGAGAGAGGGGGGGGGGGGGGGGAATAGGTAAATATAGAGGGAGAGAGAGGGAGAGAGGGGGGGGGGGGCATAGGAGAGTAAGCAAGCACTAATAATTGAGATTATGAAGCGAAACGAGAGAGGGAGAGAGAGGGAAACGGACGAAAACAAGAGAGCCATAAATGATACCTGGTACCTGGTAATCAATAATCGAGACAGACAGAGACAGAGAGACAGAGAGACAGAGAGACAGACAGACAGAGAGACAGAGAGAGAAAGGGAGACCAACCCCGCTGGTTTGTTTTTTCCCTTCAAAGACCTCTTTATATAGGAGTGGTGTCATTTTGACTTGTTGTCTTGCACCCATATCGATACATGCTACTTTTTGTTTCCTTATTTTCTTTTGGACAGGCATTCCACCAGCGTACACAGCAGTTGAAGACAGATACAAAAATGCCCACGAGCGTGAGTTTCTATCAATAGCGAAAGCTACCCTATCTTAGGTCTTGTGTTATCTCTCTACCTAAATACGCCTCACGATAACAATTGAAATCCTTGACCAACGCACACAGTTGACGACAGTTACAAAACGTCCGCCAGCGCGACGTCCTAATAATAGCGAAAGCTACGTGCCCAATCTTAGTCTTGTTATCTCCCTACCTAAACACGCCTCACCATAAAAATTGAAACCCTGGACCAATGCACACAGTTGACGACAGTTATAAAAAGTCCACCAGCGCAAGTTGATACTATAGCGAGAGCTATTATTAGTCTTGCTATCTTCCTACCTGAATACACTTCATCTTAACGATTGAGACCCTAGATCAACGCACACAGTTGACGACAGTTACAAAAAGTCGACCAGCGTGAGTTGACACTAACTGTATAGTCTTACTGTCCTATTCTTGCTATCTCCCTACCTGAATATGCCTCACCATAGCAATTGAAACCCTGGACTACCGCACACAGTTGACGACAGCTACAAAACGTCCACCAGCGCGAGTTGGTATTATAGCGAGAGCTACCCTGCCTTACCGTTTATTGTTGATATCTCCCTACCTAAATACGCCTCACCATAGCACTTGAAACCCTGGACCAATGCACACAGTTGACCACACAGTTACAGAATGTCCACCAGCGCGAGTTGGTACCATAGCGAGAGCTACCCCTGTCTTGCCCGCCCTTCCCTATACTTGCACATCTCGGACAGACCATCTACAGATAGATCATCTACGGATAGATGATCTCCAGATAGATCATCTACAGACACATCATCTACAGATATATCATCTACAGACATATCAGCTACATATAGATCATCTACAGATGCATCATCTACAAATAAATCATCTATAGATAGGTCATCTATAGATAGATCATCATCTACAGGTTTTCACCTGCCTGCCGTTGTGAGAGGTTGTACATGATCTATCTATCTGCATAGTGGTACAGATCCAACCTACTCTAGGGAACATGCGCTACATACAGTAAGTGGATCATGCAGATTGTACGACGGGTCCCGCCTCGCAACAACGAGCTGTAGATCACACAGACAGTAGATCACACCGATAGTAGATCACACAGATAGTAGATCACACAGATAGTAGATCACACAGATAGTAGATCATACAGATCAGGAATGTATCTGCCGCCCTGAAAAGTCTAGATCATGGATGTGGGAATCCGCGATATGTCTGAGGTGTGCATGCTTCGTTCGTAGCCCTCACGGAACACTCGTGGCGACCCTCCTGAACAACGGTATCATTATAACGAAATAAAAAAAACGCTCAAATTTGGTTTTGGTGACGCACCTCGTGAGCGCCCCCCAGAAAGCCTCGAAGCTTCCGTCAAACTCCTCGGCGACCACCTCGGCCATGCGCGCGCCCACAAGCTGAACGCCGAGAGAATATATGAAGCTGTTGTTTCGATGGGAGCCGAGCAAAACAAAAACAGCGACGGGCGGAAGGAAAGCTTGATAAGCAAACAGTCAGACTTCAAAATACACATACATACATAGATACATACATACATACACATACATACATACACATACATACATACATACATACATACATACATACATACATACATACATACATACATACATACATACATACATACATACACATACATACATACACATACATAATACATACATACATACCTACAGTACATATACACATACATACATACATACACACACCCGCTCACGCTCAACAGTTGCCTCGTTTTTTTTTTCTTTTTCTTTTGCTTCCATTTTTTCCCTTCAAAAATGGTTGATTGATCCTGTTACATTCCCAGTCACGCGCTAACATTCGCCGAATTTTAATTTTTCTTGTTTTGTTTCTTGTTTCCATTAATTCCTTCCAGAATGGGTGACTGATCCTCTGCTGCATTGCGATTCATTTTCTTCTTCTAGTTTTTATACTTCCAGGATGGTTGATTCCGTACACCCTCACTCACTCACCGACCAAGCGTGACGTCCTTGGCCTTGTCCACAGCGTCAAGTACGTTGCGAGCTGATAGCTTCCCCCACCCTTCCCTCCCTTCCAGGGTTGATTCCACCTCCATCTGTCCGCCACCACCAGCATTTTTCGATCGCCCTCGCGTCTTCTTCCCGTCCCCTCCCCCTCGTGCTGCTGCTGCTTCTCCTGCTCCTGCTGCTACTGCTGCTCCTGTTCGTGCTGCTGCTGCTCCTGTCCCTGTTCCTGCTGCTTCTGTTGCTGATGCTGCTGTTGCGGGAGATTCACCAGCGAGGGAATGCGGTGGCGGGGACGATGCACTATCCTCTCCTGCCAACCCAAGCCCGCCACCTTCGCCTTCTCCGCCGGTCGCGACCACCGCAGTCCGGGACCGGAGGCGGAGAATGTCGACAGGGCTCCTGACGATCCCGGCTTCATACAGCTCATTCAGTCTGGAACGGGGAGGGAGGTGGAGGGGGGGAGAAGGGGGGGGAGAGGGGGGAGAAGAGGGAGGAGGAGGGTGGCAGGGGTTGGGGTTGGCGGGGGGCATGGTGGGTAGTGGCGTTGGTCAAGGGGGGGGGGTAGGGGGTTGGGGGGGGGGGGGGGGGGGGGGGGGTACTTTAGGCATATATAGGTGGGGGGGGGAAATGATTTGGTCGCGAAAAAAATGGCTGGATGGAGTGTCACTCCCTCCTTTTCCCTTTTAGAACCGCAGTCCCTTTTGGGGGACAAAGTACTTGCAATCAGACTGGTTTGTCGCCAAAACGGGACAGCACTTCTAAAAAGGCTAATAAGCATGCAACACTCACGCAAGCCACGGACGGACACACACTACTATGCCGTTACTATTACTAATAGTACTGGACACCATATGGAAATACTCCGTGTGTCTAGAAATATCGAACCCCGACTATCGTATCGTATCGTATACCTACCCAACCCTGCCCTACCCCACCATTTCCTACCCTGCCCTACCCCACCATTCCCTACCCTACTCTACCCTACCCTACCCTACCCTACCCAACAATATCCTAGTCTGCACCACCCTACCCTACCCTACCCTAAACCTACCCTACCCTACCCCATCCTGCCCTACCCTACCCCACCCTACCGTACCCTACCGTACCCTATCCTACCCTAACCCTACCCTACCCTACCCTACCCTACCCTACCCTACCCTACCCTACCCTACCCTCCCTACCCTACCCAACCCAACCCTAACCCTACCCTACCCTACCCTACCCTACCCTACCCTACCCTACCCTACCCTACCCTACCCCATCCTGCCCTACCCTACCCCACCCTACCGTACCCTACCGTACCCTATCCTACCCTACCCTACCCTACCCTACCCTACCCTACCCTACCCTACCCTACCCTACCCTACCCTCCCTACCCTACCCAACCCAACCCAACCCTACCCTACCCTACCCTACCCTACCCTACCCTAATCTACCCTACTCGACCCTACCCTATACCGAAGTCGTTTTACTCTCCGTCCGCTAGCATCTCCGTAATTTTTATGTTGATACTGAGCGAAAAGTTTCGACACAATCGAAGGTCGAAATCGTACGTATCGCTTTGGTTCTTCGCGTATCGATACGGCGGAAGGCGGGGCACACATCCATGATAACCCGACCCTATCTACCTACATGGGCACAGAAGGAAAGGTAGACTTCGTGCATACGTAGGTTTCCCGGAGTTTTTTGTTTTTGTTTGTTTGTTTGTCCCTTTTAATTGTTTATTTTCTTTCTCTCTGGTAATAATGTTCATGAGAGATCAATGTTGAAGCTCGTCACGCTGCCTGCACATGGTGTATCATACCGTCGGGGAATGGCGATACGAAAAATTGTTCGTATGAATTTCGCGCCTACCGTATGTTCTCCTTTTTCTTCCCGTTTTTTTTTTTCCCCCTCGGTTTTTTCTTTTTTTCCGTTTGGGAACGTTTCTGAGTGGTCAACGTTGAAGCTGCTGCAGCACGTTGTTGAGAACGGCAGAATACGTACAACAAAAATACTATTACGGGGGGCATAGTAAATAGGACCTACGGTGCACACAAAAACCTATACATTTCCGTTTTTTTACTAACAGTATTTGGTCCTATTTACTATGGCCCCCCTTTATAACAGGGTGCGTACTACCTGGTATTGAAGCAGGTTTATCTACCTCGAATTGTCATTCGATACCCATCACGAACAGACACACAGAAGTAGTAGTAGTAGTAGTAGTAGTAGTCAATAATACGAGTCGTTTCGTTTTTTTATGCGGTCCCATTGGATTGGATTGGATTGGATTGGATTGGGATGGCGTGCAACTCGTGCAAGGATTTGACGTCTTCCTGGCCGAGGTGTACGATGTGGTTCATTCAGCCACGATGTATGTGTATCTATCTGACTGCTTCACGTATTCTTTGATTAGGCACTGTTTTTTTTTTTTTTCCCCCCTGAGGTATTCTTCCGCTCCAGTGTTTGGAGCCTGTGTTCTCTGTGACCGCGAAGGTAATATTGTTGATATTTTGGACATGAGATAATGTTATAACAGCAACATCGATCATAAGCAGGCTCGTATCATAGAGGGGGGGGGGGGGGGGGGGGGGGGGGGGGGGGGGGGGGGGGGGGGGGGGGGGGGGGGGGGGGGGGGGGGGGGGGGGGGGGGGGGGGGGGGGGGGGGGGGCGCGCGTACTCATTATCATGCATGGCCGTAGTCGTATGATAGAGGGGGGCATCAAGAGAGGGGTGTGCACCCACCTTTTTTAAGGCTTTTATCCTCGCTTTTCAGGCACGCTTCTACACCATCGCCCAAAAACCCGTTTTTTTTTTTTTTTTTTTTGTAAACATTTTCAACAAGTGTAACCTCAAGCAGATGAGCTACACACCAACCCCCATGGCCTATATACATATACCTACATAGTTATCGATTCCCTTTCGCTGGTCGTTCATACGCCTTCCCGCTTTTGGGGCCGTATAGGCTTCAACAAATTCAACGCCCCGACGAGCCTTTCGTTTTTTTTTCAGCTGCTATAATACAACGTCCAAAAGAATGCCTCCGAAAGGGAAAACCTTGCATGTATGTGTATACGCCGAGTAGTGCTGCCAAAAACCGAACGGGATATTGGTACTAACGACTGCTGTAGTTTTCCTCTCCTCGTATAAGGGTATGCAGCACGTCAAAAAAAAAAAAAAAAACTGACACACCACTATTACGGGGGACCATAGTAAACAGGAACAAATATTGTTGGTAAAAATAGTTAAATACGTAGGTTTTTGTCTGTACCCTAGGTCCTATTAACTACGGCCCCTCCGCAATAACATACCCATTTGTCGAGACCCAGGCAGGGGGTACTCGTACTCGAAGCACCACACACGGCTTGCAAAAAAAAAATGAGTTATTCGACGAAACCCTCGATCTCACAGCTGTCGTTCATTTTTTTTTTTTTTTGTTTGATGAATAAATAAAACCGCGTAAAAAAAAAAAGACAAGAAAAACAAAAAAAAATGGCGGGGAAAAAAAAAAAAAAAAAACGTCCAGAAAAAGCCCACCCACCCCACCCACCCACCCTACATACTGGTACGATAGTATGATGATTTGTTTACTTCTTTTCAGTATGTGTTACGCCTTTTTAGGCGTGAGTGTCATGTACGTATGTCGTTTTTGTCTCTTTTTCCGTACACCTCTGGCGGGTGTGTGGGTGTATTATTACGGGGGTCCATAGTTAGCAGGACCTATGGTACACATAAAAATCTATATATTTACCTATTTTTACTAACAATGTTTGGTCCTATTTACTATGGCCCCCCGTAGTAGTGCCGGTACTCTGTATAGTGCCGGTATGCGCTACAGAGCCGACGATACCGGCAATATTTTTACAGCGGCAAACCGGCACTATTACGGGGGTCCATAGTTAATAGGACCTATGGTACACATAAAACCTATATATTTAACTATTTTCACTAACAATATTTGGTCCTGTTAACTATGGACCCCCGTAATAGTCCCCACAACAAACAGCGACACTCACAAAATCCCATGTTTTTTGACCGAGCGATTTATTTCACCGGCATTACGTACGGGGCAGCCGGCGCTACACAGAGGGACCACTACTGCTGTACGAACTCCCAAAAAGTTGCAAAACACGAAGGGGATTGTGGCATAAATAGCGCTCCTTGGATTGGGGAGTCTCGTCTCGTCGTCAAATCAGAGGGATATATATTTTGGGCCAAAAACGTGAAATTGGTGTACCTCGTATTTTGACCTCTATCGTAAACACGCGTCGCAAAAAAAAAAAAAAAAACGTGGAGCAAAGGCGTGCACCTTGCGGGACCCAGCCCCCTGATATCGAAGGCGCCCCTGGACACGAAGTGCTTCAGGTGCTCGACAGCCTGCGCGGGGCAGCTCAGGCCCGCCGGACAGCGGGTGACAGCCTTGTCCTGGCATCGGCATACGGCAGCATGTAGCACCCAGAGAAGGACGATTAGCAGCAGCACCAGGGGAAAGCAACAGCGGAAGTAGCACCAAACAGCAGCACCAAACAACAGCAGCAGCAGCAGCAGCACCAGCACCAGCAGCACCAGCAGCGACAATAACAACAACACCACCAGAAGCGGAGGCGGCAACAGCGGCGGTAGCAGCGGTGGCAAAAAATATCAACAGCACAACGGCACCACCAACACCACCAACACCAACCACCAACACCACCACCTCCAACCCGCCCCCCCCCGCGCGATCCCCTCCCCCCCCCCCCCCCCCCCACCTCCACCGCCATGACTCACCTCCTCCTTGACAACTGGCGTGCCGCACGCAGGACAAGCCGACGGGAACACAAACCCTCCACCGGCGCCATCATCCCCAGACCTCGCTCTAGCCGATCCCGACACGAGCCCAAGCACCTGGGGAATAACATCTCCCGCTCGCCTTATTGGCGGCCACGCCAAGCATATTGCGGGTGGGGGTGGGAGCAGGGGCAGGCGCCGGGGTGGGGGTATGGGTGGGGGGGGGGGGGGGGGGGGGGGGGGGGTGGGGGTGGGGTAGGATGCGGGTAGGGGTGGCTGGGGGTGGGAGCAGGGGGGGGGGGGTAGGAGTGGGGGTGGTGATTGTGGTTGTGGTGGTTGGAGTGGGGGTTGTGGGGGGGGTAGGGTGCGGGTGGGGGGGGGGTGGGTGGGGTTGGGGGGGGGGGGGGGGGGGGGGGTGGGGGGGGGGGGGGGGGGGGGGGGGGGGGTGTACTCATATGCTGCTGTAGAGGGGTGAAACTGCCTTGTAATATTTTCTGAGAGTCCTAACTGGAGAGGAACTCGGTGCCTTCACACCTAAAAAGATGATTTTTGAGATGAAAAAAAATGAAAAGCTTAGCCCGAGGAGCGATCCCGTACGTACCACAGCCTAAGCCTTCTGCTCTTGGTAATGTAACTAATAATATGACATATCACGAATACAACCCCCCGCAACCATAATACTGCAGAAGTTTGCTCCGTCTCGAAATGGATGCGTGGTCAATGGTCAAATGACTAAGGCAAGCAACAAATGAGTACGCCCCCCTCCCCTCGTCCCCCCCCCCCCCCGCGCGGTACGTGCCTTCGTTTTTATCGCGCTTAGGGTTCGTCAGCATTCCCTTCTGCATGTCGATTTTCATCGAATGTTTTTATTATCACGGGGGGACCATAGTAAAAAGGACCTACGGTACACACAAAAACCTACATATTTACATATTTTTACGGACAATGTTTGTTCCTTTTTACTATGGTCCCCCGCAATAACAACTGACGCTCTCGCGCTTTCCGCTGTAAATCGATTTTTATGAAAGAAAAAATCTCTGCAATAAGCTACCACTATGGCCGGAAATATAAGGACCGTTTAAACATTCATGTGAATACCAAGCGGCTCTTACATTTGCGGCCAGAGTGGTGTACCCCTATCGTAGCATGCGTCGAACAAAAAAGTGACGGGTGACGGGTGACGGTTATGGGTGACGGGTGACGGATGTGGGTGACGGGTGACGGATATGGGTAACGGGTGACAGATATGGGTGACGGGTAGCAGATATGGGTGCCGGATGACGGGTGACGGATATGGGTGACGGCGTGACGGATATGGGTGATGGGTGACGGATATGGGTGACGGGTGACGGATGACAGATATGGGTGACGGATGACGGGTGACAGATATCGGTGACGGATGACGGGTGACAGATATCGGTGACGGACGACGGGAGACGGATATGGGTGACGGGTGACGGGGCTCACCTAACTCTGACGCGATCGCCGGGCCGCACCCCGAGCTCCTCGATCTCTCCCGCGTTGTGCAGCGTGGCCCGCGACACCGTGACCCCCCTCCCACCACCACCGGCTCCAGCACGGCCACAGGCGTCAGGGCCCCCATGCGTCCCACCTGACGCACACACATACGTATTATGATGCGTCCACAGCGGATGAGCGAGCGATTAGCGACAACGCAGCGGCGGCGGTGGCGACAGCATCGTCAAGAGCAACGGGCAGCGGCAGCGCGCGGATGGGTGGTGTGGGGTGGTGTGGGGTAGAGTGGGGTGGGGTGGGTGGATGGGGGGTGGATGGGGAGGGGGGGGGGGGGGGGGGGTTGGGGGGAGAAGGAGGGGTTTGTGGGTGGGTGGATGGGGAGAGGGGGGGGTGAATGGGTGGGGGGACAGACAAGCCTATCCGAGATGGGTCAGTATTCTTTTTTGTGGCCGTTAACGTCGTCACTTGTTCATCGCTTTTTTTCCTTTCGATCGGTTCAAGGTCTATCAACAGAGTTCCTTACGAGCTGTAGAACGGCACCCGTTCCCATCACGGATTGTTATAGTGGACACGCGCAGGCAAGTCAAGGTCAAGACGAGACCATTCAAGACGAAACAGAAAAGACAGGACACGATAAGACAAGACGAGACGAGACGAGACAAACACGACAATAGGCATACCACCAACAAAATCACTACCCCCCCCCCCCCTACCCTAGACCCGCTCTGGCCGTAAATAAGAGGACCGATTGGTCGTCATATTGCTGTATAAATTGTCCCTATATATTCGCGTCCAGAGTGGTGGGGCAGAGGCAAAAGCACGCAACGCTGGCGACGAGTGCTGGTGTTGACCATGACATGATACGATACCTGAATGATGATGTCCGACAACACGGTCTCCCCTTCCTCCGCGCTGAATTTGTGCGCCACTGCCCACCGCGGGGCACGTGCACCGGCCCCCAGCCGCTCCTATCATACGAAAAATAACACGAGGCAGGACTTAGTAGGCAGGAGGCAGGGGGCAGGGAGTGAGCAGGGTTACGTTGGCAAGAGGTGGAAGCGCTTGAACGACTCCCCCTCCCTCTCCTTCTACTCCGCGTTTTTACGGTGAGAGATTGAGCGCCAGGATAGGACAGGACAGGACAGGGCAGGCAAGGCAAGGCAAGGCAAGGCAAGGCAAGACAAGCTAGGCGAGGTGAGGCAAGACGGGGCGAGGCTAGGCGAGCCATGGGAAGAACAAAACAAGAACAAGAGAAGGCAACGCAAGAACAAGACCAGACAAGGCAAGACGAGACAAGACAAGACAAGACAGGACAAGGCAAGACCAGTCAAGACAGGTCAAGACAAGTCCAAGCCAAGACACGACAAACACGCGACAAAACAGGACAAAAACAAGGCGAGGCAAGACGAGACAAGACAAGACAAACAAAATACTAGACAACACAAGACACAACACAACACAACGTAATACGGAGTAATTTCAAAACACGGAACATCAGACGGGATCCATCGTTCTCCTCCGCATCCTGATCACCCACCCACCCACCCACCCACCCACCCACCCACCGCACCTGCAGTTTTAGGCTGTCAAGTTTGTACACCACCCCGTCGACCGCGTAACCCAGAGAAGGCCGATCTCTGACCACCATTCGATGGAAATCAATCAGCTCCTCAGCAGACGTGGTGGGGGGCAATCGGGGCCTGGCCACCTCGAACCCCCAGCTCTCCAGCGCTGTCAGCAAGGACTCCTGAGAAAAATCGAGAAGGACAAGGTCAGGTGCGAGATCGATGGATGGATGTCGCGCGCGCGTCGGGGGGGGGGGGGGGGGGGGGGGGGGGGGGAAGATCGGGTGACAGCTTATTGTAAATGTTTAAAAACAACCATTAGGCCCAACGAACGAACAGACAACGCCATCAGAACTGCAAAACCGCTTTGGGGACAAAACAGCTCGAAAATTCCAAGTAGCCCGTCCTCCAAAACGGGACTGCATTCCTCAGAGGGGTTGAGAAACGGCATCAACATCACACACCGGGCAGATCGTCGATTTTGCACTTGGTGATCTAGATCCTTCAGGGCAGACAGATATATAGATAGAGAGATCCCTGATCTGTACGCTCTGTATGATCTAGGTCATGTTGCCGGGTGTGAGCCGTACATTCTGCATGATTTAGGACATTTACCTGGTACAGATCATGCACAACATCTCGTAGCGGCAGATTACGATCTAGATTATCTGTAGTAGATGATCTGTACATAGATCGTGATCTGCCCTACGTGTGATATTTTCTAAAGGGGTTATGTAAAACGTTCGGCACGCGTCGGCGTCGGCACCGCGGACCACAACACGTCTCTTCGCCTACAGCGGGGAAACACAGAAAAAAAAAAAAAAAAAAAACGAAAAATCGAAAAATCGAAAAATCGAGAAAACACTACTGGTACTTATATACAGCGAACAACTGCTCAAAAAGGCTTGATAATTGCTTGAAAGTACTCAAAACAAATATATATATATATATATATATATATTTTAATGTGCTTGAATCTTGTCTCCAAAGTACTCGAAACCACACAAAAAACGTACGCACGCACATTCTCAACCCTGTTTGACCTATAAGGCTAGGGCTAGTGCCAAGAGATGCCAGATGCGAACAAAAACTATATCGTATAGACACGCCACGCATCGTTCCTCGCCGTATCGTGTCAGGCACGACAACGCGCGACTTTTCTTTCGAAGCTGCTATTTTAGGACAAAAAAAAAAACATGCTACGAGCGGCTGTCTGAATAGGAAGACGATTATATACTGACAGAACACGCTCGAATCCCTCTGGGATCCCCCCGGCCGGATATCTATACCGAAAACAACGACAACGTTTGGTGCTATCAACAAAATCGATCGTATTCGAGAAGCACGGGCAGGGCCATGTTGCGCCCGTGCGCGGTACGACTCAAGAGGGTTCATAACTTGAATGACCTGAAACTCGCCTGAGTGCCGAACACAGACGCCAAGGAGTCGGTCGAGCCCGGTGACTCCCCCAGCCCCGCCCCGGCCTCCACAGCTTCCACACTGCCTGCCCTCCCCTCCTTCACCCCCTCCCCCTCCCCCGCCACCGCAGCCCCATACGCGAAGAAGCGAAGGCCTCGCCGGCGCGACACGTCGGCATCCAGCTGGCGCAAGCTCCCGGCGGCGGCGTTACGAGCGCTGGCGAACGCGGGCAAACCCGTGGCCTCCCTTTCCGCGTTCAGACTCTCGAACGCCTCGTCGGGCATGTACACCTCCCCCCGCACTTCCAGCCGGGCCGGTACCACCCCTTCCCCCACCCCGCCCCCGCTCCCCCACCCCCACCCGCCCCCGCCGCCCCCCCCCCCCTCCCCAGCCGCTACTGCCGATACCACCCCTTCGGCAGCTGGCGCTGCCACCGCCGCCAATATTGCCGCGGCTGTTGTCGGGGGAGGAGCGGGGAGGAGGTGGTGGGGCAAGATGGACGCGCCGAGGGCGAGCGCGTTCTGGGTGACGTCTTCGCCGCGTCGGCCGTCTCCCCTGGTGGCTGCTCTGACGAGGCGGCCGTCTTCGTACAGGAGGGCGCACGTCAGTCCGTCGATCTTGGGCTCCGCCACGAAAAACAACTGCTGCTCCTGCTGCTGCTGCTGCTGCTGCTGCTGCTGCTGCTGCTGCTGCTCCGCGGGGGGGGGGGT